>CM042250.1:46713865-47313865 GCA_023566225.1 Romanogobio albipinnatus | reverse complement strand
GTGTTAG
Source organism: Romanogobio albipinnatus (assembly GCA_023566225.1). Classification (NCBI taxonomy): domain Eukaryota; kingdom Metazoa; phylum Chordata; class Actinopteri; order Cypriniformes; family Gobionidae; genus Romanogobio; species Romanogobio albipinnatus. Next base: position 47,313,858 of record CM042250.1, on the reverse strand, counting down.
TGTTATAATGTTATTGTGTGTATCTTTGACTGAATGTTACATGCAATCCTATCAATTATCTGAAGGTTAGATGTATAATGCTGATTATTGATATTCAACTCAGGCGATTATAGCATCATATAAATATATATATAAAGAGAAGAAGCCACAAAAGAAAACAATAATGCAAAAAGCACAAACTTAGAAGGAAGGATGGAAATGATGTCCTCAGGATGCTGGAAGATTGTGTGAATATAAATATTTATTAAAGGTTTATTGATATTTCACTGCTGTATTTAGATTCAGCTGTTGTCTTTGGAACATGTGAAAGATGACTTTATTTAATGTTATCTATTTGTTCAAAGTGTTTTTGACAAATGCACAATAATCGTTTTCATCTATTGCTGTAAATTGTTGACTGTAAATGTTGAATGTGAGGAGGGGGATCTGGTCTCCTCGGTAAGGCTGGCACTTTAAAATGCAATCACACTATATGTAAACTGTTATTAACACAATAAAAAGCTATTAAACTATAAGAATGTTCTGTTAGTCGTCTTTTGGAAATGTCAAATCTGACACCTTTATTTGAAAGCTTATAACAAACTAGTACACTTCACACTTGAGATTTGTGTTTCGTTTTATTTTCTTATTTTAACCAGCGTCTCACAGGCACTAGAAGCTACTTTTTAAATAATATTTCAACAATAGACACTTAAAATAACAATTTAAATACAATAAAAGTAATCAAAAAGTAGTCAGATTAGCTATATTACACTATGTAATGTAATGGATTACGGTACTAATTACATTTTGGAATTTGTACCCAGCACTGCTGAAAGATATTCATATGCCAAGTTCATAAAGCAATTAATAACTATACATTAGGCTATCGATGCAAAGATCAGAAAAAAGTTCAACATTTGACTTATAAACTATCTATAAAAGATTACTCACTCATCACGTTTTCCATTTATTGGCCTATACTATAATATATCAGCCACAGGGAGGCAGTGTCGCAAAGAAATGAAGTAACTGAAAGCATGTCGCACACATTTGACTTCCTCCAGGGGGCGCTCACGGGCGCACACAACTGAACTCCACATTAAAGGGATAGTCTATCCCAAAATGTTCCAAAAATATTCTGTCATCATTTACTCACCCTCCAGTTGTTCCAAACCTGTATGAGTTTCTTTCTTCTGCTGAAAACAAAAGAAGATATTCTGAAGAATGTCGGTCACCAAACAGTTGATTGGCAGCATTAACTTCCATAGTATTTTTTCCATATTATGGAAGTCAATGGGGACCATCAACTGTTTGGTTACCCATATTCTTCAAAATATCTTATTCTTCATACAGGTTTGGAACAATTTGAGGGTGAGTAGGCTAAATGATGTCAGAATTTTCCCTTTTTGGGTGAATTATCCTTTAGCACTATATAGTTCAGTCCTGTAAATATAAGTTTAAAAGAATACTACAAAATTTGTAAGGGTTAAAGGTGCACTATATAAAACATTTTCAGTAAAATATCAAAAAACTACTAGGCCAGTGTTATATATTTTGTTCAGTTAAGTACTTACAATATCCCAAATGTTTCCAATTATTTGTAAATCGTGAGAAAATTGCTATTTTAACCAAGGAACCAGGACGTGTGAGGGAGTTGCCTGTCGATGGCGTCATATATGCGTTACCCTCGGTTTACTCTCACTGCAGTGTGCAACAAGTGTCATAGCAGCCGCCAAGCGAACGCACAGAGTAACGTCATAACATCATTTTCAACACACTCAGATGTATCTAATATGATAAACAGAACTGCGGTACCTCATACTCATGGCCGGAAAAGCGGAAATGGAGCCGGCGACTGTGGCATAATAAAAGTCCCGCTGCTCGCAAGGCGTGTGTTGCGCTCTTCTTATTAACAATTACTCCAACACTTGGCCCTGCTCTGCTTCATACTACAGTAACGTTAATAATCGCATCCATGAACATGATTTCTGCCCAAGTCCTATCCCGAGTCTTTTCCATCGGCTGTGAGGTGAAGACCACATGTCCCAAGATTCTGTGCTCAAACTTGGCGTCATCAAACTACGCCTCTGTTTTGAATAGGCGACCTCTAGCGGACGGAAAAGTTACATAGTGCAGCATTAAATGTGTTCCATTCAAGGGGGTAATCCAGCACCCAGAAAGCGTACCTTCCATAGGGGCAGCCATTGCTAACCAAGCCATCACCTGCTGTTAGCATCCCATTGACTCCCATTCATTTTGGCGTCACTTTGACAGCGAATAACTTTACATCTGAGGCGTTTAAAGACTCTATTTGACCATTGTTTATTTCCAAAGAAACACAACAATGTATAAAAGGCTCCATTACCTTGTAGCTTACACTATCGCCCCGTAGAAGTCGTTTTTGTAAAAAAATTGGCTAACAGTTGCGTCATAACCACGCGACTCTGTCGCATAGTAGAGAAATTACCGTATAGACCGAAGGAGAAGCTCGCAGCCAATCTTTTACTGTCTATGAGGCAGTCGAGGGGACGTGGAGCCATAAAGTCTGATAAAGTCAAGGGAGAAGCATGTGGAGAGAGCCAAAAGCAACGGGACAAAATATTTCAACAACGTGATTCAGATTTCACTTTGCACAACTACTACTTAGAAGACTTACAACTGTCAGACTCAGTAGCTCAGCTATCAGGAAGTGAGTGCTTCTAATTGACTTCACTTTTCCCATAGACAGTAAAAGAAATGGACACAGCGACCCCATAGGCTTCGACTGGGAAAAGTGAAGTCAATTAGAAGCACTCACTTCCTGATGGCTGAGCTACTGCGCAGTCTCAGACTGAGCTTGACGACGTAGATGTGACGTGAGCAACCTGTCAGGTTGTACCACAGAATACCATCATAAGTAGCTACGCACAATGAGCGCATTTAGCCCAACACACAGCAATGCTTTGGATGTTCGTGAAGTTCCGACATGAAATATATGCAATAAAAGCCAATCAATCAGGTTGTGAACATATCCCTGTGGCTTTAGGTTCAATATCTTTAGGTTCGGTGTTAAAATGCCAATGTAAATTGCATATTTCATATTTTATTCAAACCGCACCAGAGTTCGTTTGGAAGCGGAGCGAGACCCATCTTCTCAGCAGTCTCAGTCCACTTGTTGGATGCGGACCAGAGTTCAGATGGCAGCGTTCACACTTATTCAAATGAAGCGCACTAACAGAGCAATCGCACCAGGGTTCGTTTTAATCCATTATTCAAGAGTGAACACCATTAGTGCGTTATATAGGGAGACATCTAAAACATCTAAGTGGACCAGGACTAAATGTTTTTTTTGGGGGGTCCGGACCAAGCAAACAGAACTACAAGTGTGAACACACTCTAAGAAGCTGATGAGTTGAATCAGATGCTTTAATTTATGAGACATTCTGGTCCCCAGCACTGGAGTTGAGAAGCTGGTTTACACTACATCATTTTGCTTTTAAAAGCAGCTTGCTGATAAATCAGCATCCGAAAGAACATGGATATCCAAGTCAATGTAATTTAAAATGCATAGATACAGTTATGATGACTAAGCAATGATTATCTTTATTAACACTTAGACTTACCCCCTACCAGAGCCGATGTCTTCCACTGATCGATGGACTGTTCCTGTACTTGGTGTACTTGGCGCTGAGTCTAAAGGAGAAAGATCTGGGTGATCGCTTCGACATTCATCAGTCTGCCGTCAGCAGGATAATCAAAAGTTGGGTCATTTTTTTGAACACCTTATTGGGCGCTGTCAGAATATGGATTTCTCCTGAGGAAATTAGAGTCACAATGCCGAGTGTGTTCAGCAAGTACTCTGACACCCAAGTCATTTTTGACTGTATAGAGCTGAGATGTCAGATGCCTTCATCTTTACCTTTACAGAGTGAGACGTTTTCTCAGAATAAATCCCACAATACACTTCATAATGAAGTGCTGGCCACTCAGGAAATTGCACGGTTAAGGATAGATGTGGAGAGGATAATTTGGAGCATCAAAGAGATCAAAATATTTGACACTATTATTCCTCTGAGCATCGCTGGCAGTATAAACCAGCTTTTTGTGGTAGCCTGCCTCCTAACAAACTATCAAAACAAGCCACTGGTCAAGGCTTGGCCCAAAGAACTGTCTCTGTGTTAACCTCACTGAGAAACTGGATGCTCGTCTCAGATCTGCTCACCTTCCTCAGCTCTGGTTCTTAACACTAAGCAACAATTTCAAAAAGAACTGGATTCTCTGATGTTGCAAATGTAATGCATATTTATAGCAATACAAGTTATGTTTTGACTTCAAGCTGTTTGTCATAGTATTCATCTGGTAAAATGTATAAAATCAGAAAACATCCTTTATACAGTCACCATGTGATACATTTGTTTTTAATGTTATAATGATTTTTGCCATTGAAAAATAAATCTGTCTAGAAAATAAACAATTCTTTGTTCATCAACCTTCTGCGGTCCATCATGTTCCCGCTTATCAGGATCAAATAAACGCTGGAAGTTCACTAAACAGACTCCAATAGACACCTGTCTGTTATTGTTGGGACATCTACTTTACATTTTCATACATGATGCTGAGCAAAACTGGAATAAAACTTGATTTTTTCTATGGGGAATTAATTGATTATTGTTTGTGAGTGACAGGTTGCCCCGCCCACACACTGGTGAACATGTCATCAGATAAGAGATGCCATTGCAAGAGAAAAGGGAAGTTGATTATAGATTATGAGGGCAGATAAATAAAAAACAATGATGTGCACGGGTAAATCATTTATAACAAACAATGCTACATTCGAAAAACAGAAAGCTATTTTGATTTAATTGTGCCTTTAATGATACTTTAATGTTATTCAGCAAATACCTCCACATCATATAATTTTGGAGAGGCGGGGCACCAAAAAGAATGATGTATTATTTTTATTAGAAGAGAGAACGAGTGGGGAATTTTTGAACTCATGAACTCGTTAAAGCTACACTGTGTGATATTTTCCCACATCTAGCGGTGAAAAGGTATATGACCATCCAGTAAATATTAGTTTCTGTTCCTCCCAATTCCGATTTCGTTTTAACTCCTACGGTGGCCGATTTAGTCCAAGATTAACATGGCTTCCAGTTCGACCTCGTCCATTAGTGTTCCTTCAAGTGATGAGGTTACTTTAGAAAACTATTATAATTTGCAGTTATTTAATTTGTCAGTTAACATGTAGGTTATGACATCTATGTAAAATTAATAATAGTTTTACATTTTCGTAATTTATTTACCATTTCACTGCTAACATCAGCTATCAGGTTCCCAGACGAATGCAAGCTAATCTTAGTAAAGTAACTTTTATCAGTGCTATCGTTATTCTGTATATTGTACGACGTCACTAGCGTAAGGCAAAGTTTACATTGTAGGCTATATCGACACGGTGCCATCGAGTGTTAAAACGCGAAAGGCGAAGCTTGAATTTACGGGTATGTCCCTCTTTGGCTAATGTACTTTCAAGATGGAGGGGCAACATGGCAACCCCCATTCGAACCCCTTACCCGTATGTATTTTCAATGGCATATTATAAACTTACGAGAATACTTTATTACTTGAAAGAAGTAAATATACATTAATGAGCACATATATTTTTGAAAGAACTAAGTGTTTTTAGCTAAGAATAAACAAAAAAAGTTACACAGTGTAGCTTTAAGACTGGTTTGTGAACTGTTCAACCGATTCATTGAAAAGATTCGATTCAAACAAACGATTCGTTCAGGAATCCGACAACGCTCCCGTGAATTCTAGCGCTATGGTTTGCACATCCCACCGTTTACCTGCTTTACACTTACAAATGAGAAATATACAGTGCTTCACTGATTCATAATATGAAAAATACCTCCATGTGTATGCTGCAGTCTCTCACCTGTGCGCCACATAAGCACGAGCCCTCCTTCTTGCGCTGCCACGTCATTCACCGCCGTCGCCGCGCGCATCCCTGGGAGACTCCGACGTGTCTGTCCACAAAACCGGTAGCTGGTAGAAAAAAATAAATAAAACGGACAAAATTCTCGCAGGTGACACGAAGCGGGGATCATGGGGGGATCACAGAGCGTGGAAATTCCAGGAGGTGGTTCGGAGGGCTATCACGTTCTCAGAGTGAGTGTGTTTTACAGACGCGTCCGCTCTGTCGGTCTCACTCAAGCGGTAGATCGCGACTCTCATGCAGCGAGTTGTTCAAATCGAGGCCGGGGACATCAGCGCGGCCTGCTAACAGTGGCTTAATGCTAATGAGGCAAAATGAAAATCTCTGCTATTAAATGTCAAGATGTGTATGTTGTGCATTTGACATGCAAAGACTGATAGCCTTTAAAAATGCACGTGTTTATTTATCCTACTGCGCCATGTAATGTTTTTTTTTTGATGGGCTGTTGAAGAAGCTTACTACATGTCATTGTGCTCCACTGTGAAAATGTTCAGTTTTCATCTGTCATAACTCAAATGAGCCTAATTTGCTTAGCAACCAGCATAACTTGTGTAAGAGCAGCATGTCATTTTGATAATTGGGTACATGCATAGATGCATAAAATGCTTATTTTGAAGGTTGACATCTCAGTCAAGAATCTGAAAGAGGTTAAGTTTTACATTTTCCTGATCTTATATACCAGTTTAGATTTTTTTCTAGAAGATATTGATGTTTGGTATGTATTTGGTGGTTATATTTGAATGTTATTGTATAACCAGGCTCGTTTCTCTATTGTGCAGGTGCAGGAGAATTCTCCCGGGCACAGAGCAGGTCTTGAACCCTTCTTTGACTTCATTGTGTCCATCAACAACACCAGACTGGTAGGTTTGTTGCACATGGTGCATGGTCATCCATCATCTCATCAGTAAACTGACTATTCATTGAATCTCATCCAGTGTTTTTGAGTTATAAACATGAGAAACCGATAAAGAAACAAGCTTGATTTGCCTTATATGAACTGGGATTTGTACCTTAAATGGGAAATTGGTTTATATATTGAGTAATAACCATGTAATAATGCCAATTTTGGGACAATTCAGTGAATTAAATACTTGGCTGGTATTATGTAAGTCTTATGAGACTTGTAACAGGAAAAACTGACAGTTCTGACTCTAAAATCTGAATCGACGAACCACATTTTAAGCCATTGTAAAACATTAATATATGCACCCCTGTACTGTACAATTTAAAATGTATATTTATCGTGTTTGACATATATTTTATATGGTATATATAGTGTGGTATATTATTAAAGTTATATAACATCATTTTACACAGTCCTACTTAGTATGTTTGTTGCTGTTTAATGTCTTGTTTTGTTTTTTTCTGTAGAACAAGGATAATGACACACTGAAAGACATACTGAAGGCTAGCGTTGAGAAACCTGTGAAGATGCTAGTGTACAGCAGCAAAACCCTCGAGCTGCGGGAAGCCACTGTTACTCCTAGCAACATGTGGGGTGGCCAGGGTCTTCTGGGGGTCAGCATCCGCTTTTGCAGCTTTGAGGGAGCCAATGAGAATGTCTGGCATGTTTTGGTGAGTAAATGAAAGAGTGGTGAAATGTAATTAGAGAAAGCTGCTGAATTGAGTTATTTACACTGCATATTTTGTAAGGGTGGGGTAGCATTTGATTTTTGCTTTGAACTCATATCGGTCAACAACTTTTGAACAATTAGCCACAATTCAGCATGGTGTTCGAAAAGGGTGTGTTCTTGTAAAACAGACTGGTCGGTCGAGTTGTAAGATGTAATGTAAGCCTTGGCTTACTTTCTTCACTTGTTTTGTAGGAAGTGGAACCAAATTCCCCAGCAGCATTAGCAGGATTAAGACCACACACCGACTACATCATCGGAGCAGACACAGTTATGAACGAGGTACATTTCTCTCATTCACATCACAAACTCTTTTCAGATGTCATAATAACTGTGCAAAGACATCTCAGACATGTACTAAAATTTTAGCCTGACAAGCCAGACCCACATCAAGATGTTGGGTCTGGGAACTCACCATAGACAGGGCTCAATCCGAGGGGCGGGATAAACGGTTGTCTTTCAAATTCCCTCTGCGTGCAATAGGATAGCGCTACAACCAACCAGAACAAAGTGAAGCAGAGCTAGTTGATAGATTAAACTTTCGCCGTATCCAGTCGGCAAAACTCCAAACACATCTTCCTTTCTTAAGAATGACTTCAGTGCCGTTCTTTGTTCTTTTCTCAAAGAAAAGCTTAACTCCATGTCTTCCAGAGTCACGGCCAAAGCTGATTCGAAAGACCGCTGTTCGCCAGCTTCTTTGTTTACAAGTAGCACGTGGAACCGCGGCAACTCTGCCGTCATTATGTTAAGCCCGCCCACCGACTCTATACATGATGTGATTGGCCTGACCAGAGTTTGGTTTTTGCAGCTCGCAAGTCTATGGAGAGTTGGGTACGCTAGGGTACGTCTAGATTTCTAGGCTACTAAAATTTTGGATAAATTGTCAATTAATATCACTCTCTGCATCTAAAATATACATTAAAATGATGCTTTTGCTAGTAGGGATGTGGCGGTGAGGAAATTGTGTGGTAATACCGGTATCAACCGGTGGGGAGTGATGTTGGAGTTCCCTCTTTTGCACCTAGTTTTTAAATTGTTAATTCGATGCGCATGGGCATTCATAATGGTGCGGAGCAGATGAGTGTTTTCAATTAATTCCTTTGGAAGTTGAGCTACCATAGGAATGAACTGAAGGCGCACTCTCTGCTCCGCGCCAATGGACACACCATTATGAATGGCCGTGCACATTTTACGTCCATTTTAGAATTAGCGCCAATTCGGGGGCGGTAATTGCTTGAAAGGGGGGTTCATTATTATATTTAATAAAAAACACACCAACAAAACAGTACAATGACAAACTCCCTTAAATAAGCGCTTTAACATTTTGCTTTGAAACCCAATCTTCCGCTGTCGACTGTCACTCAGCTCCTCACTCTCATGATATATGAAATCTGACTCCTGCTGCTGAACCGGGCACGTTCAGTTTTTAATTGTAGTGTCTGTTCTCTAACTGAACTAAAGGATTTTTACTACTATAAAAAAATTTAAATGACAGTGGGGGGCAGTGCAGCGAATTGGCAAGTGATGTAACCGGTGTTGCGACTGAACACCGGTAAGGTAACACCAACTTTTGCAGCAAGCCTATTTGCTATCAAACGCTGGTGGCAACACTTACAGATTCTTCCGGCAGCCTAGAAAAGAGCTGAAATGACCAAAAAAGTGCTGTGCTCAATGTCTGTTAATAAAAAATGGTTTATGTTTTTAGCAATTTTGCAGTTTTATATTTGCTAGAAATATTTTGTTAAATGTTTCATTCACTTTACAAATTCCTTTTTTTTTTTTTTTTAAGAAAAAGCTGTGAATTAAATGGCAATAATAAACTCTATAAATTCATGAGCATACTTATTTTTGTAAAATGACGACATAGTGCAAAACTGATTGGGTTATTTTTTGTTTTAATTTAAACACATTCTTATGTTTTCAAGACCAGTGTTTATTGTTAAATAAAACTAGTAAAAAGTTTTCGATAAATGTTGCTTTGGCAACTACGTTTAGGTACTAAAATTCCTAAAACTAAAAATAAATAAAAGCTAAATAAAAAATATGAAATAATGACACAAATATAACAAAATGACTAAAACTTAAACCAAAATTACAATGAAATCTAAAAAAAAAAATTAAAATGCCAATTAATTTATATGTACTTTAATATAATACATACATAATAATATAAATCATAATAGTAAAAATATCAGTGTTCAAGACTGTCACAAGACCTTTTGTGCAAAAAGACCAGCTCCTTATTTCTTTTAGCCAGTTAGATGACATTATTTTAGTAACAAATCAGCAGAATTTGCAACAATGTAGAATACATCACACACTTTTTACGGGGGTTTTTTTCATTCTGTGTGCTCTGTCCATTTTTGTCTCCAGTCAGAGGACTTATTCTCATTGATAGAAACCCATGAGGGCAAAGGCCTTAAACTCTACGTCTACAACACAGACACGGACAACTGCAGAGAAGTGGTCATTACGCCCAACAGTGCCTGGGGTGGAGAGGGCAGGTGTGTGAAACTATCTTGCTCTTCTGGTTCCTGCCTCTGTGTGCATGTCTGACATGATTATTTTTCTCCGTTCAGTCTTGGCTGCGGTATTGGCTATGGTTACCTGCACAGAATCCCTACTCGGCCCTTTGAAGAGGGCAAGAAAATTAGCTTCCCCGGACACACCCCCAGTGAGCCCGCCAGCCCGTTGAAAGACGGCTTCACAGAGGTTAGGGTGTGTATGTGTATTGCATGGTGTATTTGAATATATTCGGTCAGCCATTTGACTTCCATGATGTTTTGGGTAGGTTCAGCTGTCTGCAGTGACTCCGCCCCCTGTGTCGCAGTCTGTTCCCACAGGGCTTGAGGACAGTCTGTCCGGTCTGACACTCAGCTCTGCCCCGCCCTCAATGCCCAGCGAGCTCCACACAGGTAAAATGTCAAAGTGTACTTCATATTTTTCTACATTGCTCATAATTTATGATATAAATATAATTAAAATATTGTCATTTTCTGCAGGTGTTCCGACAGTCCCCCTGCTGCCCACTCATGTTACCCCAGGGTTGGGTACCCTTCCCATGGTCAACCCCTCTGTACCAGGTAGAGAACATGCACCTGTCTCTATTTCTGTGAAATGAATGAAAGCTGGAAGAAAATTGTATTTTCGCATTCTCTGTTATGTGAATAAATTATGTTTATTTTGTGCTTGCAGGTTTGATGTCCTTACCGTCTGGTCTCCCTCCCCTGCCAAACTTGCCTAACCTCCCAAACCTTAATGTACCATTACCGGACCTTAGTGCTGTGTCTTTAGCTGGAATCACTGGGTTACCTCATAATACAGCAGGTATACATTATTATACATTATACCATATTACAGCTTATTCTGATCAAGAACCGAAATGCATGTTTCTTATCGGATCACCGGTTCTGGGCAGTTTGGAACCGGTTCTCGATACCCATCCCTACATAGGAATCTGGTGTACTCGCAACTACAATACAATGTTGTCCATCATATCGATGGTATCATGATACAGTGATTCTGAAATAGCCTACTCTATTCATTTCCAGACAAATTTGATCTATATATTGATGTAGACCTATGTGTAACAGAAGAGGCAAAAAAGTGTTTGTTCACAGTATTTGTATTTACTCAAGATATTTTGTGATGTTGGTTTCAAAAACTGACCACTGAGAGGAACCTTGCAAAGTGCACAGTGCCTGAAAACATAACATTTCTGGAAATAAAAGAAATGCATAAATAAACAAATAATCTGTCACAGTGCCAGAAAACAACACAGCGACACCATCCATGAAAAGCGTCTCTACTGCTTTTTGATATAAATTTGTGCTCTTTTGTCCATTCCGGATTAAATGAGGTGTGACGCTTCGGCATGTTAACGTTGTGGTTAGGGATGTCAATTTACACAAATTTCCATGATCGATCGTTGTTTAAATTAACGATCAATTCATTGATTAATCGTTAGCCTTAACACTGCATGTCTACAGCAGTGGCTTATAGTCGACCGCATGACAGGGTGTGCAAACACTGACAAAACGCCATGTTCCTCACTAAATCAATGAGAAGGGTTTTTAATCTAAATAAAGGGCTATAGGATTGTAAAATGAATTGATGTGATTGATCATTTAATTAAATTACTTTTATTACTCATATTTGATTATTAAATAAGTCAACGTGTCAGCAACTCCACCTCAGATGCATGCTCTTCAGAATGTGTGGACGCGCTCTTCCTGAAACAACGCGCTGAAAACGCCAACTAGACCCAGTAAATTCACAACAATGTATTACAATATTGTTCTCTTTATAATGATATGTAACATGACAGTCCCAATCATAGGCATTATAAGTTTAGTATAAGTGTATTGCTGTTGAAGCTGCATGCACTGACGCTGATCACCGGCACGCTTCACTACTGCATTAATTTTTAACCAGATGCATGAGATTAAAAAATCAGCTATAGATAGGCCCACACAGAATAAAAACACAATATTACAACTAACATTTTCAGAAAGCAAAAGGCTGCGAATGCACATGCAAACTTGTAGTCAAGATTAAGGTGTCACTCTAGCTGTAAAATGGTCCCAAACAGGCGCATCATTAAGCGTTGTTTATACTTTCACCTGGCACCGCCGCGCGTGCCTCATCCGCTTGGCACTCTGCGATGACGTAATTTTTGCTGCGCGCACACAGTCACCCTCGCGCACTGTGCAGATCCTTTTTACAGTCTATGGTGCGGCTTTATTCCTGATTTACAGTTCATGTTTGGCGGTTGAGCAGCATGCACGCGCATGACCCTGATTAATCGATGATCGATAGGTTTTATCGATTAAATGTATTATCGACAATTAATCGATTAATCATTAACATCCCTAGTTGTGGTATGACGTAGCCAGCGCGTGGACGTGGAGGCTTGTTTACCAATGATATATCAGATATTTATTTGACACTGCTTTCAGCCAATCATTTGTTCGACCAGAGATCTTACGGCATTAGACGCTATGCTGCTGCGTCCCAATAAAAATTTTATAGAGGGGTTTTTTTTTTTAGGCTGATTCAGCGCAACTCCAAAAAGGAGGACAAATGAATGTCCGGCTTGAGGCTGCGCCGGACACCGGACAGGGGGCTTAAAATCCAGATGTATGGCCACCCTACTTGCATTTGATTTTGTACCACAAAAATAGATTTTCATGCTTGAAAAACACATAATTTGTTTCACATATTTGTAGGGGTTAAACAGATCGTAGTTGATCCGTGATCCGTACGGACCAGGCTCCATGGTTCAGCATAGTTTGTTTAACTGCCATAGAGTGAAAGGTTATTATTTGCACATGTTTTGTCTTGCTAGTTTACACATTCAATAGATTTTTAACCATTACAGCACTGGAAGAGGCAGAGGAGAATTTAATTTGGTACTCACACGCTGTTATCTGTGCGCACAGCCGCACACACTCGAAGTGCGCACACAGAGGTGCACTTCAGAATTGATTCCTCTTTCGGTGTCCCCATGCACTTGGATGGACACATACTCATAAAATGATGTCAAAATACCCTTCTCGGCAAGTATTAACACGTAAACACAGTCGGTTGTGTCTAAAGTAAACGTGGAGAGTTGAGAAAGAAATTGGATGTGTATCATATTGGATCCGTGCATTAGCTCTTAAAGTGACAGCAGCCCATAAATACCTGCTGTTGTCTGTCATTAACATCAATCAGACAAAACACAGCTTTAACAAAGATTAAGCTATATTACATTTATACAGTGAACATAGTGTTATTTTACATTTATTACATTTCTGTACCCAAAATGAATACTACAGTTAGACCTGACTTTATTTGTAACTTTTTATATAGTATTCATCTATGATTGTAATTAGTGTATTTGTTCTTTTTACTGCCCGTTCACTTGCCTTTAATAATGCTTTAACTTTACTAGTTAGGCTAGTAGTTTTTGCTGTGGTATCGGAGTACTTGAAGTGAGCTTTAAGTAATAAATGGAAAGCAAAGTTACACTCAACTTCAAATGGAGGCATTTCAGGGAGTTCAGAAACATTGCACACTGATATAGAGAATAACTCCTGTTGGAGTGACTGTAACTTTGCAGACCCTCATGCTCAAACAGCAACATTACACATTAAAAGAAAGTTGAACATGTAAAAAAAAAAAGAAAGAAATTATAATAGGACCCTTTTAAATATCTTAAATGGTACATTTGGAGACAGAAAAGCAGTAATCGTTATACAAATGATTGTGATTTATTAAAATAGAAATGCAGATGATTTAATCACACTAATGCAAATGCTTTCTCTCTCAGGTTTGCCCCCTCTTCCTCCTCTGAACCTGCCTGGCATCTCTCCTCTGCCCATGCACACAGTTCTATCTTCCACACTTCCCAGCATGCCAGGGGTCACGTTGCCATCTACCCTGGCACCATCCGACTTCGTACCGCCCATCTCCTTAGCGAGCGTGCAAACTCCAGCGCTCATACTGGATGCCACGCCTAACCCTGTGGTCAAAGACATGCCCTCAGAGATGCCTGTTGCCATTGAGACCCTCTTACAGCAGACGACGGATGCACAGGCGGCCCCGGAGTCCTCGTAACGACCCGACCGTGGCCGGAGGGCGTCCCTCTGTATGTCTCTATTGTATTTATTCAGTACAAAAAGATTCCAGTGTGAAAACACACACAGAGATAAACACGGTTCTGTTGAGAGACACCAGTGGCTGAGGTCGAGAGTAATGAGCGTATGGACAGATATCTAATATTAAAACATACATTAGGAAAAAAGTGACTGTTGTATGTCTGGTTTACACTCTCCTCAGAATCTGTGCTGTCTCGTGCTTTTTCTTTCTGTATATCATGTAATCAAACGTTAGTATAGCATTCCCTGTAATTACCAATTGCTATGTGATTTTACAATGTGTAACGTCTGGCCTTTTTTCTTTCTTTGCACCACATTTCGAATGCTTTGATTTTCTCAACCCCTTTATACGTGGTCAGACTGGGCTCTGGGCCTCTGTTTCTCTCACTCACACACGCTCTGTAAGATAGCTCTGCCGTCAGGATGAACTTAAACACAATTCAGATGTGCTGCAGGGCTGAATGTGCTTGTGCAGTTTGAAGTGTGAAGGAATCTCTAATTCAAACATACACAAGCAATAAACTACCCAGTTTTACACTATTACTGTCTCTGTCTGTTGAATCTAAATGAGTGATTTATGAATTAACTATACACCCATTACATAGTTAAGTATAAATATAGTTTGTATTGTGCAGTTATAAGTATATGACACTACAATTCCTTATTTTTAATGTGGTTAAGCGACAAGGTTTTCAGTAGATAATGCTCATATTTAGAGAGCATGGTGTATGTGATAATGTAGTCAGATGATCAGGACACCAATTCATATATTAAAAAAAATATATATATATTATACTGTACATTTATTATATTTATATATATATATATATATATACATATATATATATATACACATATATATATACATACACACACACACCGATCAGGCACAACATTATGACCTAATATTGTGTTGGTTCCCCTTTTGCTGCCAAAACAGCCCTGACCCATCGAGGCATGGACTCCACTAGACCCCTGAAGGTGTGCTGTGGTATGTGGCACCAAGATGTTAGCAGCAGATCCTTTAAGTCCTGTAAGTTGTGAGATGGGGCCTCCATGGATCGGACTTGTTTGTTCAGCACATCCCACAGATTCTCGATTGGATTGAGATCTGGGGAATTTGAAGGCCAAGTCAACGCCTCAAACTCATTGTGCTCCTCAAACCGTTCCTGGAGGTCCAGTTCTGATGCTCACGTGCCCACTGTTGGCAGTGGACAGGGGTCAGCATGGGCACCCTGACTGGTCTTGAGCAATTTGAGCTACAGTAGCTCGTCTGTTTGATCGGATCACACGGGCCAGCCTTCGCTCCCCACGTGCATCAATGAGCCTTGGCCACCCATGACCCTGTCACCGGTTCGCCATTGTTCCTTCCTTGGACCACTTTTGATAAGATACTGACCACTGCAATTTGGCCCTTGTCACAAATCCTCACGCTTGCCCATTTTCCCTGCTTCAAACACGTCAACTTTGAGGACAAAATGTTCACTTGCTGTCTAATATAGCTCACCCGCTAACAGGTGCCGTGATGAAGAGGTAATCACTGTAATTCACTTCACCTGTCAGTGGTCATGTTATGCCTGATCAGTGTATATACATATAAATTGACCAGCCATAAATATTTTTTACCAGCTATGACAACATTTTAAATACCAGTGAAAATTTACAAATCTTTTGTCCAATTTTGATACCACAGCTAAAACTACTAGCCTAACGAATATAAATGTAAAACATTAATAAAGACAAGTAGCAGTAGTTTTCCAGTAGAGGCGTTGAATAAAGTAATCAAATGTAAAATAACACTGGATAGCCTCACTGTATAAATTAAACATCGATTAATCCTTAAAGTTACAAAATGTGTGTGATTTGAATATAATGAAAGTGGCTATATATATATATATATATAAAACTTTTTCCAGTAATTACACCCAGCTGGTAAATTCACTGGTCAGTTGCAGACTGATCACTAAACTTGTCTGTGAAATGTAGGCTGACTTTTAATTCTGTCCAGCAGGGGCCCTAAAAGCAAACAACACTGGCACTATCAACAATAGCTCTGATATCACAAGAAAATGTCAAATAAAAAAAAGTCACACCAAAGCAAAGAAAGCACATGTATCCAAATATTTTCAAAATGTTTATTTCTCTTTTGGCTACATTCTCTACAATCGCAGCAGCACTTTAGAGACAGATCACCGTATGTTGAGCTGAAAACTGCTTCTGGGGTTGAAAGAGTATTTAGAGAGGAAACAACAAAAGGTGAGATTCTCCCCCTGAAAACAGATTCTGGAAACTTTGACAGTTTGATCGCGGTCCGGTCCACGTCATTCAGAGATGCTGACCTGACTCAGGCTCCGGGATCAGCGAGGGTTGCTAAGCAACATGACAGCACTGGGTCTGGGCATAAAGGGGTTAAACGATCAAGGGCGGGGTCCGGCCCACCTTCCGTCTGCTCCGTGAATCGTCACACAAACACACACACATACGTACGTCAGACCCTCAGACTCACAACACACCTCATTCACAACCACAATGGAGTTTTTTTTCATGCGGTTTCCTGGTAAATCTAATTTATATTTGGTCTGATTCTTAATCGGAGTAAATCATAGAACTAAAAGCAACATCAGTAGCAGCGAGGTGATGCTGCATCAGACAACAAAAGCTTCAAACAAAATGAGAGAATACGAAAACCTGCTCAGGGTTGGATTCCTTAAAATACACACGTGTCGTTTGAGAGTCGCTATAGGAGGTCTACTGAGACGCCGTCTCCTCCTACATGCAGGATGCCCAGGTGAATCTCACGAGACTGGTCAAGAACATGTCCTGGTCATTTTCCACCCCAAAATCTAAAGAAATAAATGTGTGAATTAAAAGAATCCAATTTCATCATTATGACAAATTATGCTAATTAAAATGTATGAATAAGACATTGTATGCATATATCATTGTAGTATGTTATATTGCCTTTATTTATACTTCTATAAATCCTTTATAACAATAAAACTCTGTATTTGTAAACCTGTGCCAAAATCTGTAATTGCCCTGAAACCGCCTTAATAAATTCATTTTTCCAGTTGGTTTTGGGGTGAAATAGGACCTGGACATTTTTTGTGAGATTCATCCATCCACACTTTGCAAATATTGCGCTCATTTAAACATAAGCTGACAATGTTCATACATGTTACTTTAAAGTGAAACGGAGACAGTATTTTGTCCCGCACACACACAGATCTTGCAATCTGTTGCCAACACGCATGTATGTTATGAACAGCCAACATAGAACGCTGTGGCGTAAAACATCCACTCACAGATGCACACGCACAAAAATTCTTACAGACACCTTTGTGCCACATTAAAACACTCGTTCGTCTATTTCCAATCACACTACAATTAATTGCCTCTAAATTTCACACTTACACAAAACAAAACACCCCTTAACTGAGGCGTAGCTCAGGGAGGATATCAACAAGAAGCTAAAACGTTAGCGTAACCCTCCCAAATCTACTCCACAAAATGCCTTGGGTAAAAAAACAAATATCCATTCTCAAATGGTTCTAGCTCTGACTGACATCTGGATCCACACAGGAAATGACATCGGCAATTCCTGCCCCAATATCAATGGCAGTCATTGTGGCCGGTGTGGGCGTGTCCTACAGCCTTTCAGCTGATACATAGCTCCTCCCCCTTCCTGTCCACCCCGAGGTGGTGAAGGGAGGGAAATCACCATCAGAACCATCAATCGTGATCGATCAGCCAATGAGATCAGTAGGAGATTATTCCTGAAGAGGCAGGGCTTGCGGGCGTGGCCTGCAAGTTCCCCGACGAATTGGACCGTCTCATGTGAGGAAGGAGGTACGAGTCACTGCCCAGCTGGTGGACGTCAAAGCGGTCCTCCTTCCTGTAAGCCAGACAGCGGCGGATAAACGCCTGCGGAGGACAAGAAAGAACTCAGACTGACGTTTCCCACACAGACGTTTCCATACAAACTCTCAATACCGACCTTGGCCTCGTTGCTGGCCACAGGTTTGGCAGGAAACTGCACCTCGGTGGCTTTCAGGATGGTGTTCTCTTGAAGGATGTCTTGCTGGGACTGATTATGGCCAAACGGCTACAGAATGACAAAAGATTCAATTCAGCTTCATTCTAAATTCATCCTAAAATGTATTTGACATCAATAGCCGTGTCGCTGCCTCAGACAGCACGGAGCCTTACCTTTCGCCCGTACAGGCACTGGAAGAAGATGACGCCCACAGACCACACATCTACTTTATTAGAGATCTTTGGAGGCTCTTTACCAACAACAAAACACTCTGGTGGCAAATACCTAAACAAAATTAGAACATTCGGTTGTGTTATACATTTCAAATAATCTACTTTTTTCAAATGGAGCAGTTTATTGAACTGAGACGATATATATATTTGTTTAAATGTGACCCGTGCTGGCAAAATGAGTCCCAATGAGCGAAGTTCTTGTTATTTTCATTCTCTTAAAAAACCTTCAAAACGATGTATGATTTGTTTGAATCGGACACAAATGTAATGACTGAGATGCACTCTATTGGTTTAAGTCGATAGAGTTAGTAAAGTCAATTTTGCGTTGACTAAAGTTAAAGTTTTCTGAAGGTTCCAGAAGAAAATCACCATGCAACCATACCTTAAAACTTTAACTTTTAACATAACTTTTTCCATGATACCACAATTGTTTGATTAACATTAATGAAACAGACAGCCTAGATATTAGGGCTGCACGATTTGGGGAAAATATCTAATTGCGATTATTCTGGTTAAAATTGCGATTTAAATGAGATTTTTTTTTTTTTTTACAAATGAAAAGTGTGTGTGTATAACATTTTGTGTTTGTATATTAATATGACTAATAATAATTATTGCTAAATAAAGATATTTAACAAAATAAGAAATATTACTATTACAATAACATTTTCATTATTAAAAATAGAGTATTTAAGAATAAATATAACAATATACTACTACTACTAATATTTTACAGAAAATGTATTTTATAAAAAATAAAAAAATAATAATGCTCGTCTCTCTCTCTCTCTCTCTATATATATATATATATATATTCGAAGATGTCTTAGTAAGATGATATTTATGGAGTGATTTCTGTGCCATAATTAAACAAACAAATCCAGCATTTTGCAAACAAACACGATCTGCTTTGCAAAAGAAAACTCGACTCACAAACAAACAGAAAGCGATTTGCAAATACAAAGGTCAGTTTGAGCGAAAATGCAAAGGTGTAACAAATATATGTACTGTGTTTTGCAAATAATAAATGAGTGAGCGTACATCATATTTCACAAATAAATACAAACCATCCAAATTCCATGTAACCTTTGAACAAATACCAAATCTAGTCCCTACAAATACCTGTCTATTACAATCGCTCAGCTTAATTTTCTCACAAATGCAGTTCGCGCAGATTTTCTCACAAATGCAGTTCGCACAGATTTTCTCACAAATGCAGTTCGCGCAGATTTTCTCACAAATGCAGTTCGCACAGATTTTCTCACAAATGCAGTTCGCACAGATTTTCTCACAAATGCAGTTCGCACAGATTTTCTCACAAATGCAGTTCGCACAGATTTTCTCACAAATGCAGTTCGCACAGATTTTCTCACAAATGCAGTTCGCACAGATTTCCTCACAAATGCAGTTCGCACAGATTTCCTCACAAATGCAGTTTGCGTAGATTTTCTCACAAATGCAGTTCGCACAGATTCTCACAAATGCAGTTTGCGCAGATTTTCTCACAAATGCAATTCGCACAGATTTCCTCACAAATGCAGTTTGTGCAGATTTTCTCACAAATGCAGTTTGCGCAGATTTTCTCACAAATGCAATTCGCACATATTTTCTCAGAAATGCAGTTTGTAAAAACAGTACATATATTTGTTACTCCTCTGCGTTTTCGCTCAAACTGACCTTTGTATTTGCAAATCGCTTTCTGTCTGTTTGCGAGTCGAGTTTTCCTTTGCAAAGCCGATCGTGTTTGTTTGCAAAATGCTGAATTTGTTTGTTTAATTATGGCACAAAATTCACTCCATAGATATTTATATGCTTGGTTTTATGAACAAAGCTCTGTAGTTTTAACTTTGAGGAGCAAAATGTATAATGCAATGCAATACAATGATGATTGAGAGAAACAAATAAACCTTCCTCAAAAGCCTGATGGATAATATTTTATGCATAGATTTTAACGTTTTTTCTAAAAAACAAAAAGAGAAAATTTAAAAATCTAAAGATTATCAATGACAATTTTTTTTAAATAAAAAGATGGTCCATATGACATGCATTATATTGCAAGTCTTTTGGTGTCATATGGAAATCCCCAAAAAAAAGCATTAACAGAAAAAATGTGTACCTTATAAAATGTAAGCAGTCTTGCATAAAAGCATCTGCCAAATACATAAATGTAAATGCAAAAACAGATGCATGATGTTACGGTGATTCAGCCTGATCCCCCTGCCATCATATTTGATATGAGAGCTATGACAGGGGAAACGATTTTCAGTGAAAAACAGCTGGTCTGTTCCTCACACAAATTTATGCTGCTTTTTTGTCCTTTTTGAAGCTTTAGAGCCAATGTTTACATTATCTGTTGCACAATTCAGTGTTTGGAATGACATGAGATTGAGTTTTTGGGTGAACACTGCAGTAATATGCACTAGAAAGCGCTGTTTTTAGCTGGGGACACTGACCAGTAGGTTCCGGCTCCCTGTGATGTCAGGTCCATCCCGTCCACTCCGTAGCTGTCGTCATCCATGATTTTAGACAGGCCAAAGTCGGTGATCTTTATCTCCCCACATGCTGTTCCATCCACCAACAGGATATTTCCTGAGCAACGAAAAAAAAAGTACTTCCTATACAGTCTACGTCACAAATAACAATCAATCATCCTTAAAAGAAGCATTTTTGCACCATTTAACCAGTCTCACCATACTAGAATTGCGCTAGTCTCTTGTGTGTGAATGAACGCGGACAGGGGCTGTGTCCAAAAGCTGAGGCAGCTGAATTGTTGCCTCACTGCCCGTTATCAGTTATCAGGCAATAACCTGGCAGGCAGCATTTGTGCACGAAGGTACCTCACAAAACTGATTTCAGAGAGACTTCTGAGTAGGGCTGTAATGATTTGACTAAAAATAAAAATCTCGATTAATAGAACATTTTACCTCGATTACAATTAATGAAAGATTACTTTGTTCCTTTTTTTTTTGCCCTCATAGTTCACTGATAAGGTTTTTACTGTAAATATTTTCTACTATTAAAAGGTGGGATATTTTTTTCTAATGAAAAAGTGAATTTCTTTGTGATTTTAAAATATTTGAAGGAAACAGTTCACTTTCAGCAGTTATTGTCTATGGGGCAGATTTCTGTTTGTTGTACATCAGATGCAGATAAATTAGCACAGTAGGCCTATACATTACATTTATTTGAATGCATTGAGTGAGTGATTGTGTGTGTGAATTAATCATACCGTCTCTATTAATTATGAAGCTGTGGTTTGTATTTACTTCAAAAGGTATTAAAATCTATGCTATAATGGTTGAGTTTATAAGCTACTTTAGTGATAAATCACAGGGCAGCGATTGACAACGAGTTTCTGCACTCCTCTATGTGCGTGATCTTCACGTAATGTGCAAGCTACTGTCTGAGTGTTCGTGTGTAACAATATATCAGGCATTAGTTCAACATAATACACATCTGGCCTTAAAACACATTCAAATGACGAAGCTTCGTGAGGACGCAAGTGAAAGTGATCTGGCTTCAGGGCGTGCGCGTTGAGCTCATGAGCACTGAACAGAGAAGTTTTCCATATTGTTGTTCTTGAATAGTGCAAAATTGCTTTAATGTTCAAACTGGCAAGCCTTTAAACGCATTTAACTGACAAACTTCATGAGGACACAAGTGAAAGTGATCTAGCTTCGGGCCTTGCACGCGCCGTCTGTGTGTGTGTGTATCAGCACATATAAGAACGGCGATTAACTTGCGTGTATAAACTAGAGATGTTCCGATACCCTTTTTCCCCTTCTCGATACCGATTCCGATACCTGGGCTCAGGGTATCGGCCGATACCGAGTAGTGATACCTGGGTGTGTATCTGTATATACAGCTGTATACACTACTAGCCCTGTATGAATTGCTAGAATTATTTTATGGTGTGCTTCAGACTTATCCCTTAATAAAACATGAACAAATACATGGTGAACCACTGTATTTATTACAGTATTTTTTATTATCTGACATGCATTTGACAGTAATATTGTTTATTTAACGTGTATTATTTATATATATATTTTAACGTGTTATATTTATATTTTAATGTTAAACGTGCCGTGAGACTCATATCGGGCGATAAAAAAAAATATCACCGTTAATCTATTCTCAAAGTTGGGTTGGGAGCTGGGTCTATACTACGCAAGCTATGATGACTTTCACCTTGAAATTTTAGCGCGGATGTACACCTAGCCGAATTGCACTGTAGGGGGCGAGAGAACGAGTCTTCGAACCTGTGTGAATGCCTACTAGTGTTGTCAAAAATATCCATATTTCGCTATGTATCGATACTGAAATATCTGAAACGATACAATACTCATTTTCTACAGTATCGATATCAGCTGCGCTCTCCTCTCCTCTCCGACCGACTGACAGCGAGTGACACGCACCCGCCTCCTCTCATTCAGTCCGTTTAATCCTCTGAACATTGCTGGACTTTTGTTAGTATTGGTGTGACCGGTCTGAATTTTGCGCGGGGTTGCACATAACGTTAATTCTACTAATTCCCGCAGATTTCACGCTCGCATCTGAAGAGCACACACACATACCGTAATAAAGCCGCCTCTGACATACAAACTGAAGGCTCCCTTTTCCTAAGTATCAATAACAGGAACAACACTAAACAATTATCATAATATATCTGTCAATATTGATAATTATCACGATAAATGTAAAATCTTTATTTCTTTCAAGTTTAAAGGCAGATTTTTGTTCGTAAATGAAAATTGTAGAAACCAGAGCATTAATTGTGGTTTTAAACTACTCTATATTGTCAGAACATATCATGCCAAACAGGTAAAACATTCAAACATTTGTCATTTGTCCTTAACAAAATAAATACCTTTATTGGAAAATTAATTTCTTATTTTCTGCATATGCTAATGGAGGATATTGTTTCAAGTCTTGAAACAGGCTTGTGTTGCCTGACTTTGACGGCACGCATCTTCATGAAATGTATGAAAAACAATAGTATCCTAAATACATTAAATACTTTAATTATATTCCATTAGTCCTTTAATACATTGTCTACATTAACAATAAAATACGATTCAATTCAATATGTATATCCCACATTTCAGGGTGGAGTTAATATTACTAGGCTAACGTTACAGTAAATCCATGGTAAATGATGGGGATTTGTTGATGGAAACGCCTTCTAACTGTATTGTTGCGCACAGCGTTTCTCCTGTTTGTCAGCGCTGTTTCATCTGCCTTTAAACTGGTTTAAATCACTGAGACATTTGTGTTCTTCGCTGAATTCAAGCGATTCTCCCTGGATCTTGTGACCGAGACCGATCAGAGTAAACGCGCTGCGCTGCCATTTGGACTTTGAGCCGAGCGGATAAATGGTCCATGTGGCGCACGGTTCAAATGAGTTTTGTTCCGGTATCGTTTAATGCCCAGCCATAATTTCAGTAAAACTAAGCAGTGACTCAACGACATATACAGTAATAAGCTGAGGAGACTCTTGTGAGTTTGCGCGGGTTTCTGTGAAAGTCCATTCCGACAAGTCTGTTTGCTGCACTGCCGCATGCACCTGGAACGCTGTGATACCACCCAGATTCCTCAGACAGAACTACAACAGGCGAAACGAATGAATGCCACCGCCAGCGCATTTTCAGGGGAAAAGGCGATGGTGGAACCAATGAATGAATGAATGAGCATATCAATTTAAGACGTGGCTAAATGTAATTTATGACCATGTATGGAAAATCCGGATGTTTTTATGACTTTTTATGGCCTAAAATTTGTATTATTAAATTTAAGACTTTTTATTACTTTTTATGACTCCGCGGAAACCCTGGCAATGCATTCGGAGCACCGAAGAAGAACCGCGCAGTGGTTAGGCAAAGCTCGCGGTCATAACTAGGTCTTGTTTAAGAAAATGGTATCGGATCGGTACATGGGTTCAAGTACTCGCCAATACCGATGCCAGAATTTTTTTGTGGAATCGGTGATATTTCCGATACTAGTATCGGAATCAGAACAACTCTAGTATAAACTGTGTAAAACATGCAAATACTAAGTAATTCTGAGCATCTACAAACAAAGATAACTGCTCCTGCATGGCTGCATCTTTCCGTGTGAATGCAAACTGCACTTGATGACTGACTTTTCTGTAGTAGAACTCTGCGCGGGATGGATTTTTCAATCCTACTCCCGCCAAAAATGTGTCATTTATTTCTACCCGCAAAAGCCTGCAGGAAGAGGTCTACGCAGATTTTTCAGTGCCAGTCTTGTTCCAAAGTCTATACACAAATGACACTTCAGATCTCCAATGACAGACTTGTGCATGCGGTTATTATTAGATATTTATATCTTGTCATTTTTTCCGCACACATTCACTTGGTTAGTTTGGTCTGGACCAAAAAAGCATTTAGTCCTGGTCCGCTTAGCAATCACATTGGCATTTTAACACTGTTGTCCGTGCCTCAACTCCGTAATCAGACTGCACAGGTACATTTTGCGATACGGTGCGTGTTGCATTCACCTGGTTTCAGGTCGTAGTGGATGATGGGCGGTTTGATCTCATTGAGGTATCGGAGGGCGTTGACTATTTGCATGACGATGGAGCGAGCCTCTTTCTCAGACATCAGTTTGTGTTGCTTCAGATAGAAATCAAGATCGTTCCCCTCGCAGAACTCGAGAACAGTGCAGAATCTAGAACAAAAACACATCAAGTCAACATTTGTAACAACAGAAAATGCACAAAACAGACTGCTTGGAAAATGCTTACGTGTCAGTGTCCAGAGAAAAGTAGTCGTAAAGTTTGACTATTCTGGGATGGTCCAATTGCTTGTGGATTCTGTATTCTCTACAGGCATGTCTGGAGTGGACAAAACAAATGAGCGTGAAAAACTTGGAAGAGAGAGAAAGGGGAAAAAAAAGGTGGGCAACATACTTGTGGTAGTTCTCTTTCTTCTCTTCTCTCCAGTTCTTGTTGAGCTGGTGGATCTTCACAGCAGCATATCGCTGCTCAAACAGGTCAAATGCCTTCACACAACATAAAACAGGGTTAATAAAGCAAAACAGACCCACATTTTCACAACACATATTAAACCAGGTTAATAGTGGGGCTCTGTGCTGTCTGTGAAGATTTTCTAGTGATTGGGTGTTTCATGCCACAGCTGTAACCATATGTTTTATATTACTTTAAAACAGACTAACATTTTTTTTAAAAAAATTGGTGTGTATTTTATGATACTGCATTTGCTGTTGGCATCAAGCATGTGTAGTTTAACTTTATCAGTATTAATTTATCAATTTGTCCCTTAAATACACATTTCTGGTATTTCTGAGAATAGTTCACTCTAAAACGACTATGTAACAGTTATATTATCTTATAATTTGTGATAAAATCAAGTCCTGTTCTACAGGTTTCTCACTGAAATATGTCAGATTACAGAAGTAAAACGGGTTGTGAAAATGGTTTGTTGACTACACAATTTTTAGTGCACATTGTTATTCGTTATCTTTCTGAAAGAAGTCTCTTATGCTCACCAATGCTACATTTATTTTTATTTTTAAAAAGCAGTAATATTGTGAAATATTATGATTTAATATAACCGTTTTATATATGAATATATTTAAAAATAATTAGTTATTCTGGTGATCAAAGCTGAATTTTTAGCATCATTACTCCCGTCTTCAGTGTCACATGATCCTTCAGAAATCATTCTAATATGTTGATTTTCTGCTCAAGAAACATTTCTGATTATAATCATATTTTTTGTGGAAACCTTGATACAATTTTTTACAAGGATTCTTTGATAAATATAGAAAGTACAATAGAACAGCATATATTTGAAACAAATCAATCAATTTAATGCGTCCTTGCTGAATAAAAGTATTAATTTCTTTAAAAAAAATAAAAATATAAACACTCATTGACCCCAAACTTTTGATTTTTATATATATATATATATATATATATATATATATATATATATATATATATATATATATATATATATATATATATATATATATATATATATATATATATATATATATATATATATATATATATATATATATATATATATATATATATATATATAGAACAGAAAAGAACACAAACTGCAAGAAAGTGTGTGAGTGCATCTAATAATAAAAAACAAAAATACCTTATAAACTTCACTGAAACCTCCTCTTCCCAGCAAGTGTAACAGAAGATACCTTTCATTAAGAGTTGGATGGTCTTTAAACCTACAAACACACCAGGTATATTCACAACTTAAAAGATATTCTGATTGATTAAGAGTGTGATTATTTATTTTCTAAAAAAATGACACTAAAGTGTAGTTGCAAATAAAAATAAACAAATTCAAGGCATGTTTTACAATTACTTTCTTCGCTGAATGCCCTTTTAAAATTTTCCCAGGGTAACAATATATTTTTTTTAGGACCATGTCTGCAGTCTGTCTTTAAACTGCATTCTGAAGCTGCGTATGAAAACATTGACCCAGACGTTTTAATTCAGCACATTCTCAAAAGTTGATCGCTGATTATTGTTTACAGCCGATAGAAAGAATACATGCAAAAACTGACCACAGCAGAGTGTGGCTTTGATGCAGCGCACCATTTACATATATTTAAGCAAACTCTGTAGTGTTTCTCTGCTCTTTCAATTCCCCATAGATTTCATAAATGATTATATATAATAAGAAGTGGGCGGGACATACTGAGAACTGTCCTCATTGTTGATTCTTTTAAGTTCTCGAATGTGCAGATTCCTCACGCGCTCCAACCGTTCCAGCTCCGCCTGGATCTCTGCCTCCTCCTGAACACACACGTTGGGTTTTCATGGGTTATGGGGACTTTCAATTGTCAATGATTTTTATACTGTACATTGTAACTGTATACTGTATATGAACTAAGTCAGTAGCGAAATTTAAAAAATGTGATGCCTTGAGCGCTGTTGAGTGGAATTGTAAACACCTCTGCCCATCGCGTTCACGCGCTCATCTGCATATATGTCTGTGCTTGGCTACATGATCAACGCACAGGAGTATTTGAAAGCACAAAAGATCGGTCCGCTGATAGACGCCTGCTTTCAAACGCTCGCGTGTATCTGTGTAAACGCTTGGAGAAGAGCGTCATTGATGTGTATTTACAACATGTTTTTGAAGCGCTGATTATTGTAGCCAATCACAGACATATTTGATGAGCACAATGAGGTGTTTATGATTCCACTCAACAGTGCTCAAAGCTTCACATTTTAAGATTTCAGTACCGATTCTGTGCCGAAGTCGGTACTTTTGTTTTGACAACACTAACACACACACGCATACACACACACTAGCATACTCGTGTATGTATGGCAGATTCCACTGCCATACAAAAAGGATAAAAAGGTTAAACAGCATTCCTACAAGACTGCATTTGCATGAAGCACAAACGCTACATCTTACTGCGTTTTAACCATCTTCTTCTGATGCTCATAAGAGTGTGTGTGTATTATGTTTATAAAGGCTAACCTTTTTGAGATGACCCAGTCTCAGTTTGAAGATTTCTTCCTGCTCATGATACTCTGCCACAGTCAATCTGCATATTCAATACAGAAGCATTTCAATAACAGAACCATTTTGAAGACATTGCATTATTTTTTTTAAATTGCAGCCTTCTATAAATCATACATGCTTGTATAATGATCTTAAAATGATGAATTGTGCAGCCCTGGTCGAGAACAATCCTAATTATCTCATTTGAATAACATCAGAAGTCAATGGGAAGCCTCCATTTAGAAGGGAAGAAACGAGTATGTTTGTGCTTGTGTGTGTTAATATCTCACAGTGTAGGCAGGCTGGGTTTGAGGAAGGGGTCGTTGTCAGCTCCATTGACGGCTTTGGTCTTTCTCTGTTTGGACTCATTGGGGGTCGGGCTCTGGGAGGAGGGTGTGCTGGGAGGTTTGCGCTTCGCCAGAAGTTTCCGCTGCCTCTCAATCTCTTCCCTCTGCTGGTTTATCCACTCCTGCTGCCTTTTAAAACAGAAATAGCAAAATATTAAAAATTCCATAAAAAAATAACATGGAAATGCAATAGAGAAAGGACTCGCCCTATTTTATTATTTACAATGGCAGATATTTTAATCCAAAGTAATGTACAATGCATAAACACCAATGCTTGTACAAAAATTCTATATTTCATTTATTAAATTCCACCAATATCCCATCTGGATTTCATTTATAGAATTATTTACAGACTAATTATAATGTCAAATTCTGTAAATTAGGGTTAGGGATGAGGTCAGTGCATTAACTTCATTCGCCTAGTCTCAGATGTAGCACCCACAGACCGTTGGCTGAACATCTGATGCGTAAAGCTGTTCACAACACAGTGATTATTGGCGACAGAATGTAGGCGTGTCCAGCAAGGCAACAAAATGAGATATGATTAACTTAATGCAAATGAAGAGCAACTTTCGGGTCAAGTCAGTGGAGTGTGACCCGTCACTACATCCTGTAGTAGAATGTCAGTGGCACGATGCAGGAGAGGTTCATTATAGCAGTCAGCAACTTCCCTATAATTGATGATATGTGTCTGTGCACATACGGTGGTACTCGCCATGTTCACTCCGAGCCTGAATGGTTTCATGAACTGAGGACATGCAGCAACAAAGTAGTGGCAGTGTGAACGCAGCTTAAAGGGATAGTTCACCCACCCAGCTTAAAGGGATTTAGTCACCCTCAACCTGTTCCAAACCTGTATGAATTTCTGTCTTCTGCTGAATACAAAATATGATATTTGAAAGATTATGGTTAATTAAATAGTGATGGATCCCATTGAAAATATTGCGGAACGGGGTCCATAAACCGTTTCGTTTCCAAAATGGTTCAAAAATATCTTCTTTTAAGTTCAGCAGAAAGAAACTCATACAGGCTTGGAACAACTTGAGGGTGAGTAAATGACAACATGACTATCCCTTTAAGACACACAAAATGGGAAATGATTTCAAGGTCGTCATCTGATCTAATGCGGTTGAATTCTACAGGATTTCTGAGAGACGTGTGCTGCATTCTTTAATAGTCTGCCAAGAAACAAAGCCATTGTGACACCAAACCAGAGATGTCCGAACCACTTCATGGAAGAAATAAATCCATCTTGTTTACAACTGAGACAATGAGTGCTAATCAGGATGAACTAAACGCAAGATTTTAAAAACTGTGATGTTCACAGCATAGATTCTTTTAAAGACGTCCAAGAGTTTTACATGCTTGTTTGTTATTGACATTACATTTTTATGCCCCTAAACATGACGCTGAACAAAACTAACTGTGATTGGCTGCTTTTAATGTCAGTCAGTTGGCCTCTTTAGCCAATGAAAGCTGCAATGGAGTCTAGTCCTTCTACCGACAGTTTGAAGGTCTGGTTACACAAGACTACATTGCATCAAACTAAACAGCAGCACATTGGCGTCCTGGTCAAGAACTGAATGATGACGGTACATTTCTGCACTTTTTCAGTCCCAGGCAAAACCACACAACTTTAGTGTGCGTCCGTGTGCGGCTCTTACTTGACCAGGTTCTGGAAAGCATATCCATCCGTCCACTGTTCTGAGTAGGACGCTCCGTGCCGGACTGTGGTGAAGTGCCCCAGACGCAGCCGGTCCTGCATGCTCTTCTCACGGCAGGACTGCTTCTCTTGAGTGCTCTAGGAAGACAAGAAACACGCTCAGGAGTCACTCAACTACCCCTGACACATTAGAAATAAGCAGCTGTGAGCATATCAAATCAATGACACCTTTTCAATGAGGAGTTTTTTACTCATCGTAGTGCATTTGTTCAGACGCTCCTTGAAACGTTCCAGCAGCTTCTGTTGCTCATCTATCTGTCTGCGGAGGTCACAGTTCGCCTGGGGAGAAAATATCAAAACCACTCAATTTCTGAACTCAAATGACACTTTGTGACTTCTACATAAAGAATAAAAAATAAAATAAAATCAAGGACAGGTGACACTCATATGTTTGTCTGTTTGTTACTCACCCTGAGTAGATCATCTATTCTGCCCTCTTTCTTCTCAAGGTCAAGATTCTTATTGCTCTCAAGTGCAGCCAGTTTCAACAGTGTCAAATCCGTCTGAGAGCAGACAAGAAAAGAGAAAGAGTTAAAGAACGTGAGTAACAACAGAGATTGAGAGAGAATATACTATCCATGTCAGCATGTGTTATCACAGCAAACTGTGCAAGCGAGCTTGTTTAATCGCATCAGAGCATGTAGTACACGCATACAACTTAGAGTTGTTCCGATTCTAGTATCGGAAATATCAGATTCCACAAAGAATTCTGGCATCGGTATCGGCGAGTACTTGAACCCATGTACCGATCCGACACCATTTTCTTAAACAAGACCTAGTTATGACCGCGAGCTTTGCCTAACCACTGCGCGGTGCTTCTTCGGTGCTCCGAATGCATTGCAAACACAGGAAGTTGTGCTGTTTTGCCACAAGGAACCACAGTTTAGAACAGCAAAGAAGAAATGAAAACACGTTAGCAGTAGGCTATGTCCACTGTTTACTGGCTGTTTAGCAGTATTTCGTCTCTGTGTGGATGGCGGCCGCCCGCGCGCACACACACGCGTGTGACACTCGCTCGCTGTCTTTGTAAAGTTGACTTTGTAATCTCTGCCGTGTGTCACTATCAAGCAGCAACCTCCCCCAGTTTCTCTACGTCCATATCCACAGTCTATGGTCACTATATGAGGACACAAACGCATAAACTGTCACTTCATGGGAATTTACCGTTTCATTTGGGGAAACTGTCATATAAGGAACACAGACACTGAAATATCTTTATGGCAACCCGTCAAAATAAAAGTTCGGTTTAAAACATTTTAAATTGACAGAATATATTAGAATATATTACTGCTGTACAGTAGATTTAGCTACGTCTCTATGTAATAATAATACGTCTCTACTAATAATAATAATGCCTAAATGGTTGCTTATTTTTCACTTGATTTGTTGTAAATATTATTTTCTGATTCAGAGATATATATATATATATTCCTACATTTATTTGTTGCACTTTTTTTTTATACAGTTATATTGTACAACTAAAATACCTTTTTCAGTTTGCAGTTAGATTTGTGGCTGCATTTGAAGTTCTTTTTCGCTTAAGAAAAATAAATAATATTACTGTCAAATGCATGTCAGATAATAAAAAATACTGTAATAAATACAGTGGTTCACCATGTATTTGTTCATGTTTTATTAAGGGATAAGTCTGAAGCACACCATAAAATTATTCTAGCAATTCATACAAGGCTAGTAGTGTATACAGCTGTATATACAGATACACACTCAGGTATCGGATCAGTACTCGGTATCGGAATCGGGAAGGGAAAAAGGGTATCGAAACATCTCTAATACAACTGCATCAGAGTGTGTAGCAGGGATGTCGCAAGTACCGGTAATTCGGTACCAAGTCTGTACTGAAATTTTTAAAATGTGACGATAACCAGCAGTAGTGGGAGTACCCTAGTGGTAGACTCCTGAGTATATTTGGTACCCGCAGCTGCGTTCAGTCGCTTCCGTGTTTATCTAAGCGCAGGGCTCCAGAATGTAGCCGAATATATACTAGTGTATGTGAATATTAAACTGCAAAATACTATTTAAATATTACTCCTGCATGTTCTGTGTCTCTGTGTGAATGACGGGCGCAGATGGCACACACACACGCATGCTCGCTGTCTTTGTAGTTTCTGCCGTGTGTCACTATATGAGGACACGAACGTGTAAACCGTCACTTCATGATAATTTACTGTTTCATTTGAGAAAACTGTCATATCATGAAATGTACACCCCGTCAAAATAAAAGTTTGGTTTAATGTGAAGAAATTGACAGAATATATTAGGCTACTGTTGTAGCCTACAGTAGATTTAGCTATGTCTCTATGTAATACTCATCTCTAATAATAATAATGCCTAGATGGTTGCTCATTATAAACAATGTTTACTTTTAAACAGCATACAGCCTTTAAATGTTAATGTATTATTTACTTATAATGATTATCATCGTAAATAATAAACATTTTGCTGCAGTACCGAAATTGGTACAGAGTACCGTAAAATTTTATGGTATTGGTACCGACTACTGGAATTTTGGTATCGTGACATCCCTAGAGTGTAGTATTTGGAGTATGTGCAGTGCACGTTTAATATCGTAAGTGTGTGTGCAGTGCATATTTAAGTGCCAGCATGCAGTGACTGTGTGTGCAGTACAATCGTGCAGTGCACGTCAGATCATACAGTGCACATTAAACAGTGTCAGTATTCAGTGCGTATGTACAACGATGTCAAGTTGACCTTGTTTAACAGTGCCAGTGTTTGCAGTGCATACATTTCACTGCATCAGCGCATGCTGTGCTTTAACAATTAAACAATGGCAGTGTGCAGTGAATGTTTTGCAGTGTCAGAATGTGCAGCGCACGTTTCGCTGTGTCCGAGTGTGCAATGCGCATGTTTATCAGTGCCTCAAAACTGAGTGCAGTACACACATATGAGCAGAGCACATCTGTGTGCTGCAGACTGACAAGTTCAACAGAATCAGAGAGAGCAGAGCATTTGATAGTGCACAAGCAATAGTGATGCAAGTATTACCTGGACACTTCTGCTGCTAAGCTGTTTGGAATTCATCATGTGATCCATGAAACACAGGCTGGTGGGTGAGGAGCTGTTCTGTCGGACCTGAAGAGTGAAAAACAGCAACATTAATAAAAAATAAAGTATCACTGGCCCCTTGCTGATGTTTAACTCTTCCTCACGACTTACGATAGCCCCGGGTGCGGAGTGAGAGTTCTGTGGTGAGCGCAGGACCGGAGGAAGACCCCTGACTGGACTTGATCCGTTTCCTCCCTGGAACTTCAAGAAGAAGATATCCCTTGTTTTTTTTACAGACGTCATTACAATGTTACAAATGATGTGCTCAAACAATTTCACAACTCTACAAGTCAAAACATCTACTAAAGCGAGCAGCCATTACAAGACGAAAAAGCAGCAGTACTCTGACTAAAAGCTCTCTGACACCTGACTGACATTTAATACAGAGCTGACTAAACGCAGAGTCATCCACACAAAGATTTACTCACATCAAAATAATCGCTGATCTTGGGCCCTCGGCCGGAAGACTTTCCTGAGAGAGAGGAAAAAAACTTGGTCAATAGATAAAATCACTTTTCTGTGAGTGCACTGCATTATTTCCATGCTAAAAATTTAATGCTGTATTTCCCAACAAACATGAAGCATATGACTCTGATCCTGGACGTTTCCAAAATGCCAGGTCTGTTAACTGAAAAACGTAGTTGTCAAACAAACTATTGCGTTTCATTAAGAAATACTACATTCATACACACAGGAAGTCAAAGTTACCTTGACTGCTCTCTGACTGGTTATCAACCTTCCTCTTTCTTCCCCTGGATGACTCGGAGTGCTTCTTCTCTGGAGTCTTGGGAAAACAGGAAAACGCAGTACTATTTTTAATCAATTCTTACATTCACTAAATCAATACAAATCAATATAAACGCTTTTACCATGTCATTCCAAACCCACTTGACCTTTTATTTTTTATTAACCCTTGTGCATCCTTATGGACATTCTTGTCTTTTTCAGTTTAGTTTTATTAATCATCTTGCCTGTGTTAAAGGAGTAGTTCATTTTAAAATGAAAATTACCCCATGATTTACCCACCCTCATGCCATCCTAGGTGCATATGACTTTCTTCTTTCTCATGAACACAATCAGAGTTATATTAATAAATATCCTTATGCTTTCAAGCTTTATAATGGCAGTGACGGGGTCCATTGAGTTTGAAGCTCAAAAAAAGTGCATCTAAAAAGGCGGTCTGTCGGAAGATAGATATTTTACTTTATAAAGTTTTAAAGGTCCCGTTCTTCGTGATCCCATTGTTCAAACTTTAGTTAGTGTGTAATGTTGCTGTTAGAGCATAAATAATACCTGTAAAATTATAAAGCTCAAAGTTCAATGCCAAGCGAGATATTTTATTTAACAGAAGTTCCCTTTTAAAGCCTACAGCGAACGGCTGGCTTGGACTACATCCTGGTACTTCCTTAATAAATGACGTCAGTAGAACAGTAGAACAGACTAACCTCCGCCCACAAAAAAGGGGGCGTGGTCTTGTTGCTGTCCCACGTGGAGAAGAGGACGTGTCGCGTGGAGAAAAGGAATTGTTGCGTTTGAGTGTGTTTGTCGCCATGTCGTCGAGACGCTGTTATTTTCATCCCGGAGTCAAATCACCTTTGTTTGGCTTTCCCAGGGACGCTGTAGAGATCATTAAGCGCATTTATCTCCCGTTAAGAGGCGTGACCTTTCCACGTGCGCTAAGCTGCTGTCGAATCACAACACAGGAACCGTGCCACGTTCGCTAAGCTGCGGTCAAATCACAACACGGGAACCGCTGGCACAATCAGAACTCGTTACGTATTTCTGAAGGAGGGACTTCATAGAATAAAGGAAGTCATCAGCCGTTTTTAGGACAGTGAAAACAGCGGTATACAGATAAGTAAATTGTGTTAAAAATACTGTTTTTTTTACACGCGAAACATGAACACATGTTATATTGCACACTGTAAACACAATCAAAGCTTCAAAAAAACACGAAGAACAGGACCTTTAAATAATCCCATCGATTCACTTCAGAAGGCCTTTATTAACCCCCAGAGAGGTGAGGAGTACATTTAGGATGGATGGATGCACTTTTTTGAGCTTCAAAATCACAGACCCCTATCACTGCCATTACAAAGCTTGGAAGCATCAGGATATTTATTAACTCCAAATGTGTTCATCAGAAAGTCATATACACCTAGGGTGGCTTGAGGATGAGTAAATCATGGGGTCATTTTCATTTTAAAAGTGAACTACTCCTTTAATGCCAACTGCATACATTTTGGCACAGGTGTATATTTTGAATGGGTTTTTACCATTTCACCCCCATTTTCCTTTAATACATCTATTTTACACTAGGTACACAAAAGAGTTGCACTCAGGACCTTAAGGACAAAAATGTCCCCATTGAAACCCATTTAAAACTGCAATTTTTAACCCCAGGACCATTTAACTATAAAATGATGCTTTCATTCTGTTGGCAAGGCTTCAAAATTAAAACATTTTACCAAATGGTGCCATTTTCTCAGGTTTAGTTTCTGCTTCTGCATATTATAGAGCCAATTGGATATTTTATGCAGTTGTAATTATGTGGGTGTGTTGGAATGGATGTCAGAGTATGGTTTGCATGCGTGTGATAAGAAATTGTGTGTGTACGTGCTTGTAATATTTGAGAGAGAAAAACTCTACTGTACTGTGTGCACCAGTGGGGAAAATTTGAAACTGTGCCCAAACAAAATCTAACTGAAAGCTCTTTTTTTTTTGGGATATCAACCTCAAATTTGGAACATAACTTGCATTATTTATGGCTTTGATTTTCTAGCAGTTCATGTTTCATAAAATATACATTTTATATAAAATAATGTTCATAAATCATTTTCAAAGATTTTTTCTTGTTTCACTTTTTAAACTTTAAACGATTTTTTTTAAATTCAGCAATAATCTTCCAAGAGTCTTCTTTAAATTGAGACCAAACTTAAGTCTATGCTCCCATGCTTCAAATTTTTATGACAGCTTTTGAACATGGACATTTTTGTCCTCTATGGACCCATGCGTAACTTTTTATAATTGACACACAAGGGTTAATATCCTGTTCAAGTTGACATCTAATGGTGTGTGCACACCAAAGGGAAGCGAATATTTGCGTCGAGTTACTCGCGGCATAACTTGTTTTTCATGATGACAACGTCGCACAACGAAGAGTGTTTTCACGCACATCAACAAAAAACATTTCTCTCTGCCATTTTTTCCGTCAATCAAACATTTTGAAGATACAACTATTGCTGCTCAGTACCTGTTGTGGAAGTCCCAAATACGCCGGAAAGCCAAATGTCGATGTATCCGTGTTCACGGCACCATCCAGAGGTGCACACAACTCTGAGAATTTCACCTTCTTCTCCAGGAACTGCGCCTGGATGACAGCCGCTTCCAGCACTACTTTAGGATGACGGGTGCCCAGTTTGATAACCTGTCAAACCGGACGTGTCAATAAGCTCTTCACTGATTGGTTTGCGAGACAACACGCCATAAAAATTTCCACGCAAGTTGAAACATTTCAATATGCGATTGAGGCGAATATCCCGCACTCGTGGCAAACGCGTCGCCCGTTGCAAATCCGCATCTTTGCATTGACTTTGTATGCAATCAAATAATTGCATTTGTGTTTGGTGTGCACACACCATTAGACATTATCACACCTATTAACCCGTTTTATTGTGATTATTGGCCACCCAGGGACTCATTCCCCATTAAATTTCTGGTAAATTACTACATTAAAAATATTTTTTTTATAGCACAGAGTAAGAATTGTCAAACTCACTGAATATGCAGGTGATCCTCCTTTCTTTATGTCAGAGTTCTTTATGGGGATGAAAAAAGTACTTTTTAAACGCATTAACAAACTGTTGCAACAGATCTGTTCAATTAATATAAAGCTCAAATGTCACATTTTTGAGTATAGATGTCCATAATGTTCACCTCAGATTCCTTGTCGCTAGATGACCCCAGGCTGCCAAAACTGTGACTAGAACATTCGTTATTGTTCAAACCCTAAAAGAAGATCAAAAACAATATAAAGCAGGTTTAGTACAGGCCATTACCATGACAGAGCTCAAACATTTACAAAATATTCACACTGATTTCACTGGTGAAATAAAGTTAAAGGGGTCCTTTTATGCTTTTTTTACACGTTCAACTTTCTTTAGTGTGTAATGCTGTTTGACCATGAAAAGGTCTGCAAAGTTAGAAAGCACATAGAAGTCTTGAGTTTTCTTCTGGGAACGAACAATATTCCTCATTTAAATAATTCCTGCCCAAGGCATACGCAGGTGATGCCCGAGTTGCGTTAGTAGTGTTGAAACGCGCTTATGGTAAGGGGCGTGACATTTCCCAAACATGCTTGAAGAGGTTGACCAATCACAACACACAGATCCAGCCGACAATCAGAGCACATTGTGCTTTTAGGAAGTACAGGCTTTATAGGAGACAGGAACTAAACGTTTCCCAAAGTCAACTGTGGTGGCAAGTTCTGTGGAATTCAATGGAATAATAGTTGGCTGACGATGCTTTTGGGAAACGCACCCCAGAGCGTTACAGAGAGGTGCTGAGACAATGTCAAATATGTGAAAAATTTGTTTTTTGAACATTCAAGCATGAAAAATCTATTCTAGTAGAGCCCAAAGACAAAATCAAGACTTTGTAAAAAAGACATTATGACT
Organism: Romanogobio albipinnatus; assembly: GCA_023566225.1. Classification (NCBI taxonomy): domain Eukaryota; kingdom Metazoa; phylum Chordata; class Actinopteri; order Cypriniformes; family Gobionidae; genus Romanogobio; species Romanogobio albipinnatus. The sequence goes on along the minus strand of CM042250.1, from coordinate 47,275,998 downwards.
ATAGTTTCATTACAATAGTTTGTCTTGGGTTCTTGCCAGTATGCCAGTGTTATGAAATATGGTTAATAGAGTCTTTGATTTAAACTTCAACAGCTAAAACTGTGTTAGACGTGGTAGTGAATCGATTCATTGGTTGATTCAATGATTCAGTATAAAGCCCATGCATGGGACATTTCAATCATTTACAAAAACAAATGTAATCCATGTAGGTAAATGTTTCTTTTTATTACTATCTATTAGGGGTGTAACAGTACACAAAACTGACGGTTCGGTACGGGTTCGGTACAGCAGTTTTACAAAATTGCTTTTTATTTATTTTTATTCAACAGTGGTTTACTGAAAAAATTGTGTCTGTCCTTAAATGAATTAAATTATAATGAACAGTTTCTTAAAGATAATGGCGTAAACTATATAAGGAGCCCTTACTTGCACATTACTATAATATTAAAGATTAACAACAGAGCCCAAACTATTAGCCTAAATTCAGTTGCTATTTATTTTTAGATATAATAATCAACACTCATAAGCTTCACGTAAGGCAGTTTTTGCATTAACATCTAAATCTGATTATAATTTTTTTTCTCCAATTTATTGTTGAAATAAAATCATTTATACAAAGTGGCTGTCATTTTCATGGCAGATTTATTTAAACATACATTAAATAAACAAGACATCACTAACAGGCTAAGTAGCATGAATATATAGTGCATAGAACTCAGAGCTGTGGACACTGAATGACTTTACTAACATGTTAAGTAGAATATAATTAATATATATAGGCTAATATAGTGCATATATTTAGCGAAAGAGTTAATTTCTCTAGTGAACTAACAGCTGTGGACACTGAATGACTCCTGAGGGAAATGTGATGCTACGTGACATTGTTTACAAGCGGTTTTATTGTCTTTCTGCAGTTGAAACACCGATTGAGCGATTACACCACATATGATACAATTCAGTAAGTTGTAATTTATCCTAAACTTACCTTAAGAGATATTAATTCATGTTTATTCTTTAGGAAGAGATGATCGCGTTCACTCGCGCGCCGCCGCTTGAACTGACGCGTCTATACAGTGATCAGTCACGTCACATTAAAGACCGTCAAAATGGCATTTATCAGTTGAATTTCATGATAAAGTGGACTGAATACTTAATATGTTGGTGTGGGAACTTGGATAAACATGTTGGTGTGGGAACCGCGCTTAAAACAAGCCGACTGTTAACTGTTAAAGATTGCATTCGGAACCGCGCACCGAACCGAAAGCCCTGTACCGAAACGGTTCGATACGAATACGTGTACAGTTACACCCCTACTATCTATTGTTGAATTGATATTGATGCACATAAAATGAGCTGATTCTTATTTCATGTAGTGAAAAACTAAAAATGAATTTAGTGTGGAAAACATTTCAAATAAATGTATACTTTATTACACATTAAACATTTTAATCAGTTGAATAATGCTTTTTCAGTTAAAAACAAAACCCATTTTGCCATTTCAAAGATGATCAACATATCAATAATAAATCTAACTTATATTAAAATTGCTTAAATATAAATAATAATTGATAATTACATGATCATTCACATTTGCGTGTTTGCATGCGTGTGAATTACTTTAGGTCCGCCACTCGCGCTCCCTGTGCTTCCTCCTGTGTTTCCACTAACTGCCCCGATGAAACGTGCCTCCAAGAGCTCCTGCCGACGTGGATCCAGAGAATGCAGCTCATCCATTCCTACAAACACAGACAAACATATCAATCTCAACACTTTCACACACAGGTACACAGGCTTCAGGTTCTGGAGGGGTGTGGTCATGGTGACACATCCTCCTGGAATCTTAAAAGACCATTAAGTCATTGTTTTCTGATCCTATGCCACCCTAAAAGAGCCAAAAGATCATATTACTGGTTTAAAGGCACACCAAGCACTTGTAGTTCTGTTCGCTTGGTCCAGGAAAAAAATGAGTCCTGGTCCGCTTAGCATTCACCTTTGCATTTTAACACCGAACCTAGAGGAATAGCGATATGTTCACAACCTGATTGGTCGGTTAATTAAGTTGTTTTATTATGTGTAGCCTACATATGATAGTATTCTGAGCATCTGAGAACTCGTGAAGAGCTTATAAAATGTGTAAAAGGAGTCAAAACAGTGGCAGGAATCCCTCCGTCACACACACAAATGAAGATCTGCTGCGAGGAGACGTGGTTCTACCACCTGTAGCGAACTGTGATGGCCAACATTGTGACTATGATGAGAAAAAAACAGGTGTGCTTAAGCCTTCTGTCCTTTTAAGGGTCGCATCCTGTGATATCATGTCCTGTTTTTGGCTGGTTTACACATAGATATCCATAGTAAAGGCTAGCGGTCTCGTCCGCGCTGCTGGCCAATGGAGGTCGACGTCCGCACCTGGCGGCCATCTTGTCACAGGCAGCTCGCTCACTCGTAACATTGTTTTCATGGGTGCTTGCACTTTTTAAATAACCATAACTTGCTCAATTTTCTACCGATTTTCAAACTGTTTGGTTTGTTATAAACATCAGAGATGTAGTTATGACTGCATACTTATGAAACATTTTTCATAATTTGTTCAAGCATCCATAATTATAGCCACGTTAATAACGTTTGTAAGAAACCAAACCATTTGTAAATCCGTCAAGATTTCAGTGAGACAAGAGTATGTGTGTTCATGCAGATCACTCGCCTTACATCAGGTACCACAGAGCCCTGCATGTGACAAGATGGCCGCCGGTGATGACGTTAGAGACTCCGCCGTAAGACATCTAGCCTTTATTATGGATATCTACGGGTTTACATGCATTTGGTCCGTGTTGCTTTCATATTTCATTCAAACCGCACCAGAGTTCGTTTGGAAGCAGACAGAGACCCATCTTCTCAGCGGTCCACTAGATTGGTGCACATGCACACATGCGCTGTGTGTATATCAAAGCTTTCTGATTTATCAAAACAATTTCATTTACATTTGTTCACAAATGTATCTCCGCAAAACGGATATAAATCCAATCTTTAATTCCCGCACTATATGCAGATTTATTGGAGTTCACGTCGCCGAAAACAACAAATATAGACTATTGATACCTCCTGATATAGACACATATTTACTTACACGCGCGCACACAGAACACACGCTAGTTGACCGTCGCTAGTTAATTCAAGTAGTTTTTGGCCAAATGCAGCTGACACAAGGAGAAAACACAGTCAGCTTTCGTCATCGCTGATTCTCTCACGTTAGCTTGGTGTGTCAAGGCTTCAAGACGCCCACCATCCTTCAAGATCTGACTATGCTCAAGCTTCTTAAAACCAAATATTTAGCTATTTTCATTTTTCACAGCAAACTTCAGCACAACTTCTTCCTGCGGGAGTCAGAATGGCAAACAGGAAGTACTATGAGAGGTTTCCTGTACATTATCAGCTGATGCTGACAGCTTAGCTCCATCTTTCTATTTTGGTCTCAGAAAATTATGACGACACAAATCTACCATTTTACAGAAAAGAATTCAATGAAATCTAAGTAAATATAATGAGCATTACCACATGCCACTGGGACCTTAATATTAACCATAAAATCTGATGATATAGACTACCATGTACACACACACACAGTCCAGTTCAAGGGTTTGGGTAAGGTAATTATTTTTTTTAAACAAATTAATACTTTTATTCAGCATGGACACATTAAAAAGAGAAAAGGCTTTATATTGTTTAAAAAAATATTTCTATTTCAAATAAATGCTGTTCTTTTGAACTTTCTATTAGGTCAAAAATCCTGAAAAACATTCATCATAGTTTTCACAAAAATATTAAGGAGTACAACTGTGTTTAATATTGATAATAATCATAAATGTTTGAGCAGCAAATCAGCATATTAGAATGATTTCTGAAGGATCATGTGACTGAAGACTGAAGTAATGATGCTGAAAATCAGGAATAATACATTCATATATTTTTTACATTATTTTTGAGTAAATAAATGTAGCTTTAGTAAGTAAGATACTTTACATTTAAAAAATATGATGGAAAGAGATGAATTCTAAATTATGTACCTGTTTTTTTTTCAGTGAATAATTTAAATGTGGGTCTGTTCCTCACACAAAGTTCTGGCATGACTTCATAAGACATATTATTGTGCATAAGTTATACATATTTTTGGAGCTTAACAGTCCACATTAATTATTGTTGAATTTAAAAAAAAATATATATTTTCAATAATTTGCAACTGTGTTCTACTGAAAAATTACAGGATACAGGTTTGGATCTATTCCTATTGTGAACTATTCCTTATTTTAACACGTTTGACATGATCTGGCACCAGGAGCCCAATGACAGAATACATCACTGATGCCGCAGCCAAATGGCCCCGATTCTTCAGAAAATGAGAATACAGTATCAGCCGGCAATAAGAACAACATGAATCATCATTACAAAACCTGTCTAAAAGAATCATCCGGTCTTCAAAGCTCATAACAGCGACTAGACGAAACAACCCAGGTTCACGTGTGTTCTCTAGCCATTATCACCGGCGCACTGGATGCGTCCGACACCACTGCCATGATAAGACTCAGTGGTGTCGAAACCAAAGAGATCCCAAGATGGTGGATGGGTGGAAAATTATGAAGGTCAACAGGGCAGGAAGAGCACAGCTGCCCAGATAAAAGACATAGATGACAAATCAAAATACTAGGAAAGAGAGTAAACACAAACCTAAGGCCACGTCTGGTTTGGCAAATAACCCAAGTAGTGCTTGCTTGGCTACATAAAACACAAGGGCCAAACATGCACAAGGTGGAGTGGAAAAATGAGTACAAGCAAATGACCAGGAAACAAACAAACCACATCCTACATCCCTGAATTCAGAGCCATTAAGATATCATGAAATATTATAACAATCCACCTGATTATTAAAAAGCATGGTAAACCTTTACAATAAGGTTCAGTTTGTTAACACCAGTTAACTACATTTACAAACTAATCAATGAGAAATATTTATAAAGCACTTATTAAACTTAGTTCATGTTAATTCCAACAGTCTCTGCTAATATTATTTAAATGGACCCGAGCTGACATGAACTAACAATGAACGGTTGTGTTTTTATTACCTAACTTTAACAAAGATTATATTGTTATATTTCCTGTGGCTATACCATGGTGTGATCTTGTGAATTTTTACAGCTACTTTTATATCTGATGTTGATTTAATTTTAATAGGACAGTTGTTTAACTTGAGAATTCATTTCAGGATTTAAAACACTAACCACCTGTTTTACATGCTAAAAAATTAATTTCACTTAAATGAAATTAATTCATCAGTATCAGTTGGCCACACCATTGTACGATATACACTATTGCTTAAACGCTTGGGGTTGTAAGATTGTTTTTTAATGTTTTTGAATAGGCTCATGCTCGACACAGGATGCATTTATTTAATCAAAAACATAAAAAATGTAATGCTATGAAATATTACAATTTAAATTTGTTTTTCATTTAAATAATATATTGTAAAACAATATATTCCTGTGATCAAAGCTGAATTTTCAGCGTCATTACTACAGTCTATAGTGTCACATGATCCTTCAGAAATCATTCTAATATGCTGATTTGCTGTTCAAGAAACATTTTGGATTATTATCAATGTTGAAAACAGTTGAGCTGCTTCATATTCATTCATTTTGTTCAACCAGTGATATCATTTTTCAGAAATCTTTTAAACATTATACATATCCATAAAACATTTAAACAACATTCCATGATGGTACCGGGTCCATAATCCCATTGTACTTTTTGGTTTGACAAGCAGGTAAAAGATTCCACTCTTTCAAATCATTTTTTAAAAGGAAAGGAAAAGCATGCCATTTCAGGGCTGAGAACTTATTCTTGGACATGAGAATCTGAGTAATGCATTAACACACATATGATATTACGCTCATCAGTGCACAGACGCATGTTTACAGCACATGTTAACACAAACCAGTCTCCGGTGCACTTGATAATATGACACTGTGTCACATTGTGAAACACTTACAGGTTCATTAGGTTCTTCAAAACCTCAATTATGCACCTGAAAAAGCAGCTAAATTTAAATAATGTGTATCAGATGGTCTTTTGCTTTCATGGACAAAACTACAAATCAAGCTGCAATAACACAAAAAACTACAATGACCATATAGATGCAACAGCTTTCCAGCACATGCATATTGTTTTGTGCATTCATTGCATGAATAAGAGAAATAAATAATACTCAATCATAGAAATTCATGTTTATAAGTTTACCAAAATCGTACCTAACTAAGAAAGCATTTCTAAGCCATTGCATTGCACACAAATAAACTAACACAAAGAACACTAACTAACGTGCATCACGTACTAGATGGGTCTCAAAACTCTTGTGGTCTACATGCCAGAAGGAATCGTCAGCCACAAAATGACATGAAGTGCTAGATAAATAATGAACAATAATCAACCATAAAAACACAAAATCATGTTTATTGCAATAAAATCCAACAAGTTCTCTGTGCATGGTTGATTTCATTTTCAAACAGCAATAATATTTTAGTCATTGCATGCATAAGTGCAAGAAATACACTCAAGAATAAAAACATCAACTCATATAATGTATCATATACTGGCTGTGTCTAGTAAACAGAGAGCAGTTTGGGCATTGCATGCACGAGTGACATATCCATTCTGTCAACCTTAACAATGTCAACTAATGTTGTCAGGTACTGGCTGTGTCTACCAACCTAGACAGCATTTATGAGCCATTGCATGACATGCATAGAGTGCTAAAACAGCAACTCATGTTCATCAGATACTGACAGCCTCCTAAACCCAGCGAGTTTCAACCTACCTAAAATTTCTGAGCCGTTGCAATCCATGCATGGGTGATAAACAGTCTCATGTTTGTCATGCACAGACTGTGTCTCATTTGCAAGCCATTGCATTACATACATAAAAGATAAACATATAACGTTACTCCAAACCTCAAAAACATCATTTACATCAGACTGGCTGTCTAAAAAAAATCTAGCGAGCTGCCTACCTACACACAAAGACAGCATTTTGGGTCATCATAAAAAACGCACAAAAATGATGCACCTATGATGTCCAAAAATGCAGTCTAGGAAGACATCTCGCTAGGTTTTGAGCCACGGCCAGTGACTGAGTCCCCTAATAGGTGACCATGGGCATCCTCACGTCAAATGAACCGTGCGATAAACACACAAAGCGACAGGATTCCGTCGCAAACGGTTTAAAACACAACAGCTCATCTCTCGGACTCGATGCTTGTTATAAAAACACAGAGAGTCACAGTCAGCAGACGAGAGATCAGCGGCCTCCGACACGACCGCTTCGATTAAAGGCCAGATTTACTCGAAATAACACGTCCATCTAACACAATCCCGACCGATTTCACATGAACAAACTTTAAATTCACATTCACGCCGGTTTTACCTTCTTTATGCCTCAGAGGAGCGCAGATATCGAGCGGAGAAACTGAGCCCGGGGTCGGAGATCCAGTCGAGAACTGAGAGCAAGATGGCGCTCCGTCCAAACTTCCACTGCTGTTGCTGTTACTTTGGACACTCATGAAGACACTTTCCCCCGCGAAGAGACGCCCGAGCGCATCGCACACATGATCTCCGTCAAATCACACATGTGTGTGTCTAATGCATCGTGCACAAATACTGATAATCAATGCAACGCTGCTCATGTTTTCAGCTCCGCACTGCGCACAGAGATCCTCACTCTCTCTCAGTGTGTATGAGCGTGTGTGTGTGTGTGTGTAGCCGATGCGTGACGCCAGTTGCAAAGGTTACACACACGTACACGCTCACACAATAGTGCAAAACTTCAAATCCACGTTTGATGCTTCGACCCTTCTAGCAAATTCTATTATGAATAAAAAGTATGAGCATAAGGATCACTTCATATCTGTGTCCTGATAGTGTTTATGTTTCAACAATGGCCAGACATGAATACTTACCAAATAAATGCATCCATGAACATATTGATTTATATGCAACATGTGATATTGAGTGGACTTTATATTATTTTGTCTTGTGAGAGACCACAGAGAAACAGGAAATGAGCACAGCTGTGAACAGTTATTGTCCAATCATAATTTAGAAATATTTGATGATATTAATATTAGATTTTAAGATAACAATCAGGGCCTACTATAATTGAAAACAAAATACAAAAATATAATATAATAATATTTAAATAAAAAATGTACAAGCTTATTCACACAAGAGGTACATTCAGTATATGTGTTCATTAGAACTACTGCAATGTAAAGTGTGCGTTTTGTATTTAGTGGATGAAACGTGTGTGTGTGTGTGTGTGTGTGTGTGTGTGTGTGTGTGTGTGTGTGTGTGTGTGTGTGTGTGTGTGTGTGTGTGTACGCTTGTACAACCATCTCAGAACCGGTTTGAATTTTAGACCAGCGGAGTGAGGACAAAGAGAGTAAAGTGAGGACATTTTGACCGGCCCTCACTTTCTGAGAGTCCTTTAAAGACCTGTTTGAGGGTCAAGACTTGGTTTTAGGGATAAGGTTATAATTAGGTTAAGGGTTTAGGGTTCGGGTTAGGTGATGGGTAGGGTTAAGGGAAGATGCTAGAGATTGTATTGTGTCAATGAATATCCTCACAAAGATATAGATGTACAAGAATGAATGTGTTTGGTCCTGGTAAACCCTTCATTATATCAACAAAATTATGCTATAATGCTTATCACACTAAGTGATGTTTTTGAAAATGTAAAAATGCAGAAAGGTTTATTAGATGGGTAGGTTTAGGGGTGTGGAAGGATAGAATAAAGTTTGTACAGTATAAAATCATTATGTCTATATGGAATGTCCCATCAAACATGAAAACACAGCATTTGTGTGTGTGTGTGTGTGTGTGTGTGTGTGTGTGTGTGTGTGTGTGTGTGTGTGTGTGTGTGTGTGTGTGTGTGTGTGTGTGTGTGTGTGTGTGTGTGTGTGTGTGTGTGTGTGTGTGTGTGTGTGTGTGTGTGTGTGTATGCAGGTTTATCTGGAACACAGACATTTTGATCTGTGATTTGCTGACTCAGAGAGAGCTGAGCTTTACCCTCTGAAAGGCTCCAGACACATATTTCACAACACACATCACACTAGAGTTATCTTCGTCTCAACTCACCACAGAGGAATTCACTGGAATAAGAGTAATCATTATATATTCTGCTGAACTGAAGATCATTTCAATTGCAAATGTTTTGCCTTTTCATGTCAACAGATGGCAGCTCTATCGGTTCATAGAGTGGATCGGTTTATGAATAGATTGTGCTGAATCACACCAGCCGCTGAGGAACTGCTTTTTGCCATCTGACCGGAAATGTGTCAGATTCCTCCTTTCTCACAATCTGAAGGTGTTCTTGGAATATTCTAAGTCACAGAGTCCAAAATTTCCAGAGACATAAAGTCATAAAGTTAACAAAAGGAAAATAATGCGTCAGTTTGTTTAGAGCTGTATAGTAATTGGGAAAAAAAATCACTGAATGAAATGTCTTGCTCAAAGGTAAAATGGTGTTAAGTCATCATGCCTTGATCAATTCACACAATGCACAGGCACCGCCCACATCTGATGATGGACTCCACCCTATTAGCATAGACCCCGCCCTGAGTGAGCTGTACACAGTCCGCCATGTTTATCTCCTTGCCAGAGCATTTAACAGCAGCATTCAATTAAGAAATGTATTCTTATTAAAGCTACTAAAGTTATTCAATCAAGAGCAGTGAGTGATTTTCAGTTTTTCTTTGCTGTTTGATTCATATTAACAGCATATACAGCAGTAGGTACTGTATATTTAATACATAGATCTAATACACATGCGATTTCTTTCTCTGCTGTTTACGTTCACAAACATAACCGACTGTGTTTATGTTAATTTTGTGTATTTGACAGTTTAAGTAGCCTGACATCGTCATACTCAATTCTAGTCAGAATATGAGTCTGATTCTGCTCCGTTGGGTTGTGATTATGGGGCGTGTTTAAACCGAACCAGGAAAGACCTCAATTGGATAGACCTACAACCAATCAGAGCAACGGAGCGACGCATAACGTTAGTTGTCAAATGTCAACAGAACTCAACTGCACTGTGTTGCCAAGTCCACGGGTTGAAGCGACCCCAATTATGTGATATACAGACCCAGGAATGCGAAATTTAGCAGGCAGTCCAGCCAAAATAACACATATTTTACCCCAAAAATGCCATTTTTCCCGGAGAAAATGCACACAAAATGTCCCTGCTCTTAATATACAATCATTGATGAGAAACGTTGATTTTAATGAAGAAGAAAAAAAAAACTAACTGAGGGCGGATTAGAACCCCAAACCTTTGATGCGGTGTACAAAAATTCTACCACCTGGGGGGGTATTCCAGAAAGCAAGGTTAACTTACCGTCACATATACCCTGAACTCTTGGTTGATTTACCCAAACCTTGCCTACTCGAGGTATGCTGGTTCCAAAAATGCGTCCAGGAGTAAGTCCAGCCAACTCAGAGTATGTTCCCGGTTAACACACAAGACATTCTCAACAGAGCGACAAATCGATTATTCACCATTGAAACAGATGCTAAGAAAAAGCTTGCCATTCTACTTCCTCTTCTTTTGTTTAATGGCGATTTACATAACCTACTTGGCACCTATTTGGTGGTTATGCAATCATTTTTGCAATGTCTTCATTTATTAAGTAATCTTTATTCTACTAGGGAATTCAAATGTCAACAGCAGATCTATGTATTTATTCACTAATGCGAAGAATCTCGGGACTAATAATATTTGATGCAAATATTGTTTGCAAATAGTCCCAAAATAATTATTTCCCAACTAGACTAAGACCTAGAATTTAGTTCACTGTTCTGTTTCTTTATGCATTATAAAAAATAAAAAAAATTGGTCAACCCAATGTTCAAGACATGGTTATGGCCTTGTTTAATACTACTCACGGGATGCTCCGTCTGTCACCCAGTGTGCCCCCAGAAAACCATATATCAGAAGTTTAGACTGATATGGCTTTAAAAAGCATGCTGATAATTCACTTTCATGATGATGAAGAACGCAATGTCACGGGAGCGTGACCGCAGTAGTGATGATAATCAAAATCAAGCAGATTATTTGATTATTTTGTTGAGAGTATCCGAGGCACGAGCTGTACCACCGCCCTGGCACAAACACACTCACACACTCTCACTCTCACACATACACACACGCGCACACACACTCACTCATTCACTCTTTTGGAAAGCAGTGGGGAGCAGCAGCTCATTTGCATTTAAAGATACATGCACGAAAACAGCATGTTTTTCCTTCCATTCAAAAATGGGCATTTACAACATGGTATAATAAATGATCTGTGGGGTATTTTGAGCTGAAACTTCACAGACACATTCTGGGGACACCTGAGACTTATATTACATCTTATAAAATGGGGCATAATAGATCCCCTTTTTAAGGTCTTTTATAGGACTTTTTAATATAACTCTGATTTTATTCATTTGAAAGAAGAATGTCATCTACACGATGACTTAAGGGTGAGTAAATCATTGGCTAATTTTCATTTTTGGGTGAACTAACCCTTTAATCAGTCCTCCTTGTGTTTACAAGGTTCCGGCTCTACCTAATAACAATTTTGAGGAAGAAATAATCCTGTTTATCAGATTTGTGGCATCAAATGTTTAAAATCTTGAAATATTTTGTTTAAAGCACTTAAGACACTTTGCAAGCTCTGGTTCTGTAGGATCATACACTACCCAAAAATGTCGCTATTTGGATTTAAACAGGCAAATGCTTAAGAGTCTATGATTGGAGAGTCAAGATTCTTGACCAGAAATTGATGCATCTCTTGAAGTGTTGTGATGTTATTTCCATCAAGAGGTGCATCAATTTCTGGTCAAGAGCTTCTATTGGCAATGCAAGAGTCCAGCACTCTGTAAAGACTCCTCCAGCACATCCCAAATTTCAATGAATTTAAGGTCCAGACTGGAGATGTGTGAAAATGATTCTTCATGCTCCTTAACAACCATTATCTCACAATTTGAGCCTGATGAATCTTGACATTGTCACCCAAGAATATGCCATGACACATGATTGTTTAAGTAATGAAAAGCTACACACTTCATCAATTAGGGTTAGAAGAACTGTTGCCAAACATACATTATAGAAACATGATAATCACTGCAATAATGATCCAATCATAGACTCTTAAGCATTGCCTATATATAGCATTGTGTGCCTTTCAACTATCAGATATATAAGCTATACCCAAACTAACGTGGCTCCAGGTGACTTTTGTGTCTGTTGCAGATATATTTCCTCAGATGCCGTGGGAGTGTGATTGATGTGGGATGATAAAATATAGTTAAACATTTCTGCACATATGCATGTTCATGCACCTGCTAACCCATAACCTGATTTTTAGTCACAGACGTGTTGCCATGGAAACAACGACCCTTTACAGCCATTGTCATATGTCAAAAGACAAAGGAGATGTGGGATACAGGGCTTTTACTCATCTCTTACACACACACACACACACACACACACACACACACACACACACACACACACACACACACACACACACACACACACACACACAAACACACACACAAATAACTTCACCATGAAACAAGTCCCTGAATCATGCACAAGCACCAGCATGCACACACACACTCATATTCAGGTAGTCATATTTCCCCTCATATATCAAATTCACAACACTCCATGAATGAAATCATCAACTACATTGGCAAACAGGGTGTGGTGGGGAAAAAACATGTGATGACAGTTTTACTTTTCACTTGTATTGTTTTTAGCCAGCCTTGGTGTCATTCTATAGGTTCTTGCAAATGTCACAGTACACCATTTTGAATATGCATATCATACTTCAGAAAACATGAGAAGTTGAAGGAGCTGGGCTAATTTTACAATAGGACAATTTTTAAGTTGTTGCTGTTGTTTGTTATTCTTAAGCACTATGAACTGCATTCCATATTGTCATAGGGAGAAGATCTGCAAATAAAAAAATAATGCATGTTCGAAACAACATGAGGGTGAGACTGGCATAACTCTCATTTTTTGGATGAAAAATTGCTTTGCAAGTGGTCTGATGTACAATATAAAGATGAATACATCTAAACAAAGACATGAATGAATAAACCAATCTCTTTTTATGACTGCCGAATAGATACTGTAAATGCATCATCATTACATTCATTTACTTTTCAGATTATGCACAAATGTTCATGCTTCATTCTCCTCATTCTGAAAATAAACACATTACATACAGGTTTAGATTTTTCCCTTATAAGACACTTAAACAAGGACAATAACACCTGACAAAGCATAAAACCAGTGCCAGAAATAGAGCTCTGCATCGCCTACACATATTCATCTTTCCTTTTATAACAGGAAAGCGCCAGACTGTATCTAAACACACACATAAAAAAAGTACTTATTCATTGCTTAAACTTGCTTATCCCAGAAAAAAAAACGTTTTTGGAATTTAATCTTTTTTCATGTCATCATATTGTTTACAGCACAAGAAACAAATGGACATTTTTTTAAATTATATTTTATTCATATGTTATGATATGTCCTCTGTATTTGACACCATAGGCAAAAGCAATGGGATTTATTTTTAATTTACCAAACAATTTTTAGGCTTCAGGATTTTTTCTAAAGATGATTCTCAACTATGTTATGAAAGATGGAACGCATTGATATACCAAACTTGGATCATTTGCATATTAATGTCAAGATCACAGTGAGAGTGCCCCGTGGTTACCACCAGAGGGCACACACCCTGGACTGTCACTCCATCACAAACTACATTTCCCATAACTCACTGCTCCTCATCATCCCTGGTTACATGCACCTGTGTCTCATTACCTCACCCTAAGCCTGGTTATCTCAGTCATTCATTGCGAAGTCTTGTTTAGTGTTACAACTGCATTTCTGAGAGTTTTTCCCCTTGTTTCTCTTTTCTTGGTTTTTGGTTTTCTTGCCTGTTCCGTGGATTACCCGTTTGCCTGTCTTTTTTGCCAGATTGGACTGATTACCTGTTATGACCTCTTGCCTGTTTGTTGATGACAAGTGTGGATTACCCTTTAAAATCTTCTGTCTCAGAGCACCTATACGTTACAAATAATGTATTCTTGGTGCAACATGTAATGAAAAAAAGAAGTGTAATAATGAGAGTAATAGTTGGCAACATTTTCATAATAATGTCTAATATTTCATAGGAATATTGATATGTAATTTATTTCTCTGTTCACTTTTTGTGTCTCCCAAAATGCCTGATAAACGTGATTTAAGTCCCGAGGACATTTATGAAATCAATGCCCTGTTTCGTAACAGAAAGTCATTTTTTGATTAGAAACCCCATAACATTTTCCTGAGATGTTGATTTATAACAAACAATTTGAAAATATTATCAAAATATTGATAAATATTATCATATTTCCATAAGAGTGCTAAAAATGAATGTCAGCCATTTTTAAAGACCAAATAAGAAGTTGTTGTCCTGGTGAAACCTCCAAACATTTGGTATCTCTGCAAAGCCCCGAATGTGCTCTTTACAGGACATCCAGACATTACAACTGTGACATGTATGCTGTCAGAGAAATTCACTCAAATATAATGTCCACTACAGTGGACAAAAGTCTATTCCTGGGTCCCTTATACATCATTTACATGAGAAAACATTTCTCTGATGTAACAACTAATAAAATAACTTCAAGACCTATAGCAGGTGTGTTATCACAAAACCTTTCTATTCGATTCTATTCTGTTATGCAGAAGATTTCTTGAATATTCAGAGTTTTTCCTTAATGAAAATAAAGTATTTTCACCAAATATCCTGTGTTGGAATATTTACTTGTTAAAGGGTTAGTTCACCCAAAAATGAAAATTCTGTCAGTAATTACTCACCCTCATGTTGTTCCAACCATGTAAGACCTTCGTTCATCTTCGGAACATAATTTAGTATATTTTTGATGAAATCTGAGAGCTGTCTCACTCCTCCATAGGCTTTCAGAGGGTTGAAACTTGATGGCCCAGAATAGTAAGTAAAAACGTCATTTAAGGAGTCCAAATGACTACAGTGGCTCTGTATTAAGTCTATCATGCGACGAAAATACTTTTTGAGCGGAAAAACAACAAAAATAACGACTTTATCCCACTATATACTCTCTGACGAGAGTTCGCGGGAGTGCTCGCGCATGCGTCGTGGCACTCCCGCGAACTCTTGTCAGAGGCTCAAATTGAACAATAATAGTGGGATAAAGTCGTTATTTTTGTTGTTTTTCCGCTCAAAAAGTATTTTCGTCGCATGATAGACTTAATACAGAGCCACTGTAGTCATTTGGACTCCTTAAATGACGTTTTTACTTACTATTCTGGGCCATCAAGTTTCAACCCTCTGAAAGCCTATGGAGGAGTGAGACAGCTCTCAGATTTCATCAAAAATATACTAAATTATGTTCCGAAGATGAACGAAGGTCTTACATGGTTGGAACAACATGAGGGTGAGTAATTACTGACTTTATTTTCAATTTTGGGTGAACTAACCCTTTAATAAAGTAATGTGATAAAATGTCAACCCTGTTGTCTGTTGTCTGTGTTCTGTATTTTGCTTAATATATTTATGTTTTTAGTCATTTTTGTCTTTTGGGACAGTGAGAAATAAACAATTGTTACTACAATTTAAAATATTTAATTGGACCAACCTCACAGTTTCACTGTAAAACATTTCTCCAGTTCAAAATGTTCTAGTGAGCGATCACATCTAAATGTTTTAGTTGGCCAAATTGAAACATTTAGATGTGATCGGTCACTAGAAAATTTTAAATTGGAGAGGCCTGACATTTTTTACAGTGTTGGTAAATTAAATTTTTCCATTGGCTCAACATATTATTTCTAATTGAGCCCATGTTAACAGACTGTTGCCACAATGGATCAAATTCAATTAACAGAAATTCAATTTGGCTAATTGAAAAATTTAGATGTGATCACTCACTAGAAAATTTTGAATTGGAGAGGCCTTCAATTTTTTACAGTGTATTCAAATATGTATTACTTTTCTATAATTATAATAGCATGAGTTTTCTTAGAAAGCTTTATAGTGACACTTTTTAAACTTACTAAGTAGTTGTTTTTATTACAGCATGTAAATACAACGTTATATTTTTTATTATTGTACTTTATTAAAAATGCCCTTATGTTTAGTCATTTATTTTATTATTTTCTTTCATATTACTTATCATTTTAATTTCTGACTACTATAGAAATTAGTTTTCTTAGAAAACTTTATAGTGACAGTTTAAAATTTACAATGTAGATTTTTTTATTACTGCATGTAAATACAACTAAAAATATTTAATTGTATTTTTATGTTATATTTTATTGTACTTCATTAAAAATGTCTTAAAGGGATAGTTCACACAAAATTTTAAATTACCTCATGATTTACTCACCCTCAAGTCACCCTATTTGACATTCTTCTTTCAGACGAATACAGTCTGAGTTATATTAAAAATGTCCTGGCTCTTCCAAGGAGTGACGTAGGCCTGCTAGTGTAAGTCCCGGTGACGAACGAAGGATAGAACAAAACTAAAATTGGTTCTTGCGAGAACTAGCATATTCTCACCGGAGCGTCCTACATCATACGCTGAAACAGCAGTCTTTCGTGAACATGTGTGGGACAGTTAGCGGAAGTTAGAGATTACAGTTTGTAAAGTTTTAAATATGGATATTTTTCTTACACAAATGCATCGCTTTGCTTCAGAAGGCCTTTATTAACCCCCGGAAGCCATGTGGAGCAGTTATATGATGGAGGGATGGAGCCAGGACATTTTTTATATAACTCTGATTGTATCCTGAAAGAAGAATGTCATATAGGATGACTTGAGGTGAGTAAATCATGGGCTAATTTTCATTTTTGGGTGAACTATCCCTTTAAGGTTTATATATTTAGTCATTTATTTTATTATTTTATTTCATATTTCTGTCTATCTCTGGCCTTTAGAGTGCATGGATAAAGCAACATATTGTTCAAAACATTTCATAATTTTATTTTACATTTTATTTTTTTGTTGGGTTTCCGTTTATGTTCTATTTGCATTATTATTTAGATTATTTTGTATAGAATCTATCCATATATTTAGTGGACAATATTTCATTGCTGATGTCAAGCACAGTGCTGATTGCCTACACAACGCTACAACAAATACCAAAACACATCACTCCATAAGTCCACTACGTACGTATTCAATTTTCCAGTACGAATCGCGATACTGGGATGGCAGTGTTGTGTCCTAAACAAGGAAGTTCATCACTAATCAGTAATCAATTAAACCAATGTGCGCCATCTAGTGGTCACTTTATGAAACGCTGCATCCGCTCTGTTTGAGAAAAGCGCCTCACGGCACCCGTAGCCGCATCCCAGATTCAGCACTGCCGCTGCTGTCACAACAGAGAAAGAGGATAATAAGTTATTAGTCCGCTGACAGAAGAATAATCCTCTTCATACCGACTTCAAGCCGCTAACATTTTATTTCAAGTAAGAACAATGTTTTTCTTTATTAATCAGTAGGGTTTCTAGTGTTATAATGAATTATTGTGTGTTTTAATGTCGATGTTTCTGCATTGATTCATGAGGCCGTCTGACGTGTGCGGTTTAACTGTCATTTATGTTATAATAACTTGTACAGACTTACTGAAATTAATTTAAAACAAAGCTCAAAATGAATTCATTAATTCATTAATGGCGGGCAAACATTAATTCAAATGGTTTTGAAAAGGAAAGAAAAAAAGAAACATAACTGGACAGATGATGATGTATTTAATCCGTTTTCAGATCAGCAGTCCTGCGCGCGAGGTTTAAATAATCAAATGTATGACCCCAGAAGTAATTATGCTTTTAAACAAATGGTTTTATGTTAGTTTGCGTGTTTTCACCGGGCGGTTTCACTATGCAGCCATATTGACTGACCATCCGGGACTCTTACAGGAGTGTCCCGTGTGTGTGTGTGTGTGTGTGTGTGTGTGTGTGTGTGTGTGTGTGTGTGTGTCAACTCTTCTCAGACTACACGAGCAGCGCAGCGAGTTGTCATTTAGTAAACAACATAATAAAGATTATTTTATATAATGTAAGAATATTATTATTATTATTATTATATGAAGTTATGCATGAAGTTTGCTGGTAAATATCTTTGATAAATTTTGGAAATGCATGGCATTCAGTATATATATTCAGAAAAACCTGATGTCGTTCCAGTTCAGTTCCTAAATTTGATAAAAGTAGCACAAAATTCTCAGGTGTGAAAAGTATTAGAATTGAAATTCAGTTTTATAAAAATAAATTAATATAACTACTGTATTTAATAATGTTTTATATATCAGAATACATCTTACACACAAGTATTTCCATAAATATTAGATAATATTAGCAACATTTGAAATGTCGCCTATTTGCATATACACACACACACACACACACACACACACACACACACACACACACACACACATATATATATATACATACAAAAGATTTATGACTGTATTGATGGATCAATTGTTCATTGTTTTGACAAGGTTGAACTTAGATTAGAGAAATATATTAAATCAGAAAAAGTATTTTACATGTCAGAGAATAAATTGGCACAAATAATCAAAATTAAATTGTTAAAACTTGTGATGGATTTCTGAAATTCTTCTAACACACAGGCATTTACACTATTGATAAATCCAGACAGTATACATTGAGAATTTATATATATATATATATATATATATATATATATATATATATATATATATATATATATATATATATATATATATATATATATATATATATATATATATATATATTATACACATTTTACATCAATTTATTACATACAAATTACATAAATTAAATAAAAACAAAATAATCACTTAAAAACGAGAAATACTGAAATTATATAAAAACAAATTACAAAATTTACATTAAATTAAATTTAAGTGCAGGATTTTTTCAATGTATATATACACTCACCTAAAGGATTATTAGGAACACCATACTAATACTGTGTTTGACCCCCTTTCGCCTTCAGAATTGCCTTAATTCTACGTGGCATTGATTCAACAAGGTTCTGAAAGCATTCTTTAGAAATGTTGGCCCATATTGATAGGATAGCATCTTGCAGTTGATGGAGATTTGTGGGATGCACATCCAGGGCACGAAGCTCCCGTTCCACCACATCCCAAAGATGCTCTATTGGGTTGAGATCTGGTGACTGTGGGGGCCATTTTAGTACAGTGAACTCATTGTCATGTTCAAGAAACCAATTTGAAATGATTCGAGCTTTGTGACATGGTGCATTATCCTGCTGGAAGTCAGGGGCGTAGCTAAGGGGTGGCCATGGGTGGCCAGTGCCACCCCTGTTTGAAGCTTGGCCACCCCTCTGGCCACCCCTGTTGTGCAAGCTGAAAAGCACTAGACAATGACTAAGAGTTGACGTTAAAATCGCCGCTCTCACACAAACAGTCTGCGCAAAGTGCGCGATTCTGAACAGCTTCCCCCCAAAACCAGTTCGACGGTAACTTCGCCCTGCAGCGGATTCTTACGATTTTATTGGTCACGACAATCACAGTACTGACCAAACACTGATTCCTAAACCACCTGTCACTAGTACCTTAACCAATGAAATTAGCTGCAGGGCGGGGTTTCTGGTGAAGGGGTTCGCTTGCGCACTGAGGTTCTGTCTCTGTGTGACGGTATAAGCGAGCGGTAATATTTCAAGTTCAGCACAAGCCAAGTGAGCAACGCCTTACGCAAGAGGATACGGTGATGATCAGGTTAGTAAAGTCAATGTTATTTACATAGGTTTTCCTACCTTTTCGGTGAATTTGTTAAAGTTGAGGTACTGCGAATGTTTCCTTAGCAGAAACACGTTAGGGTATGCATCGTCGTTAGTCGGGACTCAGTGGGACTGCTGCATGAATGGATATTGATTTGGGAAACGCAAGTAAAAAAAAACAGTTATCAGTTTAAACTAAAGGTTTTGGACTCGATATAGTGTTCCTTACAACTTAACAAAGATCCAGCGATCCATGGATATTTACATGCAGCCAGGAATCATGTTTTCCTGACATTTATATGAGCCTGATTTCGATACATAAATATTGTCATGAATGGAAAATAAAAGTTTTATTCAAATTCTGAATATATCATATATATCATATATCAGATATGTTATATCGCCTAGATAGTGTGCAAAGAGCATTCCCTTTATAATCACTAAAAGCTGTCATTCAATGAACGTGATCTCAAGTTCTGTTATATTAATCAATTAATTTCTTACATGTCTACACTTGGAGTGTAGACCTTATTCAGAGCAGAGCCATGACAGGCTTGAACATCTGGAAAATTTGAAAATTTCCAGGTTTGAAAGTGAGGCTATGAGGGTAAGACGTACCATTTCAATGGCATCCACTGTAAAAGGCTGTATAAAGCTCCTAAATCACTTATCATTTTCCACAGCTTTTTTGTCTACTGAAACATCTTTGAAATATATTTTTTCAGTGTTTTATAAGCAGAACAATCCAAAAATACATTAAATAACAGTACAACCCACTGAAGAGATGTATGTCTATCCCCACAGCCTCACTTTCATACTAATTTCTTTCATAAAGAAGGCGCTGCTGTGAATAAGGTCTATTAGGTCTATGGTTTATTTTGTACAAACTTCTATGTCGTTTAAATTTTGTAACTTTTCTCTTTTTGTAATGATACTTTATCTGTTTTCTTAGGGCAACATTTTGTTTGGCAAAGGACAAAGCAGTAAGCATAAAAAGTTTGAGAATTTTGTTCATGTGTGAACGACTTGTTAATTTTGTTTAGGATTTTTTTTCTGACTTTAAGCTTTTTGTCTTTTTCCCTAAAATTATCAACATACAGTACATATTTGACTTATTTTGTATGACATTGTAAATAAAATTATAATTTTTAATTATTTTTGTTCGTTTGTGATCTATATTTTCTGTAGAATTTGCTTTGGTACAGCATGTCATAGTCAGTAGTAATTTTTTTGGCCACCCCAATAAAATCACTGGGTCTTACCTGGCCACCCCTGAAAAAATGTTCTGGCTACGCCCCTGCTGGAAGTAGCCATCAGAGGATGGGTACATGGTGGTCATAAAGGGATGGACATGGTCAGAAACAATGCTCAGGTAGGCCGTGGCATTTAAACGATGCCTAATTGGCACTAAGGGGCCTAAAGTGTGCCAAGAAAACATCCCCCACACCATTACACCACCACCACCAGCCTGCACAGTGGTAACAAGGCATGATGGATCCATGTTCTCATTCTGTGTTGTGGCTTCACAAATGCTTTGCTGCATACCTCGGTTGTAACGAGTGGTTATTTCAGTCAAAGTTGCTCTTCTATCAGCTTGAGTGAGTCGGCCCATTCTCCTCTGACCTCTAGCATCAACAAGGCATTTTCGCCCACAGGACTGCCGCATACTGGATGTTTTTCCCTTTTCACACCATTCTTTGTAAACCCTAGAAATGGTTGTGCGTGAAAATCCCAGTAACTGAGCAGATTGTGAAATACTCAGACCGGCCCGTCTGGCACCAACAACCATGCCACGCTCACAATTGCTTAAATCACCTTTCTTTCCCATTCTGACATTCAGTTTGGAGTTCAGGAGATTGTCTTGACCAGGACCACACCCCTAAATGCATTGAAGCAACTGCCATGTGATTGGTTGATTAGATAATTGCATTAATGAGAAATTGAACAGGTGTTCCTAATAATCCTTTAGGTGAGTGTATATATATATATATATTATATATATATGTGTATACAGGTCCTTCTCAAAAAATTTGCATATTGTGATAAAGTTCCTTATTTTCCATAATGTAATGATAAAAATTAAACTTTCATATATTTTAGATTCATTGCACACCAACTGAAATATTTCAGGTCTTTTATTGTTTTAATACTGATGATTTTGGCATACAGCTCATGAAAACCCAAAATCTCAATAAATTAGCATATTTCATCCGACCAATAAAAGAAAAGTGTTTTTAATACAAAAAAAGTCAACCTTCAAATAATTATGTTCAGTTATGCACTCAATACTTGGTCGGGAATCCTTTTGCAGAAATGACTGCTTCAATGCGGCGTGGCATGGAGGCAATCAGCCTGTGGCACTGCTGAGGTGTTATGGAGGCCCAGGATGCTTCGATAGCGGCCTTAAGCTCATCCAGAGTGTTGGGTCTTGCGTCTCTCAACTTTCTCTTCACAATATCCCACAGATTCTCTATGGGGTTTAGGTCAGGAGAGTTGGCAGGCCAATTGAGCACAGTAATACCATGGTCAGTAAACCATTTACCAGTGGTTTTGGCACTGTGAGCAGGTGCCAGGTCGTGCTGAAAAATGAAATCTTCATCTCCATAAAGCTTTTCAGCAGATGGAAGCATGAAGTGCTCCAAAATCTCCTGATAGCTAGCTGCATTGACCCTGCCCTTGATAAAACACAGTGGACCAACACCAGCAGCTGACATGGCACCCCAGACCATCACTGACTGTGGGTACTTGACACTGGACTTCAGGCATTTTGGCATTGCCTTCTCCCCAGTCTTCCTCCAGACTCTGACACCTTGATTTCCGAATGACATGCAAAATTTGCTTTCATCCGAAAAAAGTACTTTGGACCACTGAGCAACAGTCCACTGCTGCTTCTCTGTAGCCCAGGTCAGGCGCTTCTGCCACTGTTTCTGGGTCAAAAGTGGCTTGACCTGGGGAATGCGGCACCTGTAGCTCATTTCCTTCACACACCTGTGCACGGTGGCTCTGGATGTTTCTACTCCAGACTCAGTCCGCTGCTTCCGCAGGTCCCCCAAGGTCTGGAATCGGTCCTTCTCCACAATCTTCCTCAGGGTCCGGTCACCTCTTCTCGTTTTGTGCAGCGTTTTTTGCCACACTTTTTCCTTCCCACAGACTTCCCACTGAGGTGCCTTGATACAGCACTCTGGGAACAGCCTATTCGTTCAGAAATGTCTTTCTGTGTCTTACCCTCTTGCTTGAGGGTGTCAATGATGGCCTTCTGGACAGCAGTCAGGTCGGCAGTCTTACCCATGATTGCAGTTTTGAGTAATGAACCAGGCTGGGAGTTTTTAAAAGCCTCAGGAATCTTTTGCAGGTGTAATTAGTTGATTCAGATGATTATGTTAATAGCTCGTTTAGAGAACCTTTTCATGATATGCTAATTTATTGAGATAGGAAT
Organism: Romanogobio albipinnatus; assembly: GCA_023566225.1. Lineage (NCBI taxonomy): Eukaryota > Metazoa > Chordata > Actinopteri > Cypriniformes > Gobionidae > Romanogobio > Romanogobio albipinnatus. The sequence goes on along the minus strand of CM042250.1, from coordinate 47,252,673 downwards.
TTTGGTATATATATATATATATATATATATATGCAAGTAAATTAAGGAAGGCACTTTTTTTTCAGTTGCTTTTGAAATAAATTTCAAGTCATTGCAATTCAGTTCAGTAAATTCTTCTTCCTGTCATTCCCCTTCAAATTCCAGATCAAACTCCTGTGGTTTGTGTTCAATTCAAGTTCACACTCATAAATCGAAAAGATCCAGTTCTCAAATTCAGACTTTTGCAACAATAAATTTAAACAATAAAACTCAACCCTGCAACAATAAATGTGCAAAATGTGTCCTATTCATTAAACCAAATGAAGCTGTTGATGAAGCAGTAGTGTGGTGTTGGTAATGATTCCTGCACATTGAGCACGTGGCTGTGGTGGACCAGAATGACCTCAGATGTGTGTGTGATATTCCCTGAATGACCACTAGAGAATGCTTGTGTAATATGAATCATAGAAATAAAAGCAGCATCCAGCAAGTAAGCAAAGGCTTTCTTGGCAAATACACTCACAAGACTTAAATGTGTGTGTGTCTGTTTGCAGAATGTCTGACAAAAGTGAGCTGAAAGCAGAGTTAGAGAGAAAGAAACAACGACTGGCCCAGATCAGGGAGGAGAAGAAGAGGAAAGAGGAAGAACGCAAGAAGAAAGAGGTGAGCTGTGGTCTAGCCTGTAGTGATTTGACTTCTGTGTTTGTGATATACTGAAACACACTCTCTCTCTCTCTCTCTCTCTCTCTCTCTCTCTCTCTCTCTCTCTCTCTCTCTCTCTCTCTCTCTCTCTCTCTCTCTCTCTCTCTCTCATCCTCTCATCCTCTCATCTCCTGCTGTAGCAGGATGGACGGAAGGAGGGAGCGTCTCCCCCGCAGGATGACTCTGATCTGGAGAGGAAGAGGAGGGAGGCAGAGGCCCTGCTGCAGAGCATGGGGATAGTGGATGCCTCCATGGGTATGAAACAACAAAGCAGCATGGGAAATTAAATTAGGTTTTTGTCACTAACAAGTGTTAACAACAAACAACCTACAAACATTTTTTTTAAAAGGGGTCATATCAGGAAGAATTCTGGATTTTTGTAAGAGCTTGATGCACATTCAGTGACTTTCAGAACTCAAAACTCAATGAGAAAAGGCTATTTATTGAACTATACAGCAAAAATAATGCAACCTTTTTCTGTTCATCAGACAAATTAACACATTAACACACCTTACATGTTAATGACACCTATCAGGTGATCTGAAACTTGGTCCACTCAATCTCTGTGAGACAATAAGGAGAAAGCAGGGCTCATGCTATTATTTCTGATATATATATATAAACCTTAGCAAAACATTCAGATCTGTGCTGATCCAGAGAGAGCAGTTGTCATGTATACGTATGAAACAGCTTCACATAGCTTCTTTTCAACCATAGTTTCATTATTTACATTGTTGCAATCATTCATATTATTATCACAGAAGAACTGGGATAAAAAGTTTATAGTTCAGATGATATAAACACTGATGTCTCCGGAAGCGGATACATAACAATTGTATCAATTGCAATCGTTACACCAGTTGGTGGCGACAAGTGACTGTTGAAAATGTATTTATCATTGAATCATTCATTCAAGAGATTTGTTCAAAAATGCTGATTCATCCAGTAATGAAACAAGTGAGGTATTTATGAGTGAGCTATTGTATCATTCATTTAAACCGATTTTATTTATTCAATTTCTTTATATTTCCTACCTGTTAGATCAGATATCTAAAATATACTTCATGTGGATTCTACATTAATTTGGAGATTAACTGTGAAATTATTACAGTATACAAATATATTTAAAACTTTAATGTTAGGTGCGATTAAATACAATTTTAATTAATTGATTGACAGCACCAATATATATGCGTGTATGTCTGTGTGTGTGTGTGTGTGTTAATTATTTTATATATATGACCTGTTTAAGCCAGCCTAAGCTGGTTTTGCTGGTTTGTTAGCTGTTTTCCCAGCCTGACCAGCTGACGAGAACCCAAAACCTTAAAATAAAGCTAATTTGTTTAGTCATAATTATGTTATCCATTTCCTCTGTTTTTAGTTTCCATTATTATTTCTTTCCTAATGAAATCGTTTTTGTTTGTTTTGGAATAAGCTCTGATGTCTTTTTAATGCATGTGGATCCTGCATGAATATTAACCACTGCCCTTTTTGTCTTTTCTTCTTTTTTTTGGGCTCAATCCTCTTTTATTTTGCTGCTTCGTTGTGTTTCTTGCACCACCCTATTGCTTTTTGTTGCTTACCTACCTTTTTATTTATTCTTTTTTACTTGAATGTTTTAATGCTCTTTTTTTTATTTCAAACACCCCCCTTTGCCCTGCTTATGCATGTGTGCGTAGTGCAACCTCTGCGCGTGGTAACAGAGGATACGTGTCTGTTTCACTATTTAGTCCCCCCTCCCATGTCCCCCTCTGCCAAATCAGTGGACACACCCAGCGAAACGGGCAGCCAGGACTCAGGAGACGGAGGCACGGGGCCGAGGTGAGACACACACATGTGTACACTGATAAAGAACATCAGAGACACTAGAGGTAGAGGGAATGACCAAGATCGTATTACACGGGAACTAAATATACACTACCATTCAAAAGTTACGGGTAAGTAAGATAAAAAACAGGTATATATATATATATATATATATATTATTTTTATTAATAATCAAGGATGAACAGACATTTATAATGTTTATATTTCAAATAAATGCTGTTCTTTTGAACATTATATATATAAAAGAATCCTGAAAAAATGTATCATGGTTTCCACAAAAATATTAAGAAGCATAACTTTTTTCAACATTGATAATAACAAATGGTCCTTAAGCAGCAAATCAGATAATCAGCATATCAGAATGATTTCTGAAGGTTCATGTGAAGGCTGGAGTAATGATGCTGATCATTCAGCTTTGACATCACAGGAATAAATAAAATTTTAACATGTATAGAATAAATATAAAGAAAATAGAAATAGAAAACATGTATTTTATAATATTAATAATAATAATATTTCTATAAATTGATTACTATAACTCCCTTCTTAATGGCCTTTCAGCTAAAAAATCAAACAATTACCATCTGTTCAAAACTCTGCAGCCGTGTGATCACTCTCACAAGAGTGAATTAGCACATTACGCCAATTCTTCATCACCTTCACTGGATTCCAGTTTTCTTGTGTATAAACCTCACGGTACTAATCCTCACTTACAAAGCTTTTCATAATCTTTGTTCTTCATATTTATCTGAGTTACTTCAACCTTATGCCCCTGTTCGTTCCTTAATATCTTCTACCGTGGAATTGTTAATGACTCCTAAATTTAGTTTGGTCACCATCTAGATCTGGTAAGATCTTTTAGGCCTTGTCTACACCTGCTATTAAGATATGTTTTGGTCGATCGGATCACACGTAGATGAGGGAGACACGTACCCATTTACACCTGGGGCCAGATTTACTAAACAGGGAAAATTAGCTTGAGAGAACAATTCCAACAAAGCGTGGATGGGAGTGGAAAGACGCACAGTTTTTAAGGCCAGAAGAGGGTTTGCGCTGGTGCAAGCTGTTAGTAAATTTGGCCCCTGGTGTTTTAATCCGTCTCTTTTGTCCACTTTCAACCACTTCTGTCCTGATGTCTTTGAGGGGAGGGTCTACGGGCGGGTAAACAGTTTTTTTCAGTTCTTTCGATCTAATGGACAAAATAAGCTAGCGCAATTTACATATGAACTCCCAGAGACTATGAAAAAACATACGGAGAGCAGCAGCTTTCGTTTCTGCTCTGACAGCCACAAGACCAGCTGAACGCTGTGAGTGTGTGTAAGAAATCATCAATGGTGAGAGAACATTGTGCTTGTTACATTTTTCATCTTCAAGCCAAACTTGAATGGCTAGCGTGCTTCCCATAATGTTTACGTGTTAGGTCAGTAGGCGTCTTTGTGGCTTTTCGAACACGTTCCACCACATGAGCGTTTACACCATGAAAGCAATCCGGTTGAATGCGTTTTCGACTACCTCTGGAAGTGGTCTAAAGTGGACAAGCTCAAAACATCTTAGACCCCGCTTACACCTGTATTTAGCGTCGTCCACTTGTGATCCGATCGATGAAAACGCTTCTTAATACCAGGAGTAAACAGGACCTCAGTGTCGTGGCTCCCAGGTTGTGGAATGCTCTACCTCAAGATATCAGTCCTTTTTTTATTTTTTATGTTTGTATTTGTCTGTATTCCTCTAACCTACATTTGTAAAGTGACCATGGGGTTTGGAAAGGCGCTGTAAAAAATAAAATAATATAATAATAATAATATATTTGTATTTTTTTTATTTTTTTTACAGCGCCTTTCCAAACCCCATGGTCACTTTAAAAATGTAGGTTAGATTATTATTATTATTATTATTATTATTATTATTATTGCTACTACAATATTACAGTTTTACTGTATCTTTGATCAAATACATGACTTGATGAGCATAAGAGACTTCTTTCAAAAATATTTTAAAAATCTTACCCCAAACTTTTGAAAGATAGCGGAGTTCATTTTGCTTGAAATTCTATTAAAATATGGTTATATATATTAAACAAATGATGTACATTAAGCAACCATGTGATAAAGTCTGTTTTTGGTTAATGAATGGAATTAAGTAATTTACAAATAAAAGATTCTTCATTATGTTTTTTTTTAAATTATTATTCATGACATAAATCATTCAAAAAACAGCTTCACATTAATAATAATAATAATAATAATACATTTTATTTGTAACGCACTTTACATTAAACAAAATCTCAAAGTGCTACAGATTTAAAATGTCATTCTTTTAATATTTTGCCTGGAAAGCATCAGCAACTTAACTTTGCTTCACGCTCTGTATTTCACATTCCTCCATGTTTGCACTGTAAAAATGTTTTCATCGTCGTCTTAACATCTTTTCATCTATTTTTCCCATTCTTTTAATTTGTCACAATATTTTCTGTCATTTTCAGTTTTCAGAGATTCAACATGATTTTCTTTAAAAGCAGTTGAAAAAAGTGCAATAGACCCATCACTGCAGACTGGCACTTCAGTTTAGTTTCGTTTAACTTTATTGTCCATTCTGTTTGTCACACATTTGTCTTTGACACTGATGACATGGATACATGCACATTAATGTTTAAAAATCACATCACACTAACAACACAAATCCTTACACATTTCAAAAATCATCCACAATAATAATAATCATCCACAAGTTTTAGTTGGTTGTTAATTTTATATTAGATTCAAGTTTATTGTCATTACACCTGTACAAGTACAATGCAACGAAATGAGTTTATATATCAAAATATCTACGCATATACATGTCACATATCAATTATATATATTTATATATATACACTGTATATAACATATACAGTACATTTAGAAAGTACTATTCACATCCTTTTTTCACATTTTAAAAACAATAGAAAAAATATAGTTTAAAGCATTTTTGCATAAGTCCACGCATAACAAAATGTCAAAAAAAAAGAAGGGGTCCGAATACTTTCTGAATGCAGTGTACACTGTACAGCATTTTACGTCATAACACACCCAGCCTTAATAAACACAGACATGCAGATAAACACGTACTGTAATACAATATATGTAAAGTACTTTGGGTTTTGATTTCTATTGTCTGTATTGCATTGTGTACAATGTGAAAGTCATCTGCATGCACATGTATATTTGTGTATAACAGCGACTCTCCCTTGTAACGTCTGCATGCGTGTGTCTCTAACAGGACTCTTCACTGGGACTCTGACCCTTCTACTCTACTGCTCCATTCAGACTCTCAGCTCGGGTACTGATGTCTCGCTCTCATTAATATCACTCCTGCTGCGCTTTACCTGCACTCTCTGCTTTTATTATCCGTCTCGCCTTCATTTATCCTTCTGTCACATTTATCCTCTCACTCTTTCCTTTTTTTTCATGGACAGTCATGATTAACCAAGTAGTGCAATGTGTGAATAAACTGTGACTAGCATAGCTAGCTAAATTGTGTCTATCTATCTTAAAGGTCATTTCTGCAAAAATGTTTGAACATGTTTGCATTACACTCCCCCCGCTTGAGTGACCCATGATTTATCAGTGTACAATCTTATTTCCTGTCGGAAAGCGTTCAGACAGCCCACTGTTGCTATGGTTACCTTTTTTGACCAACTATGGAATAATGAAATGTTCCTTATTTAACATAGAATTAAAACTATTAAAACTACGTGTAGTTTAGTATGTACCCTTAAACTGTTGTACTGACTTTTTGGACACAATATCACCCCTAAGCAGATGGAAATTCTAGTTTGTTTGTTTATTTATTCATTTTTAAATTCAGTCATTTTAATTTTGTATTTACTTATTGTTTATTATTTATTAATAATTATTAATGCATTACTTGCTGGTTATAATTTAAATATTTATTTTTAATTCATTTATTTAAATTTTTTATTGTTCATTTATTTATCTCCCCCATTTATTAATGAATGTTTATTTATGTATTAATTATTTGTTGTTTTAATTTAATCATTTATTTATTTTTAATTCATTTATTTTGATTTAAGCATTTTATTTTTTAATTAATTAATTAATTGTTTATTTTTTAATTCAGTTATTTTAATTTAATGTATTTATTATTAATTCATTAATTAATTGTTGTTTTAAATTTAATTATTTAGTTATTTTAATTCATTCATTTATTTTAACTTGATTATTTTTTATTCATTTATTGATGATTTATTTATGTTTCCCATTTATTTATTAATGCATAAGCTATATCATTATTTATTTTTAGATTATTTTAATTAAATAATTAATTCATTTATTATTCATTAATTATTTGTTGTTTTAATTTATTGGTTTATTTTATTTTATAGTTTATTTACTTTAATTACATTTTCATTAATTACTTAATTGTTTGTTTATTTACTTAGAATTTATTTATTTATTGTTTTTAAATGTAATTTATAATTTTCAGTTTAATTGTTTAATATTTTTGAATTTAAATATTTATAATTTTTTTATTTAATCATTTATTACAGATATTTGTATGTGTATCCCACATTCTTTTTCAATCTAAGCATATGTGTCTGTATTTTCTGCAGACGTGGCCCGCTGAAGTTGGGCATGTCAAAGGTCACGCAGGTGGACTTCCCGCCCAAAGAGATGGTGTCATACTCAAAAGAGACCCAAACGCCCACACAGACTCATCACAAAAATGGTGAGTCACACACACACTGCTTTTCTTTAAAGCATCAGTGTGCAAATGAGACTAAACTCTTTCTCTGCTGTCTTTAGATGAGGAAGAGGAGGAAGATCTGGCTGTGACACAGCCTGTTCTGGAGCCTCAAGAGGAGAAAGACTCTCAAAAAGAGGAAGAAGAAGGTAGCGCTCTAAAACACAGCAACAAGAGAAATCATGTTTGATAGTTGTCTTTTAACAATTTAGCTTTAAATGAATATTGATGGAGGGAACTTTTGCTGTGTAGGGCCGCCTCATGAGCTGACGGAGGAAGAGAAACAACAGATTATCCACTCAGAGGAGTTCATGACTTTCTTTGACCACAGCTCTCGTATCATGGAGCGTGCTCTCTCAGAGCAGGTGGATGTGTTTTTCGACTACAGCGGACGAGACCTTCAGGATAAAGAGGGGTGAGGAGAGCGTTTGTTTATCTGTTATCAGATGTGGAACGGCTCTGGTGTGTGATAGTGTAACTGTGTTTGTTTCAGGGAGTCTCAGGCTGGAGCCAAACTCTACCTGAACAGACAGTTTGCTGACGAACGCTGGTCTAAACACAGAGTCGTCACCTGTCTCGACTGGTCACCACAGGTACATGATCATGCAACTATGTCAAGTGTGCCCAAACTTTTGACTGATAGGGTGTATTTAGTTAAATACTGCTTTTTGAGTGAAGTTCCCCTCACTCTTCCCGTTGTTTGTTCCCATCAGTTCCCTGAGCTGCTGGTGGCGTCATATGGCAGTAATGAGGACGCGCCACATGAGCCGGACGGCGTGGCTCTCGTCTGGAACATGAAATATAAGAAAATCACACCGGAATATGTCTTCCACTGCCAGGTGACGATCTCAATGCTTTAAAAATAATGTAAATTATTATTTTAGGGAACACTTTATTTTAGTGTCCTCATTACATGTAGTTACTATAGTAAAAACTAGAAATTATGCATAATTACGTGCTACTAACCCTAAACCAAAAGTAAGTACATGTAGTTAATTATTATTACTCAGTACTGTAATGGATAATTATACTGTAACAAGGATACATTCAAATGTTCTTAAGATCACAAATTATTTATCTTTTGAAAATGAAAAAGATTGTGAAGGAGACTGGGACGCAACAGAAGAACGCTGTGATTGAGAAACAAAATAATAATAATAATACATATTTTTGTTGAAATAAATAATTACATTAAAAATAATAAATAAATAATACATATTTTTTTAATTCTTTTTACATTTCATTTTAATTTTGAAAAACGACTCGTGGAGCTAAACGGATCGCGCCACCGAGCAATAAACATGCCGAAGATAGCAAGATCTAATATTGGAAATGTGTGGTTGAACTTTATTTTTAATGAATATCCAGTGGGGAAGACATTGCGCGGTTTGTTCCTTCAATTCACCGCGGATTCGTTTGTAAACAAGAGACTGGATTTGCAGACAGGGTGAGATTACATGAATGAATAAAGCAACACACTAATATGAGTAAAACATTTTTATATATGTGACAGTATTGCATTGTTACAGATCAAATACAATGTTAAATTGTTTACAGGTCTAAACATAACTTGGCAGTGTCGCAGAGCTTGCAAAGCCCAACGTGCCGGGGCTATGTGTTTTCCAGACGGGCGACCGATACGTATCATCTTAAATAGTGAAATAACATTCCTTTCTTGATATGTGTTGTTCACTCTCTTGACTTGATATTTGAAGGATTGATCAAGCTGTCTGTAACGTACTTGGAGTGCGCGTATCCACCGATCAGGCAGGCCAAGTAATATAAAATAACATTCATATTAATTGCGGGTGGATGAGAGCTAAATCATTGAGTTTGTTTGACAAAGACCCTTTTTCAGAGCCCTGAGGGACGAATCATTCCGGTTGCCATTTTCCCACACGCTTTCAAAACAATCCCTCACGCGTACTCATGGGGGAGCCGAAGCTCATTAAATATGCAAAGCTTATCCAATCATAGCAGTTGGCGTTTACTTTCAAGTCTTCGTGCGGCACGCCCATAAAAACCGAGCGTGTCTTGAGAGAGGCTCAAAACCAGGGCAGAATATAGCCTATTACTTATTCATTATGATATTTTTTAATGTAAAAAGCACGCAAACCTCACAAGTAGACCTCAGACAACAGTATAACATTTGTTTAAAAGCCAGTTCATGACACCTTTAAATAAATAAATAAATAAATAAATAAATACAAACATGCATACATAAATCAAAAATCACACAGTAAACTTAGAAATTCTTCAAATGAATCTGCTGAGAGGTTATAATATGTTCAGTATGTATGTAAATTACAGGTTTATGGAAGGCTTGAACCTGCTCAAGGTGTCAAAATACATAATAAACTAAATGTATTGTTAATAACAACAACAATAATATTTTATTTAGTCATTTTATTTTATTAGATATTATATTTTAAGATAGTATATTATTATGTTGAGGTTCAAAGGTCACGTGGCTCATGGAATATGTCTTTGCTCAGTCTGCAGTGATGTCAGCAGCGTTTGCACAGTTTCATCCTAATCTGGTGGTTGGAGGCACGTACTCGGGTCAGATCGTCCTGTGGGACAACCGGAGTAACAAACGCACCCCTGTGCAGAGGACGCCGCTCTCAGCCTCAGCTCACACGGTACACGAGGACAAACACCTCTGCATCATCTTCATCCACACTGTTCTGGTGGCTCATTTCCATCACTGCTCTCTCTCTCCAGCACCCGGTGTACTGTGTGAATGTGGTGGGGACTCAGAACGCTCACAACCTTATCAGCATCTCCACAGATGGGAAGATGTGCTCCTGGAGTCTGGACATGCTGTCTACACCACAGGTGACACACACACGCCGTCTACATACACTACCATCAAAAGTGTCTGGCCAGTAAGATTTGCTTTGTTTTTTTTTAAAAAGAAATGAACACTTTTATTCAGCAAGGACACATTAAATTGATCAAAAGTGACAGTAAAGACATTTATTATGTTACAAAAATTTATATTTCGAATACTTTCTATTCATCCTGAGTCCTGAAAACCCAAAAATATGATCAAAATATCAAAATATGTTCAGTCAGTATGTGAATTACAGGTTTATGGAAGGCTTGAATCGCTTTGAATACAAGCGTCTGCCACGAACATTAACATAATTCTACTATGAATCCTAAAAACGTCAACAAAAAGTCTTAGTAGGCAACTCACTAGGGTTTGAAACAACGCGCTCTTTCATCCAGATACACAAAAGTCAAACTCCCACCTGCTGTGTGTATGTGTTTGTGTTATAGGACAGTCTGGAGCTCGTGTTCAAACAGTCCAAGTCAGTTGCCGTGACCTCCATGTCATTTCCTCTGGGTGACGTCAATAACTTTGTTGTGGGCAGTGAGGACGGGTCCGTCTACACCGCCTGTAGACATGGCAGGTAAGGGTGTGAGTGCTGGAGTGTTTGTGTCAGTTTCACATCCGCAGTGTTTGATTTCTATTGGTGTGTGTGTGTGTGTGTGTGTGTTATAGTAAAGCGGGCATCAGTGAGATGTTCGAGGGTCATCATGGACCAATCACAGGGCTCGACTGCCACACAGCGGCAGGACCGGTCGACTTCTCTCACCTGTTCGTCACTTCCTCTTTTGATTGGACTGTCAAACTCTGGAGCACCAAGGTGCCAAACACACTACTATTATAAACACTACATCTACACTACTGTAGTGGTAACTCCGGTCCGGTGGAGGATTTATTCAGTATTATTTATATATTATTATAGTATTTTTTAATATTGTTAGTTAGTGTTAGTTTTCATTTGAATTTGAATTAAAAGTATTTTCATTTCAGTTGTATTAATTTTAGTTATTCAACTTATTCTATGGTTTTAAGTTAAACATTTTTTATCCATTTATATTTTATTTAATTTAAGCTTTATTTCAATAAATAATTTTTTTAATAGTTTTAGTTTACAGTAACAACACTGGTCTGTTTGTGTCTCACCTGACATAACAATAAGCTTTAATTTATTTTTAATTCATTTTTAGTCATTTTGTTACTTTAATTCGCGGACCCTGTACTGGGTCCGGAATGACATCATCATGAATATACTTTCAATTTGAAATGTCTGTGGAGGAGCTCTGACCTCATATGTGGTACCATTTGAAAGCTTAGAGTCTCTACTTTCTGGAGATATGCATCACTTTGGCATTTGTTTTACACAAAGTAACTTATTTACACTAAATTACTCTGGTACCATTTCCGCCTGGATTTGGCCTACCCGAATTGAAAAGTTTCCCATACCCACATACAGTGGTCTAAGTTCAAAATTTTAGTGTCATTTTACAGGAAACCCTTTAAAGTTACATAAAACACTGCTAAAAGTGATAAACATGTAAGTATAGGTTGTCTGAGCTGTAATAACCCCCCCAACATGACAGACAAAATTCTTTTTTCCACTATCTTCTGGAATTTAGTGGAAACAGCCCAAACTGTCTGCAGGGTGCTAGAGCACACGGGGCCTGAGTTACACACTTTCAAAACTGAATTTATAAAAAAAACAATCAAAAAGCGTATCTTTTTTGGGGGGGGTTATTACAGCTTAGACAACATATACTTACATGTTTATCACTTTTAGCAGTGTTTTATGTAACTTCAAAGGGTTTCCTGTAAAATGACACTGAAATTTTGAACTTAGACAACTATATGTGTGTATGGGAAGCTTTTCAATTTGGGTAGGCCACATCCAGGTGGAAATCCCAAAAATGGTCCCAGATCTTAAGAGGTTAGATAAACTTTTCATTTAAGTTTTTTAAGTTTACGTTTTGATCTAACATTTTTATTTTATTTCCGCTTTATTTCAATGAATGACATTTTTTTTTTTTAATCGCTTGAGTTTTCCATCCAGGTTTTAGAATATGGGTTAAAAAAAAAAGTTTGGGAAATTTGCTCAGCCTTTCTCCATCCATTTGGCCTTTTACTGATAAAATGGTGTGCGTAATGATGTCATCACAAAAAAAAAACAATTGTTCCATAAGTGTCACGTTGTTGCTGTGATGAATCGATGAGTAGTGCAGGAGATTACCAGGAATAAAGCATAACTACCACATAATACAAGACCGAATAAAGAGCTGAGGAAACTAAGGGCTTAAATACACAGGTGTCAATAATGATTGACATGTGAATGTAATAATTAGTAACCAAGGGAACTAACTAGGGATTAAACAAGACACAACTGAACTGTAGACACAAGTGACAAACACATAGGAACAAAAAGGCTACTAAACGAAGCATAATCCTGACAATAAGATTCAGAATTTATACACAGTAACATTTTTTGTTGTTGCAGTTAGCTATCACAACTTAAATATTTAACTTGAGGTAACTCAAAAATCCTAGTTGTCACTTAATACAACTTCACACTTTAAGTTGACTAAAATTTTAAGGCAGCATGAACACTTACTTAAAGTTGGAACAACAATTTTTTAGCGTAGCCTACAGAATTCAATTCGACTTTTTCATCTTCAGAACAAAATGAATACATTTTACCTTGCAACGTTACAAAATAAAAGGAACATCAAATCATTGAAAAAAAAATAATTGGACAAAATTACAAAAAAAGAACGAATGATGTTTGAGAACATGTCATGCATCTAATTCTTACCAACAGTAATACAATAATTGTATATACAATTTAATAATAAGAATAGGCCTAATAGATTTAATGCATCTTTGAACATTACAGAGAAACGGTGCTTTAACAGACTAATTATGTCATGTGACAGCACATTTAATTGTGTTGAAGCCCTTTTTCTCAACAGAAAGCATTCCCAAACAAATTTTTGCATCACGTGACGTGAAGTATCAATTTAGAATTTATGCACTAAAGTTAAACGGAAAAAAAGATTCCCATCAGCTATATCAGTAACCATTTTGAAGTGCAAAAAAAATTATATTCTAATATTTATATTTAATAATTAATTTGAGCTCTTTTCCATGAACAAAAACATCTTTTAGTTTTTCTTTTAGTTAACAATAACAACCCCTGGTCTGTTTGTGTCTCTCCTGACAGAACAATAAGCCATTGTACTCTTTTGAGGACAATTCAGACTACGTGTATGATGTCATGTGGTCGCCCACACACCCGGCTCTGTTTGCTTGTGTGGACGGGGTCGGACGTTTGGACCTGTGGAACCTTAACAATGAAACCGAGGTACACATATCTCATAGAAATATAATATGAACATATCCACAAATCTCGAATGATTATGTGCTGCTTCAGGTTCCCACAGCAAGCGTAATGGTGGAAGGAAACCCTGCGCTGAACCGCGTGCGCTGGGCTCACTCGGGACGGGAGGTGGCCGTTGGCGACTCTGAGGGACAGGTGCACATTTACGACGTTGGAGAGGTGAGGACAACACTGCTGAGACAATTTTCAAAAATACTGGAGTTTGTATGGAAGCTTTTTCCACCACAGAATTAAAAACGTTTCTTAGGCTTTTTATCAAACAATTACTTCATTATTTCAGATATAAACTCGCAATTCTTTTATATCTTTTACTATAAAGTTTATATCTCGCAATTATGAGAAAAAACATCAGAATTGCACACTATACACTCATAATTGAGAGAAAAAATGTCTGAATTTTGAGTTTATATCTTGCATTTCTGACTTTATTTCATTTACCTGCGAAATATAAACTAGCAATTTAGAGCCAAACAAAAAATTGTCAGCTGACTTTTTTCACCATTGAGAGTTTATATCTCACAATTCTGAGAAAATAAGTTATAACTTAAAGGGATAAACTCGCAATTGCAAGAAAAAAGAGTTTATATCTTGCAATTTACTTTTTTCGCAGAATTGTGATACAAACTCTCAATTGTGAGTTATAAAGTTATAATTTCGAGTTATACAATTTCACAGAATTGTGGATTTTGAAGTCAGTATTGCGAGATAAACTCAAAAAGTGACTTTATAACTCACAACTGCGAGTTTACATCTCAGAAAAAACATCAGAATTGCAAGATATAAAAAAAGTCTGAATTGCGAGTTTATATATCGTGCAGTTCTGACTTTATTTCTCAGATTTGCCACATTATCTGTCAATTTTGACCTTTTTTCATGCAGCTGCTAGATATAAACTCAATTGACCTATCGGTAAGCCCCGCCCCCCTTAGTTACAGTTGTTAACTCGTACTGTTGTTAACAAACCGAGTGACCAACTGTCTTCCAATGACAGCTGTCAGTTTGAAAACCTTATCCCACATTGTTTTTAGACACAGAATGTAACGGACCCCTTTACTAAACAAACTTAACTTGCTGCCAATCTTTACTGATGGTTTATGAAGTTTATTGTGTCCCTTTTCACTCCAAAAAGAGATGAACAAAGCATAAGAAGTGCGAATTAACATCTCATTCACAAACTCTCTCGCTCAGTTGCATAATCATTAAAACACACAGCAAATTACACGAAAACACTCTAACACACACACACACACAACTAACAGTAAACAAACATATACAGACTTATGCCGTTTCGGGGGTGCGCTTGGAATAAACTGTAAACTTTGGATCTGCAAAACAACTAAACTGCGAGCTCTCGCATTATAGCCATCAAAATAGGAGTCCCTCCTTAGTAAGACAGATAATGCAGACCTTAAACATATCTAAACAAATTTAGAAGATAAATCACAATAAAGTCTGCGACACAGAAGGACCACCTAGTCGAGGAGCATTCAAGTGGGACTTAGCGAGGGTTTACAGATCTCAATGCAAGCGGTAGAAGCCTCATGTTACGGTCGTCACGATCGCAGATGACAGCATCCAGGATCAACACTGTTCATGTATCGCTGGGTAAGATTAAATTAATTTACATTTAACCAGTTTAATTTGGAGAGGCACTGAAATGTAGACCTTCGTATATGTGTTTTTGACCTACACTGTTACATGACGTGAGAACAGTTAGTTATTTAGTTTTGAATGTTAGCAGCGACTCACTAACTTGAATCGTAACTTAATGAGAGTTTGACAACCATAAAATCCTCTCAGGATACCTGGAATCAGTGTTACAGTACCCCAGGCACATCATTTGACCATTTTTGTAGCATAAACACCATCAAACCGATGAGAGCTTCGGATTTTCCAATGTTCCCCTATGGTGCTGAAACCTAAAGATGTCCAAGTTCCGGTCCACATGTGACTGATACTCAACTGCCATTGGTTCATCTGCATTCGAGGGGAGGGGCTTACCGATAGGGCAATTGCTAGTTAAAAGTTAGAATTGTGAGATAAAATTGTCATCTGACTTTTTTTTTGCAATTGTGAGTTTATATTTCACAATTCTGAGAAAATAAGTTAGAATTGTGAGATACAAACTCGCAATTGCGAAAGTCCGAATTGAGATTATTTTCGCAAAATTGTGAAACAAACTCGCAATTGCGAGTTATAAAGTTATAATTGCGAGATATAAACTCAATTGCAAATTGTCAGCTGACTTTTTCTCAGAATTGCAATATATAAACTTGTAATTGAGAGAAAAAAACGGACTATTTTTGAGATTTACGATTCTGACTTTTTTCAAGTTGCAAGTTAAAAAGTCTGAATTGCAAAGTCAGTTATGAGATAAAATCGCATTCTCACAATTGCCTTTTTTTTCCTCTCAAAATTGCGAGTTTATATGTTAGAAAAAACATCAGAATGGCAAGATATAAACTAGTAATCGAGAGAAATCTTGCAGTTTGGGCTTAATTTCTCAGATTTATGACTTTATATATCACAATTCTGACTTTTTCCCCCATAATTGTGAGATATAAACTTGCAATTGTGAGTTCTAAAGTCAGAATTCCGAGATATAAATGTGCCATTCTAAGGCGAAAAAAAAATCCAAGTTGTGAGATGGAAAAAGTCTCAATTACTTCTTAACATTGATCTTTTATTCCCTGGCGGAAACAAGCCTCCATAAGTTTGTCATTGAAACGCGTCTCGTGTTTTTTGTCTGCAGCAAATTTCAGTGCCCCGGCAGGACGAGTGGACTCGGTTTGTGCGCACGCTCACTGAGCTCAACGAGAACCGTGAGGACGTGGAGGAACTGGCTGCTCAACGATTGGCTGCATGATCGCCATAGCAACCCCTGCTGACCAATGACGGTTCCCCTGTATTTGCTTATCTCCACCCTCTCTGAAGTTATTTTAGTTACTGGAAATCAATCTAGGGCTTTTTTAATTCTAAATGGACATGGATTATTTCAGCAAACAAGACTTTGCTTTTAACTAATTAAGCACTTAGTGTTGCTAAAAATGGAGAGTAATATTTGTAGTGGAATGGGATGGTAAACTTGATTAATGTAGATCATATCAGGTGGGAATTGTAATATTTTTATGTATTTATAGGATTAGAGGATTTGCTGTACAGCAGCACTAGCACTACAGATATGCAAACTATTGTACAGCATCTTTATAACAACCTACGACACTGACGCAACCTAGAGTAACTGCAGAAATGGGTTTTTTTAACATTCCCTTCTGGACCCTCCCTTTCACATTATTGGAATATTTATAGCTTTTTAACAAATGCGTTTTGTTTTTAGCTCATAGAGACTGAACATGTATGTTTGTAATAACTCAGAGCAGAATCGGCACACTTTCCAACGCAACTCAGTTCTTACTTCTGAATGCCTTAAAGCAAACCTTAGGACACGCGTGAACACTCACGGATCCACGAGCTTCCATCACACAGCATAAGGATATAATGGTGCTTGTTGATCCCGGCGCTTATGACTGAAAAAAATGTTTGCCTTTGCAAAAAGTGTAAAGAAATGCCCAGTGTTTCAAAGCCTGCTGGTCTAAACTTAACTTCCCTTTGGCAAATATTTAGAATAATACACAGTGTTATTATTTTGCCATTTAATTTACTAATATATTTGAAACCGAGTAGGCCATAACTGGCTTGTCCACATCTGCATCCTGTTATGTTAATGTATTTCCTTTACTATTTTATTTATAGTTTCAAATGCGCGACTTCCCAGCTCATAGCGTGAGTGCTCTTACAGAAATTGAAATATATCAGTTTCTGTGGATTTTTTTGTTGTTGTATTATTTATCTAATTTATCTATTTTTCTTGACATTGTATAAGCAACATTAATTAGTGTGACATGAAATCTCAAGACCTGAAAGGAGCTTTCCTTTTTTACGTTCACATAAATGTTTAGCTTAAAATCTTTTTTTGGAATATTCGGATATTCTGACGTGAATTTAACCTAGACTTTAAAAATATTGTGGCCAATTAAAGGGTTCAGAGCATCTCAAATAAAAAAGTACTAAAAAAAATGAGCTAGTCCAGAAAATCAAACCTGCCTTAATCTCTGAACCAAAGCTAGTCTATGTCTGTTTCCTTTGAGTGTTGTTTTTTCTGTTTAATGAGTGGTGAAATGAAGGAAGCTCTGTATCTGACGTCTGATTCCATTCATAAGGGTTCCCACAGTCATGGAAAACAGACAAATCAGGGCATTTTAAAATGTATACATTTCCAGGGCCAGAAACGTTTAGTAAATAAAATCTTTGGATTTCATGATTGTGCGTTTGGCTGGCGATGAACTCTTTCCCCGCCATTGTCGAGTTTTTCCGGCTCCAGCGATCCATGTTTTCACTGTTATACAGTAGGGGGCGCTACTACACATCTTGTGAAATAGTACAGAATCTCCGGTCGAAACCAGTGAAGCAGAAGCACTGCTTACGCACATGTAAGCTAAAGTGATCATAAAACATCAAAACTGCCTAATGTTTCTGAATAAAATGTAGAACCGGAAAAGGTACATGACTGTACAAACTTTGTGGGTGTTGATGGACTCGATCTACTTAATCTGTTTTGATCGTAGTTCTAAATCTGATCTGGAAAGTTTTCGACAAAAACTGTCTTTAATGAAACTTACCCACATTCAAATGTTAATACATGAAGAATGCAAAAAGCTAGATAACATGTTTTGTTTGTTTAAAGGTGCAGTGGGTAGTATCTATGAGGATCTATTGACAGAAATGCAATATAATATACACAAGTATGTTTTCAGTGGTGTATAAAGACCTTACATAATGAACCGTTATGTTTTTATTACCTTAGAATGAGCCATTTCTATCTACACACACCGCGGGTCCACTTACAGTGAGTCTCCATTTTGTGCCGTCATGTTTCTACAGTGGCCCTAAACGGACAAACTGCTCTACAGAGCGCTAGTCACTCTCTGCTGTCACAGATGACAAGATCTTTGTCCTGTGTCAGCCACCGTAGCTTCTCTATGTGCTTCGAAAGGGAGGGGTGAGCGGTTGCAATTCACAACCTCACCACTAGATGCCGCTAAAATGTACACTGTGCACCTTTAAGAGCAGAGGCTCTGTTCTTTCTTTTGCTATATTGTATGTTCAGATATTCATACAACAAAATATTCTGGGGGCCAAGACATTTTTGTGAAAATGATAACGCTTTAAAAAAAAAAACGCTGGTGGGAAAGAGTTCATTGTTAGACAATTTGTTCTGTGTAAACGGTAAAATACCCATACAGTTTATTCACAATGGACTTGAAACATAAAATGCTTAACACAGAATGACAAGTATTATATGACAAGTGATCGTCAGACCCAGTAATCATGAATAGAAACATAACTGAAAATCCATTTGGTCAAAATGTGTGGGAACCCTGATTCAGCTGATGACTGAAGTGAGCAGGACGAGCGTGTTGATGTCCTGTGCTCTTGCATGTGCGTTTGGTCATGCAACAGTTTCACTAATTCACTTTATCCAACCTCTTTTGTAACTTGCTGTAATAAACTCAATAAAACCTTCACAAACTAGAAAATAAAATTGAACAGTATTGATTTATTTTCATAAAATACAAGAATGAAATGCATTTAAATTATTTTCTAATTTTCAAATCGACCACGATTTCTTTGATCAAGTTTTGAAACCTCTGTACATCAGTCAGTGTGACGGAGAGAGAGAAGTCTCTGTGCATGAGATGTACATGTATATACAGTACATGTGCAAGCTACGCAAAGCCGAATGAGCAAATGAAGAGCACTACAGCATGCTTCGGTAACAACAATACATCGGTAATCATGAGACTAAAAATCAAAAGCAGCAAATGTGCGTCTTGGGGACTGTGGGGAGAAACATAAAACCAACCGGCGTGTTATGGTTTTTCATTCAGGAGTGTTTCATGAAAAGCTCTTTAGCTCTCGTTACAGCCACACAGTCGATTCAGTATTAGTCAGCGGCTGATGAACTTCTCTAGAGCCCTTGATGGGCATTTCACTGTACGTTTCGCTTTAGGTCTTGATCAGTGTGGCAAACATCTACCCTGTGCTTTAGCAAACACACTAACCAGTGTTCTTCACCAAAACTGAGGCACTGATATGGGTTAAAGCAACAAGACTCTGAAAACGAGTAGAATTTCCCATGTCCCCCACCTAAAAACTGAAAGAAATGAATGAGAAAATAAAGAGTGGAACAATGTAAATGTAGACTGTGGGAGGGAGGGAGGCATGCAGCCATTGGAGGACAAGGCCATGGTGGGCAGGGCTTGACTTTATGACGCGCCAGCTTGTTCCTTGGGCGTTTCGGAGTGAATGGCTGTGACCCCGGAGGATTTGAACTTGGGCAGGTGCAGTCCGAACTTGTTCTCCACCCCAGCAAAGGTGGCGGCTGCCAGACGGTAACCACCGACATGCTCAGAACTGACAGGAGGAAGCTCAGCGATCCGGGATTTGGGCGTTGGTTCAGAACCAGCAGGCCGACTGGAAGGGGAAGAAAATACGTTTATGTTTTAGCAGATGCTTTCTATCAGGGTTTCTGCAGGGTTTAGTCAGTCAAATTTAAGACTTTTTAAGACCTTTTTATGACCATTATGATTTAAATTTATGACCTAAACGAATTACGAAAAATAACTTCCTTTCAAAAAAGTATTTTTTTTATTGACTTTCTTTAAAAGTAACAAGTTTCATTATTTAAAGGTTCCATTTTCTTAAGAGTAACAAACTGAAGGCTCCCTTTTCCTAAGTATCAATAACAACACTAAACAATTATCATAATATATCTGTCAATATCGATAATTATCACGATAAATGTCAAATCTTTATTTCTTTCAAGTTTAAAGGCAGATTTTTGTTCGTAACTGAAAGTTGTAGAAACCAGAGCATTAATTGTGGTTTTAAACTACTCTTTATTGTCAGAACATTTCACAAATCTGAGGTAAAACATTCAAAAATTTGTCATTTGTCCGTAACAAAATAAATACCTTTATTGGAAAATTAATTTCTTATTTTCTGCATGTGCTAATGGAGGATATTGTTTCAAGTCTTGAAACAGGTTTGTGTTGCCTGACTTTGATGGCACGTATCTTCATGAAATGTATGAAAAACAATAGTATCTTAAATACATTAAATACTTTAATTATATTCCATTAGTCCTTTAATACATTGTCTACATTAATAATAAAATACGATTCAATTCAATATGTATATCCCACATTTCACGGTGGAGTTATTACTAGGCTAACGTTACAGTAAATCCATGGTAAATGATGGGGATTTTGTTGATGGAAACGCCTTCTAACTGTATTGTTGCGCACAGCGTTTCTCCTGTTTGTCAGCGCTGTTTCATCTGCCTTTAAACTGGTTTAAATCACTGAGACATTTGTGTTCTTCGCTGAATTCAAGCGATTCTCACTGGATCTTGTGACCGATCAGACCGATCAGAGTAAACGCGCTGCGCTGCCGTTTGGACTTTGAGCCGAGCGGATAAATGGTCCATGTGGCGCACGGTTCAAATGAGTTTTGTTCCGGTATCGTTTAATGCCCAGCCATAATTTCAGTAAAACTAAGCAGTGACTCAACGACATATACAGTAATAAGCTGAGGAGACTCTTGTGAGTTTGCGCGGGTTTCTGTGAAAGTCCATTCCGACAAGTCTGTTTGCTGCACTGCTGCATGCACCTGGAACGCTGTGATACCACCCAGATTCCTCAGACAGAACTACAACAGGCGAAACGAATGAATGCCACCGCCAGCGCATTTTCAGGGGGAAAAGGCGATGGTGGAACCAATGAATGAATGAATGAATGAATGAGCATATCAATTTAAGACGTGGCTAAATGTAATTTATGACCATGTATGGAAAATCCGGATGTTTTTATGACTTTTTATGGCCTAAAATTTGTATTATTAAATTTAAGACTTTTTATTACTTTTTATGACTCCGCGGAAACCCTGTCTATGCAGATAAAGCTCTGTAACCGATTTCAGGCGTACAAACTTCCACCATACGAGTCACTGGATGAAATGCTTTACCAATGGTGCAAAAACAAAACCCAGCCCTCTATTTTAGCCAACCTGAACGCAAAGTGATTCACAGACATATTGGCTAGTTTCTGATTGGCTAGTTTTTTGACGGCTTTTCAAAGTGTGATTTCTCAGTACATTCTACAAACATATTTGTCAGGCTCTGACAAATTGCCAGAAAATTCAGTTTAATGGCAGGTAAAGATTTCATATATGAACATTTTAGCTGCTTTAATTGTTTGTAGCAACAACGTTGGCACATTAATATAGAATTCAAATGAAAGTGTGCTTATTTAAGCTATACCAACCATGAGTGTCATCCATCAGATTTTATCACATGATCTATCTGTTTTATAAGCATGATGTCTTCATGCATTGTGAATCCTCTGGTGAAACACGTTACTTAATATATTTCCAGTTTCAGGCAGTATAAAGTGTGCTTAACATGAGCAACACTTACTGTCCTCCGAAGTCAATGTAGAGCCATCGCTGCAGGAGCTCGTAGGTCACCAGGGTCACACCGAACTGAGGGGATGAACGGAACACACGAGCTACGGAGAAGACAGAGAGAGGACTGTGAGTGAATATGGACGCGACTGTAATGAAATCTGTGCGACGTGTGTGCGTGTGTGTGTACCTCCAGCTCCCTTCCATAGTGCTTGGAAGCCTTCTTCCTTTAAGATCTTCCTGAAGCAGTCGATCACTCCAGAATAAGTCGTCTGACCAGCGCGGGCAGCCACCTGCAGTCGTGTTTTGATGACATCAGCAGGGGTGACAAGTGAAGCAGCGGGTACACCTGTCAATTAAAATCATTCAGACATCCATTAATACATGAAAGAAAACAGGAAATCTGGTCGAATGCAGTTTCATTCTGTCTGAAAAAGTTGTGATGAAATGAAAGTAGTGGAAGATCTTTTCTTCCGTATTGTGACAAATAAAAAAAATCTTTGTTCTTGTTTCAGTTTGATTGGATTTTGAGATGTGGCTGTTGCACTCAAAATTGCAGGAAGATGAACGTGAGCTGCAGAGGCGGGGCTTAAGCGGATTAAAGGGGTGATGAATTGAGAAATCAACGTTCCTTTGAGCCTTTGATATATAAAAGTTCATCGTGATATAAGAATATCCTGTAAGTTTCGGAGCTGAAAACGTCCTTGTTAGTCAAAGAAAAGCTTTTATTGACACCAGGCCCAGAAAACGAGAGCTCTTAAAATATGTCGATCACTGATGTCATAGAATGCAGAAGCACCGCCTCAAGCCCGCCCACCGACTTGTGGAGCTAATACCGTGGTAGCGGGTCGCGCTACCGAGCAATAAACATGCTGATTCCAGCTCACGTGAGTAAGACATTGCGTTTGTTCGCTTAATTTCACAGCATAATCGATTGTAAACAAGATAGAGGTTCGAGACTGGATTTGCAGACATATTGAGATTAAAACCCAATGCTGTGCCTCCTATATTGGATCCGACAGGAATGGTGCAACACACACTTATGTGAGTAAAACATGATGTTTTTATATGTGTTAGTATTGCATTGTTACAGATCGTTTGAAATCTATTGATACCTTAGCACGCGGTCACAGGCTCCTTTATTTGAGGTGTTATTGGTTCATTCGTGATCAGACTCGGACTTGTAACGTTATGGGCCAGGGCTCGCAAAGCCCAACGTCCTGGGGATATGTGTTTTTCAGATGGGCTACCAAAACGTATTACCGACCTGCTGACGGGCTATCTTAAAATAGTGAAATAACATTCCTTTCTTGCACGCGCGTGTGTACGGGTCGCAGTTATATTCACTGATTGGGCCGGCCAAGTAATAAAAAAATAACATTCCAATCAATCGTGGGTGGATGAGAGATGAATCATTGTGTTTGATAAATTTTGTGAGTCCTGTGAACGTTTCTCCAGACGCTTACAAAACAATCCCCCCACAGGTACTGAGGGGAGCTGAAGCTCTTTAAATATGCAAATCTTATCCAATCCTAGCCGTGGGCGTTGACTTCCAAGTATTCAGTGCGGCACGTCCATCAAAACCGAGCGTTTTTCAGAGAGTCTCAAAACCAAGGCAGAAAATAGCCTATTACTTATTCATTATGATGTTTCTAAATGTAAAAACCATGCAAACGTCATAAGTTGACCTCAGACAACAGTATAAAAAAAGCCAGTTCATGACCCCTTTAAATGATTGGAGAAACCCTGCTTACATCAGCAGTGAGAAGTCTGTAATTTCTCAGAAGAAGATATATACATTTCTTTTTTAAAGAAAAAAAGAATGAAACACGTACACGGATAAATCATTCACAATAAGATCAATATTATGCAATAAAAATAGATGGGATGATGACAATTTTACAAGAAATTATAAAAAATAGTTATAATGGTAGATTAAGCCTCAGGTACGGTTGGTCATGGTAAACAGATTTTTTGTTGTATTTTTTAAATGTTTTACTACATCTGAATGTTATGAAACTTATGTTTCAATTTCATGAAAAAAGGGGAATAAATAAATAAAATGCATTAGAAATTTTATTGTAAGGGTGCAACCAGTCCTTAACTGAAATTGAACTGGCCCAGCATTCTGTTCAAGTTCTGTTCTGACCTGCGATGGCACCAGCGGTCAGCAGCTGCAGAGGCCCCAGCCGTCCATCCTCATCTGTCAGTTGTGTCTTCATATGAGCATAGACGGGGAAATAGATGGCAGAGAAGGGGATATCACGCAGGAAACAAGCCTTGGCACCCTGTGGAGAAAACCAGTAACATTTATATTTTATAGTTTACGATTAGGCATAGCACCCATATTCAATGGTTTTCTGAATGTAAGCAGTGAGAAACTGCAATGTCAATTTTGCTTGGATTCAAAGTCGCATCCCCCACCTTGTAGAGGCCAAAGAAGCCGAGTTCTCGGACCACATTGAGCGCGCTCACTCTGGGGCCTGTAGTGATCTCACCGGCAACCTGCAGACGGATCTTCACGATTTCCAGAGGGTTGGTGAAGATAACCTGCGACCCACCAGCCTGGAAAGACAGAGACAGACAGCTCAGCCAGTGCAGTTCAACATAACCCAGATTAACATTTCTGTGCAGTTTATTATACTCACACATCCACCGGCGAGAACCTCAGCAGCAAAAGGTATCGTATTTTCTTTTGTGGTAAATTTGTCTCTCACCAAGTCATTCACCTGGAAGACAGACACAGAAACTCAAGAAACTGGCTTTACTGTCAGCGGCTCAGAAACTACTTTCTACAGGCAGTTTAATGAGACTCACAGTGAGCTTGATGGCTTTCTCTGGAGCCACTCCGATGAGCTGGGGTACAAGACCTGTAGGGGAAACAAACAGATGAAGAGTAGGGCAAAGAAAGCATGATCACTCAGTACATTTACATGGACAACAATACTCCGATATTAACCTGATTAAGACTATACTCTAAGAAACTACCATGTAAACGGCTATTTCTAATTACCTTAATTCGATTTGTGTTTAATTCGAGTATGACTTTAACCGGATAACGACATGTGGAGTATTCCTAGTTTAGTCGCATTATCGAAGTGCATTAAAGACATGTACACACCTTAAATCACACGATGGCTGGATCTCTAATGGCACCCTAAACCCTCACGGTTTACCTCTGAGTCCGCACTTTCGTGACGCAATGCCGCTTTGACTGCTGGGTAAAGTCCTCTGTGTAGCTCGCGAACATGCAGGCTCATCTGAAGTTTGCATCGAGGGCGCATAATGGCCGCAAACCTAAAATGATGAATGGGACACCCTACGGTCTCATGGACTTAACGGACATGAGCACGCAACAGCCATTGTAAGTCCACAAGAGCGTAAGTGCATATGAAGTGTGCCATTTTGGATCCAGCCTATTAACGTTGTGTTGGAGTTTTGCTGCATTTTGCGACAGGGCGCATAAGCACACAGCAGCGGTCAACCATTTGACGGCAAACAAGAGAGCATGGCTTGGCTTCAAGCAACTCTCTCCCACCAGTCCTTACTTTGTACTGTCAACCAGTACCGCCGAGTTTGTCGCGGTGGCAGAGGAGGCCTGTTGCTGGAGAATTTGAATTTGTCATGTCAATTAATTAACTGCACTTGAAGCTTTCGTAAAATGTAAAAACGAAACACCCAAAACTGTATATGGTACCATAATGAAGACAAACTGTGTGTTGATACGTGAAATTCTGGAGGGAACGTCGGACTGCGTGGCATGGGGACGTAATGACGTGTGCCATTAATCGATCTATGTTCTATAACATGTACAACGGGAACATTTTTAACGGAATATTCAAAAAGCAACTCATGTAAACACCTTTATCAGAATATTGTCTTATTCAGATTAAGGTTAATAATTTGATTACTGCTGTCCATGTAAACGTAGTCAGTGTTAAGAAACATGTAGACAAACACTTTATATGGTTTTTCTGAAGCAGAGATGTCAACACAAATCCAACCTCTATAAAAGCCAAAGAATCCCTCGTATCGCAGGACTTTCTTGGCGCAGTCAAAGCTGTTCTTGTACATGAGCTCTCCTACGAAGGAGCCAGTGGAGCGCTGGTTCTGCATGCGGGTCTTGACCAGGTCAATGGGGTACACAGCTGTGGCACCAGTGGCTAAAAACATACACAAAGGTTAAATTGCATATAGTCAAACACATATACACTATCAATTTAAACCAGCAAAACCTGTGCATTTGAAGAGCCATGGAAACAACGTTTTCTTGATCTTTTGAAACAAAAGTAGATATGCACTACCATTCAAACATCATTTGGTGGGGGTACGTTTTTTTTTTTGTGAAAGAAGTCTCTTATGCTCACCAAGGATGCATGTATTTAGTAATTATACATTATAAATGTCACTTTTGATCAGTTTAATGCATCCTTGCTAAATAAAAGTATTAATTAAATAAACAACTTGCCGACCCCAAACCTTTGCCTGATAGTGTGCTATAGAAACATGACTCTTAAAAACCCCATGTAATTGCACTTCAGTGTTTTTAGTCCATTTCTAGAAGCATTAATATGTTAACAAAAATAGAAATTGACATGTAACTTAAAATACACTTTACAGTAAAATTTATAGTATAACTCTTCTAGGAAAATGAAAAAACAAAACAAAAAAACACTTCCATCTTGTACACTGGCTAGCATATCCAAATTTTTGGCCAATACATGTCCCCCCTCCTAATACCACCTCCCTCTGACTAGCAATTGAAAGTAGCAAATCATAGTTTATGACTTTAATGTAGGGCTGTAACGATTTGACCAAAAATAAAAACCTTGATTAATTGAACATTTTACCTCAATTACGATTAATGAACGATTATTTTGCTCTTACCATAAGTAATCATATGGTTTCATAGAACAAAACTGTTAAATACATAATATAAACAATCATCTTATGTACATTACATATTATAACAAAGGTCAACGGTTTGGTTTTGTTACACTTTACAGCATGATCAAATCCTTGTTTAATTCAAATCAAATTAAACCAAATAACATTTAATTCAAATATTTACTTAATCTTTAATACTTGGCCCAAACTCGCAGCATATTCAGAGATGGAGTTTAAGACGCTCTACGCATGATCCACGTTCACTAAATCGAAATCCCTCCGGCACGAGGACGATCCGTTTAGATCTGCTCTGAGGGATAGATCTGTATAGCCTTGGTGGTGAGAGGAAGGATCCGCTCTGACGGTCAAACAAAGCAGAGATAGCCCTGGTGGTTCAGTCCAGGAAGATTTGTCTGTAAGGGTAATGTTTAAATGCACAGTTACCTGACAAATATTTTTTAAGTGATCCCTCCGGTGCGAGGAAGACCCGTTTAGATCTGCTCTGACGGGTAAAACATTTTGAGATAGCCCTCCAGTTAGGCCATGAGGATTTGTCTGCAAGGGTACTGTTTAAACGCACAGTTACCTGACAAATATTTTTTAAGTAAACCTGACTTTCCATTTTCTTCCACTCCAGATAGGGGTTATACTATATATATATTTTTTTTTATTCACTTACGAATATTTTAATTCCATTTCTGTGTAAAGCACTTTGAATTGCCACTGTGTATGAAATGTGCTATACAAATAAACTTGCCTTGCATCTTTTTTTTTTGCTTTCCATTTTTTGCCCTCATAAGGTTGAGTTAGTTCCTGATAAGGTTTGTACTGTAAATATTTTCTACTATTATATTTAAAAAAAAAATTCTAATGAAAAGTGCATTTCTTTGTGATTTTAAAATACTTGAAGGAAATGGTTCACTTTCAGCAGTTATTGTCTATGGGGCAGATTTCTGCTTGCTGTACATCAGATACAGATAAATGAACACAGTAGGCCTACAACATTTATTTGAATGCATTAATGAGCGAGTGATTGTGTGTGTGAATTACTCATACGTCTCTATTCATTATGAAGCTGTGGTTTGTACTTACTTCAAAGGTATTCAAATATATGCCTATAACGGTTGAGTTTCAAATATATGCCTATAACGGTTGAGTTTCTAAGCTACTTTAGTGACTTTAGTCACAGGACAGCATTGACACTGCGTTTCTGTGCTCCTCTGCGCACGATCTTCACGTCTTGAGTGTTAATTTGTCACAATATATCAGGCATTAGTTCAACATAATACACATCTGATGGACTAAAATCGCTTTAATATCTTTAATAATCTGGCAGGCCTTAAAACACATACAAATGACAAAGGTTTGTGAGGACGCAGGTGAAAGAGGTCTGCCTTCAGGGCGCACGCGTTGTCAGAGACGCGACACGGCTCGGCTCTGTGTCACAGAAAAAAGCTGAGCACTGAACGGAGATGTTTTCCATATTGTTGTTTTTGAATAGTGCACAATCGCTTTAAATGTTCAAGCCTTTAAACGCATTTACTTGACAAACTTTATGAGGACGAAAGTGAAAGCGATCTGGCTTCGGGGCGTCTGTGTGTGTGTGTGTGTGTGTGTGTGTCTGTGGCAGCGCGTAGGCTATAAGAACGGCTATTAACTTACCTGTATAAACTGTGTAAAACATGCAGTTACTATAGTGATTCTGGGCATCTATAAACAAAGATAACTGCTCCTGCATCTCTCTGTGGGCCTGCAAACTACACTTGATGTGACTGACGGGGCGGAGTCACTTGACTAAAACCGAAATAACCGACATGGGAAAAATACGTCGGTTAGAGGTTCTGAATTTCGGTTTCAATTATTTTTCGATTAATCGTACAGCCCTACTTTAATGTGAACTAAAAGAGGAAACAATCCCTTAATGTCCCGCTACCTATTTCCTTTGTCAGAAGAAAATACATAAGACAGAATGGAAAAATGACCTCAATCCATTTCGTGGGGTCTTTAACCTACTACGAGAAATGAGCAGAAGGCATAAACTCTTACCTCCAGCGATGGAGCCCAGAGTAAACCTGTACGCTGACTCTCCTACTTGCATCCACACAGACCGAGATACATCCCCATGCTGCACAAAGAGAAAAAGAGCATGTGAGACATCAAACTAAATGCTTGGGTTGTAATCAACCAAAGAAAATCTTGGTCGACTGAGGTCCTGAAATTTTTGACTAAAAATGACGTTAGGAAAAAAAAAAAAAGTTAAATTAATTAGCCTCGCACTGTGCGCAGAACTTGGTGGCCTTGTTGTCTGCCTAAATAAATTATAAATAAACATAAAAAAGTATTAGGCTATTTGCAGTATATTAAATCGTTTTTGACACTTTTATTTTGGACTGAAATGAGTCTGACAAACGAGTCTGTCGGCTCTGACAGCGTTGCATCACGTGCACCTGCGCAATATCATAGCCTATGATTTCCGAAAATATAGTAACTGTTACTATGTTGTCAACTAGTGATATCATCACAAGAACTTTTGAGGAATATGCAACATATTTTAGACAATTGTTTTTGTCATATGTATTATAATAACTGACACTATCATTTCAGCCGCTCTGTGCAGGCTGCAGCTCGAACATAGGATCAGCTCAGCTTCGCGGCTGAGACACGAATAGACTATTAACTTAAAGCTTTTACTCTTAAACACAAAAGGCACGTCCACTTTAATAAAAAAGGAATATTTATTTAACAAGCCAGATCAAGAGCAGGAACTAAATAAAGTGCATAACTGAATAATAAAGCATAGGCTCAAAACTTATACAAACAGTGGGCACAGCGCATCGCGCATTAGGCTCCAAATAAATTTTTTTATAATAAAGTGCCCAAATCCAATAAATAATACTAGAAATAAATTTGCAGTTTGCACAATAATAAAAAGGGATGGGGCAACTCAAAACAGATGAGGCAACCTAACGCAGACAAGTTAGCTTACCATTTTTAGGTGATATGACATGTCGTCGAGCTGTGATATGACTTTTTTCTATTTTCCCATTTTCTATTTAAAAAAAATGCTGCCACACTGTCGATGTCTTTGTTGACATGGTAGAAGAGGACTGACAAGGAAAACGCTCTCATAATTAAATAAATAAGAGGCCTATACAGCAAAGTAGCGTACTTCAATCTGTCTCTCTTCTCCAGTGGGTTGGGCTAATCCAAAAGTAGTGAAAACAAGGGGGGTGTTCTGAAGACAGACTGTTACCTGTGAAACAGGGGTGCTCTGAAAAAAACCCCATTAGCAATTAGTGATTTCCAAACGGATTAAATGAACGCGGCAAAACTGATTAAATGAACGCGGCAAAAGTAATTAAATGAACGCTGCAAAAAAAATATCGACCAATCAGAATTTTGGTTGAGCCAGAATGTATCGACTAATCAAATGGGAGATTACAGCCCTACTAAATGCACCATGTTTTAGGGCCAGTCTGTATTTCAGATATATGACAGCAGCCTGAATAAAAAGTTTTAACCAAGTTTTTACATTTTCTAAAAAAAAGTGAGAGTGGTGGTGTTTGTTGTTGTTTATTACATTTTTAACACCATGTTAGCATTGAGGCTATTTACTTGGCAAACAAACAGAAGGTCAAATTATTTGGATGGAAACATGCCGGGGTTGGGATGCGGACCGCGGTCTGCC
This sequence comes from Romanogobio albipinnatus, assembly GCA_023566225.1. Classification (NCBI taxonomy): domain Eukaryota; kingdom Metazoa; phylum Chordata; class Actinopteri; order Cypriniformes; family Gobionidae; genus Romanogobio; species Romanogobio albipinnatus. Next base: position 47,222,100 of record CM042250.1, on the reverse strand, counting down.
ATTTGAATATCATTTGGATTAGTTAGTGTAAAACACCTGGTAGGCTATAATTCGTTTAGAGTTTTTTGGACAATACACGTTTAAATTGTGTTTATTGAATGTAATTTGTATTGTAATCAGGAAGGAACAACTTCATTATTTGCGGGGGCGGAGAAATCATGATGCGTTCAATCATAATGTCTGTCAGCCATCGGCGATGGACGATGGCATTGTCTATCGGCCCAACCCTAATCACAAGCCATACAATTTAAATTACTATATAAAACATTTAAACTTAACATAAGATAGAAAATCTAAAATACATTCATGAAATATTCCATGTAAACATGTTTCTGAATAAAAACGTTTTCTACCAGGATAATAAAAATTACAGTGCAACAGAATATGTTTGTGAGAGTGGTGTCATATCCATAACCCAAAGTAAAAAGGTGTTTTGTGCCATAATTAGCTGTTTGCGCCAAGGCAAGCTCACTGATAGCAATACAATTTCCTCAGTAATATATATACACACATTTAAATGACCCCTAATAGACTCTTATCTGATCATTCATACAGATAAACTCACCTGTCTCTGCACCTCAGCCAGATTATATGGCAGCGCTCCTTCCTCCAGTGGTGCTATCCTCTCGATATCAGCCAGGTTTAATCGTCTACACATCATAACATACATAAACACCTGATTAGCTGCTAGGTAGGCAAGCAGTAGAAATCTTGCTAACACTATTTTGATGATCCACTTTAGACATTCGACTAACTATAAGTAACTTCACAACTACAACTTAATCTACTAATCTGATCCTTCACCTAACAGTCCACTAATACTCTAATGAGTGTTAGTTGAAAAGTTAATTATAGTTAGCATAATGTCTAAATTGGACAGTTGAAATGTTACTGAAATTCTAATGCCATATCAGCAACTAATGCTACTTTTATATTAGAAGTTACATAGGAGTTGTATAAATAAAATAAAACCAAACAAAATAAAATAAAATAGAAAATACAATAACAATTGTTTTCTGGAAGGATCTTGTTGAACAAGTACTAAAGACATCATACTAAATAAATAACATTGACTACTTAAATTAAAAGCAGAACAGTCCAATAAGATATATTTAGTAGAAAGGGGGGTGTTGCAGAACACCTGATCAGATGATAATGCTGCTTAATGTACATGTGGATGAACTTGTTTAAAAAAAAAAAAAATCACCCTGTTTGGGAGTGCAGCCCTGAGAGCTGGAACAAGATGTCGATTTCCATAGGGGTAATCTGACCAAATTTATTTGCAGCATGAACAAACTCCTCTACAGATGGAGAGAGGAAAGAAAATGTTAGACAATTTTGCAAAATGAAAAACTTTTATTTTCATGTGCAGATGAACAGAAACGGAGATAACGGACAGCACACACCTTTAGTGACAAGCATATCCTTGCGAGTTCCAGCAAGAGTGCTGTATATTTTACGTAACAGTTCCATGTTGTTCAGGAGAGAGTTGAAGGCATTGAAGTAGGAGAAGCTCACCATGTGAGAGGTGCCGCCCCCTGCTGCCTAGGAGACACGCATATAAACCTCCATCAACAAACAACAAACTCCATCTCAGCAAATCAAAAAGAGAGCTGCACACTTACAGACACAAGGTTTTCCTCCACAAAAGGTGTGAGCATGTGGTGTCTGATGGTGGACATGATGTCACTGAAATCCAAGGATGAAATAATGCCGGTCTTGTCCTTGTCTTTCTGCGCAAATGCCTGTCGTGCGTGCTCCAGCTGCAGCTCCTATGACAACACGAGCACAGAAAGAGAAATTAGATTTTGGGTAAGGGATGAACTTATATAAAATATTTGCCAAAGACCAGTGACTGTTATAGCACATATGGCTCCCTGGGCGAACCAACCCCCCTTATATAATTTGTCAAAAAACAAAATTTTGTTTTTTTTTGTATGGGGGCGCGTGCCGCTCCCCATCAAAATGTTTTATGCATCTCAAAATTCACGACTGCCAAAGACCAAAAGGTCAAGATTTGGTTGGTTAAGTACATGACACACCAAGACGACGTCAAAGAACTAGCGGCGACGTAAGCGGACTGTGTTGTCGCCTCGCATCAACTGCATCTCGGCCAAAAAGCTGTGCTTGAACACACTAAAAGGACTAAAGGCGACTGTCAACTAGCATGTGTATTCTGCACCTGCGTGTAAGTAAATGTTTCTATATCAACAGGTATCAAGTCTATTTTTGTCATTCAAAAAGGGAAACCAAAACTAGGACTGCAGAAATACAAACCGTAAACAAAGCAGTGCTTGCTTACCACTTTGAGAATCAATCACACTGAACACTTCCTTCATTCCAGTCGGCTCATGTTGTTATGAAAATATTTGTGCATTCGAATGCTCAGGTAAGATGTAGTGTTGCTTTCGTCAACGAAAATTATGACTAAATATCGTCGTCAACGAACCTTTATCACGTGACGAAAACGAGATTAGACGCAAAGTAAATGCTGGTCATGTGACGATGACTATAATTAAACGTATAATGCAATATTGTTGACGAATAAAAATGAGAGTAAATGTGGTTTACAAAATAAAAAACTATGCTAAAATGTCTCTTAATTTTAGTTGACCAAAACGAGACGAAATGTTATAACGTTATTTCGTCACGTTATTGTTATTATTGTACAGTACTTCTGTGTGTCTCACTTCAGGGGCTGCATCAGTTCGCACTGCGCAGACGCAGGCGGTGTCACTTCACTTCCTCAAGCCCTACTCGCGGCATTATTTGGAGAAGATGAAACTGCAGTGAGTTAGCGTAAACGACAACAAAGTTAAGTCTAACACAGCGAAAGGGACTGATGGCCGGCCAGCCGGGGTTCGTAAGGGAGAAAAAGAAAAAAACGACATTTGGAAAACTTTCATTACAGAGAAGTGGAAAAGAAAACGGCATGTGTTGTGGAAAAAGTTCGGGAGAAATACAGCCGAAAAATCATGGGAAAAAACACCACGGACCTTAAGAGACATCTCAATGTTTTTATTTAAATTTATGTGTGTGTACTTCTAACATGTTTGTTTGGTAAAATAATTATGTTGTAAATTCAAATCAGAGTGTCTTCCGTGTCTGGAATGGATGTCTTCTTGAGTCTATAAAGGTGACAATAATATAATAAAATAACCTTGTTTGAAATGGGTTTGGCTAAAATAAAATTTTGGTTTTGTCTATACTACTAGGTACTTATACTATATTGACTGGGTTAAATAGAATTGCACAATCAACGATGTTAAAATATATTTTTATGAAATATAATTATATTTTTAGAATATTAAGTATTATATAGAAACAATAATATATATACATAATTTTGAGTTGCATACATGTTTGGCATGGTACCTGCAGGAATTGGGTGAACTCCAGGTAGCTGAGGCGTTTGTTTCTGTTATTGCCGAAATGCAAGCGGATGAACTCACAGTCCCAGTTGAAGGGGATGTGGTGGTGCACGGTCGTCTGGCTGAAGATATCACGCACATTCTCTATAAAAACATGGACATGGACAGATTTACACTCCTGAAGCACATGCCAGGCGGTGCAACATTCCTGACAGTGTCTTCACTGAAAATATAAACGTGTGTGTGTGTGAATGAACGACTGTGTGTTCAAGGTTAAGCTGCATGTTTGTCTAGCATAACTATATTATGACCAGCTGACTCTGCAAAAGGGAATAAAACACTACGGCTTTGTTCAAAAACATTGTGAGCTGCCTTGTTGTCTACATAGGCAGCATAAAATGAAACCTCATAAGTGAATTAACAGGAATGACCTACATAGGAAATGTCATGCACCACACAAATACTTGACTCTGTTTTGAATAAATAATATACATAAATATGGTGTACTAGGTGTGTGATGGTGAGGAAATTTTCCCACCAGTTAATCGACATGTGCCAACACCGGTAATACCGGTTTCAATTAATTCCTTTGGCAGTTGAGCTTCCACAGGAATGAACTGAAAGCGCTCACATTGTGCATTTTACTTTCACTTTAGAATTAGTGCCTATTTGGGGGAGGCAATTGCTTGCAGTTGGTGGGTTCATTATTATTCTTAATGAAAAACACAACAACAAAACAGTACAATGACAAACTCCCTTAAATAAGCGCTTTAACATTTTGCTTTGAAACCCAATCTTCCGCTGTCGACTGTCACTCAGCTCCTCACTCTCAAGATATATGAAATCTGACTCCTGCTGCTGGTCTGTGCTGCGACTCCCATTCGGCTCACGCTACATTGGGCAGGCACGTTCAGTTTTTAATTGTAGTGTCTGTTCTCTAACTGAACAAAATTATTTTTACTACCATAAAAAAAAAAAATCAAAACAACAGTGGGGGGTGGTGCCACGGTGGGCAAGTGATGTAGCCGGTTTTGCAGCTGAACACCGGTAACACCAACTATCGAAGCAAGCCTACGGTGTACAGAAGTCCATTTTAAATAAGACATTTCTATACACTCAATACTCTTCTCACCAAAGGACACATCTCCAGTGCCAGTCTTGTCAAACAGCTGGAAGGCCACGATAAAGAGTGCATCAGGCACACACAGCACCGACTCAAAGGCCAGAAACTCTTGGTACGAGATCAGCCTGAATGAAAAATCATACATTAGGACAATTTTTTATTCTATTAAACTCAACATTAGTTGGATCACTTAGGTTAAATACGTATGTACACAACATAATTTTCTAAATCTAGATTTGAAGCCTGAACCTTCAGTTCAGCTCAGATCAAACCATCAATAATCAGAATACACAAGTACAGAGACGGGGAATATGATGTTCGTCTCACCCATCTTTTGTGGTGTCTGCCACTCCGGCGAGCAGCTGCACAGTTTTAGGGTTGTAGTGGAGCTGCGTGTGGAGGCCCAAATACCTCTGCACAAAATCAGTGGGTGTCATGTACCGTTCTCCATCCTTTTCCACCACACTGGCATACTGAGGGAAAAAAAACACAATTACAGCATTTGAGTTGAATATGAAGCCTGATTAAACGCGTGATAGTATTTTTGGAACCTCAAAAACATGTTTCAAAAATTAATGTCATCAATACATAAAACAGGGCTAAACCACCATTATAACTATACTTTAAAGGAACACTCCACTATTTTTGAAAAAAGGCTAATTTTCCAACCCCTCTAGAGTTAAACAGTTGAGTTTTACCGTTTTTGAATCCATTCAGCCGATCTCCGGATCTGGCGGTAGCAGTTTTAGCATAGTTTCCCATAGATTATTGAATATGATTAGGCCGTTAGCATCTTGCTAAAAAAAAACATAACCAACGTGACAACTAGGGATGCTCAAAACTAACCAAAAAGGTTAATTTTCCCGACCGACAACCGCCGCTCATTACACGATTATTTACCGTTAACTGATAAGATTATAATATTGAATTGGCATTAAATAAATAAACACTTGAAGAGTGTCTATGACCCGTTAAAAAGACACTTTTTTCCACGGGTTTATTTTACTGTGCAAACCACAGCATACGGATCAACAACATCAGAACCTGGATTCACATAATCAAATGTTCACGCACCTGCAGCGTTTCTGACGAGAGAAAAACTGAATAAAATATTTTTAAAAAGCATAAAATAAATAGGCCTGCACTAAATATTTTTCACTTAAATAATTAACAAATTAAGATGACAAAACGAAAACACTGAATCCATTTGAAGCTTTGAAGAACCGGAATAGTTTTTTCCCCGTCAAACTACGTTTTTTTCATCATATAAAAATAGCAGGCCTACCTCAATCCACGGGAAGTGGGGGTGCTTCAAAGGATTGCAATTTTTTAATTTTATTCCTTTTTAAAAGGTAATAATTTATTTGTAATAAACATTTTAAGTGGCCCATTAAAAAGTATTATTTATTTGTTGAATTATGTTTTTAAAACGATTCCGCTCATTTCTGAAGCTCATTCCGCTCAGCACCGCACGCTCAACCCAGAACTCCCTTTGTGACATGCTGGATAAAATATAAGCCTATCTGAAATAAATAGCTAGGGCTGCCCCTGACTAAAGTTTTTTTCTTTTCTAGTAGTTCATTTAAGCCGTTGTTCACGCTGCGCCGCCGCCTCCTCCATGTCATTGTCTGTTATAGGCTATTTGCTTATTATTCATTAAATCCGGGCAATTTGGTTGATTAAACATAGATTAAAATTAAGATACAATTTATACAAAAACAAAATTCACTTTAAAGAAAAGTTTTGTTTTGTTGAAAGCCTATTTAAGTGTTATTGAACTTATTAAAGACCCCCGTCTTCTGACATTATGCATATGTGTCCTGTTCACTTTTCAACGTAAATTAAATAAAAAAATAACATTATAATATTTAAACTGAAACTAATTACGTGTTTTAATGGCTACAAGCATAGTAGGCTACAGTACAGAGAAATGTCATGTCGGAGCGGGATTTGAGCGCACGTCATTTTACCGCTGAGCAGTTCATGAGTGAAGCTCCGCTTTGCTTTGCTCGCATGCTCTGGTAAGGTAGGCAGGTTTTTTGCGTTAATTTTTGTTTCCTGTCGCTGTGCAAGCTCGTTTATTGTATATGAACCTTTTCTTTAAAGTTTTAATGTAGGCCACAGTCCATTGCATTACGATTGCAAGAAGAATCAATATTGGGAAAATTGTGATATGCAGTCAAATACAGTCCCGGTGTATATAGGCTGTTAAAACTAGTGTTCTCACCGATATATTTGTTGTTCTTTCGTGTTTTATAGACTCGATATTGTTTCTTATAAAAATGTGGTGACCATGCAGCAAAAAAAACCAAAAAGGTTTTTAAACCATTTAACTGATAGTATTAAATCGGTCAAAATTCATACTATCGGTTAACGGTTAAACGGTCAATATGAGCATCCCTAGTGACAACCTAATCTTCAGTGTATTCCAGTTCAAATAGATACGGTTCAGGATCTGCACCAAAGTAAATATCTTCTGAATCATCTCTCACAAATGTCTCCATGGTTACAAGGCACGCTCTCTAAGCAAGTTCCTTGATTATTAAGCAGGAATGAGAGAATAGTTCCTAGCCATATCGGCCTAGAAAACCGCAACTTTTCATTTTCTGTCAGTCTTAGTACACAACGTAACTACAAAAGAGTCGAGTTTTAAATAGGAAAAATATCTAAACTCTTTGGTCATTTTTTGAGCGAGATGCTAACGGTCTAATCAGATTCAATGATCTATGCTAAGCTATGCTAAAAGTGCTACTGCCAGACCCGGAGTGAATGGATTCAAAAATGGTAAAACTCAACTGTTTATCTTTAGAGGAGTTGTAAAATGAGCTTATTTTCAAAAATAGTGGCATGTTCCTTTAAGAGTTTTACTATGCATGTCCTCAGTGAAAACAAAAAAAAAATTATATAACACAAACAATCTTTCAAACAACTGTTTTGGCAACATGAAAGCTGCAATCTTGCTTATTTATCAAGTACCAACATCGGCCTACTGGGACAACTAGGCATAACATAATATTCATGAGCCAAGTAAGTTGTGTATTTTCCAGTTTTGAGATTTATAAAATCTGGACATTAATGTTGAAGGGAGATGCCCTCTGACCTTATCAAGACATTCTTCACTCATCCATCTATTGCCCTGACATTCATGTCTTCCTCCAAATATCCATCTTACATGCTTGAGTCCTATTAATAGAGCCACATCGCACACAAGTCACTGTGTTACCAGACACCAAAGCGGACCAACGCGGCCCAAGAAACAACTACTCTCGTCTGACAGACGCACAAGATCTCAACGGAGGAAGTGATCACAAATCACAACATAAACATAAAAGCCCTGAAGGACATTTAAAGACAGAGATAGATAGTGTTTCCAAATTCATGTTTGAAATGAAGAAAACACACAACTAGCCGTTTACCCACAATCACACATGGGTGTCTAGACGTTCACGAGCATGTCAGTCTCTCTGTGTTTTGTTTTGGAAAAAGGAGACGGCTCAAATCGGTCATGATGTGCATGTTGAAGTAAACCTGCCATCCTTAAGCATCCTAAACTTACTGACAACAGCGTGACAGTAAAAAAATGCAGCGTGACTGAGGAAATAAAGAATTAAATGACAAACCAAAGTCATAACACTATCGACTTTTGCATCTAAGGTTGCACAGTCAGTTCAAAGCTGCTCAATGGACTCAATTTACTAGTGTAAAGAAAGAAACAAACCATCATAACCTGATGATGTTAGACCAAAATAAGACTTTTAAAAGGTAGTATTTCTACAATTTAATCTTACCTTTAGAAAGATGACCTTCAGCTCATTAGGGTCGGCCCTTTTGGTTGACTGCACCTGTAAAACAACAACACGGGATAATAAGAAGAAGGTTGAATGACACTTTAGAGATGGATAGGGATACTAAAGAGCTTTTATCCATTTTTAAAGTTTAAAAAAGCATCACCCTGTCTAGTGAAATGTATGTTTTAACAGATCTATCTGTGTCTATGACAACACGTAGTGTTTATCAGTCCCAGGATGACAAGGTTACAGAGAAAACGGTCAAAACTACATCCTCACGCAAATGCTCTACCAGGTTTAAGGGCACATTCAATGTTGGCTAAAAAATAGTTTTTAAAAAGAACAAATTAAGCAAAAAAAATAAATCAGCCACTAATTAATCAACACAAACACGCATGAATCCCTGAAGAATAAAATGAGCCCAATTTCGCCCACACGACACGATCCTTACACGCCTGACTCCACTTTATAAACAAAAGCTAATCTCTAACAACACAAAATACTGTTAAAGAGCTGATTAAAGATGTTCAACACTGATTTCTGATATTTTTTATGGTTTTATGATCCTCACAGATACTGAATTCAGTCAAAGTTTCAGCGCGAGCATTGTGATAAGCCCAGTGATGCTCGCGCCGGTCCGTTAAACGCGTATCGCTCTCTCTACTTATCTCATTTCTGTATCTATTAGAATTCCTCCCGCTTATAATCACTGACTGCAATTAAGTGTCGACATCTAAAAATGAGAAATATAATTTTTTAGTCAAATACAGTATCGCTGGAGTCACCTTGGCCGCCATGCTGCTGTCTGACGTCACGTGTGGTGGTTGGGTCGCGCAAGCGCGTGGCCGATGACAGAGCGTGTGAGATGGATATCTATGGTGTGAGAGCCAAAGAAGGTGCGCGCGCACCTGTGGTATCGGGTATCATATCACACCTCACAATACGGATATTTTCCAGCAAGAAATTCAAACGTAGCTTAAAAATATCACATCCTCAGTAAATAAGAAAGCAAATAAAACAACTTCAATTTGGTCTTTTTTTCCCTATTTTTCTTTTTTGAACAAATTATTGTTCACATTTTTCTTCTCTCCTGTTCAGATGACATTGTTGATACTTTCTGTGTATTGTAAACAAAGTTGTGTATCATTAATGTCATCTCTGTACTAAAATGGTATTTAGAAGCAACCCTTGAAATTAATTTTGAATCTATAACTTTTTTTTATGTAGTCAGTTTTATTGTATTTTTTCTGGATTTATGTGTTAGATTTCTTTAGATCCTACTGAATTGTTTAGCAATCCCTTACAACTTACAAAAAAACATCTAAAAACCTTAATTATGACAATATAGGTAGCTCCAATGGGGATAATCTATTTTATATATCATGGAAAATATATATTTCTTTAAAAATATCTTTATTGTACACATTCTCACAAGTAAAAAGTGCAGCATCCAAACAGACATAGTGTGCACTTTTTCCCCATGTTTGCATTTTCAAAACCACATCACAACATTAAATGAGAGTTGAGTATCAAATTAAGGGGTGAAAAAAGGCATGACACCATAAACAACTGAAACTCTTTCCATCTACAACCAAACTGATATTTACAGATTATACAAAAAAATTCAGAAAGTCCCAAGAGCGACAACAAACTTCCCATCCATCTTTAAGAGCACAAGTGCACTGCAATGTCCTTCATGAGCTCTGGCGTCCTCTACTGGACCCTGTGCTTGTAGAACCAGCAGAGACCTTTAGTGAAGTTCCAGCCAAGTGAAATGGAGAGAACATACAGGAGTCCCAGCAAAGCAAAGGGATACAGAAGCACCACAGTGTTCTTTAAGAACGGGAGCGCTGAAGAAACAAGAAGAGTAAATTAGACAATGTTCATCTTAAGAATAATCTTAAAAATACACCAGCTATCACAACACTTACCACTGTAGCCCAGGAATGTGATGTAGATATAGTAACTGATTGCAATGAGCCACAAGGTGTTTCCCACAAAATAACCCAGGAACCAGTCTGAACTCGTAACAACAACATCTGTCAAGAGAGCAGGATGTGTTCACAAAGTCCATAATTAAAAACAGCGCAGCTTATTATACATTTATACACCTCTTTACTTACAATTAATGAAGAATAGCTGTAAAAAGTGCAGAATGACCAGAAGAGGATAGAACGCATTTAGATGGACGTCAAAGGCGTAGCCCCACTCCACATCATAATCTCTGCTATGATGTTTCATCAGATATTTATTCGTAACAAACCTGGAGAAGAAAAGGCAGGGATAACGGTTTTACTGTAAAAAATCTTTGTGACATTTTCTAGTAAATTTATGCTGATTTATTATGTTATTCTCTAAAGTACTTCATTCGGATTGGTCAGTCAAGTCAAACATTATTGTATAATATCCACTAACTGTACAATCAGGCCACCCCAGGAAATTGATTTCTTAATAATAATCATATCATGAAATAAGTAAGATCAATATAAAGATAAATATTTGTCTATTTATTTAGTAAGAAATCATGTTAGCAGTATAAGGTACAATCAGCCAGTCAAAGTAAATAAAAACCGCACCAGATTTGAGCCTGTGTTATATTAGTATGATTTATATATTATTATTATAGTATTTATTAGTAAATATTTTTAATTGTCTTTTATTTTATTTTTTAATATAATTTTAGGTTTTTAGTAATTTTGTTGTGCTTTTAGTGCCATTTTAATTAGTTTTTGTTTTTTAATATTTCCATTTATCTTTAATTTATTTTTATGTCAGCTATAGTCATTTTAATACTTAAACTTGTGCAACATTTCACATTTTTATTTTTTTTAATCCAATAAAATACAAGTTTAAGTTTTTCCAATCAGTATTTATTTTTATTATAAGTTTATTTAAATTACCAAATATGATTAATTTACAGTTCTAGGTTCAGTTAACAACAATAACAACACTGCTTTGCAATGGGGTCCTATTTTTTATGAAAACTTGTAAAACTGTGAAATTTCTCTTTGCAAATAAAATTGAAAATAGGCTTTATTTTTAAAATTAACAACAACAACAAAAAAAAGACAAAAATCCATAACCCATAAATAGAAACTGGATCAATACCATATGAGCAAGGTTAACATTAAAGTCGGCATGAAATAAAACAAGTTGTGATAGTATTTTCGTCCCTATTGTGAATGAGGAATTTTTTTTTAGCTGCTATTGGTTTCAGTGGCTAACTTCATATCTCTCAGACAGGCAACAATTGATTTGCATTAATAAACATAAATCTCGCTCTGTTTCCTGTGTACCTCAAGGATATGTTCCTGGTCCACTTCTATTTCTAATCTATATGCTTCCTCTTGGTCAGCATCATGGTGATAATTTCCATAGTTACACAAACCTATCTTACTGTTCAGCCCTATCTTACTGTTCAGCCCTATCTTACTGTTCAGCCCAAATCTGTTTTTCCTCCCCCTTCCGTCACTTCCTGTTATAGTTCATCCATCACCCACTATATGGATTATTGGGGGACATGCTTTGAACCCCATATCAGCCAGCTTGTTAAAGGAGTAGTTCACTTCAGAATTAAAATTGTCCATATACGACCTTCGCTTAATCTCAAAGATGTTGAAACTGTTATCCATGCTTTTATAACCTTGGCGCCTGGACTATTTGTTTTGTGGCTTATCCACTAGTTCAAAACTCAGTTGCTTGTACCCTTACATTTAACAAAAAAATCAGCTCACATCACTCCCATCTGCACTGGCTGCCTATTGTGTATCGCATTCAGTTCAAAATGTCAGCTCCTAAGCTGAACCTCCATGCCGTCTCCTCACTCCAGACCTTTAAGACTGGACTCATATTTACAACATATTTTGTTAACTGATTGCTTACTTTCCTTGTCAGATCCATACTTATTTTAGTTATTGTCTGGTATGTTATATGATCACGTCTTACTGCCTCTTCACTTTGTTGAAGTGTCCTTGGGTTCTTGGAATGCACTATATAAATCAAATATGTTATTTATTATTATTATTAGGGCGGGACTTGATTTCGTCCATGGGTAATTGATTGGATTGTTGGAAGTTGCCTGTTTTCAGTCAGTTGTAGGGTTTTTTTTTTTATGTTTAATGAGAATAGGCCGTGGTTAATGTTTTTAATTAAAGATTATCAGGGCATATGAATTAGAAAAAATTAAGATGTGCACAGATAAAGCTTTTATAATAAACGCAGCAAAATTCAAAAAAAAAAAAAAAAAGAACTGATACGAAGCGTTTTGATTTTATGGTGGCTTTAAAGACATGTACGTTTGTCAGCATGCAAACCTTTGTGTGTGTGTGTGTGTGTGTGGCACCTTACCACATGAGTGTGGATATGAGCAATCCAACTCCGATGCAGTCGATGAAAACGACCCAGAGCAACAGCTTAAACGTCTCCACAAACCCCATGTCCAGAACCAGTCCAAATCCCACCGTCGACACTGCAGAGATAACATTAGTTAGCAAATGAAGGTTTCTTTTCCAAAGCCCTTCCCATGTTTCCATCGAAAGTGCTCACCACACAGCCAGATGCTGAGCAGCACCAGGAACGCAGGGTCGTCCCGGGCCCACTGGTCTTTAGTTTGTTTGCGGTAGTGGAAGTTGCGGTACACTTTCTGCGGTGATGTGAACAGATAGAGCATCTGCCATATGGCAAACTCAAAGTCCATCTGTCTGAAATGCAGGAGTCGCCTCAGGTACTTGTAGCGCTTGGCACCGGCAGTGTGCCGTGCCGCATCCCGCTCACTGAGGCTGCCGTTTCGGTGGATCGGCGGGGAGCTCGTCGGCAACATACTGTTAGGATAAGAGAGAAATTTGGTTACCAATATACAAGACATACACTTAAGTCCAAATATAACATACAAATCTTGTGAATCGCATTAGGACTCAATTATGTGACTGCATTTGAGTGGCTGGGTCATTATCAACAATTAGCTTAGTATGTTTTAGCAAAAAGAATTACAAGTCAAACTCAATTACAATTTCATTACAGTAAATAAATAGAGAGTACAGCAGATCTGACTCAGACTGAAAACTTCTAGAACTAATCTATCATCTGTCCAGGAATTTAATTTGCAAGCAGACTAAGCTATAATCTATTGGTCAAAATAATCAATCAAATGTATTATCAGCTCATTAGTTATTGTGCTTCCAGATAATATGATCAGCTATGTAGACATATATAGTTGAATCTGATCCTAGATCAGTCATATCACTCTTACTTGCTTTACACAGCCAGTCTGGCCCTGAATGACAACTGACAGCAATGATACAGTAACTAACAAGATAGTCTTAATGTATTCGCTTTATTAAGCATAAACAATGCAGAGCCCAAATCTTTACAGTGTGTGTGTGTGTGCTGCTCCATGGGCCTCGGCTCGAGCCTACATAATAACCTGGTAAAGCCGTTAGCTACTATGTCGCTCCAGCTCAGTATGTAAAAACATCACACTCACCTGCTCGACAGCAGTATCAGCAAATAATAAAGCAAATCTCTTATAAACCAGTGTGTAAAAAACAATGCAGCAACTGTGACATGTCAACTTCCTGCCTTGTCCGAACACGTAGCATCGCAAACTATACAGTGACGACATTTCCTGTCTCAAGGCTTTCTGGGAAATGTAGTGCTGGGGTAGAGAGCACGGTTTCTTGAGATTACGGTCATATATCACAGTTAATACATTGGATAAAATAATAAACTAGCAATTTATAAAGATGAAAAATACTTTTCTTTTATTACATCAGAGTTATGTGAATTTTAAAGAATTTATCTCATTTAAAAATATTACAATCTCTAATCAAAACGTTTAAACAGGACATTGTTTTAACTGGTAATCAATTATAGGATTTTCCTACTTTCCATCATTATTGTCTTTATTAAAGTGACGTATTTTTTGGCGGGAAAACAACAGCAAACACAAGCAAGTAAAAAAAAAAAAACTCAATCCTTCACTGAGACTACGTTTGGAAATGTATTTGGGTAAGCAATAATCATGTAGGCTACTAGAAGTGACTGAGAATTTCTGAAATATGCGATGACGTAATATTTTAATCGATATTTCCATACATTTCGACGTTTCCATAAATGACAAAACAAGCATAGGCATTTTAATTTTGTGATATTTCGATAAACTGTAATGTAGTCTAAACCAGAATAGATCAGGTGAAACTGCTTTTAGCAGGAAAAAAACCTTAGCTAATATTATATTTCGTGTATTTTATATCAGGCTATATTATTTATATTTTATAAATATTTTAGTCGTTGTATTTCATTTTTATTTTTAAGCTTTTCCACATTATTATTATTTTTTGGATGAACTTCAAAAGACACTGCAGGCTTCAATAATTGCACAACACGATTGTGAAGATAAAAATAATGTTGGGGATAATGTTGGTTACTGGTGCAATAATGTTTAGAAACAACAGATGGCGCTAATGTATAAGTTTCTTTCTTTCTCACATTGAAAGAATTGGCTAATGAGTTGTTGTTGTTTTAATCAATTCTGGTAATAATCTTAAAACAATAGAATAGTTTAGCACCAGTCAGTCTGTAGTTTGATGTTTGCTTGTTGTGTGTTCACGTTCCAAAAAGGATGTTTTCTCCTGCAAATGCACAGAGTAAATTTCTTTGCTCTATTTTAAGCCTATGTCTCTAAAACTAAGTAAACTTTTAAAGCTAGTGAGCGGAGAACAGTTTTTATTTTTACCTGCACATTTCTTGCAGGTCATCGGAGCGATGCGCCCATCACAGGTGCTTCTGTGCCATTTGGAGCAGCTCCTCTTTCACAGGCGTTTAAAAGCACAGCTTGAGGTTTGCCTCATGTTTATTTAATAACCACCTACCACCTCGTCATTCTTTTTTCTCTTCATTCTGTTATCTCTTATTATGACCCGACCCTCTATTTACGGGGTGGATTGTAAAACACTTTGCGCATCACTTGAAGAAAACATGTGAACATTTTAACATTGTGGAACGCTGAGAGTTTTGCTGGAGGGCATGTCATCACAATGAATAAAATATTTATTCAGTCTTTCCTTATAGCAAAAACATAACATTTACATAAAAATACATTTGAAACAAATAAGAGTATAGGTTATAGGCACCACATATTAAACCTTATATTATATATATATTATATAACATTGCATATGTATTCTATCAAATCCATCTATTGAAAATGAATTCTTTTTGGACATTATCTTTATATAAAACACACACACACACACACACACACACACACACACACACACACACACACACACACACACACACACACACACACACACACACACACACACACACACACACACACACACACACACACACACACACACACACACACACACAGAGAGAGAGAGAGAGAGAGAGAGAGAGAGAGAGTCTAGTTTATATCTTTGTGGGGACTCTCCATAGACGTAATGGTTTTTATGCTGTACAAACTGTATATTCTCTCCCCTTACACTAACCCTACCCCTAAACCTACCCATCACACAAAACTTTAAGCAGTTTTACATTTTCAAAAAAAACTCATTCTGTATGATTTAAAAGCTAGTTTCCTCATGGGGGCCTCAATTTAGGTCCCCATGAGTCTGTGTGCATTAAGGTTGAAGTCCACACCAGGATAGAAAAACATGAACACACATTACACACACACACACACACACACATAGGGTTGCCATTTTTTATAGGGACTTTCAATAGACATAATGATATTTATACGTACTGTACAAACTGTATATTTTCTCACTTAACCCTAAACCTTCTGCATTTTTACATTTTCAAAAAACATCATTCTGTATGATTAATAAGCTGTTTTCCTCATGTGGACCAAAAATAAAAAAGGCCCCACAAGGACAGGGATTAAGGATCCCCACCGGGATAGAAAAACATGTATACACACACACACACACACACACACACACACACACAGGGGCGCCGCTAAGGGGGGAAAGTAAGGGCGATTCTAAGGGCCCACGCACTTTTGGGGCCCCCAGAGATTGGTTTTATTATTATTTATACAGTACTAGTTGTAATGTAATAGAAATTATAAATGTATAATCTACCAAAGAGTTACAAATATAACAAAAGTATGACTTATTTCTGCATTTTCGGCAAAATCCGGCAAAACGCTCCACTCATGAACCGCTCACGGTCAAATCCCACTCCAACATGAAATTTCTCTGTACTGTAAGCTACTATACTTGTTGTAGCCATTAAGAAAAGGTATTTAGTTTTATATTTATGTTTAAATATTATAATGTTATTTTTTTATGTCTATCTACTGTATGTTGTCAATCTATGTTGATTGTGAAAAGTGAACAGCATGAGTGAGAAAGGACACATCATAAGATGCGCAATGCCAGGAGACATGAAGTGGGTCAGACATGATTTTGACCACTTCATTAAGTTTTGTTTTGTAGTATAAAATTATTTTCGTATAAATTGTATCTTAATTTTAGTCATTGTTTCATCAGCCAATAGGGGCATTCTGGGTTGAGCGAGCGGAGCTTAATTGATCAGTATTATTAAATTGCAGACAAAGATTTTGGATAGCTAAGTTGGTGCAGTAGGGGGCCCAACATCATATTCTTTCATAGGGTTCAAAATTGCTAGCGGCGCCCCTGCACACACACACACACACACACACACACACACACACACACACACACACACACACACACACACACACACACACACACACACACACACACACACATACACACAGGGTTTTTTTTGTGAAATGTGGGGACATTCCATAGGCGTAATTTTATATTGTCTATACTGCCCCTACCCCTAAACCTACCCATCACATGAAACTGCACAGTTTACTTTCTGTGAAAAAAACCTCATTCTGTATGATTTATAAGCCTTTTGAAAAGTGAGGACATGGGTAACGTCCTCATATTTCTACGGCATCAATGGGGAAACCCCCTTTTTGTTATTTATTGTTCTCTTGGACTGGACCAAGAAAATTATGCTTAGTCCTTTTTAAGTATAAAATTACATTTTAGTAATTTTTAAGACTTAACCTAAAGATAAAAAAAACCCTAAAGTGGTGCGCACCAAACAGCGTTCAGATGGCACAGTGCAAAGGAACAGAGCAATCGCACCAGAGTTCGTTCAAACCGAACCTGCCAAGTGTGAACTTGTTTTAGACTACATGTAATTAAAAGATCAGGTTTTTTTTATACATGAGGGGACGTTTATTTATATGATTACCCATCAAAAGCATCAAACTGATTATGTTCATAAGCTCAGCCAAAATGAGAGTGTAGTTTGTTTTGGTGAGATTAATGTGCTTTCAAATACTTCAGAGCAAAGTAGCTCTGTGAAGTGAGAAATGATGAATGGCATGCACATAAAGAGAAGGATTTCCACAGAGAGCAATGAAAATGTGAGAGGTTCAAATGCAGAATGACGAAGAGCATCACTTCTCCTGATGCTGTTTGCTTTGCTAATGAAAAGCAAACCTCTTAGATTAATTGAGCTGCTTTAATATGTTCCAAACGACACTCTTTCTTGGCTAAACAACAACTGCAGTTTTGTTTTTTTGTTTTTTTCAAATAAAATTAAAATGTAATTTAATTCTTGAAAATGAATCTAACACAAGGCAGTGAAGAATGACTTCATTTTCACAGAGACACGTGAACATCATCAACAAGGCAGTTATTTTAGTTTGTGCTAAATTTACAGCACATTTCGACTCCAGAAATCTAAATGAAAAGGCCTTCTATTCATTTCAGCCCCTCATGTCTTTTGAAATCATGTGATGGTTTAGCAAATCACAAAAGAACATGCTGTTAATCTAATATTCACTACAACAGAAATCCTCTGGAAATGGAGCAGACGTGAATCTTCCTGCTCCTGAAGTTGAGGGTGTTCACTTCACTGCTCCTGTCCCTCTAGTGATATTAATGTCGACAAATGTTAAGAGCCTGTTTGATCACACAAATCCATTATGAACAGTTGCCTTTCATAGTATTAGGTGACTAAAGGAAAGAGAGGTGAAGATTAACCTGTTTTGCTCTTGTTTAATTCCCATGTTGACAGCAATGTTGTGTCCCTTTACTGCGGTATGACTCACATTATGATCCACATTGCATTAAACAGCTCTCTTTTGACTGATCTGCTGCAGCTTTGTATCTCACAAGGGTCAGATACTGATGTGGTAGAAATCTGGGTAGGCTACTGGATAGAGAAAATCAACAAAATATATTTTTATATTCAAACTTGAACTAGAAATTAAGTTTGGTGAGACAAACTTTGGCTTGACTGGCTTATCTGAAAGTTTGAAAGCTTCCTAACAAATTTTAGTGTGTCTAGCATTATTTAGCATTTTGCTAACATGAATTAACATGCTATTAGCATGTCTTACCATTTGCTAACATGTTTCTAGCATGTTTTAGTACTTTGCAAGCATTTTTAACACATTGCCAGTATGATCTGGCTTGTTATTAACATGTTTTAGCACATTGTTAGCATGTTTTAGTATGCTTGCTAGCATGTTTTAACATTTTGGTAACATTAACGAGCATTTTGCTAACATGTTTTACTTTTAACATATGTCTAGTATGTTTTTTTGCATTCTTGCATTCTTGCATGTTTTAGCACATTGCTAGCATTTTTATAATATGGTTTATCATGTTGCTAACATGAATGAGCATGTTTCTAGCATTAATGAGCATGTTGTTAGCATGTTTTAACATATTGTAACAAAGGAGCATGTTGCTATCATGAATGAGCATGTTGCTAGCATGTTTTAACATATTGCTAGCATTGATTTAAAATGCTAACAAGGTTTTATATTATTAACAGGTTTTAACACATTGCTAGTAGGATTTTACATGTTGTTATCATATTTTAGTATGGTGCCCAGCATGAATTAACACATTGCTAGTATATTAATTAACAGGTTACTAGCATTAATTAACATGTTGCTAGTATGTTTTAGCATATTGCTATTATGAATTGTCATGGTTTAGCACATTGCTAGCATGAAAGAGCATGTTTTGCTAGCATGAATTAGCACATTGTTAGCATGATTTACCTGGCTGTTAACATGTTTTAACATGTTATTAACATGTTTTAAAACAATTGCTAGCTTGATTTAACATTTGCTATCATATTGTAATATTTTGATAACGTGAATTAACAGGTTACTAACATGAACGAGATGTTACTAGCATGCATTAGGCCTACCACATTGTTAGAACGAATTAGCATGTTGGTAGTATGTTTTAACACATTGCTAGCATGATTTAGCATTTTGCTAGTATGTTTTTAACCTGTTGCTAACATGGATGTTGCAAGTTAACACATTGCTAGCATGTCCTAAGCCAGGAGCTACACTTTGTTAGAGTATGGTGGATGAAGCTTAAATACTCTATTATAAAACGTTAGTTATCATATAAAAGTTTTGACCCCTTCAAAGAAAATCTATAGGATTTTTCATAGATTTGATCGTACATTTAATGAAAAACGTCCAATTAGTTAGAAAAGATATAGCAACCTGAGTCAGAACAGTCTGAAGGTCTGACCCTAGTTTGGTGCTGTAGCTTTAAAGCACTAGGATGAGATATTGACTAAATTTAGTCAAAGAAGAAGAAGAAGAAGTAGGATTTCAGTATGCTGGCTTTCCCAAGCCAACATAACTATCCCTTTAAAAATGTCTCCTCTTTTGCATGCCATACTATCAGCTTATATTTTCATGACATTCCTCTCTTAATTTTCCTCAGAATTATTTTCTGAACTGCTGACAGATTCAGAACAGTGACATTAGTTATGAAAATTAATAACATAAGATTTAGTTGTAATGGCTCACTAATCATCTGTCCACCCAGATCCAGAGGAAAGTTTTGATGTATAATACACTATTTGACTGAAAAAGAATGATCAATATGTAAACATTAAGAGACTGCTCATCATTGCCAGTATTATTAATCACAGTCTGTGCAGCCTGGACTGAAAATTACCCACCAAACTCTTCCAAACATGCTAGAGTTATTCGAGTTTGCAGTGGACCATGAGCAGTGGACCTCTGCCCCCCTGAAACACTGCCGGTTTAGCTTTGGCTAGTTAGTTACTTATGCAACCTATTGGACGTCAACAAGAAAGTGAAGTTGTTACATACATTCGGGCAAGATACTCTTACAGTCATTTGGGGGGGGGGGGGGGGGGGGGGGGGGGTGTTTGTGATTGTAAACGTTCTGCAAGTTGTAAACTCAAAAGTGCACGATAAATAAAGTTATTGTCTCCCAAAAGAAAGAATCGACTCTGAACCACCTAAACGAGTTGTTTGTATTTCGAATCCGTGACTTTCACACGTCACTTGTGTGGAAAATACATCTGCATAAGGCCCGCCTTGTACGTTGTCCGCCCGCGAACAACTTGACCAGCCCTCAAACGTCATTTTACTGACGACTGCGGCTGAATCTGAAATTGCCCTCTAAACCCTCAATCACTATTCACTACGTTAGCACACTACAGTTCACTTGAAAGAGCGAATTCATACAGCTGTTGAGTGTACATCGGCTGTACACTCGTTATTGGATATAGGATAGAATGAGTGCACTCGATACACTCGGTTTCGGACACCACTACAAATAGCTGTCCCTTCAAATAATGCCCTGTTTGAGGTATTGGGGGCGATTTCAGATGCATCATGCTTCTCAAATCTCAGGATTCGCAAAAAGCTTGCTCTTGAAAGATGGGTCAGTACCCAGGTTATTTGGACCAGCTTGCTCCTCCGAATCACAATTTGTAAGTATGAATTATTATTGATGTATATGTTACCAGTTGTTCAAAATACATAGTTTTGTGTTTATATTGTGTAGGTCTTCGGCTAACCAGCTAAATCACGTTATAACTGTCTTACTGAAATACTACTGCAAATCAGCTGTGGGCCACTATTACCTAAAACTGTGTCTATTAATTGCCTATTAATTAATTGCATATACTGTCTGTCGTTCTTACTACTTTAAGTACAGATAAAGGATGGAGCTAGACTTGTTTTCCAAACATTTATGTTACATCAGTCATTCACGTTAGTGCTGGGCTAATGTATGAGCTGTAATTGAAACAGTTGATACCGCATGTGCACCGCAATAAATTAGAAATATACACATGGGTTTGTTGATGGACATTTACTTGTTAATGGTGATGGTGAGGAATTACAGTTGCAACATCTCAAAATGACTAGCATATCACTGAGAAACATCCTGCTCAAGTCGTCCTTGCGATGGAGGTTAGGGTTGAATTACTCGTTCTTCAAATGTTTTGAATGCTTCAAATGCAAACGATGACATCATCGTTACTGTCTTTACAGTGTGTACAATCGCTGAGGACTGAGGAAGCCTCTGTTGAAGTTCAGTTGTGGTAATGGGTGTTTAGCTTCTGAAACACACGCTCTATAAGCGGTAGACCAATCACAACAGCTATAATGCCTGTGGCGGAGTAGGGTGGCGGAAAGGAGGGATTTAGAGAGACTGATTCATCTGTTGAGTCTGTTTGAGAATCATTGAACACTGTGGTGATGTGCAATGTATATTACGAGAAAATTTTAATGTTTTTTTACTTTTGATGCATGTAAAACTGTTGTAGGAGATTAGAACAAAACTAGGAAGGTTTAAAATAGCATAATAGGGGCACTTTAAACTGACATTTTGTTGTAATTTTCACAATAAACCCCCCGATCAGTCACATCCTTACATTTACCATTATTTAGAATTAGGTGTTCAAAATTGGATGCTAGTGATTAGAACCTGCTTAGGAGGTGCAGATGGAACTGGTCTTATTTAAACGTTTCATATCTAGTGTATGCCCCTTGTGCTGTTAAAGTGTGTGGTGTTATCATACCACAAGTTCTGCAAGGCCTACAGAAAAAAAGGTTGTGGATGCCTTTGAGTCTGGCAAGGGATTTAACAGATCGCCAAATTATTTTGAAATACAACATTCCACTGCAAGGAAAATAATCTACAGGTGGCGCAGATTTCATTCGACTGGCCGTCCCAGCAAATTCAGCCCAACAGTGGACCATCTGATACAAAAAGAAGTCTCCAATGATCACAAAATTTCTTTACAGGATCTGCTAGTAAGTCTTGCAACTGTTGGTGTCAAAGTGCATGCATCTACGATCAGAAAGAGATTGCACAAATTTGACCGGGCTTTTTGCCATTGCTCTCTAAAAAGAACATTAAAGCAAGAGTTTGCCAGTGAACATATAGGTAAAGACCAGACCTGTTGGAGTAATGAGCTCTGGACAGACGAAGCAAAGATAGAGGAGTACCAGCACACATGTTTGGCACAAGCCAAAGACAGCCTTTCAGGAGAAGAACCCCATACCAACTGAGAAGCATGGTGGTGGAAATGTTATGGTTTGGGGTTCTTTGCTGGCTCAGGGACTGGACAGCTTGCATTCATTGACTCAACTATGAATTCAGCATCATATCAACGAGTGCCCAAAATTTGAAATTGAACCGAAAGTGGACCTTTCAACAGGATAATGATCGAAAGCACACTTACAAATCCACCAATGAATGGCTCAAAATGAAGAAATGGAGAGTTAATGGCCTAGTCAAAGCCCAGATTTGAATCCCATTGAAATGTTGTGGGCAGCACATGTAAGAAAACCCTCAAACACCTTGCAGAGATTGAAGGACAATTATGCAAAACGCCTACAAGAAGTTATTTCTGTTAAAGGGGGCAAGCAACTGAGGCCAAGGATGTACTTACTTTTTCCAGAGAAGAAATTCACATCTATTGGTATGCTGTTAAATAATTGAAAAACTATGGTTCCCTGGGGTGCACTTATAATGTTAGTATGATTTTTACATCAAAATTGTCTTAATTTAGAAATAAAAGGCATTTTCCTCTGAATTTAGTCCTCTTATTTGAACTCTCTGTTTGAAGGGGCGTGTCTGCTGTGAGACTTCAGTGTAAACACCCACTACTGTGATTGCTAACATCTTTGCATATAGAAATAGCTAAGTTTTACATGTGATATCCTAAAATAGTGAATAGAAAGTTCAAAGTTATATACTGTCAAGTTTGATCAATTAAAAACCTCCTTGATTAATAAAAAAAATATTAATTTCTTCTATTTTTTTTTTTTAATAGAGAGGTAGTGTAACTGTCTATTGGCAACACTTGAGTTCCGAAAAAGCAACTCTTTGTGGTTCCAAAATATTGGAAGAAGGGCATCATCTTTCACCTCCCTAAGAAAGGCGACCTCAGCAACTGTTCCAATTGACATGGGATCACACTTCTCTCCATTCCTGGCAAAGTCTAAAGCATGCCATGGACAATCGACTTCTAGAAGCACAAGCTGGTTTCCATGCAGGTCTGTCATGTTGTGAACAACTCTTCGTCCTCCAGAACGTAGTTGAACAGTGTGTTGAGTATCGTCATCCACTGGTAATAAAAAGAAAAATCTCTTTTCTTCAATCTTTACCTCAACTTGTCATGATGTATCAAAACCGATACAGGCTTTACCAACTCTTTTACTGTTGAAACCTGTGTCCGACAAGGGTGTATTTTATCACCACTACTTTTTATCATGTCCATTGACTTTGTGATGCGCAAGGCCACAGCCAGACATGGCGGCGGTATCCAATGGACTGGGATCCAAGAGGCGACATCGGTGCTCCATCTCGAGGCCTCTAATATTGACCTGCCTCTAATATCGACCTGCAATCAAATCAAAAGTGCCATCTACTGTCAGGGAGGGAATTTGCTCGTTCACTCGGCCGATCGCCTGTGAAAATCGATTGGGTATGAACACAATGACGCGTTGAATGAACACACATAAAAAACGCTGCCGATAAGCGAGCGCGATAATCCCCCCGGTGTGCATGAGGCTTAAGATGTTTCACAGAATGTCGAAGCTGTGTTTATCATGCAATGAAAATATATAGTGAACAAGGCCTGCCAAGGTAAAAAAAAAAGAGTCGAAAAAGCACCACAAACACAAAAGTAGTCCATATGACTCGTGTGGCATATTCTAAGTCTAAAATGTATGCTCCTCAAAAATCATATGTGCTTGGGCATATTCAAAACTCAGCACCTCAAGTTCACCCAGAAAAAGCTTCTTCCATTGAATGATCATGAAGGCTAATTGTAATGCACTGGCTGAATCATGTGACAATGAACTTCATAAATCTCCATGTACTTCATAAGGTTAGAGACCAGCGGTTAACTGGCGAATACATTCCGAGGACTAACGCTCGATCTTTCATGCTCATGTAATATTAATGCCTGTAAGTGCAGAGGAGGAGAGAATGATAAGTGCTGACCTCCTAATGACGCCTACTGTTAGACCCTCTGTGCCCTACTTCTGCATGCTGTCAGATCTAAACACCAACACACAGTTTAACACAATGTAATCAAAAACATCCCTGGAGAGGGATCAATAAACTATTACAATCATAGTTAGGAGCTTCAGTCCAAGAAATGATGAAGGAGGGTGTAAGGAAGATAAATTACATCATTTCTCTTCAGCTACAGAGAGTTTGTGTGTGTGCGGGATGAGATCATGATATTCACACTGACTCCTATAAATGATATTTTTTTCCCCTTTTCTACTGGCAGTGACCGAGAGAATGGAAATGACACACCCACATAATCACACACACACTCCAACACGCCTCCGTCACTCATAAACATACTCAGGCTCCAATCCGTCCGTGCAGTATTTCAATACGACATCTCTCTTTGGCTCTTTCCGTCAGCTTTGATTAAAGAGGCTAATCACTGCAACACTGAAAATAGAAGGGCATCAGTTCTATGTGTGGGTACAGAGACAGACATCCTATAATAATCATCCATCAGAATTTCTCATCCAACGCAATTATAGCAGAAAAGAATATCTGTGCCTGTATGTGTGAATACTCCTAGATCTCCATTGACTACATTTTCTCAATTAGTGGGTTACAATCAAAAAAATGGGTCACAGATCTGGCAAATGCTAATAATACACTCACCTAAAGGATTATTATGAACACCATACTAATACTGTGTTTGACCCCCTTTCGCCTTCAGAACTGCCTTAATTCTACGTGGCATTGATTCAACAAGGTGCTGAAAGCATTCTTTAGAAATGTTGGCCCATATTGATAGGATAGCATCTTGCAGTTGATGGAGATTTGTGGGATGCACAACCAGGGCACGAAGCTCCCGTTCCACCATATCCCAAAGATGCTCTATTGGGTTGAGATCTGGTGACTGTGGGGGCCATTTTAGTACAGTGAACTCATTGTCATGTTCAAGAAACCAATTTGAAATGATTTGAGCTTTGTGACATGGTGCATTATCCTGCTGGAAGTAGCCATCAGAGGATGGGTACATGGTGGTCATAAAGGGATGGACATGGTCAGAAACAATGCTCAGGTAGGCCGTGGCATTTAAACAATGCCCAATTGGCACTAAGGGGCCTAAAGTGTGCCAATAAAACATCCCCCACACCATTACACCACCACCACCAGCCTGCACAGTGGTAACAAGGCATGATGGATCCATGTTCTCATTCTGTTTACGCCAAATTCTGACTCTACCATCTGAATGTCTCAACAGAAATCGAGACTCATCAGACCAGGCAACATTTTTCCCGTCTTCAACTGTCCAATTTTGGTGAGCTCGTGCAAATTAAAGCCTCTTTTTCCTATTTGTAGTGGAGATGAGTGGTACCCGGTGGGGTCTTCTGCTGTTGTAGCCCATCCGCCTCAAGGTTGTGCGTGTTGTGGCTTCACAAATGCTTTGCTGCATACCTCGGTTGTAACGAGTGGTTATTTCAGTCAAAGTTGCTCTTCTATCAGCTTGAATCAGTCGGCCCATTCTCCTCTGACCTCTAGCATCAACAAGGCATTTTTGCTCACAGGACTGCCGCATACTGGATGTGTTTCCCTTTTCACACCATTCTTTGTAAACCCTAGAAATGGTTGCGTGTGAAAATCCCAGTAACTGAGCAGATTGTGAAATACTCAGACCGGCCCGTCTGGCACCAACAACCATGCCACGCTCAAAATTGCTTAAATCACCTTTCTTTCCCATTCTGACATTCAGTTTGGAGTTCGGGAGATTGTCTTGACCAGGACCACACCCCTAAATGCATTGAAGCAACTGCCATGTGATTGGTTGATTAGATAATTGCATTAATGAGAAATTGAACAGGTGTGCCTAATAATCCTTTAGGTGAGTGTATAACAACCAATAATCAAAAGCTAAATGTTAGGATAGCAAAATAAATAGACTTATCAGGAGAAGAATACACTCCTCACTCAATCTTGGTGCAAATTAATGTCTTTTAGTAGAAGCTGTGCAAATAGATGCCAAAAAGACAGTTTACCTGATGCCAAAAAAAGCCAGGTAAAAGATAATACATACATACATACATGCAGGTTTGGTATTGTGTTGGGTCACCATTTTAGATCTAATGTAAATCTATATGTCTTGAATTGAAACCACTGTGATATGACTATAAAACCAAAAACACAAAATAAAAGGTCTAAATAGAATGTAAAATGATTATGGCATATATATAGCTATCATTTTCATATTCTAAAATCAGGTTATTGGTTGAAATCATATATTAAACATTTATCGTTAATCTTTTACATAATTGAGAAACGATAGAGAAGATAATTATGAAAATCTATAGTTTCTATAGCCACAGGTGGTCGCAGCGCAATGCAGGAGAGTATCAAACAAACAGTCTTTAATAAATCCAAAATCCAACATGGAATATTCAGAAAATCACAAAGGAAACCAAAATGATACAAGTACCATGTAAAACATCGACGACACCAAAAACAGAACCACGAGAACTGAGGACGATAGGCCCTGTCCCAAATGGCACACTTCATGCACTTTTGGTCTTGTGGACTTACAATGGCCGCTGCATGCGCGTGTCCGTTAAGTCCACAAGACCGTAAGGTGTCCCATTTGTCATTTAATGTCTCAGAAGGGTGCTCGCGAGTGCCCCCCTTTGAGGTTGATATGTGCCCTCGATACGCACTTTTGCCGAGCCCGCACTGGTGCGGGTTACGCAGCGGACTTCTTCCCGGCAGTCAAAGCGGCATTACGTTGTAAAAGTGCGGACTCAGAGGAAGACCACGAGGGTTTAGAGTGTCATTTGGGATAGGTCCTATAAATACACAGGGTAGCTAATCAACAGAAACGGAAACAGGTGCGATAACATAATTATTTTGCTCCCGTCATGTGACATATTTCCTAATGGTATTCAAAAAGAAAAATGCAGGACTGGATTTTTTCCTTTGAAAATCAATTGGAATATATGCACTGATGAATCATTCACAATAAGCCAGATTTTACCCCCAAAAATGTTATGTGTTTTGGCAGCCTAAAAATGCAAACTTTTGAAATCGGGTTTCAAAGTGCACATTTTAGAAAACGACAACATTATCGTCTCTGTTTAAACTAGAAAAATGTGAATTTGTGAAAGCGGTGATGTAATGCCCATGCGTATATTACGTGTTCAGTCTATAGGCATACTTTGTTACTTTACAAAGTGAGATCGCCAACTACTGGCATGACATGAATGACACAGCGTTTTAGTCGATTTCAAGTTGTCGTCATATGCGCGTCTGTCGTCTGTATTGTTGTCGTGTAAACATAACCTAAAACACAAACAAACTGAACATACATCTGACAATTTCCTTGTCATTCCCAATTCTCCCCCTATAGATATTATGATAATTAAAAAAGTTTATATTATTGTATAGTTTTTTTCTCATAGTAATCATAATTTGCATTATGCTTTTGGAATTCAAGCCCTCACTTACTTTATATAAATATATTTCTTTCTTTTGATTTTGGGGTGAAATATGATCAGGAAACATGCTTTTTATGTTGTATGCTTCTTTAGATGCGAGAATACACACACACACACACACACACACACACACACACACACACACACACACACACACACACACACACACACACACACACACACACACACACACACACACACACACACACACACACACACACACACACACACACACACACACACACACACACACACTCTTGTACATCTATCTTTGTGAGGACATTCATTGGCACAATGCAATCTCTAGCTCCTTACCCTAACCCTAACCCTAACCCAAACCCTTACCCTAAACCTACCCTTAACCTATAACCTTATCCCTAAAACCAAGTCTTGACCCTCAAACAGGCCTATAAAAGGGCCTCAGAAAGCGAGGACCGACCAAAATGTCCTCACTTTACTCTCTTTGTCCTCACTCCGATGGTCTAAAACTCAAACCGGTCCTCACAAAGATAGTTGTACAAGTACACACACACACACACACACACACACACACACACACACACACACACACACACACACACACACACACACACACACACATATGCTGGCACATATGAGTTTTATACATGTTTAAAAACCAACACAGATCATCAATCAGATGAGCTTCAAAGCAACTTCAGATCTGAGATGAATTGTAGTTAAAATAATGTAAAGACAAGCTCTGGCTGTCGATTGTCCGTTGATTGACAGAGATCTGTTTTTAATTCTGAAGGCTCAGTATAGCATTGAGTTTATTCTCACCCCAGCATGTGCTTTCCAGGCGTTTGAGTAAACTTCATTATTATTCAAAGATTTACTGCAGAAATGTGAGATTCAATACACCTGTGGTGGCAACCTATGATTGAAAGCTCAATCTGAAACGTCCACTAGCATACCTGCGTACTAATGCTTCTCATTTCAAATGAGAACAAGTGCTTGTACTTATTGTGATGGACAGTTGCTGATTTCTAATCTCCATTTTATCAGAGTAAATCTGTCAGTCATATTGCAATATTTTACAGTCTCATGCATGTGCAAATGTATCTTTTTTATAATCACTGACATTTCTCTGTTGATTGGCTATATTACAGCATGTTTTTGCCTGAAGGAATCACTTCCTCATACATGCACATGATTTCTAAGAGAGTACAATGAAAAACATATCTGTAAGCCTATACTTATACCTTCGCTCAGCTGCACTTATTGCCTTTGAGAATTTCACAGACTTTTTGTTCACGTAATCCTTTAAAAACATCTGATTACACAGTAAAAAGAGCCTTGATGACTTTCCAGTTGGCAAATTCCCTGTAATAGTGTTTGAACCCCACTATACCTGCCTCAGTTCCTGTGCCAAATACCACATTATCCAACCTCACATGATCTCTCAGCCTTTGAACCTGCTCATTCTTTGTTAAAGCTTTTTTTTTTTTTTTTTTAAATCACTGAATGGTGATATATGTTTTTATTAAAGGGGTCCTGAATTGAGAAATCAACTTTCCCTTGAGCTTTTGATATATAAAAGGTCATGGTAATATGGTAATATACAAATATCCTGTAAGTTTCAGAGCTGAAAACTTTCTTGTTAGTCAAAGAAAAGCTTTTATTGACACCAGGCCCAGCAAACGATCGATTTCAGAATACCGGTATACCACACCTTAACTAGCCTGACAAGCCAGACCCACATTAAGATGTTGGGTCTGGGAACACACCATTGGCAGGGCTAAATCCGAGGGGCGGGATAAACAGTTGTCTTTCAAATTCCCTCTGCACGCAATAGGATAGCGCTACAACCAACCAGAGCAATGAAGAAGGTGAAGCGGAGCTAGTCGATAGTTGATAGACTTTCGCCGTATCCGGTTGGCAAAACTCTGAACACATCGTCTTTTCTTAAGAATGACTTCAATGCCGTTCTTTGTTCTTTTCTCAAAGAAAAGCTTAACAACAAGTCTTCTAGAGTCACGGCCAAAGCCCATTCAAAAGACCGCGGTTCGCCAGCTTCTTTGTTAACAATTAGCAGGGAATTCACTCTATACACGATGTGATTGGCCTGACCAGAGTTTGGTTTTTCCAGCTTGCAAGCCAACGGAGAGTTGCTAGACGACCCTGGCTGCAAATTATATTTGCTGCCGTTAGGGTGCGTCTAGATTTCTAGGCAGGGCCATTTCTAGCCATTCTGACACCCTAGCCGAAATCCTTATTGGTGCCCCATTCAAATTTTAAAAAGCAACATTGGTATTACTGGTATTAATTAACAAACACATATATATTTGTATATATTTGTTAATAAGGATTCAAATTAATAGCCAGATGCCTGTATAGCCCTAGGCCTATAATATATAGCCTATATTTGTGCAGTCCCTAGTTGCTAAGAAATTGTTCTTAGACATAACTACATAATTATTATGTGTTATTAGTACATTTCACATGAAAGTAATAAGAATAAATACTGATTCAGTGTTATTTTTGTTACTCATTGATGCGTGAACTTCCCCTTTAAACATACCTTAGCACGCTGTCACAGGCTGGAGAATCCTTT
Organism: Romanogobio albipinnatus; assembly: GCA_023566225.1. Classification (NCBI taxonomy): domain Eukaryota; kingdom Metazoa; phylum Chordata; class Actinopteri; order Cypriniformes; family Gobionidae; genus Romanogobio; species Romanogobio albipinnatus. The sequence continues at coordinate 47,191,433 of CM042250.1, read as the reverse complement.
ATTTGCGGTGTTGTTGGTTCATTGTGATTCGGGATCAGACTCGGTATGTATGGGCCAGGGCTCACAAAGCCCAACGTCCCGGGGCTATGTGCTTTTCAGACGGGCATCCAAAACGTAAACCCGGCCTGCCGACGGGCTATCTTAAATAGTGAAATAACATTCCTTTCTTGGTGTGCGTTGTTCACTCTCTTGACTTGATAATTGAAGGAAAAATACAATCGCAAATTTTGATCATTCTGTCTGCAACGTACTTGGCTTGTGTGTGTGTGTGTGTGTGTGTGTGTGTGTGTGTTTCTAATTTCTAATTGCTACATCCACCAAACTCAGACTAGGCCTTCAGACTGTTCTTACTCGAGTTGATTTATCTTTTCAGACTGATCCGACTTACGGTTTTCCTAAAAATGCTGATCAAACTCTGAAAAATCCCATAGACTTTAATTGACGGAATGTTTAACACATAGCAACCACCCCGAGTACCATAGCAAACACATAACAACACCCTAGCAACCACCCCAAGAACCTTAGCAACCACATAGCAACACCCTAGTGACCACCTCAAGTGCCCTATCAACCACATATAGGAACATTTAGCAACCACCTGAGTACCCTAGCAAACACGTAGCAAGAACTTAGCCACCACCCGAGTACCCTTGCAAACACGTAGCAAAACCTTAGCAACCACCCGAGTACCCTAGCAACCGCATAGCAACACCCTAGCAACCACATCTATCTATTTTATCAAAACTACTAAATTAAAACTTAAACAAACTTCAAACTTTTAAAACTATTTCAGACTTTCTGGCTAGGCTTTTTCAAGCCATCTTAAAGTTTGTCTACAAACTTTTTTTAAATCTAGTTTAGCATTAATATTGTCAATCAATGGGCATTAATAATATGGACATACATTTTTATGTTGAGCATTTTAAAGTTAAATTTATATGGGAGTGTTTTTTTTCTAACCCTGATTTAAAAACCAAACAAACTTAATATTAATTTTAAATAATACTTTAAGATAGATTAGGGTGAATGGGACACTTTTTCCAAGTCATCTCAATGGCAAAAAGTGTCCCTATCACCCCGAATTCACCTATAGCCTGTTCCACAAAGGGAACTTTGTGATACTTTGAGACAGTCTTTGAGTCCTGCAGTCTAGTAGAAGCACTTTCATTTGTAATGATCTGTGTTAGTTTAGTGCTACCATATTTTCTTGTCCCAGAGTTGAATTTATTAGTTCTAATTGTTTGTTACTGTTCATGAGCCAAACCGTAGGCTAGGCCAGCATAAAATCATTAATATTCATGAGGAAACCTTCCTTATAGGCACGTTACGGAGCAATGACAGCACGACCTAATTAATATTCATGAGCCAAGCGGTAAGCAGCAGCAGCAGTAGTAGGATTCGTCCCGTCCCGGTGTGAGGCGGTGCTGTCGGCGAGAGCACAGATGCTTTCACAGACCTCAACAGAGTCTTCTGAACATCACATACTCCGAAATCACCCCTGGATTCAGCTGACTAGAGAGGTAAGATCATTGCTGTGGGTTTCAATGTTTACGTGCAGATCCGCGTAGAAAGATAGCTTACGCTCGTAACTGAGTTTAAGAAAAAGTTGTTTCAGGAGATTGTTCTCCTTGATGTTTAATATTTTTTTTCGTTCTTCTGAAAACTTGGTTTCCTGTGGCTTTGTCTGTTTTAAGTCTGTTTATTCACGTTACAATTAATAACACTGATTGATTGAAAATGTAATTGTTGAGGTGTAAATAGTAATGTACGTGCAGGGCACTAGAGGGCGATAGAGAGTCTTCTGGATTGATCACCTGTTATGATTTACAAAGTCTGCCTTTGTTTTGTTCATGCGTAGTTTATCCGTAATGAACGGCATATGTTATGAATCCCTGCATATAAATTTGGATTCTTAATTATTGAGCCTTGAAGTGTTATGTAGGTGGCTTTTGGATGGTTTGAAATAGAATTGGAGACCTTTTTCATGGCAATCAGTAATTCTCCAAGGAATGATTTGTAATGGATGGTCTGAAACTGTAGTCTTATCAGTATGTCTGTCTAGTCTAAGCATGAACTGACATTTTCATATTGCCAGCATGAGCAGGTTTTATTTGAGGGGATGCAGAGTTTCAGTACCACACTTTCATACATCTGGACACACCGTCCTCATATTTCATTAATAACAGCATAACCTCTAGGCTTGTCATAATTACCTCTGCGTGTGATTTCTCCACTGGCTCTCTTCAGCTCTTTGTGAAGTTATTTGTCATCAGAAAGATTATGAAATAAGTAATACTTTCATTTCTTCTTAGAGCATTTTGTTCGTGTTACAGCCATTACAGACGTTTTTATTGGACAATTTGTACTCTATATATGCCCCCATACAGACCAAAATATGAGTATTCAATATTTACAATCTGTTTTCCCAGAAGAGAAAAACTAAATTTCAAATGCTTTCATTTGCTACAAATTATAAATAAATGTTTTGGTGATCAACAGTCTCACATAACAAAAAAGATACAAATGAGTATGTTGACATACAGTGAGTGTTGGGTAAGTTACTCTAAAAAAGTACTAGTTACGAATTACATATTTAATAGTGTAATTAGATTACTGTTAAAATGACTCTCCAAAAAGAAATTACTTTCTAAATCCTATATCAACCTCGACTAGTTAAGTGATTCAAGAATAGACATGAAACGGCTTTTTTAATTAATTCAAATAAATAATACAAAACTACATAAATTATTCGTATTAAAGGTGCGGTATGTAACATTTCTAGCCTGACGTCGTCATACTCAATTCTAGTCAGAATATGAGTCTGATACTGCTCCGTTGGGTTGTGATTATGGGGCGTGTTTAAACCGAACCAGGAAAGACCTCAATTGGATAGACCTACAACCAATCAGAGCAACGGAGCGACGCATAACGTTAGTTGTCAAATGTCAACAGAACTCAACTGCACTGTGTTGCCAAGTCCGCGGGTTGAAGCGACCCCAATTATGTGATATACAGACCCAGGAATGCGAAATTCCAGTCCAGCCAAAATAACACATATTTTACCCCCCAAATGCCATTTTTCCCGGAGAACCCCCCCCACCCGGAAAGCTATTGGGCTTGTTTTTAGCTAGTTTAGAGTAGCAATTGGGCGAGTTTTGCTGTAAAAACGTGGCAACCCTGTCACTGCACGCACGCTAGAATAAGTCACGTTAGAAGAAGAAGATGAGTGTAAACGATCTTTGCAGGTGTTGTAAAAAAAGAATTTAAGGATACACAGAGTACTTACCAACACGATCATCATTTCTGAGAGAAATAGTAAAGGTGAATGCATATACGAACAAGTTCTCCGTTTAGGATTAGAACAAATTCAACCCAAGCGCCTTTGATGACGTGGATGATTACGTTACTGTTGATCATCTGTCCATCATCGTCTAAAGCCCGCCCTGACAATTTCATTGGTCCGAACAGTTTCTGTTCGGGCATAATTACTTCTCTCTGGATCAAGTCCAGACCGAACTGCCCGTGCAAAACATTTTGTGGGCGGGGCTAAGTTCGTCTGGCATCCAGGCTATAACATTTCAGTAAAATATCCAAAAACCACTAGGCCAGTGTTATATATTTTATTTGTCCAGTTGAGTACTTACAATATCACAAATGTTTCCAGCTATTTGTAAATCGTGAGAAAATTGCTATTTTAACCAAGGAACCGGGACGTGTGAGGGAGTCGCAATATCTGCGTTACCCTCGGTTTTATTTTGCAGAAACGCTTTACTCTAACTGCAGTGTGCAACAAGTGTCATAGCAGCCGCCCGGGCGAACGCACAGAGTAACGTCATAACATAATTTTCACTATATAATTGTTCTACATTCTATACACAGCATATAGGGAAAAGTGATTAAATTACAGTAACTAGCTAATTACTTAGTAACTAGTTACACCCAACAACGAGTAAGAGTACAGATCTATAAATTAATGTGATTAGCAGTTCAGATTTTGGTATATTGGGAAATTTGAGCATAGTTTGAGCCATTATTGAGATCTCTTCAGAAACAGTAATGAAGATTGCTAGGCTCTTTTTCTCAAGCAGGAGACTTAATTGAAACAATTTTTTTTTAAATCAATTTAATATTATTGCTGTGTAGGAGAAAGAACCGATGTAATAGAAATTTTAGATTTTTCTTTGTTGATTTTTTGATTAAATAATATATTATTTATTCAAAAATCATATAATCATAAAATCATATGTATACCAGACTGAACAAAACGCATTATCACATCAGGTATGTAAAACTTAGTTACTAGACGATGCGTTTTATATGCTAATCAGTGGCTTTGGTTTAAAATGAATATGTCTGCATCTCATCAGCACTAGTAATCAGCTGTAATCTGGGTTAGTACAGGGGTTACTGGATAAAGAAATACCCCAGTTACCATATTCCCCAATGGCCGTGAGCACCGTTTCAGCCATTATCAAACATTTAGAGCTGCATTTTAAAAGTCTGTTACATGAATTATTGCTGCGGCAGGAACAAAATCATTAATGTTTCATGCTGGGGTGAATGAGCACAACTGACCCAACAGTCAAGCTATCGACAACAAACCTAAATTCACCTGCTTTAAATGTTCTTGTTGTAGATGTAAATTAACTGAATGTATGCAATTAATATTTAAAGTTATAATTATAAACAAATATATTTAAATTGATGTTAAATCATCAACCCTGTTTACTTTCTTACATGTCCCTGGCCTTATTGTGAATGATTCATCAGTATACACTATATTGCCAAAAGTTTTGGAACGCCTGTCTTTACATGCACATGAACTTTAATGACATCCCATTCTTAATCCATAAGGTTTAATATGGAGTTGGCCCACCTTTTGCAGCTATAACAGCTTCAACTCTTCTGGGAAGGCTTTCCACAAGGTTTAGGAGTGTGTTTATGGGACTTTTTGACCATTCTTCTAGAAGCGCATTAGTGAGGTCAGGCACTGATGTTGGACGAGAAGGCCTGGCTCGCAGTCTCCGCTCTAATTCATCCCAAAGGTTCTATCGGGTTGAGGTCAGGACTCTGTGCAGACCAGTCAAGTTCCTCCACACCAAACTCGCTCATCCATGTCTTTATAGACCTTGCTTTGTGCACTGGTGCACAGTCATGTTGGAACAGGAAGGGGCCATCCCAAAACTGTTCCCCAAAGTTTGGAGCATGAAATTGTCCAAAATGTCTTGGCATGCTGAAGCATTAAGAGTTACTTTCACTGGAACTAAGTGGCCAAGCCCAATCCTTGAAAAACAACCCCACACCATAATCCCCCTCCACCAAACTTTACACTTGGCACAATGCAGTCAGGCAAGTACCGTCCTCCTGGCAAACGCCAAACCCAGACTCGTCCATCGCATTGCCAGACAGAGAACACGTCTCCACTGCTCTAGAGTCCAGTGGCGGCGTGCTTACACCACTGCATCCGACACTTTGCATTGCACTTGGTGATGTAAGGCTTGAATGCAGATGCTCGGCAATGGAAAACCATTCCACCATGCTCTCTACGCACTGTTCTTGAGCTTATATTTAGGCATGGGCGTCAGAACCATTGTATGTGGGACAAGACCCACCCACTTTTTACGATCAATGATATTGGACCCACTCACTTTTGTCTCTAACATTCAGCACATGTCTGTTTACCTACCCCTAATCGATAAACACTTATTATTAAACACATGTTAGACGCTTTATTTCCACTTTTCTAATATTTTCTTCATTTTTATTGAAAATAAATGCCTTTCTGATCTGATATGTAATGGGAAAAGGGAGAAGATAGAGTTTGGCGAAAGGCGGACTCGAACCGCGGGTCAATATGTGTCAAAACTAGACGCCGTGCATCTTACCCCTACACTACTGCCGCTCTCAATGATACGGCGATTTCCATAATTTTGTCTTTCCGAACTATACGTTTAGCAAGGACCCACCCACATATTTTTTTGCTTCCGACGCCCATGTATTAAGGGCACACAAAGTTTGGAGGTCTGTAGCTATTGACTCTGCAGAGAGTTGGCGACTTCTGCGCACTGTTCTTGAGCTAATCTGAACCATCTGAACCTATATTTCAATTGTTTGAAAAAAAAAGTGTCTGATGCAACTAGTGCTACGCATATTCTCAGTCTACTAAATGAGCGTAAGCTCCGCAGCTGCGCATGTTGCGCAATATTCTGTAACGTGCAGCGCTAATCCTGTGCGCATCTCCGGTTATTATGCTGAACATGGAGAATTCAGAACACTGAATACATGCACTATATTAGCCGTTATATTCATTATATTAGCCTATATATATTCATTATATACTACTTAGCCTGTTAGTGATGTCTTGTTTATTTAATGTATGTTTAAATAAACCTGTCATGAAAATTACAGCCACTAAATGATTATATTTCAACAACGAATAAAAATAATTAGATTTAGAAGTTAATGCAAAAACTGCCTTATGTGAAGCTTATGAGTGTTGATTTTTATATCTAAAAATAAATAGCAACTGATTTAGGCTAATAGTTTGGGCTCTGTTGTTAATCTTTAATAGCTTTATGTAAGTAAGTGCTCCCTATATAGTTTACAGCATTATCTTTAAGAAACTTTTAGTTATAATTTAATTCATTTAAGGACAGACACAAATTTTTTTTTCATTAAACCACTGTTGAATAAAAATTAATAAAAAGCAATTTTGTAAAACTGCTGTACCAAATCCATACCGAACCGGGACTTCAAAACCGAGGTACGTACCGAACCGTCAGTTTTGTGTACCGTTACACCCCTAGTTCTTCTTTAGGAGGAGTAGTTTTATTTAATTGTTACATACTATTTGTTTATATGTCACAACAGTTAAATCTGTGTCTGTATTGCATGTTTAAACTTTAATATCATTCATATTTATAGGTTAATACAGTAGATGTTTTCTCCAGGAGTATATAATGGGTTTGGACATTTTAGAGAAATTCTTAATGCATTACAATTGATCTAAACCCATTAAATTTTGTTTGTGAGTGTGTGCATCTGAGTGTAGTGTAGAGAACAAGTTCTAACATCCTGTTAAGTTTTCTGATTAGTATTTTTCGTTATAAAAAAAAAAGGATTGGAAATTAATGCTTGTTTTTTTATCCGATTCATCAATTAATAAAAAATAATAATCGACAGATTAATTGATTATTAAAATAATCGTTAGTTGCAGCCCTATGGATGATAGATAGATAGATAGATAGATAGATAGATAGATAGATAGATAGATAGATAGATAGATAGATAGATAGATAGATAGATAGATAGATAGATAGATAGATAGATAGATAGATAGATAGATAGATAGATAGATAGATAGTATCTAAACTTCTCCTCTCTAGCCATCCTACCACCTGTCCTCTTGATCCCATTCCCTCACACCTCCTTCAAGCCATCTCTCCTACAATCCTACCAGCACTTACACACATCATCAACACATCTCTCAGCACCGGCATCCTCCCTACCACATTCAAGCAGGCTCGGGTAACTCCACTGCTTAAGAAACCCACATTAAACTCATCACTCATAGATAACTACAGACCTGTTTCTCTCCTACCATTCATAGCAAAAACTATTGAACGAGTTGTTTTCAACCAGGTTTCATCCTTCCTATCAAAGAATAATCAGCTGGACATCAACCAATTAGGTTTCAAAAGGGGCCACTCCACAGAGACTGGACTACTGTCGGTCACTGAAGCCCTGCGGATAGCTAAAGCTGACTCCAAATCATCAGTCCTCGTCCTGCTCGATCTATCTGCGGCCTTTGACACGGTTAATCATCAGATTCTTCTGTCCACCCTCTGATCACTGGGCATCACAGGGACTCCACTCCTTTGGTTTGAGTCCTATCTCACAGGTAGGTCTTTCAAGGTTGCCTGGAGAGGAGAGGTTCCCCAGGGCTCAGTGCTTGGTCCTCTCCTCTTCTCCAGCTACACTACTTCATTGGGACCCATCATTCAGGCACATGGCTTCTCATACCACTGCTATGCTGATGACACTCAGCTCTACCTTTCATTTCACCCAGACGACCCCACAGTAGCTGCACGAATCACCAGCCGTCTGGCTGACATCTCTGCATGGATGACAAAACATCACCTGCAGCTCAACCTGGCAAAGACTGAGTTTCTCATCTTCCCCGCCAGTCCCACCATACAACATGACTTCACCATCCAGTTAGGTACATCCTTGATTTCCCCATCAAAGTCAGTCAGAAATCTTGGAGTAACATTTGATGACCAGCTGTCCTTCAGAGAACACATTTCTAAGACCGCTCGCTCATGCCGGTTTGCGCTCCACAACATCAGGAAGATTAGACCGTTCCTAACAGAGCACGCAACACAGCTTCTTGTCCAGGCCCTGGTTATTTCTAGACTTGACTACTGCAATGCGCTTCTGGCTGGACTCCCCTTTTGTGCGATCCAAACACTTCGAATGATCCAGAATGCAGCAGCACGTCTTGTCTTCAACGAGCCCAAAAGGACCCACGTCACACCTCTCTTCATCTCCCTGCACTGGCTACCACTCGCTGCTCGCATCAAGTTTAAGGCGCTGACGCTTGCATACAGAGCCACCACGCGCTCAGCTCCTGCTTACTTTAACTCCATTCTACAAATCCACACCCCCACCAGAAGCCTTCGCTCAGCAAAGGAACGACGGCTTGTGGTACCATCACAGAGGGGGAAAAAATCCCTTTCCAGAACATTTTGATTCAACGTTCCCAGCTGGTGGAACGATCTTTCCAACGCCATCCGAAATGCAGAATCATTGACATCACTCAAAAGTCAACTTAAAACTCAGCTCTTCCGTGAGCACTTAACCTCATAAAAAAAAAAAAAATCCCTTTCCTTTCCTCTTTCTCTTCCTTCTTCCCTCCCTACTCTAGCCTGTGCTACACTGAGCAATGTACACGGTCTCAGGATTTCAGGCTCTTATTGCGCTTCTCGACTCTTCATGACCAATCGCTTCATGTACCCCCAAGTTGTAAGTCGCTTTGGATAAAAGCATCTGCTAAATGCATAAATGTAAATGTAGATAGATAGATAGATAGATAGATAGATAGATAGATAGATAGATAGATAGATAGATAGATAGATAGATAGATAGATAGATAGATAGATAGATAGATAGATAGATAGATAGATAGATAGATAGATAGATAGATTAGAAAATAGAAATATTAGATAGAATGGAAGAGTATAAGTTTAAAGGACATCGATAAAACAGTTTCAGTTTTTTTTTTCAGCTGAAGCTTTGGGATACAAGAACTTTTAAACCATAAAGTTTACTCAAAAAGATTTGGTGCTGTCAGAAAGTGGCTCTATGGCCCTTGTAGAGTCTCTCAGTGATTCTGACAGGTCACCATTGAAATGTGATACCAAAGTAGAGACTTCCTTCTGTCAGCTCAATTAGTCTCCTCGACATGACCCTTCAACCCCATTCTGTCAGCCCTCGCTCTCTGTTTCTCTCATATCTAGCATCGGTAAGTCACTAGAGTGGAGACAGTGTGCAATTTGAGAAACGCCAACCTTGCAGAGTTGGACAAGGACACGGTGGAAAACTTGCTCTCTGAAAGTGTTCGTAACCTCAAGCTTCTTTCAGAGAGCCATCTGAACTCAGTGTCTTGATTTAAATCATCATTCAGCAGCCGCTGGTCCATTAGCTGTCCTAGACACACTTATTTTTATGTGGAATCAATCAGAAATACCCCGAGCTGGGTGCACAAGACAGAAGACTTTTACTAGAAGAAAAGCTTGGAGTATTTCCTTGAAGTGGATGTCCACTCTTCTCAGATGAATAGAAAAGAAACTAGAACGAGGTGTGAATTTGAAGGTATGATTAAAACTGTAACACCATATCGCCCACACAATAGCTTGAGATTGTCTGCACAGGAAACTTGTTGAACCTCACCTCAAATTGTTCAATACAATAGACAAATCAACTTTAAGCTTGAAGCTAAACTTCAACAATAATAATGCATGGTTGTTTTTAAAGTATATCAGGCATAACATTATGACCTAATATTGTGTTGGTCCCCCATTTGCTGCCAAAACAGCCCTGACCCATGGACTCCACTAGACCCCTGAAGGTGTGTTGTGGTACCCGGTACAAAGATGTTAGCAGCAGATCCTTTAAGTCCTGTAAGTTGCGAGGTGGGGCCTCCATGGATCGGACTTGTTTGTTCAGCACATCCCACAGATGCTCGATTAAATTGAGATCTGGGGAATTTGGAGGCCAAGTCAACACCTCAAACTCGTTGTTGTGCTCCTAAAACCTTTCCGGAACCATTTTTGCTTTGTGCCAATGCTCATTATCCTGCTGAAAGAGGCCACAGTACAAAAACATTATATGTGAAAAATGAAAAATGGCCATATGTGAAAAATTTCCAATATAGAAGAGTTTTGGAAAAAGCTTTCCTCAGGGTTCTTAAAGGGCACGCCTGGTGAAGCTATTTCATCAGCACAGTGAAACATTTAATTGGTGACATTTTCCTGGTAATTCCTTCTTGTTGTGAACATTGAAATATGGCAGTAGTTCCAACATTTTGTAAAGTTTATGCTTGAAATTAAGCGAAGGCCCAATATTTTGGTGCTGTCTATCTCCAATCTACCAAAAGCAACATAAAAGGATAATTTGTACTCATAAAACTCATAACTTAAATTTCTGTCTTGAGCTCGCGCAGGTCTATCGAAAGGTTTCTCAAGGCTAGGGCAGGCCAGAATATGGTTCTATATAAAAAAAATTAAGTATTTTATGATACTGTTATAGTTTTGCCATCACGATGTGCCCTGGTCACTTTTCTCTTTCATTGTATGGAAAATGGCTGTAATATCCTTCAAAAAATGTTTGTCTAAAAGATATTCAATATACATTCTCTTAAAAGAAATGCTTTAATAGATTTTGAAATGGTAGCTTCTGAAGTGAAGGACATTTAGGACATTTTACTTAATAACAAGACATTTTAATTATTTTGCACTGCACATGAACATGTGATCAGTAGTCAATGCATCAGGGCCAACTAATTTTTCTAGGTCAATGTTTTGCTATACACTAAAACTACCAATGGTAATGAATAGGCTTCCTACAGAACTACGCATGAGTGCCCTGCTAAATATTCAACAAATGGAACAATGTAGAGATTATGCATGGACTCAAAATAGGGTAAAAGATGTGATAAGTGCAATCAGAACGTATTATTCATTAAATTGTTCAGCTAGATGTGCAATTATCCAGAAAAAAAGAAACCGCTGGAGTGCACTTAGCAGTACCAGTCGAACATTTGGACACACCTGACCTGACGGAATTTGTGTTTCTCATGACATTTTGATTTAAAGACGTATGGTTAAATGCTTGAAATTAGTTTTGTAGACAAATATAAATTGTGCCAACATATAAATAGGTTTACAAAACTACAATTATTCTTTTTTTTAATGGAGAAATTGGACAAGATTTTTGAGTTTTACTAGAATTATCTCTGTGTTGAACAGACGAGTTGTGTGTGTGTGTGTGTGTGTGTAACAGCAGGTATTTTTAATATAAAGTAGTTAGTGCATGATTGGGTTTAAGTGAAGCGGCCACAGTAAAGGTCAAGTTCACCGCTGCTAAAGTCAGGTTAATCAAGTCAGTGAAGACCGAACCAAATTAGACCTTGCTCATCCTTGAAATAGCCATTTTTGTTGATTACAAAAGGGAAAAAATGCAGTAATTCCACAATTTCATTAGGTCTCCAAGCTTAAAACAAGTGAAAATGTGAAAAAGACAAGATATGTTGAGAAGATTTTATTTAAAATGTAAGACTTTTTGGTGACCAAGGGCTGTTGAGCTACAAAGAGTAAGAAATAAGATGTATAACTGATGATTTATTAATTGATTTATTTGTTGATTGAAGTGTGTATAAATTACATGAATTTGTGCAGCTCTAAACACTGTTTGGTAGGAGCGTCTTTACTAACAATAACTGTTAAAGGCACAATATGTAAGATTTTTGGATTAAAATATAGTATAATATAGTATTGTCTGCTTGTCTGCTTGTATCCGGGACAAGTGGATTTTTTGAAGGGGCAAGTGAAAGAGAATTTTTCTTGCTGACCGTATCCTGCTCAAAACGTCAATAACAAAAAATAACTAGCGAATCACCAAAAACAGCGCGTCTGATCCGCGTCATGTTCGGATGCGGCCGCTCTTAAAGTGACAGTAGCACTGATAATGTCTGTCATTAATGTTCATCAAAGAACAACGGGTTCTTTCACAACGTAATGTCGCTTTGACTGCCGGGAAGAAGTCCGCTGTGTAACCCGCACCAGTGCGGGCTCGGCAGAAGTGCGCATCGAGGGCGCATATCGACCGCAAAGGGGGCGCTCGCAAGCACCCGTCTGAGACCTAAAATGACAAACGGGACAACCTACGATCTCGTGGACTTAAGGGACATGCGCATGCGACCGAAAAGTGCACATGAAGTATGCCATTTGGGACAGGGCCTGCCTCATTCTTGAATGAATCAGCCGTTTGAATGAATCGTTTGAATGAATGACTCAATGACTCACTCATTAAGATTCACCTGCCTGCCACCTACTGGTGGTTTAGTTTTGTATTTAAACATACTTTCCAACATTTCTTATTTGTTTATTCAAAAATACAAATCTCATAACATTATTTAATGCAGTTGTAATTTTTCAGTGTAAATAATTTTAATTGATTGGTAACAGCCTTATAGTGACTTATTTTAATTTAATGTATAGATCAAATTTAAGAATATAATATGAAAGCTGAAGCATAGCCTATATTTAACAAGATTAGGGGGGAAAATGCCCTTTATAAAAGGTAAAAATATTACAAATATGCAGATTTAAATACGTCAAAGCTGATCGAACACTGGTGAGAATATTGCTTCAGAATAAATTACAAGCACATGAAAAGGCTTAATGTCGAGCCCTGATTACATATTGTGCCTTTAACTGTTCTACTAATAATAATAATTCTACAGAATGAGTATGCGTCTAATATACCCTCTCTTGCTTAGTTTTCTCCTCACCTGCTCATCTTTCTTCCAACCTCAGCTTAAACCTCAGCACCCTTTTACAGTAAACTAAACCACTAGCTGAGCTCTAAACCTCAGGTTAGACCCAAAACACATCTCCCTATACTAGCGCCACTGTTCTCCACTTCAGCCTGCATCGCTTGTGGTCAGGAAGTGGAAGGAGGATGGAGAAAAGATGGATTGGGGAAAAATCCACACCTGTGATGAGGAACTGTGTGTTTTCCATATCGGTTGCCTCATGTTGAGATGGTGAATGCATGAATTGGGCTGGAGTAGCTGTGTTAGGGGTCGTTTGTGGAAGCTGATTGGAGTAAACCACAGAAGCTCTGCAGCGAGACCCGAGGGGCTGCCGGACAACACTGCCAAGCTTGTGTAAAATGGGTAAAGCTAAATGTTTAAAATATTAAAGCAAATATTGCTTTTCCCAAGGCCCCGACCGCACAGTGACGTGCTCTGTCAGGCACAAGAGAGTCATTGATGCCTCTCGCCGAGGTGGGGTGTGTTGTGTTTTAAAGGGGGTCTGTGCACCTCGAGGCTGGGTTAGTCAAACAAGCAGGTCTTTTTCAAGTTTTTTTATAAGGCACGATAGCTTTCTTTCTCCCTATCTGTCCATCCATCTGATTAGTGTAAAGGTTTTTACACTACTGCTTGACAAGCCTCTAATGAAAAAAGAAACAAAAATTAAATATGCATTCAATTTGGAAAGACTTGCACTTTCCATATGCATGTATGAATGTTTGAGTGAAGGTTTCATGTAAAGTATTATGTAAACTTTTGTTTTTATAGGGCTTTACAAATAAAGTTTTACTACTTACTTTAAATTTGCCCTCTTGGAGTAGCTAAAATGTTTGTTTTTTTTCTAATTATAATAGTCTATATATTATTTTTTTTGCGCAAAAAAAACCCCCCTCACACGTACGTTCACGAGAGCACCACGCCGCATGTGTGTTGTGTTGACGTGAGAGCAGGGGCCTATACCATGAAGCCGGTTTAGCTGGCTAGACAGATATGTTTAAGCTTAGTTTGTGCCAATCGTGGGTTTTAGGTACCATTAAAGTGGTTTGGCTTTTAGCAGTGTTCATCTCCATAGTAACTTACGCTCCACGGCTAACCTGCTCCAGGGCAGGTTATGTTCTGGATAAGAGATCTCAAACTGAAATTAGACCAATCAGCTGTGAGCAAAATGACACACGTCTGATGCAATGAAATCACTCCCCCTGTTTCTACTCCAAATTAAAGGTCACTACATAGCAAATGTTTTTTAAAGACTAAAGTGTCTGGCTTTTAACAATGCTTATTTATTATAATAATAATTTTGAATGACTTGGATATCATTTAAGTAATTTTTATACCCTTAATCAATTACACATGTATCAATCAATCAATCAATCAATCAATCAATCAATCAATCAATCAATCAATCAATCAATCAATCAATCAATCAATCAATCAATCAATCAATCAATCAATCAATCAATCAATCAATCAATAGCCACATAGTTCAAATGAATATAAATAGCCTATATAAAGGTCATACAAATAAGCTTTAAAATCAATAATTAAAGCTATAAAAATTACTACATGTGAGTTTAAATGTTCAATTCTCTCTATATATCAACTAAACTAACTTCATAACTTTTACTTGCACTGACTAAGTAAGATTTTTCTTAAAGTTGTCCACTTTCATCATAGACAGCTCTTTTCTTCTTCCGGTGTAAATTTGTTTAAATTCAAAATATTTTCAATCATGTAATATTCTGCAGAAGAGAGAAATCAATTTCACTGATCCACATCGTGTGATTGGCCGTTCACTACTGATGTCACAGCTAAAATCCTAAACTCAGGATCAAAGCCTGAGTGGACAGAGAAAGCTGATGATCAGCATCATGGGACCAACAAAGCCTGAATAGATTGGTTTGGTTTTGTCAACTCGAAACTAATCCTGTAACCCTGAATTTGTTAAACTACCATGATGGTACAGGCCCCAGATGTTGTTGCGTGAACGTGTGTTGGAGATCAATATTTTGATATAAATATTTTTGTGCAACCAAAGCACTCGTCACTTCATAAAATTGAGGTTAATCCACTGGAGTCACATGGATTACTTTAATGATGTCTTCACTACCTTTCTGGAGCTTGAAAGTGGTAGTTGCGTAGCTGTCAATGGAGGAACAGAAAACTCTCAGATTTAATTGGAAATATCTTCATTTGTGTTCCGAAGATGAACGAAAGTCTTACGGGTTTGGAATGACATGACGGTGAGTAAATGATGACAGAATTTTCATTTTTGGGTGAACTAAAGCCTTTAAACTTAACTCAAATTAATATTGCTGTGATGCACAAATTGTCTGACATGAGGCTTGTTCACACCAAGAATGATAACTATATTGATAATTATAAGAATAATTAGTGTCAACAGATAATACCAGTCAATAACATTCTGTTTATTATAACCACGCACTGTAGTTTTGTCATCTGCTGCCACTTTAAACGTTTGAGTTCTTTATCGGCAGGTAGATTCTGATGGGCTGTGAAGGTTTTTATCAGCTGGAAAATTGCTCTGAAAGTGATTCCGCTGCTATCATTCCTCTGTCTCATTGTTGGTATAGTGATGTGGACTATAAAAAATATAGTTATTGTTACAGTTATCGTCCTTGGTATGAAAGGCCCATTACAATTTTCATCATCCACCAGGTAAAACGGGTAAAAAAAACAAGCCATGACCAGAATACCATAGATATGCCCTATTAATCAACCAGAACACCCTAGGAACCACCTAGAAATGTGCCAAGGGATTCAAAACACCTTCTGGCAACCATCGACAGCACCCTGGCTTTATATTTGCGAGTTTTGCACTGTGTTGTAGAGCTATGGGTTTAACTCTAAATGTGTTTAACAATATTGACTGCTGTCAGGGTGTGAATTGCAGTGAAACTTCCGACTCTGTAGTCGAGATTCACACTTTTGATGTAGGTATTCCCATATAATTAATTTGTGAGTTGTTTGACATTGTGGTGTGTGACGAAGCCACAGAGATGAGCTGTGTTTTCTAGCTGCATGCTGCATGAGTGTTCACTGATTTAAATGAATATTTGATCGTAAAATTAACATTCTGGCATCATTTACTAGTTTACAAATGTATTTTTGTTCTGTTGATCAGGTGTTATTTTAGTATCACTGAGATACTAATATAGATTGTATTAATAATATTTGAATGTTTTGTTTTTAAATGTTCTGTTTTTATTTAAATTTTATTGTAAGTTTTAGTAACTTTGTTGTGTGTTTTGGTCATATTTATTAGTTTTGGGAAATGCGTCCTTGGCAATAATAGCTGAAATATATATGCGGCGAGCAGCGAGGCCGAGGGACCGTGAGAGCGGGACGAGGCGGCGCTCATCAGGGTGGATGGGCGCCAGCTGCGCGCTGCAGCCGTCTCGTGTCTCACGGAGGAGTGAGGGAGTATAAAGGAGGAGCGACGACAGTGAAGGACGAGAGAGGACCAGGCCTGGATTTTGTGTTGTGTTTTATTTACGTTTGGTTTTGTATGTAGGCGGCAGTCGGCCGTGAGGGGCTGCCGCCGCCATTTTATTTTGTGTTTATTTGTGTTTGTATGTAGGGGGCAGTCGGCCGTGAGGGGTGTTGAATGTTCGCCGGTTCCCGCCTCCTTCTTCCCATACAAACAAACTTTACTACAATATATATTTTTAAATATATTATTTTATTTAAATGAACACTCCACTTTTTTTTAAAAATAGGCTCATTTTCCAACTCCCCTAGAGTTAAACAGTTGAGTTTTACCGTTTTCGAATCCATTCAGCCGATCTCCGGGTCTGGCGGTAGCACTTTTAGCATAGCTTAGCATAGATCATTGAAGCTAATTAGACCGTTAGCATCTCGCTCAAAAATGACCAAAGAGTTTAGATATTTTTCCTATTTAAAACTTGACTCTTCTGTAGTTACATTGTGTACTAAGACAGATGGAAAATGAAAAGTTGTGATTTTCTAGGCCGATATGGCTAGGAACTATTCTCTTATTCCTGCGTAATAATCAAGGAACTTTGCTGTCGTACCATGGGGCAGCGGCGCAATGATATTACACAGCGCCTGAAAATAGGCTAACTTCCGTCAACATAACCAACGTGACAACCTGCTTGCACAGGGAACGTGCTGGGGACTATTTTCAGGTGCTGGGACGGCAGCAAAGTTCCTCGATTATTAAGCAGGAATAAGAGAATAGTTCCTGGCCATATGGCCTAGAAAATCACAACTTTTCATTTTCCGTCAGTCAGGATGTAACTACAGAAGTAGTCAAGTTTAAAATAGGAAAATCTTTCGTGATTTTTGAGCGAGATGCTAACGGTCTAATCAGATTCAGTGGTACTAAGCTATGCTAAAAGTGCTACCGCCAGACCCGGAGATCGGCTGAATGGATACGAAAATGGTAAAACTCAACTGTTTAACTCTAGGGGAGTTGGAAAATGAGCCTATTTTAAAAAAAAAGTGGCGTGTTCCTTTAAGTTAACGTGTATTTCAAGTAATGAAAATGCTTTTTTTCCCTCCCTTTTAGTTAACTATAACAACCCTGCAACAGAGATATGTCCAATCTGCTAATTTCCTGACATTTGTTATTGATGTCAAATCTTGCCTATCTTGTCCACACAAAATGTACAATTTAGTTAATTTTAAAAATCTACTTCAAAAGACTTGAAATATAGTGCTCAAGTCAGATGGACTACTTTTATCTTCTGTGGTGCTTGACAGCCCCTGGTCACGGTGTGCTTTCATTGTACATGGGAAAAGTGAATGTGAATGTTCTTCAGAGCATCTCCTTTAGCATTCAATGAAAGTGATATGAACTTTGAATGACATGGGGGAAGAAATGATGACAGAATTTTCACTTGGGGTGAAATAAGATGCGAGTTAACTTCCAGGCAGTGACCTGTCAATGCGGACGAGGGTATTTTTTCCCCTTCCAAATGTGACATAAAGTTTCCTATGTGCATAAGAACAGTAAGTGTAGTGTGAGCGAGGGCAAGAAAACTCTGCATCTGTTTTCACAGGGAGGAAAAACAGCGCTGTATTCGTGACGTTCAAATGGCCAGTCCCCAGTTGAATCCCAGGTCGTGTGACCCGTGAACTGTAGAGTTTCTAAGATCTCTAATCATCATAGTGCTCTTGATTGAGGCACTTAACCCCAGCTCGCCCCAGGAGGGGGGCGGTCCCTAATATTAGTGTACCCCAAATTGCTCTGAATGAATAGTATCTGCACAACCGATGTTCTTTTGCTTGCTCTTCACCGCACGTTCACCTTCCCAGTCCACATTTGTCTCAATCCTACTGAAATTGGTTTAACATAACTCTTTCTGCTGGGGCGTCCCACTGTTTTGTCTGTTTTTCGAGCGTTGCAAAGGAAGATGAATGGTGCCCTTGCTGATGGCTTTAAAGGTTAAGAAAATGTCAGAACAGCAGAGCTATTAGTCTCTTGTGCTCTGACGGACCCTTGAAGGGCCGTTGCCTTCCTCCTGAGATGCGGGGTATGATCTATGTGTGCGGGTAATTGCTGTCGTGTTTGTTGCGTCTGACAGGTCAGGCTGGGTCTTGTGCTCTTTTCTCCCATCAGCCATCTGGTTTCAGGACTGGCATTTCACTCTCACTTAGTTGGTGTAGTTTATGCAAGGACATTGGTGCAGGGCTGCAACTAATGATTATTTTGAAAACCGTACCAGAGTCCGCTCCAAAAGGTGGTCTGGGGTTCGGTTCATGTGAACTCTGGTACGGTTCTCTGCTGATGTGAACGCAATCGTACTAAATTCAATTAATGACTTATGATTTGATAAAAATGTGTGTTTGTGTGAGTTTCACTCATTTTCCTGGCGAGTGTGACTGATGTACTGCAAGCAGTAAATCTCATTTCCGCTCGCCTTCAGCGTTCTTTAGAGCATTTGCAGTACATTCGCGGCAGATAGACGCAAGGGCCATTCCGTACTGAAGCTCAGTGTGTGTGTCCTCCACCATATTTCAGAGATGTTCCATAGAAATGCGTTATTCACTACTGTAAAGTGACGTGACTGTTGGATGTTTTCCGTGCACAGCAGACAATTAATCGATCAAACTTAAATTAATTAAAAGGTAAATGATGGTCTTTTTTGTTATCCTCTCTCTTCTTGTTTCCCTTTCTCTCTGTTTGGATTTAATTTGTATTAAAGGGTTAGTTCACCCCAAAATTAAAATGCTGTCATTAATTACTCACCCTCATGTCGTTCCAAACCCGCAAGACTTTAAGACTTTTGTTCATCTTCGGAAACCCAAATGAAGATCTTTTGAGAAAAGATGAAACCTGAGAGCTTTCTGTCTCTCCGTTGGCTGCTACACAACTATCATTTTGATGCTTCAAAAAGTCCACATGAATTGAGCGGTTTAGTCCAAATTTTCTGAAGGGACTTTATATGATGAACCGATTGAATTTAGGCTTTTATTCACCTAAACACATCCATCAACTCACACATCAGTTTAGGCCTGTCGCGATTGGTCGATACAATCGACTGCGTCGACGCTGTCAATTAGTCAACGTCAATATTTTTAGTCGACTGGGTAAGTTGGGTACAATAGGAAATTGTATTAGTACCGGTACTTTAAAAATGACAGCACTCTAATAAGAGCAGTATTTCTTAATGTGTCGATGTGTGACAGCAGGAGTGAGGACGTGTGTGTGAGCTCAGCTTCCACCGTTCACTAAACAATGGAAGCAGAACAGTCAAATATATACGCGCAGCTCAGGACAAAAACAGAAAAGTGTGGCGCGGCCGGGGCGTGCTCGCGCGCGCTGCCGGACTCTGCCTTGAAGCGCGTGCAGCCGCGCACACGCCTTTGACTCAGACAGATCGCAACGGCAGTATCGCAGATTATTGGGTTTGAATGGTAAAAAACATGTAAAAATGCACGTCCTGGTGAGTATTCGGGTAAACACAATCGGATATGTCTTTAGTGAAAGTATACAGACTAGATTTGAATGAGAAATCGGGTGTTACAATGAATTTGGTCCGTGCAGCTCTTAAAGGGCCGGACCTAATATTCTGTGTGAAGCAGGGCAGGGCAGGAACATGCCAGCCAAGTGAGTTTTTAGAGGTTTTTAACCCTAAAACAATGATAAAACAATGAATAGTAAGTTCTGTCATATTGTTTAATTACTTTTACCGTTTTTTTGGCATGGTATCGATTCAGTATCGGTATTGAGGTATTTTAGTCTGGTATCGTATCCAAGTCATAATTTTGGTATAGTGACAACACTATTCTATATAAAAAGTATTTGCTGATAATCTCTCTTTTTTTGTTATGTTGGTTTACAAATGTGTACCTTTGTACATTTTTACTCTTTTACTCAAGGGCAAAATTTTGTCAAGGGCTTGTTTACATTTATACTTTTTTATAGTACACTACTGAAAGCCAACGTTGCAAGTTAAATACAATTCTTTTTGGTTCTTCAGCGGTTCTTCAGAGGTGCTATATAGTCAAAGCACCTATATAGCACCTTAGTCAAAGAACCGCTGAAGAACTACTGAAGCACCAAAATTGGTGCTATATAGCACTAAAAAAGGTTCCCCTATGATTACGAGCCAAGAACCCTTTTTTGGTGCCATATAGAACCTTTTTTTTTTACAGTGTAGCTGTCAACGGGGGGCTCTTAGATTTCGTCAAAAAGATCTTAATTTGTGTTCCAAAGATGAACGAAAGTCTTATGGGTTTGGAACGACATGAGGATGAGGAATTAATGACAAAATAAAACATTTTGCGTGAACTAACCCTTTAATGCTCTTGTGAAGCGATCAACAACTCTTCCTGTTGTCCAATGGGGGAATCTTCATTCTTGTTATTTTCTCTTAACTTTTTCCTCTCTCCTCTCTCTCTTTCTCTCCATCTCTGAGGAATCATAGGCTGTGTAGTTACTGTGTGAACATCTCTGTCTCAGGAGAGTTTTTTCCTTTCTGGCAGAGAGAGCAGACCTGACTGAATCCCACCTGAGTGTTGAAGAATTCTCTAAATCGCACCATCATTCACTCTCACCTCCTGTTTTTGTTTTGGTCGCTCTCCAGAGGATGCTTTTATTGCTCAGCAGTTGCTCTTTCACAGCTCAGGAGACTTAAGGGAGATCACAGTTTTATTTACGTATCAACTTTATTTGTGATGTTTCACCTTAGGGGAAATACAAATAGATGCAAATGAGACAGTTGTCGACATATAGTAAGATTATAGAACTATAAAAATGAATGCACTGCAAAAATGGTATTTTAGTCTTGTCAGTATTATTTTTTCTGCATTTTATTGTATTTATATATATATATATTTGAGAAATTAGTATAGTATTTGTCAGGGATTTTTATGTCTGCCGAACCCATTTAGCCTAACATTTTTACTTGAAGTTAATATAGTTAATAATTAATAATTTGATAATTTGTTTAAAGTTCTCTGACGTTAATGGTCAGATCAACAAATCAAATATTTAATCTTTTTCTAGTAAGTCTTTCATCTTGATTTGTATTCATTTTAAAAATTCTCATTTAACATTTTTATGATATCATTAATTATTAGCTTTTCATCAGTGCACGTACCACCTGAAGTTCCTTCATTCACAAACCGCTGTTAGGGAAAACCTGTTTTATGCTATGGATCTCAGTTCAATCTTTTCTGTTTTGAAAGTTTTATGAGAAAACAAGGCAAAAATAGTAATTTGAGAATGATTTCTTATAATGCAAAATATTAATATGCAAGTGAATGCATATTGAGATCTGTTTTTTTATTGATCTCTTCTGAACCTCTGAAAAGATAACTGGGGTCTTTTTTTTTCAGGAGACACAGCAGGAAGTCTTCGCTTGCTGTCCCTTGAATCTCGTTGTTTTGAGTTATTTAAATTGATTTATTTATCCCATATCAATTTTTTTTTCCACCTTGCATATGGGCCTTCATCATGAGTTCCTCAAAGAGAAGATGGACTAAATCAAACGATCCCCTGATGCTGTGCTCTCTTTTTGGACGTCTTGTGATTGCAGCCATCAGACTGACCACAGGAGCTCGGAAATGAACAGGCAGCCCTGTGAGGTGCACATAAAATGACTTAAAATAACCCAAAATACATATACCAAAAGACCTCTGTACTCGTGTCCTTGAAATACTGCATGCTCAAACACTGCGACTTTATATTTGACAGAAATAAACTTTATTTTTAATTCATTTTAAGTTTGGCTTAGCTTTCCAAAAATGTTACCTAATTTCCCCATCTATCTCAATCCCACTTTCTTTCACAAACACCCACATTCATTGCCTGCAGAGAAGAATATGGCACCTATCCATCATACGGCATGTGTTTATAAAGAATGATTTTAGAATTAAGTTAAATCAGTGGGAAAAATAGAGAGTGGAACGAATAAAGTGTCTAAAAATGTGTGCTGAACTGAGATGATTACAGCATAAGTAATGTATTTCACAGTGAGATCATGTTGGCTAAATCTGTTTTGTGTTTCTTCATCCAGTGCTCTAGCATGACTTATGGTACTGGCATCTGTTCAGACATGACATGTTCATAGTGAACCCCTCGAGAGGGAACACACCCATGAGGGGCAGAGCGAGGACTAATTAACACCAGACTAACTCGATGCCGAACGCTAACATACTGTACAACTCTTTTGTTTTGGTAGTATTCTTCTTCTTTGTGATTTTGAATAGACCAATTAGTTGGTCATTCTTTATGTATTTCCGTTTCAATATTCTATTCTATTCTATTCTATTCTATTCTATTCTATTCTATTCTATTCTATTGATATATTTTTGTTTGTGTCATCATATTGTTTCATATAAAACAACATTAATTTCCATGCAGGTTCAGGCTGATTCAAATCAACATCATACACTCTAAAAAAAAAAAGGTTCTATATGGCACCAAAAATGGTTCTTGGCTCGTAATCATAGGGGAACCTTTTTTAGTGCTATATAGCACCAATTTTGGTGCTTCAGTGGTTCTTCAGTGGTTCTTCAGAGGTTCTTCACCGGTTCTTTGACTAAGGTGCTATATAGCACCTCTGAAGAACCGCTGACGAACCACTGAAGCGCCAAAATTGGTGCTATATAGCACTAAAAAAGGTTCCCCTATTATTACGAGCCAAGAACCATTTTTGGTGCCATATAGAACCTTTTTTTTTTAGAGTGTAGATCAACTTAAACTTCAAATAAAGTTGAAGTTGATTTATGCTAGTTAGTGTTGTTTTGGCACTAGTTCAGGCTGGACTTTAGCTTATTCACCGTATCCCCCAGAGTTAGATAAGTCCATACATACCAATTCTCATCTCCGTGCATGCCATAACTCTGTCTGATGCACCCACCGCTAGCCTATCTTGGCACAAAGTTTGGAGGTAAACGGCTCCATCTAGCCTACTGCTCAATAAGTGACTAAATAACACCAAGATTTTCCTATTTACATGTTGTGATGTGTATAGTCACAGCATGTACTAAGACTGACGGAAAATGAAAAGACAATATGGCTAGGAACTATTCTCTCATTCCTGCGTAATGATCAAGGAACTTTGCTGCCGTCCCATGGGTGTCACAGGTTCAGGGTGTGACACC
The DNA here is from genome assembly GCA_023566225.1 of Romanogobio albipinnatus. NCBI lineage: Eukaryota > Metazoa > Chordata > Actinopteri > Cypriniformes > Gobionidae > Romanogobio > Romanogobio albipinnatus. The sequence continues at coordinate 47,167,741 of CM042250.1, read as the reverse complement.
GGCTCTTCCTGTTGTTTGTCCTGTCCTGTCATTTTTCTGCAGCTCGTGATTGGATTAGCAGTTTGATCACAAGCTTATCTCCCGCACCTGTCGCTCGTTCCCTTTACCCTTTATATGCCCAGCTGTGTCTACCTCTTGTTGTCAGTTGATCACTTCATGTCGCGTGAATGTTATCTGTCTGCACTGCATTTCTGCTTTGTGTCTTACCTGTCTGATTTTGTGCTCAGGACCCGTAGACGAGTAGTTTTCAGCAAGCCATATTCCCTTGCTGGGCTCGGTCTCGTCTCCCGTTCTCTCGGTGGTCTCTCCAGCCTGTGTGTCTGCTGTAGTGTGCGCAGATACAGCGGGAGCCACCAAACAGTTCTGTAGACTGTCACCTCTTCACTTTGTTTGACTGTTCACGTTGTTTATTCCCAGAATAATCCGCTTCCTTGTTCACTGCACTTTGAGTCCTCCTTTAATCCACAGTCCCGACAATGGGTGCAGCGGCGGAATGATATTATGCAGCGCAATGATAAATAGGCTAACTTCCGTCAACATAACCAACGTGACAACCTGCTTGCACAGAGAGCATGCTGGGGACTATTTTCAGGCCCTGTGTAATATCATTGCGCCGCTGCACCCATGGGACGGCAGCAAAGTTCCTTGATCATATAGTTCCTAGCCATATCGGTCTAGAAAATCACAACTTTTCATTTTCCGTTGGTCTTAGTACACGACGTAACTATAGATGGTTTCATCGGACACACACGCGTTGCCACGGTTACGCGCCTGGCCCGAAGTTAACTTCCGGTCGGTGTTTGTTTATTGGTCTGGCAAGGGGATAGTATGGCGCACTACTCAGTAGAAACACATTTTTGACGTACTATTCTTGAAGCAACATTCTTTGAATGTTGGCGTTATTTTGTCACTTATTGAGCAGTAGGCTAGATGGAGCCATTTACCTCCAGACTTTGTGCTAAGCTAGGCTAGCGGTGGGTGCGTCAGGCAGAGTTATGGCACGCATGGAGATGAGAATGGGATGTATGGACTTATCTAATGAATAAGTGAATAGTCCCAAAAAGTCGCCGTGTTCCTTTAATACTGGTCTGATGCTCTAATTGGTCTAATTGGTGTTGCTAACCAGCCTAACCATTTTGTTCACCAGAGAAACATATCACAGAACCTGGTGAACTATCATGATTGATTAAACTAGTAAAACAACAGGTTACTGCCAGTTAGGTTGGTCAGCTATTGTGATTTTGCTGGTTTAGAAGTTTGTTGGTTTATTCTGGTTTATTCTGCTTTAGGGTTTAATACTGGTTTGGTGCTGGTTAGTGCTGGTCAGGCTGGAGGATGAGCAAAACCATGCTGTCCCACAGCAGAACATTATGTAAAGAAGTTTGGTGGCTGGTAGGGATGCTCATTTCAGTTTATTTTCGGTAAAAAAAAAAAAATTGACAAGTGTCTGTGACCTGTTAAAAAGACAAAAAAAATCATGGGACGGGGTTTATTTTACTGTGCAGCAACAGAACCTGGATTCACACATTATCAAATTTTTACGCACCTGCAGCGTTTCTGACAACAGAGGAAAAACATAATAAAATAATATAAATAAAAAGCATAAAATAAATAGGCCTACACTAAATATTTTTAATAATTAAAATAAGATGACAAAACGAAAATACACTGAATCCGTTTGAAGCTGAAGAACCGGAATATTTTTTTTCCGTCAGACTAAGTTTTCTTTCCGTCAAATAGCAATAGCAGGCCTACCAGCTTGTCTGTTTTTTTTTTTTTTTTTTTAAAGTAACATGTCTACGTGATGTGGGGTTAGTCTGGAGCACAGCCTGTTGACAGTTAGACCTGCGGCAGAAAACACCCTCTCAGATGGCACTGATGCCCCGGGAATACAAAGATAACGCCTCGCTAGAGTGGCCGGCCTCGGGAAGTGCCTTTCATTTGCTTTCCAAGAGCTTGTACTACTGCTGTATTTTAATACAGCGTAGCATATTTTGCAAGTAACTTTTTCGCCCTTTCTGTCGAAATGGTCCCACACAGTAGGCCCAATTCTTTTCCATTGCTTCATTTTGCGAAATATGACTGTGCAGGCACGTGTTGACAGGCCTCGTGAGTTAAGAAAAATAGCATATTTTTCTTTAACCATGCAGCAAACAACAACAAAAAAACCCCTTAAAAATAAACAAAAAACCTTGTAGAACATTTAACTGATAGTATTAATCGGTCAAAATTCATACTTTCGGTTAACAATTAAATGGTCAATATGAGCATCCCTAGTGGCTGGTTTATGTTAGTTACCTAGTACTAATCTGGAGCTGTTTTTGTTTTTTTGTTTAGACTTTAGAGTTGAGTAGTACTGGTTTGGTGCTTGTTATGGCTGATCAACAGAACGCTATGGTCGTCCTTGTCAAGCTTGTTGACTTTCTAGTTAAATTAATAAAAAATATATGTATATTATGTATAACAGTATATGTACAGTATGTATAAACTGGTCAGCTAATGTGATTTGAGTTAGTGCTAATCTGGAGCTGGTTTATTCTGGTTTAGAGTTGAGTAGTACTTGTTTGGTGCTGGTTATGGCTGGTTAGTGCTGGTCAGGCTAAAGCAACAGGTTCTTGCTGGTTAAATTTGTCAGATATTGTGATTTTGCTGGTTTAGAAGTTTGGTGGTTGTTTAATGCTGGTGCATTCTGGTTTAGGGTTAAGTAGTTAACACTTGTCAAGCTTTTGGACGAGCAAGGCTATGCTGTCCCACAAAGTCTTCCTTGTCAAGCTTGTGACCTTTGGTTAAATCAGTAAAGCAGAAGGTTCTTGCTGGTTAAACTGGTCAGTTGATGTGATTTTGCTGGTTTAGAAGTTTGGTGGTTGTTTAATGCTGGTCCATTCTGGTTTAGGGTTAAGTAGTTAACACTTCTCAAGCTTTTGGATGAGCAAGGCTATGCTGTCCCACAAAGTCTTCCTTGTCAAGCTTGTGACCTTTGGTTAAATCAGTAAAGCAGAAGGTTCTTGCTGGTTAAACTGGTCAGTTGATGTGATTTTGCTGGTTTAGAAGTTTGGTGGTTGTTTAATGCTGGTCCATTCTGGTTTAGGGTTAAGTAGTTAACACTTCTCAAGCTTTTGGACGAGCAAGGCTATGCTGTCCCACAAAGTCTTCCTTGTCAAGCTTGTGACCTTTGGTTAAATCAGTAAAGCAGAAGGTTCTTGCTGGTTAAACTAGTCAGTTGATGTGATTTTGCTGGTTTAGAAATGTAGTGGCTGGTTTATGTTGGTTAGTGCTAATCTGGAGCTGATTTATTCTGGTTTAGAGTTGAGTAGTACTGTTTGGTACTGTTATGGCTGGTCAGTGCTGGTCTAAATGGTGGACAAGCAAAACCATGCTATCCACCTGCAAAAAATACATGGTTTTTCAGGTCAAGCTAAAGCAACAGGTTCTTGCTGGTTAAGTTTGTCAGATATTGTGATTTTGCTGGTTTAGAAGTTTGGTGATTGGTTTATGCTGGTCCATTCTGGTTTAGGGTTAAGTAGTACTGGATTAACGCTTGTCAAGCTTTTGGATGAGCAAGGCTATGCTGTCCCACAAAGTCTTTGTGACCTTTTGGTTAAATCAGTAAAGCAGAAGGTTCTTGCTGGTTAAGCTGGTCAGTTGATGTGATTTTGCTGGTTTAGAAATGTGGTGGCTGGTTTATGTTGGTTAGTGCTAATCTGGAGCTGGTTTATTCTGGTTTAGAGTTGAGTAGTACTGGTTTGGTGCTGGTTATGGCTGGTCAGTGCTGGTCTAGTTAGTGGACAAGCAAAGCCGTGCTATCCAACAGCAAAAAACATATTTTTTTCCAGTTCAAGCTAAATCAACAGGTTCTTGCTGGTTAAGTTTGTCAGATATTGTGTTTTTAGCTGGTTTAGAAGTTTAGTGGTTGGTTTATGCTGGTCCATTCTGGTTTAGGGTTAAATAGTACTGGGTTAGTGCTGGTCAATCTGGTGGACGAGTAAAGCCATTCTGTCACACAGCAAAAATTATGGTCGTCCTCGTCAAGCTTGTTGACTTTAGTTAAATGAGTAAAGCAGAATGTTTTTGCTGGTTAAGCTGGTCAGCTAATGTGATTTTGCTGGTTTAGAAGTTTGGTGGTTGGTTTATGCTGGTCCATTCTGGTTTTGGGTTTAATAGTACTGGATTAGTGCTGGTCAAGCTTTGGACGAGCAAGGCTATGCTGTTTCACAGCAAAACATTATGGTCTTCCTTGTCAGGCTTGTTGACTTTTAGGTTAAAGCAGAAGGTTCTTGCTGGTTAAGCTGGTCAGCTAATGTGATTTTGCTGGTTTAGAAATGAGGTGGTGGCTGCTTTATGCTGGTTAGTACTAATCTGGTTTATTTTGGTTTAGAGTTGAGTAGTACTGGTTTGGTGCTGGTTATGGGTGATCTGGTCTAGCTGGTGGACAAGCAAAGCCATGCTGTACAACTACAAGAAAACATGGTCTTTCAGGTCTAGCTAAAGCAACAGATTCTTGCTGGTTAAATTGGTCAGCTATTGTGATTTTGCTGATTTGGAAGTTTGGTGGTTGGTTTATGCTGGTCCATTCTGGTTTAGGGTTCAATTGTACTGGATTGGTGCTGGTTACGGCTGGTTAGTTAGTGCGGGTCAAGCCATGCTGTCCAGCAGCAAATCATTATGGTCTTTCTCGTCTTCAAGCTTATTGACTTGCTGTAAATCAGTAAAGCAGAATACTGTGCTTAGTACAAAATGCTGGATAAGCTGGTAAAAATGAGTCTTACTGACTAAGAAGTTTGAGCATGCCAGTTGTGTATGTTTAAAAAAACATGTTGGGACAACAATTAGTGTTACTCAATGTTACTTATTTTTCAAGTTAATCTGACTGTGCTTTGGTTGTATATTTCCATATGTTTATAAGCTTTTAGCTCAACTAAACTGACCTAATGTTCCCCGGTGTAGTTGAGAGATCTTTTGACTTTATGTTGTGGATCCAGCACAACTCCTGCATAAAATATCATCATCAGTCTGCTGAAATTAGCGACTCAGTTGAATGGAGCTATAAATGAATGGATGGATGAATGAGTGAGTGAATTGGTTGATCTCAAGAGAAAGTCATACAAAAGTCGAATTCGAAATCAACCGCCCCATTGCGTATTGTGTGACGGGGGCCTGGAGATCGAGGGAAACAGAATAATGACAGAGGGGAATGAATATGTTTCTTGATCTCTTTTCACCTATTATCATTGTGAAATGTCAAATTTGAATTGATTGAAAAGAAAATTACAGCGGTATTATAGGATGTCTTGAGGGGGAGGGGTGTTGTTGCCACAGAAACTAGACCACTGCTTCTCAAAGTGCTGTTCTCCGCTAACGAGTAAGCAAAGGTTTCATGTTGAATTGTCCTAAAAAGACACTGAAGTCACACATAAAAATGCCTGAGTGTAACTGCATTAAATAACAAAATATCAACCCAAATCGCATTTATTTTAAAGAAAAGAGTACACCTATTAAGCAGAACATTTCACTGACATTGTGTTAAGTCTTAAGTGATAAAACAGTGGAGTTTAGTCAGGGTAGATTGCATATGTAACTTGTGACTTGCAGTCTGTTCAATGGTTGTAATTGTATTTTTGGGGGGGTTTAGGCCACGTTTAGACATAGTTATAGTGTTTCATTAACTTGATCAAAACTACAACCATTTAAAGGACTGTACTTCTGTACCTGACAGTTTTAATTCATGTCATATTATGTGATTTATATACTAAGGCAGTCAAATATTTAGTAATTATTTACAATGATTTTTGCTGGCCATATAAAATAATGCATGATTCTGAATATTGTGATGATGAATGGCTTTTGGGCACTTTTATTAAGCAAGGACTCATTAAATTGATGAAAAAAAATGACAGTAAAGACATTTATAAAATATTTCTATTTCAAATAAATGTTGTTCTTTTGAACTTTCAAGAATCCTGAAAAAATGTATCATGGTTTCCATAAAAATAGGAACTGTTTTCAATATTAATAATACAAAGAGCATATTAGATACAAATCAGCATATTAGAATGATTTCTGAAGGATCATGTGACACTGAAGACTTGGAGTAATGATCACAGGAATAAATTATATTTTAAGATTAAATAAAATTAATGTTAAATAAGACAAAAAGTATTGACGCTTGTGAAATGTTAGTGGGTCTTTTTGATCCATAAACGGTATATGTGTTTACTACTGTAAAGAAATATTGTTGGTTTAACTTAAAAAAGTAAGTAATCTGGTTGCCTTAAAATTTTAAGTTAATTGAAATGAAAAATTATTGTACAATGAAGGAAATTGGTTTAATCAACAGAAGCTCAAAATATTATGTTATCTGAAAAACACATTATCTAAGATGATTTGACAAAAGAAATAAATGTTGTGATAACAAATATTGAAAATATTTTTTTACAGTGTAGGTAGGACACCTGTGTGAATCTCTTGAATCTTGTGTGAGTGTTTTTGCCGATTTTTAGTGGAAAAAAAGTGTAGCGTTTGAGCATAGATGATACTTGCTTTCTTATTTTGTATCGAATGCAGTTCATTGTTCAGAAACTTCCTGAGGCTGATGTACGCATCTGAGGTGCACCAGCCTCAGTTTGGGAACAGTTTGAGGAATTTTTAACCCCTTCTTTTCCCGCGCCTGCTTGGCACAGATGCCGCACACACATACGTCCTTGTGCACAGCCGTCGTGCCCCCAGCAGCCTCCCTCCATAGAGAAAGTTAACAGTTTGTTTTTCACAGGGCTGAATGCTTCACTGCACACATTACTGAAGCCCCTTCATCTCCCCCCTTTACTCTGGACGCAGCCCGTCCGTGAGAGGCTGACTAAAATGATTTCTCTCTCTCTCTCTGTCTTTCTGTAAGGATTCTGTTAAACAGATCTGAAGTCTATCGGATGCGCTCCTCTGGAATGAGCCCTTGCTGACACCTTACTCCTGGTGAGTACACTCTTTTTTTCCCCCCTCATCTGTCCATCCTTGGACAAAACCATCCACTTCCTGTGAATCTTTTTATCTTGTTACACTGTGCTTTCCCTTCTTCTTTTTGTCCTGGAAGCAATTTTGCCCACATGTCTTCCCTCCCCTCGTGTCCTTCCGTATCTTTTCCATGCTCCATCCCGTCTTCCGTCTCTCTCTGAGTCCCCTCCCTCTCTCCGTGTCTTTGTTGAGGTATTCTGATAAACAGTTTGGCCGTCATCTCCAGACCTCCCCCATTGTGTGTCCAATTCTCTTTGTTCTCTCAGCCTGTGGCGCTGGCCTCTGAGTGTGTGTGTGTGTGTGATTGACCACTTCAAGTGTGTCTGTGTTTGTCTGAGTAGATGGAGCTACTATGCAAGAATTTAGCCGTTCTGTCCATAGTGTCACTGCATTTTGATTCTTTTTGTGTCTATTTGTCTGTCTGTCTCCCCTCTTCTGTCTTTTTCAGTTCAGTTCAATTCTGTAAAATTTCATCTGCTAATCAGTTTTTGTTGTCATTGCTGTCTATTTTGTCATTTCTGTCTCTCAACTGATTTCAGATCAGTTCTTTTTTTCCTTGAAGTCATTTATTTCTCATTTCAGTGTAATTAAATTAGTCTTTGTTGTCATGACAGTTCATTTTGTTGTTTCGTCTGTGTCTCCCTATTCTATTTCTCTGTCAACTAATTTCAAATTTAGTTTCATTTAGTCATGTGGATCATGTGACACTGAAGACTGGAATAATTATGAAAATTCAGCTTTGATCACAGGAATAAATAGATTACAATAGAAAACGGTTATTTTAAGTCATATTATGTATTTTTATTTTTGGTTAAATAAATGCAGCCTTGGTGAGCATGAGAGACCTCTTTCAAAAAAGCTGAACAATCTTTCCATCCCAAATATTTTGAATGATAGTGTATATAATAGGGGTGTAACGGTACACAAAACTGACGGTTCGGTACGTACCTCAGTTTTGAAGTCACGGCTCGGTACGGGTTCGGTACAGCAGTTTTACAAAATTGCTTTTTATTTATTTTTATTAAACAGTGGTTTACTGAAAAAATTGTGTCTGTCCTTAAATTAATTCAATTATAACTAAAAGTTTCTTAAAGATAATGCTGTAAACTATATAGGGAGCACTTACTTGCACATTACTATAATATTAAAAGTTAAAAACAGAGCCCGAACTATTAGCCTAAATTCAGTTGCTATTTATTTTTAGATATAAAAATCAACACTCAAATAACACATTGTATTCAAACATGTAAACTTCACATAAGGCAGTTTTTGCATTAACTCGTTGTTTTTTTCTCCAATTCGTTGTTGAAATATAATCATTCACAGTGGCTGTCACTTTCATGATAGATTTATTTAAACATACATTAAATAATCAAGACATCACTAACATGTTAAGTAGAATATAATTAATATACATAGGCTAATATAGTGCATATATTTAGCGAAAGAGTTAATTTCTCTAGTGAACTAACAGCTGTGGACACTGAATGACTTCTGAGGTAAGTGTGACGCTGCGTGACATTGTTTACAAGCTGTTTTATTGCCGTCTTACCGCGGTTGAAACACTGATCGAGCGATTACACCACATATGATGCGTTTCAGTAAGCTGTAATGTATCCTCAACATACCTTAAGATATTAATTCATGTTAATTCTTTAGGAAGAGATGATCACGTTCACAGATGATCGCGTTCACAGCCGCTTGAACTGAAGCCTGTAGAGTGATCAGTCATGTCACTTCACATTAAAGAGCGTCAAAGCAGCAGTTATCGTTTGAATTTCGTTATAAAATGGACTGAATACTTAATATGTTCGTTTGGGAACTCAGATTGAAGTGTGTTCCGCGTTTAAAACAAGCCGACCGTTTACATTCGGAACTGTTCGGTACAAACATGCACCGTACCGAAAGCCCTGTACCGAAACGGTTCGGTACGAATACGTTACGTACTTTTAATATAAATTAAATGTATAAAAAAAATTATTATTATATTACAGCATTTATAATCTTGGTTGATAGTATTTTTTATAAATGACTTTATTGTTTATCATTTATAAATTCTTCAAGGGCACTTCATGTGGTTCATTAACTAATTTTAACCTTTACAACATTTAATGTTAAGAAGTTAACTATTGGTGTGTGGAAATTAACATTAACCAAGTTTATTAAATGCTGTAAAAGTTAATTGTTTGATTAAACTGACTGCATTAACTAACATGTATTAATGTAGTTTTTATAGAACGAGTTTAGAAAGTCTTTTTTGTTTCGAAAGGTATATGAAAAGCTATAAACACAAGTAGGTGGCTGTAGGATTTATTTCATAACACAGAATTAATTGCCTAAAGGAAAACCTTAACCGTGATAACCATGATAGTGAAAATTCATGGATCTGTAAGTTCATGTCGTCCATTATTCAGGGCCAGCCATCGATGTGCAACGATTCAGGGACAAATATGCAAATATCATACAGCTGTAAGCTCCTGAAGTTAATTTAAACCTTCTTTTCCCCCTTTTATATCTACACCAAATGATTCAAATCGTAATACACTGTTTAGACGAATGCTTCTGTCACAAATCTGATGTTGTTAATGGCACAACGAGAATGAGAGATGGACAGAGAAAGGGAGAATGAGAAAATGAGTGAAACGTGAATGGCGTGAGGATGGACACAATAAAAGGCCGGTCTTGTTGCCGCGCTGTTTAAGATTCTGCCCGGTGTCGGGTCCGTGGTCAGGGCTGATTGAAAGTGCTCAGCTTTGGCGGATGACCACGTGCTCGCTCAGAGCGCCTGTAAAGCTCAACGGACTTCATTCACGTGCTAAAGAGCCTCTGCTTTGGCAGATAGTTGGCCGGTCTCACAGAGAAGGCTTTCACGCAGAGACAGTGAAGGAGTGGAAGGTTTTGGGGGGGGGAAATAGCAAACAAGGACACATCTGAAAAGGCAAACACTTTCAGAGATACAACAAATATCCGTGGACCTGCTTTATTCTAACTGCTAATTTACAGCTGGGATCAGTCTGTGCTTCTATCTCAGGTTGGCGTTGGCTTGCCGGCAGAGGTTGCTGGCACGTCTTAGTGCCATAACTAGGGTAGTGCACGGACCTCCAGCTGCGTGAATGGGAATAGAGTTCATTTGGGGATAAAAGTTTTGGTTGTGTGACCCCTTTCAGCGCTTAGAAGAAATGGTGGGGATTGATGGTGTCAAAAAACTGGACAAAAACTGCTTGTTCTCTGTAGGCGATGTCAAAGGGCATGTTTGTTGAGGAGTTTAAAGTTTAAAATTATCAGTGAGTCTAGCTAGGCAAATTAGCAAATTAGCATGAATTTAATTATGATTTCACTTTTTTACCTTTAGTTTGTGTAATGTTGCTGTTTGGGCATGAACAACATCTGCAAAGTAATGACGCTCAAAGTTCAATGTAAAGAGAGATATTTTCTTTTAAAGAAATCGCTTTTTAAGGACTACAACAAATGGCGGGTAGGGACTACAACGAGCTACAACAAACCCTGCCCCCAGGAGCACACAACAAAGGCCATGCTGAGAAGAGGAAGAGTTGTTGTAGTGGAGCCCATTTGGGAGTCTGCTCAAGCTGTCGCATCCAGCCTTTCACAATTATTGCAATACAGTATGTAACACAAATGCAATAGCATGTCATAAAAGCAAGATGACAACATAAGTTATAACCGTAATTAAACTAAACTATACCTGTTCCTATCTTCATGCAGCAGATATTCTCTGTAGGCATCTTACAACAGTTCCCACACGAGCGATTTATATCATGACAGAACATGCTAATCAATGACTTGAAGTTAACTCCACATCAGGTGCATAAATTCATCAACTAACCATTCAGAAACGTCCTGTTGCATTCTACATGTTGTCACTTTTTCTTGAGTCTCTCCATCATTGTCAAACTCTGGTTTGAACATAAAAGGCTGAGCAGTTTCGGACATTTTCAGTGCGTGTCTGCATGAGGTAATCGGAGCTGCTAACTCAAGCTCTTGAAGCTCCGCCCTCTTCTTGAAAGAGGCCGGGAACAGCAGCTCATTTGCATTTAAAGGGACACACACACAAACAGCACGTTTTTGCTCACCCTCAAAAAGTGATCTGTGGGGTAATTTGAGCTAAAACTTCCCATACACCTTTTTTATTTCATCCTAAAAAGGGGCATATAGGACCCCTTTAAGACTAGTGCATCTGCAAGACATAAGGTTTCCATCCTTTGCTCATTTGAAGGCAGTTTCTTGTTTTCTGTCATGTTGACGAGGCTTCACACAAGTAATCACAGACCACGGACTTCATTCATGAATGCAAGCAGAATATATTTCTTATGGAAATTGTTGCACTGAATGGAATGTGACATGGTTTTCTACATAAAAATTGTGCTTGCATTTCATGAATGAACAGTCCCTCCAGAAAAACGTGATTATGCGATCTCGTGATTTAACGCATAATCAGCCAAAGTCCGCATATTTATGCGGGGGCCGCATTTTTTCAAATACGCCGCACTTTCGCCGCATAAATTGCCTATTTCCGCGTGCAAAATATGCGGGGCTAGCATGATTTCATAATCCCCGCATTTTCGTTGCAAAAAAAGTCATATATATATATATATTAGCAGAAAGTTGAAAAATGTTTGTTTACTTCACACAAGAGCCGCCATTTCCGCCTATTGCCATGGGAACGTTTTGAAGTGACGTAATTACCCGACGCGAACGTCATCGAAAAGCTACAAACCCCGTGGAGAAACATAGATATCGATGAAACCATGATGAAGCAACAAAAATAACAGCAAAAGAACGCGCAAAGAAGTTTCCCGGTGTGTTGACCGATTTCAGAACACAGCATCATGAAGCTTTGAAGCGTTATGAATCAATGAGTCGATTCAGCGGTTGGATCACCAAAGTCACGTATTTCAGCAGTTTGACACGCGATCCGAATCATGAATCGACTCGCTGATTCATAGCATCATGATGCTGTGTTTTGAAATCGGTCATCACTATATAAGTCGTTATTTAGTTTTTTTTTGCGCACAATAACTATTATCGTCGCTTCATAAAGTTATTGTAGAACCACTGTAGTGAGATGGATTTTTTAACGACGTCTTTAGTACCTTTTATGGGTCTTGAGAGTGTACATTGTGCCAATGGAGGCCTTTCTGAGCCATCGGAATTCAACTAAAATATCTTCATTTGTTTTCCGAAGACGAACGGAGGTCTTACGGGTGTCCAACAACATGAGGGGACGTCATTAATGACAGAATTAAAATTTTTGGATGAACTAACCCTTTAAGAGATTGCACTTTGTGCATTGGAAGCACTCAAATGTCTGTTTTGTATAGCTACCTCTGTAAAACAGGAAGTTATTTATTCATTATTCAAGTTGTAGCATATTCCTTTTGTAAAGCTACAGAACTTGTTTGACTCAATGTTTTGTAAATTTGAGCCATGTGTTTATTAAGGTCTTCAATAAAACAAGATGCAAACTTAAATATTCCCAGCACTTTCTGTGATGTAGTGCTTTTTTTCTCTTTTTCATCAAACCGCAGTTTTTGCAAGTTCCCGCAATTTCATCGCATAAAATTGCATAAATATCCCGCATTTTTCATCGCATTTTTTAAGAAAACATGACAATTTTTGCCCGCAACAATCACAAAAAAAGCCACATTTTTCTGGAAGGACTGAATGAAGATGTAGCCTAGATGCATCGATTATCATTCTCCTAACAACATGGTCTTGCAGTGGTTTTAAAAGAGCCATTGTTTTCTATGTAAGCAAGTGCTAGATTGACATCTTTGACCATTTCACTCGCGTCTCGCAGCAGAGAGCCGCACGTTTAGAAAGCCATGTAAATTAGTTAAAAAACATGTCTCAAGACTTTGTGGAGGTTTTCCCATTACATTTTCCCATTCCCATTATTATTTTCATTCATTTTGACAGCCTATATAGCCACTCTTTGCAGGAATTAAATGTGATCCATTTCGATGGCATGTGGACTTAAATTCACTTGATCAGCTAGATTTTCACGTGACCAGTTGTTTTGTAACATCTGGACTTAAACTGACGGCTCCAGTTGTCTGGAGTGGACTTCCTGAGTTCACCCTGAAAAGCCTCCTGCAATCACAGCTGCTCATTATCACTTTTCTTGTCTTCCTTTATAACTTCCCTCCCTCTTGCTTTTTTTCCTGACGGAGGACAATTAAAGATGAATAGAGTCTATAAATCGTCTGTATAAGTATCCTGATGCTGCAGTGGTTGTAAAGCAGTGAGACGGTGTTTATCTGAGACCATCTATTGTGGATTAGCATTAATCCTTGTGTTTATTCCAGACGGTTTACACAGGTCAGTCATGGATTAGTTGTCTTTCAGTAATGTGCTTGAGGAAAGCATCTGTGATCAAGATCGGACTTTTGGCAGAATTTTCATTCAACGCCCTTCATATTTGCACTCTCACTCATTGTCCTTGTTACACGCAACATTTAATATCCAAGGAATTCAGTTGTTTATAAATTGCATAATCTAAGCGTGTTGAAGGAATGTACCAAGTTGAATACAACTTCTATCAACAGCATCTGTGGTCTGCTTTTAATTACCACATCATTTTCGACTCGTCTCTCAGTTTGTCGAAATCAATTTACATTACATCACAAGTTACAATAAAAGTCTGTGAAGCAAGCCAAAACAGAAATATAAAAGCTTGTATTTTCTGTTAAAGAATCTGTTTGAAAATATGTGTTAGTTAATTGTAAAATATAATCATAGTCTTATAGTGAGATTTTTTTTTTATAGGCAGATGAACGTCTAGTTATTATGAATTACTGGCGTAACTTCTGAAGACAAAGTTTGCTTTGTTTAAACAGTACTTTGTGGAATACTTTTTTTTAAAGAAATTAGTACTTTGATTAAGCAAGGACACATCAAATTGATCGATAGTGACTGTAAAGACATTGATATGTTACAAAAGAGTTCTATTTCAAATAAAAACTGTTCTTTTGAACTTTCTATTCTTCAAAGAATACTGAAAAAACACAAACTAAACTAAACTACAAACTAAACTATTAAGTTGTTTTCAGCATTGATAATAATAAGAAATATTTCTTGAGCAGCAAATCATCATATTAGAATGATTTCTGAAGGATCATGTGACACTGAAGACTGGAGTAATGATGCTGAAAATTCATCTTTGATCACAGGAATAAATGACATTTTACAATAAATAAAATGTTAAATTGTAACAATATTTCACAATATTACTGTTTATTACAGAATTTACATGAAATAAATGCTGCTTTCGTGAACATAAGAGACATCTTTGAAAAACATTAATAAGCACTACAATTAACTAACTATTAAAGTTTGGATCATTCAGCAACAAACAAAATGTCAAAATAAAATGTTTTCAAATGCATGAAACGTTTATATGTATGTCATTAGGGCCCGAGCGAGCACCATCGGTGCGAGTATGCAAATTTATGTATTTTTAAAATTGTACAAGTTTTGTTCCTACTGGGTTGTGAGGTTGTGAATTGCAACCGCTCACCCCTCCCTTTCGAAGCACATAGAGAAGCTACGGTGGCTGACACAGGACAAAGATGTCGTTGCCTGAGACCGCAGAAAGTAGCTAGCACTCTGTAGAGAAGTTTGTCCATTTAGGGCTACATGACGGTGCAAAATGGAGACTTCACTGTAAGGGACCCGCGCGGTGTGTGTAGATAGAAATGGTTAATTCTAAGGTAATAAAAACATAACAGTTCATTATGTAAGGTCTTTATACACCACTGAAAACATAGTTATGTATATTAAATTGCATTTCTGTCAATATATCCTCATAAATACTACACACTGCATCTTTAAGTTGTATTGGCTCTTTTTATACATAAACCACATTTAGGACACACACTCACAAATACCATAGCAGTCAGTTTAGGCTCACGTCCTGAACTTTGAACCTTGTCTTGCGACAGTGCTTTAGAGGGAACCATGGGAGTCCAGGGCAGGAACTGCCAGTGCAGTTTGTAAATCCACATAAAGGCCTTTAAATCTCTCAGTCTGGATTAGAATTGGCCCACGAGACGGCAACACATGCAGAAACTGCAGAGAGCTCCAGGACGCCAAACACCTCCCGCCCTGACAGTCTCAACCTTTACGCAGGGGTTCACTTTGTGCTTTACTGAGCTTTAGAGTAAGAGAGAAAGAGGTCATATTAGAGAAGAACTTTGAAGGTGCAGAACCTACATGTGGGAGAACAGAAATTGAGGTGGGAAATCTGTAAGAACGGGAACTTGAAAGTATAGTCTGTCTTGTAAGTTTTGAAAGACAGAATCTGATACTGCCCTTTTCGGAAAATTAACAGAAAGCTATTTGAAATTGTTAAATAAATTTTTTGGACAACAGAATACAACCAAAGTCCCTTTAAGACAAGTCATTTCACTCGGCGACCATGGGTTTTTGGTTGTCAGGGCAAGACAACCCTGTTCAGCTTCCCAGAGAACCCAGTGTTAAGGGGACAGGTGATGGAGTTTGTTTTTCCGGAGCAGCATACGCCTCCAGCCGCTCATTTTTATTCGGAAAGGCTCGGTACAGGGTTTCTGTCTTTTATAAATATGATAAAACTAAAGACTTTTTGGAGATATGAAGGATGCAATACTACTCTATAGGTATTCAAGATTGACATGAGATTGACAGAAACTGTGTGTGATACCGTACCAACCCCCTTACCTCCACCTCCCCCCACCCTCCCCCCTTTATCTGTCACCTTTGACTAATGTAATGCGACCTTGCTGAATATTTATTTATTTTATTCTTACTGGCCCAAACTTTTTTATGCATATGAAATTTTGCGGTTTATGAAACCTCATTTCTGTTAGATCATAATTCACATTTTTGTGGGTTTTGTACTACTTTGCAGAGGCAAGAAACAAACTGGCAGTAAACCAGACGTGACCTCATGCAATGTCACAATGTTGTGTTGAAACAATACAAGGACATTTGACATGGGTCTGAAAAATTGAGGTAGCCTTGTGAATTACCAATAAACATCTTTAAATATTTGGAGTAACACACATTATTTGAATTGTTTACTCAGTCTAATCTAGTTAGAAGAGTTGTCAGTTCATTATTAACCTGTTCTGACCCCAAGGGTGTGTGATTGGTGCTTGTGTGTGCATTTGTGTCCGTCAACCATCTTTGACCTTATTTATTCAACTTGTTCTTTTATATCTCCTCGCTTAACACAAAAGGAATTGGCCCAGACGGGCCCACCTAGTCTGCCCATTGTGTGACCCGGGCCTCCCCTTTGGTGCATTTGTCACTGCCATCATGGCTTTCACGGGTCTCCATCTCTCTCTGTCATCCCTCAACCTCTATGGCCTCTGATGAGTCTGAGAAGGTGGGCATGAATAGGGGTATTAAGGGGGATTTGGGGGATTGAGGGTCTTTTGCTATTGAGGTACATTAGACATGGTCAGCGATGAAGTGTCTGCCGCACAGTGTCATGCTTCCAGAGCCAAGAATAAGAGCCTGGATCCTGCTGCCAGAGAATTCCACAGAAAACTCAACAGATTTCCAAAGAATTCAAATACTCACCATTCACAAAACTCTACTCCCCCATCCCCCCTCCACTTGCTGTGTGTTTTTCCTTACTAACTGGATTTTGAGAGTGTGCAATAGTGCAATTTCGACTCCACTAATAGGTTCACCAAGTGGAAATGCATAAAAAAGGGCTTCCTAAACGCGGTTCCATTGATCAAACTTACTCATAGCTCCGCCCCCTTGTCATGCCATTGGTTGAGCCAGTGTTTTTTGGGGGATAAACCTATGAATGGCTTATTTATAGTTGTTTTCTGCATATTAAATTGTTATATCGTCACCTTCCTAAAATAATTGCTAAAAGTTATTTTAGGAAGGTGACGATATGAGAAAGTATTTTAAACCAGAAAATTGACACAAATCAGCTTATTAAATAAAATTTAGGGCCAGGACTCGATTAAAAAAAATAATCTAATTAATTAGAGGCTTTGTAATTAATTAATCGAAATTAATCGCATATAAATATTTGACCTGAGAACAGTGAGAAGTAATTTTTTTTCACATGGATTTTTAGTATACCATTGAATAATGACTGAATACATAAGCTTAATCAACAAAATATTGTTTATTTATTTCAGTCCAGCAGACTAGTGACTTAGTTACCCTGGTCTTGAAACCAGTCATCTGGTGGAGTGTGGGTCCTTTTAACTTTACTCGGAGTCGGACTAACGTCCACGCTAACTCCTATGTGTTTTGCGTTGAGGTGATATTTGAGGCTCGATGTGCTGCGGTGATACGCAAATTCCTTGTTGCATAGCTTGCACACAACCATGCTCTTGTCGACGCTTCCATCCTTTCGTTTTTTAAAACAAATTTTCCCATCCACGGGGCCAAGCAAAGCGGTCTCGTCAGCTTCTTCGTTCATGTTCACTGTGGTTTGTGGTTGTCGGAAGTCAAGAACGCTAGTTGGTGCTCCAGTATAATCAGTCCGTCGAAACTCATTCATTGAAAAACGTTCCGCGGTGCAAAAATAAGTGTTACATTTTTTTTTTTTTTTGCGTAATTAATCTTAATTAACGCGTTAAAGTCCCGTAATTAATTAATCTTAATTAACGCGTTAAAGTCCCGGCCCTAATAAAATTTAAACATTTTTGACCTATCTTTGATATTAATTTCCGCTAAAAGTGAAACTTTCAGCTGAAAGTTTTCTCACAATATTTTATTTTTTATGACTATTTTTTTGGTATCATTTGTTTTGGACTTTTGAATAAAAGCTGTTTGAATAATAGAATGTTTTAATGTTTTGTTTTACTTTTAGTTTACATTTTGGTAACTTAGTTATGTGATTTTGTCATTATTATTATTTAACTATTTCTATTTCACTTTAATTGATTTTTATTTCAGATTTAGTTTTAGTAATTGTAACGTAACATTATAACATATGTTTTAAAAGTTTTTTTTAATTCAAATTTATTTCAGCTTTATATCAGTTACCGTAAATGATCTTTAATAGTTTTAATTTTAATTTTGGTCCGTTATAATATCACTGTTTCAGCTACCAGTAGAGTACAGTACTCTTCTTAGCTCCACTGACCACAGTTTGCCATATTTAAATCATTCTACAGAACTCAACCAATTCTCCAAATATCCATTCAACTCCATTGAAATACCATGATTTTGTTTGACTTACCTTGGAATATTATGTAAATACCATGGTACATAAATATGGTTATTCACTCAAAAAAAATTGTGTTATATAGCACTAAAAGTGGTTCTTTGGCTCATAATCATAGGGGAACCACTTTAAGTGCTATGTAGCACCAAATCTTGGTGCTTCTGTGGTTCTTTAGCGGTTCTTCACCAGTTCTTTGGGATGACTGAGGTGCTATATAGCACCACTACCATATACAGAACCTGTTAAGATATGGTGCTATATAGCACCAAAAGTGGTTCCCCTATGATTACGAGCCAAGAACCACTTTTAGTGCCATATAGCACCATTGTTTTAGAGTGAAGACAGACTGTATATAGAGGAGACTCATCATTTGTTGAAAAACTAATGTGAGAAAGTGCAACAGTCAATAGATGGCAGCTCTAACAATGGCCAGGAGCCAATCATCTTTCTGATAGAGGCATCAGCTGCTGAGAAAAAGCACAACCAGATTTGCTGTTATTATATTTGCTATGCTATATCATAATCTTGACAGTTTTGGAGATATCGGTCAGTCTTTCCTCTTTCGTGTATTTGTATCCTGGAAAATAGCTTTTTGGGGGAGTATTCAAGATGATCAAGAGTGGACTGACTCGTCTTAAAGGGACTGATTTATCAAAATATATGAGTGTTTCCATTTGATAGTATCATTTATGGTATCAAGTGAAAGTGAATCAGTACAAAAATGAGAATAAGTGTGGTTAGTTACAGGACATCAGATCACCTCTCTAGTCAGTGTGGGTTTTGTTTGTTGTTTATGTGTGTAAAGCCAAGACGGATGCTGCAGTGGTTTCTCTATGACGCATCAGAAAGTGTATGTTTGAGTGTGATTGAGCATGTGTTTGTGCATGTTTGCGTGTGTGTTTACTCAGGCACTAACAGGGATATTTGTGTTAAACTGAAGCTGTGTGTGCATATATTCTTAGCTTATGTAAGATGAGTGTTTACACGTCAGGTTTACCTGAGCCTCATGCGCTGTCAAACATCTACTAATGTAAAGATTAACTGGGTGAACCGCGATCACCACAGATACACATTGATTCACATGACAGGCTGAAAATAGATCAAAATCCCTTCTTCAACTTCTAATTAAACTTTTAATGATCTGCTGCCTCATCGTCCACAGGCTGACAGTTACAGCAAAATCAATGTTGTGTTTTAGGATAACATTATGTTGGAACTGCTGCAGGTCTTGGAAGAGGTCCAGTCATTTACTCTGATGAGAGATGGAGGTTAATTAGATTAGAAAAAGCAAGACTTACACCATCTAACATGTCAGGAGAAGATGAAGCCGTCTCTGCTGCTGCTCACTGTTTATCTGTCTGTCTATCTTGTGTTTTTATCTGTAGGGTTTTCATTCTGTTCTTGCAGTTTTTGTTATCTGTATTTCCATCATTTACCCTTTCATATGTAATTTCAAACCCATTTTACTTTCTTCCCTGCAGTGCAAAAGGATTTTGTTTGGAAGAATTAGCCCTGTTCACACCAATAACTATAATGATAAAGATCTAAGGGTGTGTTCACACTTGGCATGTTTGGTTCGATTAAAACAAGTGTGAACGCTGTCATCCGAACCAAACAAGTGGACAGAGACCGCTGAAAAGACAGGTCTCACTCCGCTTCCAAACAAACTCTTGTGCTGTTCGACTGAAATTCGAACGCAACATGGACCAAAGACATGTAAACGCACCAAAGATGGGACATGACATCGTAAGATGTGAACCTAAAAAGGACAGAATGCTCAAGCATACCTGTTTTTTCTCGTCATAGTCGCCATGTTGCCCATCACAGTTCGGTACAGGCATCAGAACCGCGTCTCCTCTCAGCAGATCTTCGCCTGTGTGTGTGTGAGACAGAGGGATTTTTTGACTCCTTTACACATTTTATAAGCTCTTCACGAGTTCTCAGCTGGTCAAAATACCATCATATGTTGCTATGCACAGCTCATTTATCCCAGCACACAGTATTGGTTTGGATGTTCGGTAAGTTGGTCCAAAAGCTGACCAATCAGGCTGTGAACATATCCCTATGCTTTTAGGTTTCGTATCTTTTAGGTTCAGTGTTAAAGGAACACGCCACTAATTTTGAAAATAGGCTCATTTTCCAACTCCCCTCGAGTTAAACAGTTGAGTTTTACCGTTTCGAATCCATTCAGCCGATCTCCGGATCTGGCGGTAGAATTTTTAGCATAGCTTAGCATAGATCATTGAATCTGATTAGACCGTTAGCATCTCGCTCAAAAATGACCAATGACAGGCGCAATGATATTATGCAGCGCCTGAAAATAGACTAACTTTCGTCAACATAACCAACATGACAACCTGCTTGCACAGGGAGCGCGCTGGGGACTATTTTCAGGCACTGCGTAATATCATTGCGCCGCTGCCCCATGGTACGACAGCAAAGTTCCTTGATTATTACGCAGGAATGAGAGTATAGTTCCTAGCCATATCGGCCTAGAAAATGGCAACTTTTAATTTTCCGTCAGTCTTAGTACACAATGTAAAAACGGAAGAGTCAAGTTTTAAATAGGAAAAATATCAAAACTCTTTGATATTTTTTGGAGTGAGATGCTAACGGCCTAATCAGATTCAATGATCTATGCTAAGCTATGCTAAAAGTGCTACCACCAGATCCGGAGATCGGCTGAATGGATTCGAAAAAGGTAAAACTCAACTGTTTAACTCTAGGGGAGTTGGAAAATGAGCCTATTTTCAATAGTGGTGTGCTCCTTTAAAATGCCAATGTGAATGCTAAGCGGACCTGGACTAAATGTTTTTTGGTCCAGATAACTGGAAGCGAACTGAACACACCCTAAAAATCTTTCTAAATATTAAAGAATAGTATAAACCTCAGCTATAATGATAATCGAACACAGAGGAGCCATATCTTTGGAATCACTTTCAGAACGATTTTTTTCCAGCTGATGACTGATTAAAAACACTGACATCCAGTCAGAATCCATAAACAACAATATTGTCCGCTGGTGCAGACGCTAAGATAGTTATCGTTATAGTTATCGTCCTTGGTGTGACTGTGAACAGCCTTTATACTGGTCGCTCAGTTAAAAATAGAGACTGAAGCTTTCAAACTTCAGTTTTTCCAAGATTACAACTTTAATAACATGATGATTTTTTTATCTCTCCTCATGTCAGGAGGACCCACTTACTTTTCCTAAGTACAGGAGTGGTTGTTGCGGTAACCATGACTGCATTGCCGTTCCGGGCCGGACCACTGTCCTTCGCTGGACTTGTCATCTTCCGCCTCCTCTCTCTGCCTCTCGTCACGTCACAGACTCCATCACTCCCAGCGACCTCTGACCCGGAGCCTGTGCCCTCTCTGCCTGAAGAGTGCCGAAGAAAAATGCACCCTGTTACCTCCTACACAGGTGGGTGTAAAATACCTCGCTCTCTTCTGCCCTTTCCATCACTCGCATTTGGAGCCAAAGGTTAAAACGATAAGCTTTTGAATTATTTTCCCCCAAACATCAAACTAGTAAAAACTGCTTGTGAAACTTGCATAGCCAAAACGTCCACATTGCAGCTAGACCAGAAGAGACCATCTATATAAAACCAGAGATAAAAACAGAATAATGAATGGGAGAAATCACATTGTTCAATTTGGCGGCTGTAACTTTTTATACTTTCTATAATTTTATTCTTTCTACATTCAATACCATAGATAGGCGATGTATGACTGTGAATGCCAATATGCCCACCAAGTGAACTGATTTGCCTTATAGGGACACGTAAAGAGACCAACCTCGATTCATTTGTTAAAAATGCGTGCCCTTTGACTCTTGCCTGTTGCCGTTCCAGGGTACGTTTTCATCTGAGACTAGTTAACTGCCAGCAGTCGTCTTTTAATCATATGCTGCCCAGATGTTAAAGGTTAACACA
This sequence comes from Romanogobio albipinnatus, assembly GCA_023566225.1. Classification (NCBI taxonomy): domain Eukaryota; kingdom Metazoa; phylum Chordata; class Actinopteri; order Cypriniformes; family Gobionidae; genus Romanogobio; species Romanogobio albipinnatus. Next base: position 47,145,604 of record CM042250.1, on the reverse strand, counting down.
GCTGTGTGTACTATCAGGAGTATGTTCACACACCCTGCAGTTAATATCACACTCTAATCGACACTGCCCTGTTAATATGCTCTGCCCTGTTATATTTACATCCGTATTGTCTTATAATTCCTCCATTACACAAGTGTTAGTGAATTGCACTAGTAGCTAATGTACTATTAAAGACTGCTTAGTAGACTTTGTTTTTGGCCATAGAGAAAGATCCAGGAGTATTTATTTTTCAAGTGGGAGACAGTGAGGGTGTAGTCATCTGTTTCTGGGTGATAATGACTTTGATTTACAGCAAAGCTCACTTCAGCACTGTTCGGAGGACTTATAGGCTCCGTACACAATGTTTCTTCTCTTCATCCTAACTGCTCCTGTCTGAACATTTCATCATTAGTCACTGTTTTCACTCACAATAGAAGCTAAAAAATATTTAGACACTTAAAGGCACAATATGTAATTTTCGCCATAACAAAGGCATAGCTTGATGATTCCATGAATGAGTGTGAAATCATGGGAGTTGTTGTCTTCACCTCCACAGCCGATGGAAAGGAATCCAACACAAATCAAGTTAATGGATGAGCTAATGTATTAAAGTTGTATTAACATTACTGTGGTATGAAGCAGGGCGGGCCGAGAGCTGTGGGAGTGGAACAAGAGCTGCGCGAAACACTGGCCTTGAGTCCAGAGGAGCTTTTTTACTCCTGTTTTACATGGTTAAAACAATCATATTAAATACAGTTGAGTGTGTTGAAAGTATATATAATGTTACTCTGTGCATTTGGTCGGTGGCTGGTATGAGAGGCTTGTTGCACTTTGTAGTAATCTAGATCTATATTACAATGTCATATTAATAAAAGCTGGATGACTTGTATTGCTACAAGTTGCCCCTGAGGCATGGTAAAACTATGGCACTCGTGGTAAATCAAGAAAACAAGCGATTCAAACAATAATACTAACCGTGTTGAGCTATATAACAATAACAATAACAATCATTGTTGATAAAGGGAAACAGTCCAAACAGTTGCTCACATGTCTAATAAAACACATAATAAACTAATGTGTCATGGTTACTATTAGGGATGCAATGCTCTTTCTTTATTTTACTTAAACCCTTGTACACATTCATAGTGTATTGTATAATATAAAATAAATATATATAAAAATGTACACTGGCAGCTCAGAGCTGTACAGCAGCATTTAAGTATGAGATTGAATGAATAAATGTAAAATTAAAACACTACAGACTTCACTATAAAATATACATTGATTCTTATTAAAGTTCTTATTAAAGTCTTATTAAAGATTCTTATTAAATGGAGTTTTTCAGTCAAGAGCAGTTAGTGATTTTGTCTTCGTCTTTTGTTGTTTTATTAACATTAAACGGATAGTTCACTCAAAAATGGAAATTCTGTCATCTAATTTTCGCGCTCAAAAAATTTGTTTTAAACCTGAATAAAGTTTTTTCTTCTGTTGGACATAAAATATATTTTGTAGAATGTTGGAAACCAAACTAATTCCACTAGATTCAAGCCTGTTTCGCACTGTATATTTTCGACCACGATTTTACCGTCTGAGATCAATGTTTGTTTCTTTCCTCGCATGGCAAAAAATAACTCCAGACAGAGTCAAGACCAGAGTCTTAACTAAGAGGATCGTACAGTCAGACATGAAAGGTCATGCAGAGTCTGTCTTGCTTTTACTTTACTTCACCATGCTCATAACATACAATCTGTTAAACAGAAAAAGAAGTCAGAAAGTGAAGTCTCAATCCCTTTAACTACACGCTCTTTCTCCAAAAGACTAATCGCTTTTTTGCTGTTTACATGATATTGGGCGGCTAGAGCATTTTTTATTTGATTATTCCAAAATAACCTTTAAGCACCTTTAAGTGTCCAAATACTTTTTAGGCTCTCTGTATCTTCTCCTTTACCTCCAATGGCTTTGTCTTTACTGTCGTTTATTGAAGTCAAAATGTTTGACAGTACACATACATATCACTAAAATGGTTTTATGCAGTGTATTATTTTAAAAAGAAGTAGCGGGAAAGTAGTGTGTCCAGAATTTATGTTTCACAAGAATTTGCCATCTATTTCTTCACTTCCTCCCTGCTTTTTTGTATGTGGGTTGTGTTGTTCTCTCATTTGTGGCTGATGTTGTGACTGGACATCTGGTTTCATAGGCATCACACCTCATTAATGGGCCAGTGTGTGTGGTTTGGCCCCCCACCCCTTGCTTTCCCTTGTGTCTCAATGTTTCTCTTAAACAGGACAACATATAATAAGTATATTCACACATACAGCTGGAGTTCACCAGGTTGCCAGCATCTGTTTCTGCCTCTGAATGCACAAAAATGTTGGTGGGCTGTGTAACTTGCCATAGTTAAAAGAAAAACTGATCACACAAAAGTCTAATTTAAAAGAAGAAATTAATATTTTGCTCAGCAAGGATGCATTAAATTGATCAAAAGTGGCAGTACATACATTTATTAGTGTATTAGTGTATGTCTTTTTTGAGATGCTTCCCTCAGGGAGAAGGTACCGGTCGTTAAAATGTTCTACTGACCGTCATTTACACAGTTTCTTTCCTCAAGCTGTAATCGCTTTAAACAAAGCACTCTGAATGGGGTTTTTTAAAATTAAGAGAGGATTTTATCGTATAGTATTTTACTTTCTGGGTTTTTTATGTGGCATCGGCTTGTCTGTTTTATGTGGTGCTGTGTTTTGTATGTTATTTATATGTTTGTACTTTGAGCTTCTTGCATATCTTTTCCAATGTGGTTCTATACTGCAAATGGCAAATAAAGTGAACTGTGAACTGTTTTCAACATTGAAAGCAATAAGAATTGTTTCTTAAAAACAAAATCAGCATATTAGAATGATTTCTGAAGGATCATGTGTCACTGAAGACTGGAGTAATGATGCTGAAAATTCAGCTTTGATCACAGGAATAAATTACATTTTACAGTATATTGAAATAGAATCAAGTGTATAGTGTTAGTTCTGGCAGGTCACGTTAGTCAAGCTTGCATCAGCTGACTGTCAGCTGATCACGTCTACCAGGAATACAATGCCTATCACAGCATGCATATATAAGCTCCTTCAGTATTATCAGATGCTATCGCGATTCTCCGGAGCTAATTACCCTCCTCCATCCCCAGCTCCTCCTCTCGTCAGTCAGGATTTGGCATTCTGATTTCCCCTGAATCAGACTAAATTCCCAAATTATCACTGCTCACCCTGCTTTTATCCATGTTAGGCTGCATGGATGCACAGGGAGTTCTTGCCCAGAACAGAACCATACCGCCAATCTATACTATATGCTAATTGTCTATCACTTTGACGATAGTGATCCTGACAGAAAAACATTTTAATAATATTAATAATTATATTACATTTGAATAATGTTTCACAATATTACTGTTTTTACTGTATTTTTAATCAAATAACTGCAGCTTTGGTGAGCATAAGAGACTTCAAAAACATTAAACAATCTTACCGACCCCAAACGTTTGAATGAGTGTGCAGTAGATGTCAATAACAAAGATGTCATTCTATCACATTATGCAAGGGGGAAGTATTTGTATGTAAACTGCTTCAGTGGACAATGCATCTTATCATGAACAAGATTATTAATGCATGAATCAAGCTCACTTACGGTTTGGTAAACATCAACTGTGTGCAAAGACAAATCATACAGAACAGTGCAATCACTCATAGCAACACGAAGAGTAAATGCTGATAGTTGCCACATCATCATTTGCATAGAGTTAACTTGTGGGATTTTGTGGGATTAGTTTTGCACATGTTCTCCAACATCTGTCTAAACAGTGGGAAACAGCAGCTAAACAACGGATCAAACATCCAGGCTCACAGCTAACTGTCTAAATGTCACCTGTGGCTCTTTTCTGCCATAGCTTTAAACCCGTGGCTGTCCTCTTTCTCTCTGCCTGGAGTGAATGACTACTCACCGCTTGCGCTTGACCTCACCAGGAACCAGCTGATAGTGGGAGCTAGGTAACACACACACACACACACACACACACACACACACACACACACACACACACACACACACACACACGTTTGTATTGCTATCTAAGTGAGGACATTCCATAGGTGTAATGGTTTTTATACTGTACAAACTGTACATTTTATACCCCTACACTACCCCTACCCCTAAACCTACCCATCACAGGAAACATTCTGCATTTTGACATTTTTAATAAAACATTTAGTATGTTTAAAATTTTTGTTCGTGTTTCACATGTCCTCATATTTCATATTTACGTCATTATGAAAAAAATTGTGTCCTCATAAATCACAAACACACACACACACAAACAAACAGAAGTACAAGCCCAACTGAGCCTGTCAAACCTAATGTATTTCTCTCTCTCTGTAGGAATCATCTCTTCCGGTTGAGTTTGAGCAACGTCTCTCTCCTGCAGGTACAACTTTCTCTTTCTCTTCATACTCCTTCCCATCTGTCCATTCAATCATCTTGACATCTCTAGAAATGCAGTACCAGCACTGTATATTTTATTCATCCCATGCCAGACACGCACAGACTCAGTCTTTTATTATGACTGTCCACATGTTTAAAAGTGCTGACGCACAGAAGCTGAAATATCAAACACACACACACACACCTTCAGTAGCATGTTATTGTGCAGATGTTTGAGGAGCATTGACTTCCAAGACAGCTGCATCATGTTCAGCGTCCTGATTTGACCTCCTCTCCTCTGAATCTATTTTATTTAGTTTGGGACCAGGGTAATACAATTTTTTTTTTTTTTTTTATATTTTAGTTCTTAGAATAATTCTTCCTAAAAATGCAATTTTTTTTATAACTTGCCCATCCTTTAGAGTTTTTTTTGGTCTTAAGGATCAGACATGGTCATGGGAAATCATTCTGCCTGTTTTTGGTGTAAGAAACATTCACTAGCAAATAAAGTGTAGAATATGGTCCATTCAATATGCAGACATCTGTTCTCTTATGTTTGTCTGCTGCTTCAGCCTGTCTGCGTTTAAGGCGAGAAGCTGCCAGCAGACAGCAATCTCATCTGGGAGTGGGTTCAAATTGCCGTTGTTCATCTTGAAGGATGATTTGAAACCACCGCTGCACTTACTGTGTGGTGGGAACGCTGAGATTGTGTTGTGCTTGCGTGACATGCCTGTTGAAAGCTTTGAGCGGTTGTGTGATATTCAAGAGTGACTTTTCTGATGTTTGTTGAAGACCCTGCTGGTGAACTCTATAAACATTCACCGTAACCCTGAGAGGGGGTGATGCCCTGAAGGAAGATCTCACAAGAATCTGTCAGAATCCAGTGATTTAGGGTGACCTCATGACCCCGTGTCCACAAGAGTGACCCACAGTCACCCCCCGAGCAAACACACACTCAAACACACACACACACGGCAGTATGACAAGCTCCCCACTGTGGTCATGTACATCTCTCTTCTGAAAAAAAAAAAAAAATATTCAGAGTTTACATATTTCACATAAATTGGAAAATTGTCATATCATGCTGATCCATAAGTAAAACCCACATATGTAATTTCTCCATCATGAACAAAGGCCATTTCCAGTCCATCTCAAGTCATCTTTCATTATGCAAATGACATTTAAAAAAATGAATTAAATAAAAAGGCATAATCCTTTGCTAAGATAATTTCATAGCTATCATTTTATGCATCCTAAACTCTCACAATTAAAAAATGAATTAAAAGACAAAATTACAGCTTGAGTGGAAATGACACAAACAATGCTATAGACCAGCTTTACTTTCCTTTACGTTACTTTACTGTACTTTACTTTAGTATACTTTACTTTACCTTACTTTCTCCACGCTGGGACATTTAAAGTGCCTAAAGAAATGCTCACCAATAACTAATTTGAAAAGTGCATTAATATGAAGATCACTGCTTAAAGTAGAAGTTTTGAGATGCAGCCGTATTAAAGATGTGTGTAATCTGCACCATTAGCACCACCAAATTGAGTTTCAAGAATAATGACTTTTCAAACTGATTTTCTGAAAACTTGTCATGGGCCTTTCCAGACATTGACATTTAACAAAGTTGCACACATCACCCACGTCAGTATATGAAAGATATGGTAACAAGTAGTGTTGTGGAAAGTTACAAAATACAAGTTACAAAGTAATAATATATTGTGTTATTCCCCTAAAAAAGTAAATAATTTTTATGGAAAGTAAAAAGTTACTTTACTTTTGCGTTACTTTTTCTCACCTGGGCTTGGCTTGCTTTGTTTTTTAATAACAAAAAAAGTAATATTTTTGGCAAATCTAAAGGCCCTTTAAAGGGGCTATATGCAACTTTTTCCCCAAAATAAACGTAACAATAGCCTTTTTATTTTACCATTTATGACTCAAACATCTCCTGATGAGCATACTGACACCTTGTCCGCTCACAGTGGGTGCACCTATAAGCCTGTATCCTATTTTTCCTATTTTCTGGCGGGTCGTTTTTTCCCGCGCTGTCTGCGGATGTGACGTCACCACCGCTGCGAGAGCAAGCAGAAAATAAGAGCAGTTCTGTTTTTTGGCCACAGGTGTCAGTCGTGAGTTTAAATTTCAGAAAAACGCATATAGCCCCTTTAACAGTAAAAGTGAAATGCATAAGCCTCATGCTGCGTTCACACCGAATGCGAATTGAGCGTCTGGACTCAGTGATTTCCATGTAAAGTCTGGAGATCGTTAGACACGTTAAGCGTGGCTCGATGGATGCAATTTCGCCTCATTCCCGTGTCCAGTTTGCGTGAAAGAGGCTAATTGAGTTTCTTGCGCGATACGCGCATTACACACGAGAGGTTTTATTCGGTGCTTTTTGTGCATTCACGCTTTTGAAGCAAATTTGCTTCTGTGTTTCATCTGTGTATCATCATCTTGCTTCTGTGTATCAGTTTCATATACTGAAAAATCTGAAATTTGGTGTCTGTTCACACCGCGTTAACCAATCAGGAGCCTGCAAGCTGCTGTCACGTGGTGAAATGACGTGATAAACGGGGGCAGGTCCGCCCAGAGTCACTCATTATACGCTTTGGACGCGCGCGTGGATTCATGTTCAAGCATCCGACTAGATGCGATAGAAGCGAATTTGATGCTCAATTCGCGTTCATTGTGAACGCAGCATCAGGCTGAAGGAAATGCAAATTCCCACCTGTACAGTAGAGGGCGCAGCCCAAACAAACCTTTCAGCTGTGCTGCCATTCTGGATTGAAGAAGAATAAGACGCATGAGAAAGAAAGTTCAACACTGACTTCAGCAATAAAAACAAAATGAAAAATTTAAATCCAATTATGTTTTATCTAAAGTAATTTTTGCTTATTAGTATGGTTGAGTTGGATTGTCAAAGGTCAGCAACAACGACATTGGTTAATAAAGTGAGGTGAAATACATAAAGTATATTTGTTAATTATTGCAGGTTTGCGTAATATTCTGAGTTTGCATTTCACTGTTTTTTTTATTAATTTTGAGGAATACTGAATCTGTTTTTGTGCTAGTGTGATGTATAAATGCATGTTCACATTCTTCTAGAACAACAATATCCATTATGTTCACACAACGCCTCTGCACTTACGATTTCTCTCAACATGGGGACAGGAGAGCTATCAGTCAATAGATGGGAAGACAAAGTAACTTGTGTTACTTATTTAAAAAAGTAACTCCGATATTTTGTTGTAAATTTAAAAGTAATGTGTTACTTTACATTTACATTTATGCATTTGGCAGACGCTTTTATCCAAAGTGACTTACAGTGCCCTTATTACAGGGACAATCCCCCTGGAGCAACATGGAGTAAAGTGCCTTGCTCAAGGACACACTGGTAGTGACCGCTGGGATCGAACCAGCAACCTTCTGCGAATCAGTTCCATGGTTTAACCCACTGGAACACCATCTCACATGAAAGAAGTAACCTGACTATGTAACTCATGTTACTTGGGTTACCCCAAACACTGATAACAAGAGGTTTGGATCTGTTAGATCTCGTCAATGATTTATTATATCTCACTTGAAATATTTCTTGTGTAATGATGGTTCTGCATCGGCCACTTCACTGTTGAGACGAACTGATCGCAGAGAGAGATAGAGAGAGCAGATAACAGTGTTTTAGCTAAGGTCAAATGATTGTGCCTGGTAGGGAAGACAAGGATGAGAAGATCTCGAGCGTGTTGGAGAAAAAACACAACCCCCAGAGGTGACGCAAGTCTGACCTCTCAAGATCTTTTCAGGGAATCCTGCTCTTCAAATGAACTCCTTTCATTCGTTGTTCAGTGACTGACTGCAGAGACACAGTTAGATTTATGATTGCTTTCTGAAACTTTGCGCTCTGGCTCTCTCTTTGTTTCTCTCTTTTTCCTAAACAACAAGAATGAAATGTAGTCTGCAAAAGTCAAATGAACAGATGCAGTTTGTCAGAAGATGTGTAATGAGCTCTTTTGTAGATGTGTTTGTGCTCATCAGAAGCGCCTGGTGCTTTTCAAGAGCGTGGAAGCACAGATGTCACTTATCAAATATATACTTCAACCTCTTTTTTTTAGTATATGCAATGTTGCTCTTAACTCTTTCCCCGCCAAACACAGAATTTTCTGTGTTTCCGTGTTTTCACTGTTATACGCTAGTGGGGCGGTATTACGCATTTTCTGAATGAGTACAGAATCTCCTGATCAAAACACAGACGAGGAAGACGCAAAAAAACAAGTGATTGTATGTAAGCAGATGCATATGTAAAATAACGTAATCATCAACATTAAACATCTTATAAATCAAAACGGCCTAATGTTACTGAATGAAATGTCGACCCAGGGTGAGCTACAGGACTGTGTGAGCATTAGGGGTGTTGATGGGCTCGATCTACTCCATCTGTGTTTTGATCATCGTTCTGAATCTGATCTGGATGTAGTCTTTGACAAAACGTGATTTTTCTCAGCTTTTTGTTCAAAATGTTGCTTTTTTTTAAAAACTCAGATATTTATGCAACAAAATATTATATGGGCCATTACATTTTCAAAAACAAAAAAAGATCAAAAAACCCTGGCGGTGGCTGGCAACCTTTTTTTAAAAGCGCTGGCGGGGAAAGAGTTAAAACTTCTTAAACTACCACTAAACAGTGAAAGCACTCAAAGAATGCTCAGAATTGAATTTTTACAATATTTACAAATGGCAATAGGAACAAGATTACGAACATCAAACTAAATTAATTCCACTAACTAACAGACACACAGTCTGTCTCTTGCTCCGTGTACAGTGTTGTCTTTTATATTTCAAATTGTCATGTATATCAATTCAATTGCCCGTTTGCTGCAAAATGGTATTTTCATATTTCTACACTATCATTTAAAAGTTTGGGGTCAGCAAGATTTCATGTTTTTGCTCAACAAGGTTGCATTTATTTGTTCAAAAATAAAAAAAAATTCTATGTGAATATATTGTAAAATGTAATTTATTCCTGTGATCAAAGCTGAATTTTCAGCATCATTACTCCAGTCTTCAGTGTCACATGATCCTTCAGAAATCATTCTAATATGCCGATTGGCTGCTCAAGAAACATTTCTTATTATGTTGAAAATAGTTGGGCTGCCTCATTATTGTGTAAAAACCATGATATATGTTTTTAATTTGCTGAATAGAAAGTTAAAAAGAACAGCATTTATTTGAAATCGAAATCTTTTGGTACATTATAAATGTCTTTACTTGTCCTATTTGATCAATTCAATGCATCCTTGCTGAATAAAAGTATTCATTTCTTTCAGCAACAAAAAAAAAACTCTTACTGACCCCAAACTGTAGTGTATATTTTGATTTTGGGATGAAGTTTGACCCGGTTCACCCTAATGTGTGAAAGTGTGAGTTTAATAATCTAGATCTGGCTGTGATTATCTTTATCATAAAACTTCCCCCGGCTCAAACGTTAATCTGTGAAGAGCTGTTTTATCTGTGACCTTTCCACTCCTCTCACTCTATTCAGGGTCTGCTGGGATCCTCACAAGGGTCTCAACCAATGCAAAATCATCGTTATTATTTCATTCTATAGTATCTGTGTGTGTTGGTGTGTGTGTATGTGAGACTCTGGTCTACATCATTATTTTTGAGGCAATGACAACACAGATAAACATGACAATGCAGCCTGTGAAAGGAGAGGGAGGGACAAGGAATAAAAGAGAGGAAGAACGTCTAAAACTAGTGAAACAACACATTCAAGGGTTTTAGTTTCAGATAAGAGAATGAATGCGATTAGGACAAACCGTCCAGTGTTCCCTAATTAAATGTCATACAATTGTTCTTTCACACATCTGCCTCACCATGGAGTCATATTGTGTATTTGCAGCGAAACTTTCAGTCTTCTATCTTTTTGTCTTCTATTATTGTGTTTTTTATACCTTCTTCATATTGAGGAAAGAAGCTGAAAGAGCTTCCCATGACTGGGGGGTGGGGGGTGGGGGGGGGGGGGGGTGTCTAATGCTATTTCATGCATTCTGACTTATTTACACTGCTAACGAGTTGCATTCTCATGCTAAACATGGCCAAAATGTCAAAAATCGACATATGACGGTGTATTTCTGTGCCAAATACACTCCTTTAGGATTCTAATAAGTATGGAGTATGGCCCTGTATAGTCTCACGTAGCCAGACCTTCAGACTGATGACAGAAGAAGGTCTGGACTCTATCGCAGCTTTCATTGGTCAAGGACCGCCCAAGAGGACGTTTGACCGACATGTGACGCAACCAAATTCAGTTCGTTTTGTTTCGCGTCATGTTTAGGGGTGTGAAAATGTCAATGTCCCTGCAATAACAGACCGGTGTGCATCTATAAATGATTCATTCAAGAACGTTGTGCAAGTTTACTGCAACAACACAGCGTTTTGTAAACACGACAGCCTTCTTCTTCCACGAGGGAGTTTGGCGTCACAGCATTTGTTTCCTGACGGACCTTTAAAGAACGCAACACACACGTCTCGCGGACGTCCTGTAGAATTCAACCAATCAGATGACGACTTAAAAATCCCTGAAGTGTTTCCAGATAAGTCTGCCATATGCATCAGACGTTCAGCCAACGGTCCGTGGGCGTGACGTCTGAAGCTGAGACTAGGCCCTGAATGATGTCATAAAGGGCGGAATTGCTTGTATGGGCACTTCTCCCGGATGAGTGCGAGCGCACATCAACCAGAGCGAGAGCAAGAGCACGCCCATCAACAAGCTTTGTTCGGGTTACGGGAGCCAGAGTCCTGCAACGGGTCGGGTACCGGTAATATGTGCAATATTTGTATGTCTAAATTACCATTACACATAGGCAACAATGATATGACATTTGACCCATCACGTCACCTCCACTGCGACAGTGAGACTTTTGTTGATGCTTCCCGTAGCCCAGCTGCGAAGAGAGTTCCTTTGGTTTCAACAGTTGATTGTTTGTCAGACGTAGAGGACTCCAGCGAAGACACTGTGCTGCCCGAGGACGAGGTCTCTGCATACATCGAGTTCAAGCCACCCAAAGGGGATCCTTTCGATGTTTTGTTGTGGTGGAAGGAGCATGCGAAAACATTTCCCAACCTGGCAATGATTGCGCGGAATGTTCTCTCCATCCCAGCATCAAGCGCTGCGAGTGAGAGAGACTTTTCCACAGTTGGTTTTGTAATCCAAGAACGGAGAACGCAACTTAAACCTGGGACTGTGGACGATATCCTTTTCCTGCACATTAACCTTAAGGGAAAGTAAATGCATAGGCATAGGCCTATATAGGCTATAGCCTATAATATACTGTTTGTGAGCGACAGGCCCAGGTGTTTTTTTTTTTTCTTCATTAACAGGTCTATTTGCGTAGGTAGGCTATAGTTATCAGTTTCCATAGCCTATTTAGGTTCGTAGGCTACTTGAATGGCGCAAAACAAAGCGCACTTTAGCCTGTTTCATAGCCCATTCATGACACTGTTGTGATGTTGTGAGAGAGAGGTGCAAGATAAAAAATAAAGCACTTTAATTGGAATGATTTTAGCGTGTGTGATTTATCGCGGGCACGGATCGGGTAACGGGCCAAATATTAACGGGTCTGGGCGGGTGCGGATTTTATTTTGATATTATCACGGGTGACGGGTCGGATCTGGTGCTGAACTTTGCGGGCGCGGGTCTCCAAAAATGGACCCGTGCAGAACTCTGACGGGAGCTGTCGACAGGGCTGTCATTTTGTTGTTAGACCACGAAATCAACAATGTCACTAAAAGTGTGTTTTTGGTTGTGAGGGAAAGAAAACCTTGTTCAGCTTTCCAAATAACCCAGCGTTAAGGAAACAGTGGATGCAGTTTGTTTTTACGGAGCAGCAACTGAGTTCTGCAAGTGTGTTTATTTGTTCCCGGTCATTAGTCGAAACCGCAGGCGACGAGTGAAACTGCATCAAATGTCTGTGTTTTGTTGGCAATCGGCGCGTAAGTGCATATAATGTCAACAACACAGACGTATAGTGAATCGAAAGTTATCCAGGGATAATGCCATGATGTAGTGTGTGTGTGTGTGTGTGTGTGTGTGTGTGCGCGCTTGTGACTCTTTAGCTCCGCCCACTGCAAATCTCCACGAGATATGAATACTACTCAAGATTAATATGAGATCGGCAGAAACTGTGTGTGTGTTATGTACCCTTTAAGAGGATGTACTGTTATTCTGCCTCTTTAAATGTAAATCAAAACCATAGTAACAGGACAGGAGAGGTTTGGATTTGTTGTCATGGTTGTGTAAAGGTAAAAGGAATGTTGACCGTTTCACTTTAATGAGTTTGTTTGTTCGGACAGTTCGTTTAAATGAACTGGTTTGAGTAAACAGTTTACGAATTTGTATGAATCACCAGTAAACAGTAGTTCCCTGTGTGACCTTTAACAATTTTGTAATGAAATAAATATTTAAATGCGGTTGTTTATCACTGTGTTTATCATTACAACATCACAGTTTTACGTGTAAACAAGGTTGTTAAAGCTGAGTGGTGAATGTTTTGTAAATTGATTCAGTCGAATCATTAAAACTATTCCAGTTTTCTGATTTGTACAGGAAAGCTTATCCTAAATATTAAGGTATTTCTTGCACATCCACGCTGTCTTAAGCAGACCGTCCATGCTGATGTTGCTCTCTACAGCTGAATCCAGTCTCCTAAGCAGTCTGCACAATAAACAAGCAAAGTGGCAACTCCACTGTGAGTTGTGAGTGTTACAATGTCAATTGTTTCTGTAGCATTGCTGCAAAGTGTTCTAGGTTTGCAGAAACCTTCAGATTCATCTGGAATGTTAAAGTGCTGTTTTATCAGTTAAAGCAGGGTTTCCCGAAGCCCTTGATGTAAAATATTAACTCGAAGTACACCTGAGTACATCTTTCAATAACACTTTTGCCAATAAAAAACCAATAGGGGTGGCACGGTTCACAAAACCCACGGTTCGGTTCATATCACGGTTTTAGGGTCACGGTTTTCGGTTCTGTACGGTTGTTGTTGTTTTTAATCGTTAACACTCCAGAAATTTACTTCAGCATATGATATATATCTTAATCATCCACAATTTAGGATACAGTATTAAAAATTGTTATATCATGTAGAAGTTGTTTCTTAACTGGCTGTCTACTGAGTCTGTCTAACATTTCTCATGTTAATCATGTCAATTTTGATCAGAACAATGCACTGTGGCTTTAATTCATCTGACCTGATTAACAAATTTCACCATGAAGTGTTCCGTGTGTTTCACAATCACCATATGACATCCAGCGCTGTGAAAAAAAAAAAAAAATACACGAAAACACAACACTGCCAGAAGTTTTTGTCCAAACTTCAAAGGCATGTTTAAATTATTAAAACTAGAAGCATATCTTAACTTTTAAATGTTACATTTATCATGTGAACTACTTTATATACAACATGTTATATGCATGTGTGTATGAGACTGAGGGAAACACGGTCGCATTTGCAGCAGATATGTGCTGCCCATCATAAATCAAAGCATGAGACAGACAGGGGTCGGAGGAGAACACCGGAAAATGTGACAGAATGGACAATATTTGTCTGTATTTGCAATACAAGAGCCACGGTTCAGCTGCGCGAGACAAACACTGCAAGTGTGTGAATGCACAACGGGCACGCGCGGCTCCCGTTCTCCATACGCACTGCATCTGCCCTGCCTGCTATACGTCGCTGGCGCATCCTCCAACTCCGGGCAGCCTTCCTTATCTCTCCCACTTGCATTTCTACACGTGACGTGACCTGCAGCACTCCACTTTTACTTTATTTTACTGTATGTCCACACACGCACCTCTTATTTCACGTGAAAAGGACACCCACTGTCTGAGGTAACATACGGGCGCGAGGATACATTGTGCATGCGTCGAAACCGTGCGACGCACACGCTCCGAACCGAGACAAGCAAACCGAACGGTTCAGTTTTTTTCATGTACCGTGCCACCCCTAATAACCAATAAAAAAACATAAAAAATAAAACATAAAAAAGTGTTACCTGAGAAAAAAAAGAAATATAACTGATATAAATCAAATCAAAAAGTTTTATAGTAAAGTTATGGTGTTTTAATTTAAATTTTGGTGTCATAATATTGCTAGCCTGACGTCGTCATACTCAGATTCTAGTCAGAATATGAGTCTGATACTGCTCCGTTGGGCTGTGATTATGGGGTGTGTTTCAACCGAACCAGGAAAGAAAATGCCTATGCACTCAATTGGATTGACCTACAACCAATCAGAGCAAGGGAGTAAGTGACGTATGTTGAGCGATGCATAGTTGTCAACAGAACGCAAGTGCACGCACGCTGGAAGAAGTAAAATAAGAAGATGAACTATCTTTTCCGGTGTTGTAAAAGAATTTAAGGATACACAGAGTACTTACCAACACGATCATCATCATTTTTGAGAGAAATAGTAAAGGTGAATGCATATACGAACAAGTTCTCCGTTTAGTAAACAAATTCAACCCAAGCGCTCTTTGGTGACGTGCATGATTACGTCACTGTTGATCATCTGTCCATCATCGTATAAAGCCCGCCCTGACAATTTGATTGGTCCGAACTGCTCCGTTTTGAGCATAGTTGCTCCACAATGCATTAACTAGTGTTAACAAATGAGTCCTTATTGTGAAGCGTTCCCATCATATCATTAGCTAGTTAGTCTTTTACACAAATATTTGCAAATACACATTCACCTTCAAGTTCACTTTATTGTCATTCAGTCCAGACATGGGAGAATGAAATTACATTTCTCTTCAGGTCCTGGCAATAATTTAACGCTATACCGACGTGACAATGATATATAGAAAGGTCAAGTATACAACATATGCTGTAGGGCACATTAGAAGTGCATGTTTAGAGGCTGTTCACACAGAGCGCGTATATTCCATTCCACTGAGCTACTTTTTCATTGTTTTTCAATGCAAACACGGGAAAACGTGTTTAACCATTCGCGTCTTTTGCAGTAGGTGTGTCCCAATTTGCGTACATATGCACTTATAATCTATGCCGTTTTATAGTATAAATAATGTGAGTAGTGTTTTCACACTGAAATTTCCAAATAGAAAACCGTTAAATGACCGGATGATGCACTTAATTAACCGAAATAATGAAGCGTGGAGTGTTGGACCCTTCATGGGAATTGATCCAAAATCACCCCATATACCCTTATATAGGGCACTATATATAATCTTCTCATTGGACACTCATTACTGTAATATAATAATTTACTGTATTACAGTAAAAAATTACTAATACAATCATGTTTTACATTTGAAAAGTATGAATTCAAGGCCGTACTACGAAAATACTATAATGTATAGATGCTTTACAATTAAATATATCATTATTTTTTCACTTTACAGGAATTATGTTTATAATGAGCTTTTGTCATTTATCAAACATTTTTATCTAAAGAAATTGAGCAAGAGATTTGTTTTTTGAGAATTGTGGTGGGGCTTAATTTTCATTGAAATAATGCAAAAATATACAAAAGTTCTTATAATTAATTGGCTTTATGCACAGCTGCACTACTTCCTGAACTTCAGCCAGCTCCTTTGTTTCCTGTCTGCCATTATTGGACAAACTGATTAATCCAGGTGTGCCTGACCTCTGTAGTTACAACAACAATAATCAGACACACCTGGATTAATCAGTTTGTCCAATAAAGGCAGACAGGAAACAAAGGAGCTGGCTGAAGTTCAGGAAGTAGTGCAGCTGTGCATAAAGTCAATTGTTTTAAAAAATGGTAACACTTTACAATAAGGTTCATTAGTTAACATTAGTTAACT
Source organism: Romanogobio albipinnatus (assembly GCA_023566225.1). Taxonomy (NCBI): domain Eukaryota; kingdom Metazoa; phylum Chordata; class Actinopteri; order Cypriniformes; family Gobionidae; genus Romanogobio; species Romanogobio albipinnatus. Next base: position 47,129,319 of record CM042250.1, on the reverse strand, counting down.
ACATTAGTTAACATGAACTAATAATGCACTTTTAAAGCATTCATTTATCTTTGTTAATGTTAATTTCAACATTTACTAATGCATTATTAAAATCTTGTTAACATTAGTTAATGCACTGTGAACTAACATGAACAAACGATGAACAGCTGGATTTTTATTAACTAACGTTAACAAAGATTAACTAATGCTGAACAGAGGTGTTGTTCATGGTTAGTTCATGTTAACTAATGCATTAACTAATGTTAACTAATACAACCTTATTGTAAAGTGTTACCTAAAAAATATAATTTCATATTTCTACACTGTCATTTAACAGTCTATGCTCACATCACAAGCAGGTAAACAAATTAAATATTTAATCTTTTTAGTAAGTGATTTTGTTTTCAATTCAAATTTACTGTTTTATTAGATTTTTATATATTTTATCATTTAATTAATACATGTTTTGCTTTTCATCAACTCCCTTTCAATTCCTCGAGAACCCCAGTTTGGGAAACTCTGAGTTAAAGGATGCGTGGGAATTTTAGCGCAGCACAGGACTGGATGCATGTCTCGATAGCTTAACTTCTTACAGTGATGTTAATTGGCTGTTCATTGCAGGCCACAGAATGGGGCGTAGACGAGACCACCAGGAGGTCCTGTCAGAGCAAAGGAAAGACAGAGGTGAGAAGGGAGAGGTGAACCCTGGGATGAAAGCTCTGTGTTATAGAGTGTATTTGTGTATATGTTATATATGTGTGTGAAATGAAATATTTTTTCAATTTCTCTCCTCCTCTCAGGATGATTGTCAGAACTATGTTCGTGTCCTCCTGTTGAACGGCAGCCGTTTGTTTACCTGTGGGACTAATGCTTTCATGCCCATCTGTACGACTCGCCCTATTACCGACGTGGCTAGCGTTCTGGAGTCCATCAGCGGGGTGGCACGCTGTCCCTATGACCCTCGGCACAACTCTACAGCTATGATAACTGAGAGTGGAGAAGTCTATGCGGCCACAGTGACTGATTTCTCTAGCCGTGACCCTATTATTTACCGCAGTCTGGGGAACATGCCGCCCCTGCGGACAGCCCAGTACAACTCCAAATGGCTCAGTGGTACAGTGGGACAAAACACACACTTATCTTACAAAACCTGTCAAGAACACGTCCAGGTCATATTGCATTCCAAAATCAAAATTCCTCTATAAGAAATTATATTTTGCTAAAAGAAAATTAGGCCTGCTTTTTTTGCAATGTGACATTATTTTAATGACAATTAAGCTTATTTTGACCTATATTATATATTCTATATTCTCATTACTGCATTTTTAAATTGTATATTCTTGGTAGTTGTAATGCGGTTCTGAGTTCTCTTGGGTAGGAAGGAAGAAGGCGGGGTCGGCGTGACTGGGACTTGCAACTTTATTAAGCAGTCTTTCTCATAAACAAACATAAACAACGCACGAGGGCGTATAAATCGTCAGTAGTTCACTCTTTTCTCTTTTAGGTGATTTCTCTCGTTCAGCACGGTCACTCTCCTCTGCTTTGGCAGCTCAGACGGCAAGTCCCAGTCGAACTCTCTCTCTCATCTCTCTCCCAGCAGCCGCTTATATGCGGTCTCTCCACGCCAATTACTGCAAACAGAGACAGGTGTTCGTCATTTGCACTTGACCTACTTACCGACCGCTCGGCTCCGCCCTCTCTCTCCCGCTACAGACCTCGCGGTACCACGCCCACCCCGCCACATACCCCCACCGCCCGTCTCAGGCCGGGGAGCCATCCGGCCTGCAGCCTCCCCCCCCCCCCTCCTGGAGAGGAAGTCAGCCACAGCCATCTGAGCACCCGGCCTGTGGACCACCTTGAACTTAAAGGGTTGTAATGCCAGATACCAACGGGTGATCCGCGCGTTGGTATCTTTCATGCGGTGGAGCCACTGCAAGGGGGCGTGATCCGAACAGAGGGTGAACTCCCGCCCGAGGAGGTAATAGCGAAGGGTGAGAACGGCCCACCTGATGGCCAAACACTCCTTCTCTATGGTGCTGTACATCATCTCTCTCTTAGAGAGCTTGCGACTGATGTACAGCACCGGCCGCTCTTCACCCTCCACCTCCTGGGACAGGACTGCGCCCAACCCCCTGTCCGAGGCGTCAGTCTGTAGGGAAAAAGGGAGAGAAAAGTTAGGAGCTTGTAGGAGCGGTCCACCACACAGAGCAGCCTTTATCTGGGTAAAAGCCTGCTGGCACCGCTCCGTCCACTGAACTGTATCTGGTACCTCCTTTCTAGTTAGATCAGTCAGCGGGCTGGCGAGCTCCGAATAATTAGGCACAAACCTTCTGTAATACCCCGCCAGCCCCAGGAACTGTCTAACCTCCTTTTTGGTCTTGGGTCTCGGACAGGTCGCAACCGCTGCGGTCTTATCAATTTGGGGACGCACCTGCCCATGTCCCAAGTGGAAGCCCAGATATCTTACTTCCACCCGCCCAATCGCACACTTCTTTGGGTTGGCCGTGAGCCCCGCCCCTCTCAACGTCTTCAGGACAGCTCGCAAGTGCTGCATATGACGCTGCCAGTCCGCACTGTAGATGATGATATCATCTAGATAGGCAGCGGCATACGCAGCATGCGGCCGGAGAATTCTGTCCATCAGACGCTGGAAGGTCGCAGGAGCCCCGAACAAGCCGAAAGGAAGGGTGATAAATTGGTGTAATCCAAACGGCGTGGTGAAAGCTGTTTTTTCTTTGGACATGGGAGACAAGGGGATCTGCCAATATCCCTTTGTTAAGTCCAGCGTCGAATAAAAACGAGCAGTGCCCAGCCGATCAAGCAATTCGTCAACCCTTGGCATTGGATAAGCGTCGAATTTTGACACCGCGTTTACCTTACGGTAGTCCACACAGAACCGGACCGAGCCGTCAGGTTTAGGGACTAAAACAATCGGGCTCGCCCAGTCACTGTTGGACTCTTCTATTACCCCCATGTCCAGCATAGCTTCTAATTCCGCCTGAACGACTTTTTTCTTGTGTTCAGGTAAGCGATAAGGCCGGCTGCGAACAACCACGCCCGGCTCCGTCTCAACGTGGTGCTGAATGAGGTCGGTCCGGCCGGGTAGGGGCGAGAACACGTCAGCAAATTCTGCTTGTAAACGACTTACGTCAGTGAGCTGCGAGGGTGAGAGGTGGTCTCCTCCCGAGGCCAGAGCGATAGATTGAGGCTTTTGGACCGCCTCCGGCCCGAGATCCTCCTCCCCACTCACTACCGTCGCAAGCATCACTGACTCCGCCTCAGACCATTTTTTGAGGAGGTTGAGGTGGTAGATTTGACGTGCCCCGTCCCTATCCGACCGCACGACCTCATAGTTGAGCTCGCCAACTCGCCGTGCGACCTCAAAGGGCCCCTGCCACTTCGCGAGTAATTTAGAACTCGATGTCGGGAGTAATACAAGGACTTTGTCTCCCGGTGAAAATTGACGCAGTCTAGTGCCTCTGTTGTAGAGCTGTCGTTGTCTGTCCTGAGCCTGTAACAAATTCTCCATTGACAGCCGCCCCAAAGTGTGGAGTTTTGTTCTCAGGTCCAGGACATACTGAATTTCATTTTTGCTCGCTGAAGGTCCGTCCTCCCAAGCCTCCCTAAGGACATCCAGCACCCCCCGAGGCTGGCGTCCATAGAGAAGCTCGAAGGGGGAAAACCCCGTGGAGGCTTGCGGGACCTCGCGCACAGCGAACAACAGAGGCTCTAGCCACCTATCCCAATTTTTGGCGTCCTCGTGAACGAACTTACGAATCATGGATTTCAACGTGCGATTAAATCGTTCCACCAGACCATCTGTTTGTGGGTGATAGACGCTGGTGCGAACCGATTTAATGCCCAATAATTCATACAGTTCGCGAATCGTTCGTGACATGAACGCCGTGCCCTGATCGGTGAGAATCTCTTTCGGGATTCCCACCCGGGAGATTAAGGAAAACAGTGCGCTCGCGACACTTTTCGCCGAAATAGTGCGGAGCGGAACTGCCTCCGGGTATCGTGTTGCATAGTCCACCAAAACCAATGCAAAACGATGCCCGCGTGCTGACCGTTCTAATGGCCCGATGAGGTCCATGCCAATTCGTTCGAAGGGGACCTGCATCAACGGGAGCGGGCACAATGGTGCTTTTGGGGTGGCCGGTGGATTCACCAACTGACATTCACGACAAGACGCACACCACCTGCGTACATTCTCGTGAATGCCCGGCCAGAAAAACCGGGCCATTAGACGGTTAAGTGTAGCCGCTGTTCCTAAATGCCCGGCCATGGGATTCGCGTGAGCCGCCTGGAAAAGCATTTCCCGACGGCTTTTAGGCACTAACAACTGGGTTGTATCTTGTTTTGTCTGAGCGTCTTGAGTCACTCGATACAACCTATCTTTTAACACAGAAAAATAAGGATAAGAGAGCGGCTGGTCAGGATGGAGGAGATGGCCGTCGATCGAACGGACCTGACTAAACGCATGTTTAAGCGACTCATCCTGGGACTGCTCCAGGGGAAAATCATCGCGGTCTGTGAGGGTGGGTAGCTCCAGACCGCTCTGTTCCCCTGGAAGAGCACCCAGAGGTCCCGAATCCACCTCTCCCAACTGAGCAACCGTCTCTTTCCTCTTTTTTCCCTTTCCCCAAGAGGCATCCACACACAAGTGCCCCAATAGTGTATTAAATGCTGGCCAATTGGTACCCAAAATCAGTGGATGCCGGAGGTGCGGATTAACTGCAACCTCAACACTATGCGTTTTACCCCGAAATTGAATACCCACGGGCAACAACGGATAGTTCACCACTTCCCCGTGCACACACCGTACCTTAACCATGCGGCCGTTAACCAACGCCTTAGGTTGAATCAAGCTTTGATGGATGGAGGTCTGGTTACACCCTGAATCCACCAGAGCTTGATAAGTACCCCCCTTGATACTCACGGGTATCTGGTACAGGCCAGCTTGATCGGGGGCAGCTTGCGGCGCGTCGGGGACCCGGATCAATGTCCCCACTTCCATCACCGGACACCGATCAATAAAATGTCCGGGATCCCCACAACGCCAACAAGCCGGCCCAGACTTCCCCGCCACTCTAGTGGCTGGCAGCGGTTCCCCAAATTGGCGCGGAGAGAGCGCCGACGCGGATGTGGTGGGGAACGGGTCGCTGGTCGCTCCCCCTCCTCTAGCTGCTGGTCGGGGGGCTGCCGGAGTCTCCGCGGGCAGCCCTGTCCTCCACCTCGGTGCTGGCCTGGGCTGGAGCCCGCTGCGCGACCTGGGTAGAGGGATAGGCTTGGAGAGAAGAGGGGGGGGGAGGAGAAGAGAGAGAGAGAGAGAGAGAAGCCGAAGGAAGGGGCTCGCCGACCCCGTGGCACGCCACCATGTGGTCCTCCGCCAACTGGATGGCCTGGGACAGCGACGTCGGGCGGTGGCACTGGACCCACTGCGCGGTCTTCTGGGGAAGCCGCGCGACGAACTGCTCCAGCACCACACGGTCGATGATTCCCTCGACGTCGCCTCCGCCGGCCATCAGCCACTTGCGGCACGAGTCCCGGAGCTGGTGCGCGAAGGTGAAGGGCCGGCCGGATTCGCCGAGGGTCAGGCTCCGAAAGCGCTGCCGCTGTTGCTCTGGGCTCCGGCCGACCCGCTGCATGATGGCGCGCTTCAGGTCTTCGTAGTCCAGGAGATTCTGGACTGGCAGTTGGTGTGCGGCTACCTGTGCTTCTCCTGACAACAGCGGCAGGAGCCGCATCGGCCAGTCCGACCGGGGCCACCCCCGGGACTCGGCGGACCTCTCGAAGAGGTCGATGAATGCCTCCGGATCATCCTCGGAGCCCATCTTCGAGAGGTGGATGGTGGGGGCCGAGTCGGATGTAGACGGGGGGGTGGCCGGAATCTCCCGGACCATCCAGCTCCGGAACAGCTCGCGGTCTTCATGCTGGGCACGAATGAGGGCCTCAAAACGCTTGTCCTGTTCGGCCCTCACGGCCAGCAGATCTGCATGGGTCTGTTGGTGAAGACCGGCGAGCGATGAAACCAGGTCCGCAAGCGGCGTCTTCGGCGGGGTCTGCATGGCGGCGGCTTTCTTCTTCCTTCCCGGGTTTCGACACCAGTGTAATGCGGTTCTGAGTTCTCTTGGGTAGGAAGGAAGAAGGCGGGGTCGGCGTGACTGGGACTTGCAACTTTATTAAGCAGTCTTTCTCATAAACAAACATAAACAACGCACGAGGGCGTATAAATCGTCAGTAGTTCACTCTTTTCTCTTTTAGGTGATTTCTCTCGTTCAGCACGGTCACTCTCCTCTGCTTTGGCAGCTCAGACGGCAAGTCCCAGTCGAACTCTCTCTCTCATCTCTCTCCCAGCAGCCGCTTATATGCGGTCTCTCCACGCCAATTACTGCAAACAGAGACAGGTGTTCGTCATTTGCACTTGACCTACTTACCGACCGCTCGGCTCCGCCCTCTCTCTCCCGCTACAGACCTCGCGGTACCACGCCCACCCCGCCACAGTAGTATTTGTTGTACTTAAAAAAAAACATTATATTAGCTTATTTTATATAATGCAGCAACAAAATACTGTATTAGTGAATTCACGAATAAATAAAAAAAAGATCTAGATACATTGTTTATGATTGCAGTATTTTTCTACTGTGATAAAAAAAACTGTATTACAGTGATAAGAATCACCATTCGGAAAATAAAATTTAAAGAATGTTGAGGGAAAATAATATCACAAGTCAATCATCTTAACAGTGTTAAATATTCATCAATTTCTCTATTTTTTCTTCAGATTTTGTGGTGAAATGTGACTTGGACCCTTCTATTTATGGCTATGTATTGAAAAAAGTGTTTTGAAAGTATATTTTGTCATGTCAAACCACACCTCTGTCACTCTGTCAGTGAGATATCCACCCTTTCTCTCCACAGAACCTCACTTTGTCTCTGCGTATGAGGTGGGCCGCTTCACATACCTCTTTCTTAGAGAGAACGCAGTAGAACAGGATTGCGGGAAGACTGTCTTCTCTCGTGTGGCCCGCGTGTGTCAGAATGACATTGGTGGTCGTTTCCTTCTGGAAGACACATGGACCACCTTCATGAAGGCTCGACTGAACTGTTCCCGCTCTGGAGATGTTCCCTTCTACTACCATGAGCTGCAGAGCACCTTCTACCTTCCTGAGCAAGATCTCATTTACGGAGTCTTCACCACCAATGTGTGAGTGGATTCTTCATCAGTTACTGAAATTGCAATTCATTGAAGATCAACACACAGTCACACAGCAGGAATATCTTTAGTCCAGCACAAGTTTTGTGACAAAACATAATTACTTCTTTTACATCACCAGTCGAACACACACACACACACACACACACACACACACATATTTGAATACACAGACATACATGTAAATATTTTATATAGAAATATAATTTTTTCTTGACTATATACATGCATGTGTGTGTATTTATACATATACATATTAATTGTACACAGTACACACACATATACTATGTAAACACAAACTTTTATTTTGGATCTGATTAATCGCGATTAATCGTTTGACAGCACCAATATATATTTAAACTTGGGCTGCACGATATTGGAGAAAAACGTACATTGCGATATTTCGATATTTTTCTGCGATTATGTATTGCGGTATATAAAAATTAATTACAACACATAACTGACGTGGATACTCATTTTGCATGAACGTGTACGTTTAAGCTTTAAAGACCATTCGCAAATGGACCCGCCCCCTTTAGTTACTGTTGCTATGTCTGACAAGCCATGGTGCACCACAAATCATGTTCTCACGCAGGGAAAAAAACATTGCGGCGCAAAGAGAACACAAAGTCTCAACTTTCAAATTTTGTCATTTTTAAAGACACTTAATAAATACCGTTTTGTTGCTCTTTAATGTGTCTTGACAGATCGGTATAGCGCCTCAGTTAAAGCTGCTCGTGAACTCTTCCTTCTAGTTAATTGATAGCCTCAAATAAACATGAATGAACACCAGAACACACACCATTTTTCAAGTTCAAGTCCACCAACGTTAAAGGGGGGGTGAAATGCTGTTTCATGCATACTGATCTTTTTGCACTGTTAAAGACTTGGATTCCCATGCTAAACATGGACACAGTTTCAAAAGCTAAGGTGGACGTTTGATGGGAGTATTTCTTTGCCAAAATTAGTACTTCCTGTTAGTCATAAGTTTCGGAAAGTTTTTTTCGATCATGGGTCCGCTTGACGTCAACAGGGCGGAATTTCCTTGTATGGGCCGTACGGACAATTCTACCGGAAGAGCGCGCGCGAGAGAGAGAGAGAGAGAGAGAGAGAGAGAGAGAGAGAGAGAGAGAGAGCGCGTGAAAGCAATAGGCTACGCCCATCAAAGCGCTGGCTCGTAGCCAAATAACCCTGCGTTAAGGCAAAAGTGGATGGAATTTGCTTTTCCGGATTTTCAAATCACCTAATACATGAAGGATGGAGCGGTCCCAACGATAAAGGTCTCAACGTTGGAACCGCAGGCAGTGAGTAAGACTGCTTCAAATGTCTGTTTTTGCCTATGCACATCAAGCAGCCCAAACATGACCACGTATTGATCAATGGAGCATGCGCTGTATAGTGTGTACATTTGTTTAGCTGGCCACTATATGTGTATGTTTGTGTATTGTAAAAGCACTCCAAACAACAATACACAAAGAATGGGGAAATATGTTGAACTAAATAAGCGCGCTTCTTCATTCAAATGCGCTACTATTCCATGTCTTTCTATGTAAACACTAGCCTGACGCGCAAAACCAGTGCGCTTACTACAAATCATGTCTACACAAACCACGCGTAAACACACACACACACACACACACACACACACACACACATTGTAACACTCGCGCTTGACATGGTGTTCTAAAATAACACAAGCCACTAAGCATATTATATAGTTAGTGTAACTTATACCACATAGAGATGTCCTGCTCTAGTCGTGTTTGCTGCTGCTCCTGTTCAACTTCAGCCTCTGGGTCTGATTCCGGATCATAGATGTATGGCTGTATCTGATTAAAAGCCATTTTTTATGTTGAATAAAGTTTTTTCCCGCTTTTAGGGATGACACAGCTTTCAGACGCACTCAACACAGTAACAGCGGCGCGCGCTCGACATTCTTTAGCTCCGCCCACACGATACGCCCCCAGCCGCACGGCTTTTTTCGGAAAGACTCGGAACAGCGCATCTTCCTTTTATAATTATAATAAAAATAAAGACTTTTCGGAGATATGCAGGATGCAATGCTACTCTATAGGTACTCAAGATTGACATGAGACTGACTGAAACTGAGTGTGTCCCCCCCCCTTTAATACTAATAACACACCTGACTGATTTGTCAGTTTAAACGGCAGATTCGACGTCGTGATTGGGGAGAACTCAGCGTACACATGCTCGTGTGTGTGCGCACAGTAAACACTTGCGCGAGTTACAATCCTCTTGCGCCTAATGCCAGACTCGACTTAAAAACACATGCAAATGATAAACTTTCACTCTATGATGGTTAAACTTTGCAAATAATCCGGGAATCACATGCGTTTTGAACTGGGGTGCAGCTGACCCATACGAATCAAATCCCGATACTTGACATCGTATATCCTGTGATGTGACTATTGCGGATGTGTAAGAAATGTTTCTTGAGCAGCAAATCAGCACATTTGATCTCTGAAGGATCATGTGACACGTGAAGACTTGAGTAATGATGCTGAAAATTCAGCTTTGCGTCACAGGATTTGTGTCACAGGATGAAATGTTCTAAAATATACTAAAAATGCGAAACATTTATTTTAAATTGTATTACTATTTCACAATATTACTGTTTTTACTGTATTTTTGATCACATAAAAGCATAAAAGTCTTGTCTTGTGTGCATAAGACTTCTTTCAAAAACATACCCCAAACTTTTGAATGTTACTGTTTTTCTATTTAAGATTTTTAATGTAGAATTTACAGCGCCGCACCACGCTTCACTTCCTCTCTCGTTTCTCTTCACAGGAACAGTATTGCTGCGTCAGCAGTGTGTGCGTTTAACCTCAGTGCCATCACGCAGGCCTTTAACGGACCCTTTCGTTATCAGGAGAACCCTCGGACCAGCTGGCTTTCCACTCCCAATCCCATCCCAAATTTTCAGGTGAAGGAAATTAACTGCTGCAGCATTTGATTTTTCCCTCAAAGCCAATTTACAATTTTATTCAAGGCTTCTGGCACCAAATACAGTACTCAAATAGTTTTTTTTCCTATAACATCCTCTTTCTCTCTGCCAGTGTGGGACAGTGAATGATTCTGGTCCAGGCGGTAATCTCACAGAGCGCAGTCTTCAAGACGCCCAGCGGCTCTTCCTCATGAGCGAGGTGGTTCAGCCCATCTCCATAGATCCTCTGGTCATGCAAGACAACATCCGTTACTCCAGACTGGCTGTGGACATTGTTCAGGGGAGGGACACGCTTTACCACGTCATGTACATCGGCACAGGTAAGGGAGGCAGAGAAATCTGACATGCATGCCTTCAAAGCATTGTCTCTGCTGAAAATTCAGTATATACCAGCATGAATTCCTTGCTGGTCCAGGCTGGGTTATGGTCCAGCACTCCTGATTCTCAAGCTGGGAACCAGCACCCAGCATCCCATGCTAGTCCCAGCATGCAAAACATACCTTATGCTGGTTACCAGCAATGCTGGGATTTTTTCAGAAGTACTTGCGCTTCTAATTGTAGCTGTTTTCTTTCATTGTCCAATCAGAGCACGGCACCATCATTAAGGCCTTGTCCACAAATAACAAGAGTCTGCGTGGATGTTACTTGGAGGAGATGAACATTCTCCCAGATAACATGCAGGAGCCAATCCTAAACCTACAGATCCTGCAAAGCGATAGGTCGCTTTTCGTGGGACTTCCCAGCAGAGTGCTGAAGATCCCTCTGGAGAGATGCTCCAACTACGAAACTGAACAGTGAGTCGCACACATGCACACACACAATAGGACTACAACCCCAATTCCAGAAAAGTTGGGACATTTTGTAAAATGTAATAATTTTCACTGGTCAATTTCAAAATGGTTTTCACTGGTCAAATTAATTGTATTTTGTAGATACAAACAAATTTTGATTTTGATGGCTGCAACACACTCCAAAAAAAAAAAAAACTCCTTTCACTCTAAAAATGAAAAGACCTCCATTGAATGTGCGTGACTTTCGAGCTCTCGGACGGCATTACATTCTCGTGCTACTGTGTTAAATCTAGCCACATGTGCCCGGGAGTATTTTGGAAAACCGCTGTTGCTTAACTTGCATCAAGAAATGCAACTCCATCTCTGTAACACAAGTAGAAAGCTATACATCTATTCAGTCTGTTTTTTAAAAGCTCTACACCATAGAGTGAATGTGCTTGACTGCCTGCCTGCAGTCCAGATCGGTCTCCTATTGAAAATGTATGGCACATCATGAAAAGGAGAATCAGACAATTGATGACCATGGACTGTTGAGCAGCTGTCTTGTATCAGGCAAGATTGGGAAAAAATTCTACATGCAAAACTGCAACAATTTCTGAACAGTAGCCAACTTGTTGGAAAATCTGTGTTTACTTTGTTTGAATGTTTTTAGAGTCTCTTCTGCTTCGGGCTGGGCGGTATATATTTAATAAACGATATGGAATGAGGCAATACCGTTTATATTTATATACAGTAGTTTGATATGAGCACATTTGAAAAATAGCAGAGGAAGCAGAGGGAGCTGCTGCAGGGAAAGTGCATCATCTAATTTGTCCTAAACATGAGACATGATTCATATTAAGGGATTTAAAATAACTGGTAGGATATAACACGCATATTTTAAAGCGCTTACCCCATCATATGCTCTGACAGATACATGTGCTGCTGACAGATAGATACTGTATATTGCGCTGTTTAATGTGTTTGAGATGTAGTGTTTCCTCAGTGCATAACTTACATTTCATAGGTATATTCTCCATCTCTAAATGTTAGAAAGTCATGCAAATATTTCCATTTTGCTGCCCAGGAGTCTTCAGCAAGCGAATTTCCGCTAAACTTCACAGACTTCAGTGAACGATAGAATAGCAATAGAATAGGAGCGCAATAATTCTGACTAAAATATACATGTTGCTATTATATTTGTTGTTGGACAATAGTAGAATTTTAAACCTACAAGTAAGTGCATTTTTATGATAGCTTTAATGGGGTAATCCAATGTAGGCTATTTAGTCTGTGCTTTTGCGTATTTATTTTTCATTTTTAGTTTTGTGAATTTAAAAATAAAATCATTATTTTTTATTTAGATTGTAATGTTATAATGTAATGTGATTTGAACCCTTTTTTGCACATAATATATAGCACGGCATACATGTTTACATTCACTTCATGTGTTTTCATAGACATTCGGCAATATTGGGCAGGATGTAAAATATGTATATTTTAAATAAATACTGATTTTCTTTTGTCCAAGTAAAAAATACCGAGATGAATGGTATATTGGGGAAAAATGGTATATCGCTATTCAAACAAAAAATACAGAGATATGATATTTTTTTTGCCATACACTCTAAAAAAAAAGGTTCTATATGGCACCATAAATGGTTCTTGGCTTGTAATCATAGGGGAACCTTTTTAAGTGCTGTATAGCACCAATCTTGGTGCTTCAGTGGTTCTTCAGCGGTTCTTCAGAGGTTCTTCACCGGTTCTTTGACTAAGGTGCTATATAGCACTGCTACCATATACAAAACATGTTAAGATATGGTGCTATATAGCACCAAAAGTGGTTCCTCTATGATTACGACGAAGAATCATTTTTGGTGCCATATAGAACCTTTTTTTTTTAGAGTGTATAGTGCAGCCCTACAGCTCACCAAAGATGCATTTATCTGATCAAAAATACGGAAAAATCTCTAATATTGTTAAATATTATTACAATTTAAAATAACTTTTCTATGTGAATATATTTTGAAATGTAATTTATCTTAATTTATTGGTTGTATTTGTTAACATCAGTTAATGCACTGTGAACTAACATGAACACGAACATTTGTATTCACAAACATTAACAAAGTAACCTTAACATAAATACTGTAAGATAATATTGCTCAGTGTAAGTTCATGTTATTTAATGCATGAGACAAAAAAACATACCGACCCTTAACTGTTGAATGGCTTAAGATTTTCCAGAAATAAAATAGGCTACTAGGAGATTAAAAAAAGGCCGGCAAGTGATTTATTTGGTGCAAGGTTTTCAACTCCACCATCATATGGAATAATTGCGATAACTTTGTGATTCCTTTGTGATTGACTGAAAGTCTTTGACGACAGACTCAGGAGGTCAGAGCGTCCTAACCTCGAACATGATTTAACTGTTACATTCACATAGTATCACTGCAGAACTCCTTAAGCCATTAAATTGCCGGAGCCCATTTTGACCCATTTGATCTATACGGACAAATGCTGTTAAATTACGGCAAAGGCTGATTACAGAAAATATCCTTTTAATGCTGTGAGGACATGACCAGAGAAAAAGGCAGGAGACACTGCTTGTCGTCAGCTTAAAGCTTTTATTTACAGACTTGCCATCACCACCACGTGATGCCGGAACCGTACAGGTGACCTTCCTCACGGAAGTCCCTCACCAACAACCCCCCAAAACAGACAAACTGAATCCTCTTATGCTGCGGGGTTCAACCATTTCCCAATAAAGGAATAGACAGTGTATATACACATACACACATAAATACATAAATAAACCTTAACATGTGGAAATAAAACATCAAAATACAAATAACAAATATTACAAGAACCAAAATACAAATAATAAACAATACATTTAACAACATAAACAACTGGAACAATGAAACAATGACCCCCCCCCTGCTCCCACTGGACAATAGGCTATGCCTACATTACCCAGAATCCCTCAGAATGGCATAAAATGAGGAACAGGAAGGCCGCACTTCCTCTTAAACCCCACCCCCCCCCGGAACCATGCTGCAGCCATGAACCAGGAGACAAAAGGTAAACTTAGAAAATGTCACCATAATGCTAATGTAGCAGTTCTAAATAAAGAAATAAAACAAAAACTCTTGGTGTCTTATCTCTAATCTAAATGTGCACTTTTAGACCAGAAAAAGATAACCACAAATCATATTTGTACAAACAATAAGAAACATAAACATGTATACAAGTAATATAAACCAAACAAACATGGGGCCTATATAAGTATAAGAGGTTACTTATGAGATCCTCACAAATGCCCTTGGAGTCAGACAGGAAGTGAAGCTCAAGGAGATGAAGTGAATGACAGTACTTATGAGCAGTCAGAGATATTATTATGTCATAAATTTTCCTCCACTGGCCGAGAAGCAGACGAGTGATGAGCAAGGTCATTTTAAAAAATCGCTGCTTCGTGTTCTCCGTCAATGCTATGAATAGAACACCTATAAATTGTCGAAACGTCATTATATGCATGCATTACACCTCACAGGAAATGTCTGCATTTACATTACAGTCAAGTCACCTTTATTTCTATAGCGCTTTTCACAACAAAGCAGCTTTACAGTGATGATAGGAAATTAATTTTGTTTTAGATGAAAAGCTAAAGTAAGTTTTTGATGGATTAATTTCTGTTGTAAAAAACTGATTTCAAAATGTAAAAACGCATGTAAAAATATATATATTGCACAAAATAAAAACAACAATGTAAATATTATTATTATAAGTGTGAATTAAAAAATGTAAAGCGCATTTAAAAGAATAACAAGCATGATTTCATCTCTTAATGTCTTAGTGTGTGTTTTGGTCATAATTTAGAATTGTTAAAATCTAATTTCAGCTTTTTATCCCAAAATGTTTAATATTAATTTTTAAGATCCTAATTTCAACTGTTCATCTCACAATGACTTAGCATGTCATATTTTTTACTTTTTATCTCACTATTATGACTTTTAAAATCATATTTTTGACTTTTTTATCTAATAATGAGGACATATAAAATCATAATTTCAACATTTTATCTCTTAATTATGACTTTATGATAATTTAAATGAGCTGATCAGTACTAGTTGAATATTTAGTGAAACTACAGATCTAATTAGATATCAGATCCATAAAGTTGTGGCCTCCTCCTAGACTCAACATGGCCTTCTGAGCTGGATTTGTAAGGCCTTTGTGGGATATTGTACCCTAAAACATGTTGAATTGAGTTATAATATCAAGCAAAAAAATGTTTCCCGATCTGCTAAACGCCTTGAAGCCCCGATGTAGCTTGTCACCGTATGTAAAATACACCATGTTACATCAGAGAAGTTCAAAAAGGGTTTGTTTTTCACCTTCATCCGGCATGTCATGTCAGAAGAAGCTTTCCATGTGATCTGTCAGTTAAGCGGCATGCGTGTGCTTATGACTCAAGGGTGGTGGTAATTACTTTAGACGTAGAAGAGTGTCATTATGTGAGGACTAGACTCTCTCCCTGAATTCCTGCTGCAGATGTTGTTGCAAAACACTCAGAGGTACACAAGACAGACACATTTGATATTAGACGCTGTTACCGGACGTGATGAAATGTGTTTGTGAAGCTGCTCAGTGCTTGGCATGCCGATGCGATGGAAAGCAATCATTTCATTACAGATTCTTCCCCACGCACAAGTACACACAGGTGGCAAAAGGTCAGATTTTACAAGATTGTTCCAAATAACTCTAATTATTTTATACCAATTTTCATCCAGAATCTGATTGAGCTGCAAGTGTTTAGTAATGTCATCATAACCTTTAATGTATGTAAATGTATTCTCTGTATGGCTTTTAGCATCTCCAGCACATGATTTGCAGTTTTCTCATGTTTCTGGTGTGTGGTAAACGGATGTTCAGTTTGTTTGTAGGACGCTGAGACACATTATTATGTTTGATTTCGGGGAAAAATAAGACTGTATACTGTACCGTTCAAAGAGTTTGTGCTTGGTAAGTATTTTAGATTAGATTAGATTCAACTTTATTGTCATTACACAAGTACAAGTACAAGGCAACGAAATGCAGTTTAGGTCTAACCAGAAGTGTAATAGCAGCAAGTGCAGGATATACAGTGGTTGCGTAAGTGCAGGACATGGAAATGTACTGAATATATATATAAATATGAATAAATAGAGAGACGGTTATTACTATAAACAGAACTGAATTTACAGGTGAATATGTACAGTGAATAAATATACAGATGGCTATTACTATAAACAGAATTTACAGGTGAATATGTACTATGAATATAATATACAGATGGCTATTACTATAAACAGAATTTTACAGATAGAGGTATACAATAATATGTTAGGCTAATATGAGGAATATAGCAGTGGATTAAGGTAGTGCAATAAATTATGGACAGAGCTATCTGAAAAAAAGTGTTAAAGTGCAGTGGAAAGTGGTTGCATATTACAGTTAGAAGTACGGTGCAAAATGCATAAGTAAACAGTTGTTACTGTAATAAACAGTCGGTAGTGCAAATAACAAAGTGAAGGCAGATGTGAGGTCGGAGAGTTAGCAGTTTATGAGGGAAGTGGATCAACGGGGGTTTGAGTTCAGTAAAGAGACAGCTCTGGGGAAAAAAACTGTTCTTAAGTCTGCTGGTCCTGGTCCGGAGAATCCTGAAACGCCTGCCGGAGGGCAGGAGAGAAAACAGTCTGTGGGCTGGGTGAGACGAGTCCTTGAGGATGCTGCGAGCTCGATGCAGACAGCGTTTCCTCTGGATGTGCTCGATGGCAGGCAGTGGAGTCCCTGTGATGCGCTGGGCAGTTTTCACCACCCGCTGCAGTGCCTTGCGCTCCGCAACAGAGCAGCTCCCATACCATACTGCGACACAGTTGGTCAGAATGCTTTCTATTGCGCAGCGGTAGAAGTTCACCAGGATAGCCGAGGAGAGCTGATTCTTCCTCAGTGTCCTCAGGAAGAAGAGGCGCTGGTGAGCCTTCTTGACCAGGCTGGAGGTGTTGGTCGTCCACGACATGTCCGCCGAGATGTGGATCCCCAGGAACTTGAAACTGGAGACACGCTCAACAGCCATTCCATTGATGTGGATGGTGTCGTGTGTGCCTCTTGACTCTTTCCTGAAGTCCACGATGAGCTCCTACGTTTTGGTGGTGTTGAGGAGCAGGTTAATATCAGCGCACCATGTGGCCAGGTGCTGTATCTCCTCCCTGTAGGCAGTCTCATCGTTGTTGCTGATGAGACCAATCACCGTAGTGTCGTCCGCAAACTTGACGACGGAATTAGATCCATACACAGGCTTGCAGTCGGAGATGAAGAGGGAGTAGAGAAACGGGCTTAGCACACAGCCCTGTGGTACACCAGTGTTGAGTGTGATGGACGAGCAGGTGGATCCTGATCAAACATTCTGTGGTCTGTCAGTTAGGAAATCCAAAATCCAGTTACACATTGAAGTGTTGATGCCCAGGTCTCCAAGTTTGGCTATTAACTCGGATGGGATGACAGTGTTGAATGCTGAGCTGAAGTCAACAAACAGCATGCGTGCATAAGTGTTCTTATGGTCCAGATGGGTGAGCACAGAGTGCAGTGCCATGGAAACTGCATCCTCTGTGATGATAAAGTATGATGTACTTCTGTCGGCGCCATGATGATACTTTCTCACATCACAAATTTTATATATGCAACATTTGGGTCGGACTTGCGTGTGTTTTTATCACATTGATTTAACTGCTTGAGGTACTGCTAATGTTAGCGTCCTCTCAGCCTCGTTGACAAACATACACACTGCTGTTCTTTACCTGTTAATGCAGCATCTAGTCAAGAAATGTATTACTTTATAATGATCGGGCAACAAGCACTGTAGTGTTCTGTATTCGTACCATTTCGCTCTCGTGTTTTAAGCGCGCATCTGATGTGTCAGTGCTATCTGTGCAGCGCCGCCCGCAGCCTCACGTGTTAATGTAAACCATGTAAACACAGGGCGTCAGTCCGTTTTTATTTCGCCTCTAGAGGCCGCTCTCGTGCTATATAATGCCAGCAGACCCTTCTCAACGCTCTCTGTGTAATAACAGCGCAAAAACTATCGGTGTGAATTTTTGCCTATAACCAATTGTTCCACCAATCAGCTATCGGTGCCGATTAATCGGCAAAACCGATGAATCGGTCGACTTCTAGTCACATGATCCTTCAGAAATCATTCTAATATGTTGTTTTTATTATCAATGTTGAAAACAGTGAAACCTTGATATAATTTATTTAAAAAATAGATCTTTTATAACATTCTAAAATTACTTTTGATAAATTTAATGCATCCTTGCTGTATAAAAGTGAAAATTTCTGTCAAAAATAATCATAATTTTGTATGCATGTGCTGCTATTTTACTAGTAACATAACTTTTTTAATACTTTATGTCCTTCTTAAGAATGAAACATGCTTCTGAACTAATGACACTGTCGCACTCGATTGAACCTAAAGGAAACAAGGAGAAAAGGATTAGTCTGTTAGCTCTAATAAATCACCGGAGGTGCTTACAGATATTCTTTATCTCCCAGAGTAACATTTGATGTCTTCTCTGTAGTTACTGTAACAGTCAGATCATATCATGTTTTGATAAGATGCTTAGATTATATTTACACTTCAGATCAATCTCTGACTTGGATCTCAACAATATAAGTGATGTTTAGATTATAGACAAAATTTGCAAAACATTAAGTCAAGTCAAATTTTATTTATATAGCACATTCAAAAGCAACAGAGTTATGCCAAAGTGCTGTACAGTAAGACAATGTGCATATAAAAAGAAAACATAAAAAGAAACAAGGCAGATATACAAAATATAAACACATTAGAATCTACTAATATCGATCTAATCAAAAGCCAGAGAGAACAGATGAGTTTTAATAGCTGATTTAAAGCTGGCTAATGAAGGAGCAGACCTCACATTGAAGGGCAGACTCTTCCAGAGTTTAGGTGCTGTGCTGCAGCAGAGAAGGCCCGACCAACCTTGGGACAGTTAAAAGAAGCTGATTACAAGACCTCAGTTCTTTGGGGAGTGCAAGGAATCAGAAGGTCATTTATGTATTTTGGTGCAACACCAGATAGAGCCTTGTACGCAAATACTGCAACTTTAAAATGGATTCTGAACTTAACAGGAAGCCAATGTAAAGTCGCTAAAATGGGAGAAATGTGATCTCTCTGTTTTGTGCCTCTGTAAATGCAAGTCTCACTGCTGCATTTTTTGACAATTTGCAGGCGAGAGATTATAGTTTGAGGCAGGCCACAGTACAGGGAATGATGATGTTATGAAGGTGTGGATTACGGTCTCTAAATCTTTTGGAGACAACATTTTTTTTAATTTCGCAATCGATCTCAAGTCAAAGAAACTGCCCTTTACCACTGAACTGATTTGTTTCTCAAAATTTAGTGACGAATTAAATGTAACCCCAAGAATCCTTACATTAGGTTGAACACTTGCGGAGACAGAACCTAAATTAAAAGGAGATGAAGATCTGGATTGGACCTAAAATCAAAATTTCGCTTTTGCTTTCATTTAATTGCAAAAAATGATTAGCCATCCAACATTTGATCTCCTCAAAACAGTCCAAGGGATAAGAACTGTCAGTTTTAACTATAGATTCAGTGTTTATCCAGTATTAGAGAGAGGGCAAAATTAGCTTTAATAATTAATTAATTCATATCATGTCATTTATTTGATTTTTGGAATATCATGCTTGAATTGCACTGAGATGTATTCCTCATTATAAAGCTGTGCCGTATCCTGTTGAATTAAACTGCATCCCAATCTTTCTTTTTCCTCTTTTTTTCTCTCTTGTTAAGTTCCCACAACACACTCTTCAGGGCTTTATGGTGGTATTTATTAAGACGTTGTCATTGATTTGTGAGGGTTTGTATCTGTGTGTTTTTCTGCAGAGATTGTCTGGGCGCCAGGGATCCGTACTGCGGTTGGGACCGGAAAGAGAAGCGCTGTACGACAATTGAGGACAGTTCCAACATGAGCCAGTGGAGCCAAGACATCACAAAGTGCCCTGTAAGACACACGTTTAGCCAATATCTCATCACGCAGAAAAGAAACCTTTAAAAACCCTGACTACCAAATCATTTCACTTAAAAAGATAAAAATGGAAATATAGCAATAGTTTCACTTTGTAATGCCATTGAAACATTGAAAAATATAACAGTAAGAGAGAATAATAGATCAGAACATATTTTAAATAAATAAACATGTAAATATTTCTGCAGTGAGCTCTTTTGACGGCACCTCACAAGCTCAGCTTCTTGTACGTCTTCTCGCCGTAACACCAATCGCAGCTTTTGATGCCATCCGCTGAAGAGGTGCTTTTCTATGGCGAGGAATTTCTATGTCAGGCTTGTTCAGACTGTGTGAAGTAAACATTCTGGAGAATAAAGATTCAGTGGAATTGGTGTTTGGGTGCACAACCCCTCTACACTTTGAGAACCACTGGAGTAAATGGAGATTTCTGATTAATCCTCTGTCTGGGACTGTGCGACAGAAACATCATAACTTAGAATCATATCCCATCTGTCTAGGAACCTTGGGAATTTCACTTAGGAAATAGAACTTTTTCAAATCTTAAGTCAAGAATTAAGATAGGATGTTTCTGCCCGTTACTTCAATCCGCTTTTCTACTCTATTCTGTATTCTGTTCTATTTTATTCTCTTCTATAATTTTTTTATTATTCTGTTCCATACTACTCTGTTCTGTTCTATTCTATTGTTTCAGTTCTATTCTGTTCCAGGTATCTGTATCCTGTTCTTGGAATTAAGATTAAGTTTCTGCCCGTTACTTATATTATTATGTCGACCCTCTTTTCTGTTCTATTCTGAATTCTGTTCTCTTCTATACTCTTATTATTTTCTATTTTGTTCTATTCCATTCTGTTCTATACTACTCTATTCTATTCTATACTACTCTATTCTATTATGTTTCAGTTCTATTCTGTTCTAATGGGATCTATTCTATTCTGTCCTGTTCTATTCTGTATTCTGTTCTATTCTATACTCTTATTATTTTCTGTTTTGTTCTATTCCATTCTGTTCTATACTACTCTATTTTATTTTATTCTATTCTATTATGTTTCAGTTCTATTCTGTTCTAATATGATCTATTCTATTCTATTCTGTCCTGTTCAATTCTGTTCTATTATATATTGTTTTATTCTTTATTGTTCTATCCCATTCTGTTTCTGTTGTATACCGTTCTATTCTATTCTGTATTCTGTTCTTTTATATATTATTTTATTCTTTACTGTTCTATCCCATTCCATTCTGTTCCTGTTGTATACTACTCTATTCTGGATTCTGTTCTCTTCTATACTCTTATTATTTTCTGTTTTGTTCTATTCCATTTTGTTCTATACTACTCTATTCTATTCTATACTACTCTATTCTATTATGTTTCAGTTCTATTCTGTTCTAATGTGATCTATTCTATTCTGTCCTGTTCAATTCTGTATTCTGTTCTATTATATATTATTTTATTATTTACTGTTCTATCCCATTCCATTCTGTTTCTGTTGAATACTATTCTATTCTGTATTGTTCTATTCTATACTCTTATTATTTTCTGTTTTGTTCTATTCCATTCTGTTCTATACTACTCTATTATATTCTATTATGTTTCAGTTCTATTCTGTTCTAATATGATCTATTCTATTCTGTCCTGTTCAATTATGTTCTATTATATATTGTTTTATTCTTTACTTTTCTATCCCATTCCATTCTGTTTCTGTTGTATACTACTCTATTCTGAATTCTGTTCTATTCTATACTCTTATTATTTTCTGTTTTGTTCTATTCCTTTCTGTTCTATACTACTCTATTCTATTCTCTAATGTTTCGGTTCTATTCTATTCTAATATGATCTATTCTATTCTGCCCTTTTCTGTTCTAGCCCTATTCTACTGTTTTTCCTGTTCAGGAAGTTCAATTTGTTTCTAATTTGTTCTATGCTATTCTATTCTCTAATTATTTTCTGTTTTGTTCTATTCTGTTCTGTTCTATACCACTCTGTTCTGTTCTATTATGTTATGGTATGTTTCTGTTATATTCTGTTCTATTCTATACTGCTGTTCTAATTTGTTCTGTTCTATTCTATTCTACAAAGATTATATTTCCACCTCAGAGCTTCTGAAGTCCAGATTCATAACAACTTTCTTTGAGTACACCAACAATCTCTTATGAATTTTGCGCTGGTCATGAAGAATCAAATTTGTGATGAAGAGCCTGAAGGTTAACCCAGCTGATCCAGACTCTCCATCTGACAGTGTCAATTACACGCTGGTGTTCTGCACGACGGCTGGCCAATGTCACTCCTGTTCCCTCTTGACACTTCATTAGGTCCATAATTAGACATCACAAATTTCCTATTATCTTTGATGGTTGGTGTCCTCAGAGGAGCAATAATAAACAAACCTCATTTTCTACAACACTGTGGAAGCTTTGGCTTTGTCCCAAGTTGTATACTTATACTATGCATTAAAAGTACTTTCTATCACGCTAACCCATTTTCCATAATAACAACTTGACTTTTCCATAGCACAAAATGACTGTGACAGTTAAGTTCCCCAAACTTTCGAAGAATGTCTGTTGGCTGCAGTGCAGGAATCATTCCTAGAGTTGCTTTTGTTGTCTTGCCAGTCTTGATCAGTGATGTTACTGTAAAAATAACTTGGAGCTGAAGGATATTCAAAAATAAAATGGTCACAAATCCTAGATGTTGTATATCAACACTAAGTCACAACTTGCCGAGTATGTGTGACTAAATATTTCAGATTCACGCCATTTAACTAAACTAAATATTTATGGAAGCTTCTAATCAGGAATAACATGGAATAGATAAAATTGCTTATATTTGTACTTTACATGTTAAACAACATTTCAGAAAACATGTAATACAAAACAATTGTCATAATGTACTGTGATTAATTAACCAGGGAAGGTATGGTGATATCAATTAGTTTAAATGTGTACCCTATTCCCCTGTAGTATCTTGTCTTAAGAGTGTTTGCGTTTAAATTTGCAGGAGCGGAACCTCACCCAAGATGGTGGCTTTGGCCACTGGTCACCATGGCAAGCTTGTAACCATGATGACGGAGGGGAAGGCACCAGCACATGTCAGTGTCGCACTCGGTCCTGTGATAACCCTCGACCCCAGTGTGGAGGGATGAAGTGTGTCGGGGCCAACATAGAGGTGGCCAACTGCTCCAGGTACACTTACTGTACTAACCCATATCTTTACCTTACAATGACCACGATAGTGACAATGCTTATTAAGCCAAAAAATTATCCTAATAGAAGGACCCTGCATATTCAAACATGTTGCGATTGGTTACTAGGCAAATGAGAACTATGCCATTTTGCATCACTGACAACAAACCTGGCATGCCATATCTTGATGAGCAGTATTTTGCAAATATGCAACTCAGTATCGTCCATTAGATTTTTTCATGTTTTGAAAGAAGTCATGCTCTCCAAGGCTGCAGTTTAAAATTACTATTGTAATATATTTTAATATATAATGTAATTTATTCCTGTGATCAAAGCTGAATTTTCAGCATCATTACTCCAGTCTTCAGTGTCCCATGATCCTTCATAAATCATTCTAATATGCTGATTTGCTGCACAAGAAACATTTTTTATTATTATCAATGTTGAAAACATTCATATATTTTGTGAATAGAAATTTACAAAAACAGCATTTGTTTTAAATATAAATATTTTGTAACATAATAAATGTCTTTACTGTCACTTTTGATCAGTTTAATGCATCCTTGCTGAATAAAAGTAATAATTGTTTTGTAAAAATCTCACTGAACCAAAACTTTTGAATGGTATTATATATGAAAGCTGTTTTTTGCACACAGCACATAGAAGACTTGAAATATAGCACACGAGTCAAAGACAAAGTTTTAGTTTTTTTATACAATGGCATAGTATATTGCAAACTCAATAATTGTTAATGAAGAATGTTTAACCCTCTATGGTACGCAAGATGATATCAATGAGGAAAAAAGTTTTTGCTGGTTTTCCTGCTTAAAATTGGACATTATAAAAATATCAATAAACATTTTCCTTTATTTTTTTAAATGTTTGTTGCCTTAAGGCAACATTGTACCTCAACGTGTATTACAAATTTCATATTTAATAAAAAATAACATTTCATATCCAGCTGTGGCTCTCAGGCAACATTGTACCATCGTGGAACACAGATATTACCAAACCATCATATCATCAAGTTATCATATCAAGTTATCATATCCATGTTCATCCTCATCTCCATCTTCGCTCTCACTTTCTCCCTGCCGGATTGTCACTATGACCTCATCTTCCTCACCACAGTATGACACCCCATTCTCACCCTCATCATCTGGCAGTTGTGTTTTATACCTTTTTTAAGTCCTTTTTTTGTGAGTGATTTACTGGATGCAAATTAGTGTGAAAGGCACTTTTCATTGGAGAAAATATGGAGCCATATGACGTGCTGAAACAGGACACAAAATGGACCCCTATAGGTCATGTGACCACTTTTTTGCACTTTCATTGATTAGTATTTGAGTTCTTTTCCACTTAGATAGGTTTGACTAATAAATGGGTGTCTCATTTTATTAAAAATAAACTAAAAATAGACTATGTTGCCTAGACTGTGCGCTAGTTTGTGATGGAATGTGGCTTTTGGTCACGCTACACTGCTACTTGCTGGAAAAAAATAATTAGCTACTGGAAAAGCTACACTGTATTTAAAGCAACTGAGCTCTCCCCAACCGATTCATTTGAATACGGTGATGCATCTATGTGATTTTTTTAAAAGTTTGATAGCATCCCATTATTCACTGTCACTGCACAGAAAAGAAAGTCATAGGGGTTGGTAAGCATATGAGAGTCAGTAAAAGATGGTAGAATTTTTGGGGGGATGAACTAGCCTTTTAAAATCTGGGACTTCTCATATTGAAGTGGCAGGTGTAAACAGTGTGGCTAGAGTGATATATGAGACCCAGAGCGATGAAATCTTCAATCACAGCCAATCAACGTGTCAAAGCACTTAAAAGTGTGACGCTTTTATTCCCTCTGATTCAGCTCTTCCGTGAGAGAAAGAAACCACCCAACGCTAACAGCTGCAGAGAATCAGGCCTTGAGTCCATCAATCCCGAACACTGATACAGACGTGTAACGTGCAGCTTTATTCATTAACTACAAGATGCTGACGCAGCAGTTCTGCCTCTGCAGCTCCTTCTTTGCATGTCCTATTATCCTGCAGTCACTGAACGAATGTTCCAATTATTTCTTCACCTAGAGAGCTTGTTTGAACACACACATCACCAGGTCTGGGTGTTTCAGTACAGGACGTAATGTTTCAGCATAACAAAAGAACAGCAGCTGTGGCAGGATCCTTCAGCTGTAGCAGATCTATAATAAATGAAATACAGTTTGAGTAATGAGCTGCTAATACATCTTTGACAGAACGCTACTGTTAAGTTTAATAAACCTGATGTTACCTAACAGCTCGAAAGTTGTGATCACAATCCTGCGAAGTCATTATCGGGTCCTTAGAAGTCATTTGACTCCAGGTCGCTCCAGAGGGACTTTTCTTGTTATAAAAGTGGTTATTTAAAGGAAACTCAGGCTTTTCTTGATCTTTTGAAATAAACACTCTAACTTTTCAAACTTCGCAACAGTACAAAGATCGTGTCCCAACCCTACCCTTCATATTGTTTAAAGGTCCCGTTCTTCGTGTTTTTTTGAAGCTTTGATTGTGTTTACAGTGTGCAATATAACATGTGTTCATGTTTCGCGTGTAAAAACACAGTATTTTTCATACAATTTACTTATCTGTGTACCGCTGTTTTCACTGTCCTAAAAACGGCTGATGAGTTCCTTGTTCTATGAAGTCCCTCCTTCAGAAAACGTAACGAGTTCTGATTGTGCCAGCGGTTCCCGTGTTGTGATTTCACCGCTGCTTAGCGCACATTTCCCGGTTCCCGTGTTGTGATTCGACAGCAGCTTAAGTCAAGTCAAGTCAACTTTATTTATATAGCGCTTTTAACAATGTAGATTGTTTCAAAGCAGCTTTACAGTGTTAAACAGCAAAATAATGCAGCCTAATTTTATTCAGCTGTATAGCCATTTGATGTCATCAGTTCATTTCAATTTCCATTCGGTGACAGTGTGGGCTTTAGATCAATAATTAGATCAGTAATTTAGTTTACATGGTTAAATTAGTTTATTAATTAGATTTGTTTCGATGTTTAGTTGAAAAATATAGTGTCCGCAACAGTGGCAAGGAAACCAAAACCCCATCAGGTGACCTAATGGAGAAAAATAAACCTTGGGAGAAACCAGGCTCAGTCGGGGTGCCAGTTCTCCTCTGGCCAATTTACAAACAACGTATTATTA
Source organism: Romanogobio albipinnatus (assembly GCA_023566225.1). NCBI lineage: Eukaryota > Metazoa > Chordata > Actinopteri > Cypriniformes > Gobionidae > Romanogobio > Romanogobio albipinnatus. The sequence goes on along the minus strand of CM042250.1, from coordinate 47,102,910 downwards.
TTATTATTATTCTGGCTGCTTTACAGGTCAGAGGTCATAATAGATCGGAATATTCAAAGGACCGGAGGCAACACGCTGGAGACGGGTTTATTAAGGATGATGTTGATTAAATAATTATTAAAGTGCAAAAGTCATTATTAAAGTCATTCTTGTGAAATGATCGGAGGCAACACGCTAGAGACGGGTTTATTTAGATGCCGTGTCGATGAGGCAGTTGCAGGGGGAGGATAATTGACACGGTCTCTGCAGACACTTCGGGGTCCTGTGTTGGTCTTCTCTGGTCCACCATCTGATTAGGATACGGCCCGGATCTGGCTGACTGCAGTAAACCTCGGGATAAAACAGAGAGAATATCATTAGCGTAGATGCCATTCTTCTGATGATGTAACGAGTACATCAGGTGTTATGGGAAGTGTTCCCGGTTCCGGCTGACCTAGTTAATGCAGCCTAACAATCAATTAATTGATAAAGTGTTTTATGTGTATGCCACAGTAAAGAGATGTGTTTTTAGTCTAGATTTAAACTGACAGAGTGTGTCTGCTTCCCGAACAGTGCTAGGAAGACTGTTCCAGAGTTTAGGAGCTAAATAGGAAAAGGATCGACCGCCTGCAGTTGATTTGGATATTCTTGGTATTAACAACTGGCCAGAATTTAGAGATCGCAGTAGACGTGATGGAGTATAATATGTTAAGAGCTCGCTCAAGTATTGGGGAGCTAAACCATTTAGTGCTTTGTAAGTAATAAGCAAGATTTTAAAATGTATGCGATGTTTAATAGGTAGCCAGTGCAATGTTGACAGAACTGGGCTAATATGGTCATACTTCCTGGTTCTAGTAAGTACTCGAGCTGCTGCGTTTTGGACCAGCTGGAGTTTATTTATTAAGCGAGCAGGGCAACCACCCAATAGAGCATTACAATAATCTAGCCTTGAGGTCATGAACGCATGAACTAACTGTTCAGCATTTTGCATTGAGAGCATGTGCCGTAATTTTGATATATTTTTAAGATGGTAGAAAGCAGTTTTACAGATGCTAGAAACGTGGCTTTCAAACGAAAGATTGGTATCAAAGAGCACACCCAGGTTCCTCACTGATGACGAAGACTTGACAGAGCAGCCATCAAGTGTTAGACAGTATTCTAGGTTACTACTTGTGGAGCTTTTTTGTCCAATAATTAAAAATTCAGTTTTTTCTGAATTGAGTTGCAGGAAATTACCAGTCATCCAATGTTTTATGGCGGCTATGCATTCCGTTAATCTTGTGAATTGGTAAGTTTCTTCAGGGCGTGAAGAAATATAGAGCTGAGTATCGTCAGCATAACAATGAAAACTAATGCCATGCTTCCTAATAATATCTCCCAGTGGTAGCATGTACAGGGTGAAGAGTAGCGGTCCTAGCACTGAGCCTTGTGGTACTCCATACTGAACTTGCGATCGGTGTGACATCTCTTCATTTACTGCTACAAACTGATAACGGTCGCATAGGTATGATTTAAACCATGATAAAGCAATTCCACTAATACCTACATCATTTTCGAGTCTATTCAAAAGAATGTTGTGGTCGATGGTATCAAATGCAGCGCTAAGATCGAGTAACACTAATAGAGAGATACAGCCACGATCGGATGATAAGAGTAAATCATTTGTAACTCTGATGAGTGCAGTCTCAGTACTATGATACGGTCTAAATCCTGACTGGAAATCCTCACAGATACCATTTCTTTCTAAAAAGGAACATAATTGTGAAGACACTGCCTTTTCAAGTATTTTTGACAGAAAGGGTAGATTTGAGATTGGTCTATAATTGACTAATTCTGTAGGATCAAGTTGCGGTTTTTTAATAAGTGGTTTAATAATAGCCAACTTAAAAGTTTTCGGTACATATCCTAATGACAAAGATGAATTAATGATATTAAGAAGAGGATCTATGACCTCTGGTAGCATCTCTTTTAATAGCCTAGTCGGTACAGGGTCAAGCATACATGTTGTTGATTTTGATGATTTAATGAGTTTAGCCAATTCTTCTTCTCCTATAGCAGTGAATGATTGTAATTTTTCCTCAGTGACACTACAATGCTCTGTCTGATGTGATACTGTAGTAGACAGCTGAATGGTTAAAATTTTCTTCCTAATATTATCAATTTTACATGTGAAGAAGTTCATAAAGTCATTACTGCTGTGCTGTTTACAATCATCAGAAGTTGAAGCTTTATTTTTGGTTAATTTAGCCACTGTATCGAATAAATACCTTGGGTTGTGTTTGTTTTCTTCCAAGAGAGTTGAGAAATAAGCGGATCTAGCAGTTTTTACGGCCTTTCTGTATGCGATCATGTGCTCTTTCCACGAATTTCGAAAGACCTCTAGTTTTGTTTTCTTCCAGCTGCGCTCCATTTTTCTGGCTGCTGTTTTAAGGGCCCGGGTGTGCTCGTTGTACCACGGCGTTGGACTATTTTCTTTAATCTTCTTTAAGCGCAGAGGAGCAACTGTGTCTAAAGTACTGGAAAAGAGAGAGTCAATAGTTTCTGTTGCAACATCGAGTTCTTCTATGCTATCTGGGTTGCTGAGGAGATGATACTGATGAGGAAGAGTATTTAAAAAGCAATCTTTAGTAGCGGCAGTGATTGTCCAGTGATTGTCCTGCTTAGCGCACGTTGCACGGAAAGGTCACGCCTCTTAACGGGGAGATGTATGCGCTCAATGATCTCTACAGCATCCCTGGGAAAGCCAAACAAAGGTGATTTGACTCCGGGATGAAAATAACAGCATCTCGATGACATGGCGACAAACACACTCAAACGCAACACTTCCTTTTCTCCACGCAACGCTTCCTCTTCTCCACGTGGGAGAGCAACAAGACCACGCCCCCTTTTTCGCGTATTCTTGTGGGTGGAGTTTAGTCAACAAACTGTTCTACTGATGTAATTAAAGCAGGCTGTACCAGGATGTAGTCCAAGCCGGCCGTTCACTGTAGGCTTTGAAAGGGAACTTCTGTTAAATAAAATATCTCGCTTGTCATTGAACTTTGAGCTTTATAATTTTATAGGTATTATTTATGCTCTAACAGCAACATTACACACTAACTAAAGTTTGAACAATGGGATCACGAAGAACGGGACCTTTAAAACCCATATGCTAACTCCTGCTTCTGTTTATTCAGGAATGGAGGCTGGACTCCCTGGTCATCCTGGGCCGAGTGCAGCACCAGTTGTGGCATTGGATTTGAGGTCCGACAACGGTCCTGCAACAACCCAGCACCCCGACACGGAGGACGCATATGCGTAGGTCAGGCACGAGAGGAGAGGTGAGAATAGAAGAAAGATGGACTTTTGATTTGATTTGATATTTAATTTACGACAAAAAACACCCTTTGGTCTGGTTCACACAGGACACATTTTTTGCTGATAAAAACGCGAGATGCAGGTCAGTGGAACGTAAAAAGCGCACAGAACTTCTTTTAACTTGAGCGCACATGTTTAGAATGTCATGTCATGTGTGAGATGCTTCATAAGACATGAGACACTAGTGCTACGGTTAAAGACGTACGTCCAGCACATGTTTACATAGAAAAAAAATGGTAAATATGTTCTGTGGGAATGGCCTCTTAAGAGCCAGTCTGCAGATTTTGGACAGTATGAAACAGAGTTAACAGATTTTTCAGAAAATCACCTAAGCCGCGTTTCCACCGCAGGAACTTTCCCCGGGAACTAGGGACTTTGGGGTGGTACTCGGTGTGTTTCAACCCCAGGAACCGGGGTCTAAATAAAGTTCCACGTAAAGATTTCCCCCTCCAATCGGACCTGCTCGCGAGGTAGTACTTTTTCAAAGTTTAGGAACATTCGGGGGTGGGACTTGGGCGCTGAACATGCTGATTGGTTGAGCTCACGCAGCATTTTATTTCAACCTAAAAGTCTTTTGCGGTGCGAGTCATCTGCTATTCAAATCAACAATAGAGTTTAAAAAATACGACCGATGGACCGACGACGAGGTTCAGGCTTTAAGTGTATTTGCGGAAGACGAAATCCAGTGGGCTCTGGAAAGTCGCGCTATGGAAACGCAGACAGCAGCAGGTCTGGGGGAAAAAGAGTTCCTGGGACAAATTGTTTCGGGTAATTTTGGTGGAAACGAGGCTATAGTTAATATTGTTAGCTTTAGAATTTGATTTCATTCATTTGGAAGATATCAAACATGGTTTAATATTTTGAGTGATTTTAGAAAACGTATAGACCTTGTGTAGCCCCGCCCCTTTTCAGTGCTCCATGTCTTGCGGTTTGTATTTCCACAGCATGAAGTTAAGATCTTGCTGATTTATGAATGAAACGCTAATTTTTTAAAACCCTACCGGTCTACCAACATTAGTTATGACGTCCGCTCCAAACATTAAAATGCTCATCATAACTTTCCTTAACTCTACAATAAGCAAATCCTCTTTAAGTAAATCCAGCTAATTCAGCAAAAGACATAATTCTAGAGATGGCTGTGCACTTGTTTCTCTGGCGCATAATACGATCATAACACATACTACAAGGCACATGTTTCAGTGTGAGTTTATTGTGTTCTGAACAACTTGAAAGTCTGTTTAGATTATGATGCCGTTTTTCTATGTAACCATTTACAAAGTTGACAAGTGTATGATGCCTAGTGTTTGAAAATCTATTCTGATTTTAAAAGTTGTGTAGCCTTAAATAAAAAGAACCAACTACATAAGCGTATAAGTGTTTGTTTGAGGTGACTGGAAGATGAATCGTTCATTTTTGTGTGATTCAGATTGTGTAACGAAAAGAACCAATGTCCTGTTCCGGTGTCCTGGGTCTCCTGGAGCGCTTGGTCCAAATGTAGCGTTGCCTGTGGTGGTGGAGTCCAATCCCGTGTTCGAAGCTGCGAGAATGGCAACACGTGTCCTGGTTGCCCTCTGGTAGGGTCTTAAACTAGTCATATAAAATCAACAAAACCCCTAATGAGGAAAGAAAAGAGATTTATTTGAAAACTAGACTCTCATTAGCATCTATCGTGTGTGTTACTGCATACAGGAGTATAAGGCGTGTAATTTGGACGCGTGTGCCGAGGTGAGGCGGACCACACCGTGGACACCCTGGTACCCTGTTAATGTGACTCAAATGGGGGCGAGACAGGAGCAGAGGGTCAGGTACACATGCAGGGCTCTTCTCGCCGACCCTCACGACCTGCAGCTTGGGAAACGCAAGTTAGAGACTCGCCTCTGTCCCACCACTGATGGAACTGCTGTCTGTGAGACTGACGGTACATACACACACACACACACACATCATCATTCTGTATGATTTATAAGCTTGTTTCCTCATGGGGACCTCAATTTATGTCCCCACGGTGACACAAATCCCCATGAGTCTGTCTGCATTCAGGTTGAAGTCCCCACCGGGATAGAAAGACATGTACACACAGACATACACACACACAAACTCAAATTAGTGCATTATTTAATTAGTAAATCAAATGTTTATAGTTTTTTACAATACATCTGTAAAATTACAATACTAATATCTATGGCTGTCTTAAGTTTTTCATTTTCAAACTGTTATTTTGATGGAAAACTCTTTCGTTGAGACCTCCCGGTCTGTAAGGACTTTTCATTACAAGTTTGGGAAGATGGTTGGTGCATGTTGCATTCCCAAATGCATGTTAAAGCGACCCAAACTGGGAGCAGATGCAGAGATGGAGTTTATGTGGAGCAGCATGTACTGAGAACTAGACGCTCTGAAAACATCATCATGAGCTGCTCATGTGTAAGAACACAGTGCCACGCTTATCTCTTAAACATGGAACGCATAAAGTTATTTAAAGGGGTCCTATAATGGCCCTTTTGACAAGATGTAAAATAAGTCTCTTCAGAGTCAGAGAATATCTGCTGCATGGAGAAGGGGTGTAGTTTAGTTTAATTACGGTTATAATGTATGTTGTCATCTTGCTTTTATGACATGCTATTGCATTTGTGTTACATACTGTATTGCAATAACTGTGAAAAGACAGCTTGAGCAGACTCCCAAATGTGCTCTTCTACAACAACTCTTCCTCTTCTCAGCATGGCCTCACCCCCTTTGTTCCCGGGGGCATGGTTTATGTAAAATTTAGGGTTTGTGATGTCACTAACACGTGAATAAGCTTGTTGTAGTTCCTACCAGGCGTTTGTTGTAGTCCTTAAAAAGTGATTTCTTTAAAAGTAAATATGTTCCTTTGCTTTGAACTTTGAGCATCGTAACTTTGTCGATCACACACTAAATTTAAAAAAGTGAAATCATAATCCACCACCCCTTTAATGAACTCTCAGCCTTTGCAATTTGATAATCCCACTAAGCCATATAGTGCAGGCACTGAATCAGTTCTATTTTAATGAGTTCTATATGTACACTTTCATGTTTGTAGGTCTAGTTGACGACTTGTTGAGAATGGGTCGACCCGTTACACGAGTGCAGGGAGCCGCCTGGTCATCATGGGAAACGTGGTCTGCATGTTCCAAAGAGTGTTCCAAAGGCTTCCGCACACGCAAGCGTTCATGTGCCACACCGGATGGCAAGAGCACGCCGTTCGCCTGCAGCGGAGCTCCGGTCGAGTATCAAGACTGCAACTCTCAGCCATGCCCAGGTCAGATATTTTTCACAGCCTTGTTTACATTGTCCCGCTTATTACACGGCTACTTCCCACATAAGTAAATAATTGAACACAATTACACTGTTACACAATGACACAACACTGAAAAATTTTATTAGCTCACTAAAAGCAAAGCCTTTCGCAAAGAAAACAGTTGCTTGCAAGAGACTGAACAACTAAATGAACATTTAAGGGATGAAGTACAGTCATACCACTTTTCACCATATAAATAATCATGGGGTGATATATATTGATTTGAGATATTGATTTAGATTTGAAATCTTACCTGTTTATTATCTTATAATCCATTACAGTGTACAAAACAATCATCCCACAGCAACAATATTACAGTACTATTAATACTGAAGTCTTCTGAACTGAGGCGAAAGATGGCAGCAGCTGCGTTTGTATGAAACTAGCATTGCTATTGACAACGGTTGTTATTAGCAAATAACACACCTCGGAATGTCGCGACTGCCCAATCAGAATCAAGTATTCCAGAGAGGTGTGTAATAACTGTCTTTAAAAGTCTTGCTGCAATAGTGTAATAACGTGTGTTGTTTTTCAGTGAAGGGGGCGTGGTCGTGCTGGTCTTCCTGGTCTCAGTGCTCTACTTCCTGTGGCGGTGGTCACTACCAACGCTCCCGTACCTGCTCTAACCCGTCCCCTGCTCATTCTGGAGATATCTGCATCGGTCTGCATACAGAGGAAGCTCTTTGTAACACACACGAATGTGAAGGTGAGAAAACCTTGTCTGGCTATCACCAGACCAAGCTCAATCTTTTAAGATTGAACACTGGTCTGGAGAGTCTGCTCTGTATTTTCTACTGCACAAGAGGCGTGATCAACGGGCATAGTTCAAATGACTCTGTACACAATTGGATAGTCCTTCACCCAATAAGACCACAAGAGGCGTGATCAACTGGTAGGGCTGGGCGATAAAACGATAACGATATGTATCGCGATAGACACGTAATCGATATCAATAAAAAATGCGTTCGATAAAACGTTCGTTCATTTTTTTTTTTTCTTCGTCGGAAGAAACCAGAGGTTGCGAAGCAAGTTTAGTTGCATGAACAAAGGCACTCGTTCTCTGGTAACTAAGCAACGTAGGGAGTGACAGGCTAACAGCCAATCATGTAACTGTATCAGGTTTGGTTGCACCATATCGTTGTCTCTTGTTGGATTCTTCAGTAAACAAAACCGGCGTGGAGTGATAAGTGGAAAATGAGTGCCGCAGCGAGTGAGGAAATGTTGATAAAACAGGAAAACAAGTCAGCTCGCCAGTATGGCAGTTTTTTGGATTTTTTAAGTCAGCTCGTAGTCAGACCAATGTTGTTTATCCTTTCATCTCGTTCCGCAGCGTGAGCCTCTGCTGACAGTGCGCGTGCCTCATTCCTTTGGGGACGTGTTTATACTCGACGTGCTCGCCATTGTGCTATTCTTGACTTTGGCTGAATCCGAAATTGCCCCTTAAACCCTCAATCACTATTCCCTACTTTAGTCCACTTGAAGGAGTGAATGAAAACAAGTGAGCGAATTCGGACAGCCGCTGTGTGTACATCGACTGTACACTCGTTATTGCGGTGGAAAGTGAGATTGAATGTGCACTAGGCTTGCTACCATAGTCTGTGTTGCCGGTGTTACCGGTGTCCAGAGTCAACACCGGTTACATCACTTGCCCACCGTGGCATCGCCCACTGTCATTTTGATTTTTTTATAGTAATAATACAAATAAAAACTGAACGTATCTGCTTAATAAAGCAGGATCCGACCGTGAGTCTCGGCAGCGGCAGGAGTCATTCATCAGATTTAAGAGTGAGGAGCAGACTGAGATGATCGCGGAAGATTTGGTTTCAAAGCAAAACGTAAAAGCGCCTATTTAAGGGAATTTTTCAATTGTTTTGTTGTTGTGTTTTTCATTAAAAATAATAGGCTAATGAACCCACAATTCAAGCAACCCGCAGCCGAATTGGTGCTAATTCAAAACCGAAAGTAAAATGTCCACGGCCGCACAGGGCGCATTGTTTACTTTTGTCTGGCTCCGCAGCGCAAGCCTCCGCTACGCTGACTGTCCGTGTGGCACTCTGCGATGGCGTCATTTTTGCAGCGCGCACTCTCGCGCTCGTGCGGACGCATCGAGTAGAAACAAGGCTTTACGGACGAACTCTCATTCATTCATGGCGTGCGTCTCAAACATAGACTGATCAATGCTTGATCAGTGCCCTGACTACTGAACTAGGGAGGGAGCTGAGACGCACCCATGGCCTCACAGAGCACGCATTTACAGACGAGCTGTCATTCACGGTGTGTGCACTGGCGCGTTTTCAGTTCAGAGCGGTCGTGTGCATGTTACTTTCGATTAGATACAATTAGTAATTTAAAAGCCTCCGCCGGTGATACCGGTATTGTCACATGTCGATTAACCGGTGGGAAAATTTCCTCACCGTCACATCCCTAATGTGCACTCAATTACGTCCACTATAGTTTTGGACACCACTACAAATGGCTGTCCCCTCAAATAGTGCCCTATTTAAGGGTATAGGGGGCGATTTCGGATTCAACTTTGAAACTATATGGAGAGGTACTCTGCATCAGTGCCTTATGACAAAGCATCTAAACGGTAACAGTTTTAAAAGAAACAAAGAAATAACAGAGGCACTGCACCTTAATGTTAAGAGATAATTGTTTAGTGTTCATTGTAATTTTAGACTTGTATTTATATTTTAATTATTTGAGTGTTTTCCATGGTTGTGTTGGCATTTCTGCCTTTATAACTGAAGGGATTATAATCACAGGAAGATTAAGTTTAAAAAAAATTGTTTTCTTAATGTAAAACATTTTTCTCCTGGTCCTTATTTTGAATAGGTCATAAAAATATCAATAATTATCGATATCGCACGATATGAAACACTTATATCGTGATACAGTTTTCAGCCATATCGCCCGGCCCTATCAAAGAGCATAGTTCAAATGACTCTGTACGAAATTGGATAGTCCTTCAACCAATCAGACCAACGACGCATCGCTTCTCTATCCGTCATTGTGTTAAACCGACCAATAGCGCGCCAGGTGGATAAGCAGGTTTGGGTATTCCCCGCAAATTTGTAACATAAGCAGGATAGAAATATGTACAGGTTTCCAGCCTGAGCTGCAGGGCGAAATCAAATCGCCAGCAGATCGGGCTGGGTTTACCCAGTCTAGAGAACCTACACAGCAATTTCTATAAACATTTTACAGCTTCATTAACTCTTTCCCTACCACTGACGAGTTGACTCGTCAATGAAGGAAGTGTTTTCTCATGAATGACAAGTTTTTATGGCTTTCCGTGTTTTCACTGTTATACAGTAGGGGGCGCTATTACACATCCCCTGAACGAGTAGAGTATCTCCAGATCAAAACACAGGAAAAAAAACAGAAACGAGCGATCTCATATGCAAGCAGATGCAAAATTAAAATAATGCGATCATCAACAATAAACAGCATATAAATCCAAACTAATGTTACTGAATGAAATGTCGACTCAGGAAGTGGTTAGGACTGTGCAAGGTTTGGGGGCATCTGTGTTTTGCTCATCTTACTCAATCTGATCCAGATGTAGTCTTTGACAAAAAGGCGATTTTCTCAGCTTTTTGCTCATTATGTTGCTTTTTTATTAAACTTACCCACATTCAAGTGTTGATAAAAGTGTTCTTTCTTTTGATATATTTCATGTTCAGATATTCATACAACAAAATATTCTGGGGGCCATGAAATTTTTGTGAAAATGACCAAAAACGCTGCCGGTGGCTGGCAACTTTTAAACAAGTTAATGTTTCTTTTAGAAATTTTAAGGAATAAATATATGGAAAATAGAAATGTGGGTGTTTCCTTAAAAAAAGCATTTAAAAAAAGCTGAGAAATTTCGAAGTTTTCGTCAAAGACTACGTCCGGATGGGATTTAAAACTTTGATCAAAACATAGATGTGTAATAGTGCCCCCCTACTGTATAACAGTGGAAACATGGATTGCCAGAAAATGTTGTCAGTGACAGGGAAAGAGTTAAATACTCTTTATAACTGCATTCATGATGACTAATGATGACACAATTGTGAAATGTGTGTTCTGTTTATCTTTCTTACCTGTGTCAGGTGGGTGGGGTGCGTGGTCAGAGTGGGCGGAGTGTAATGAGGAGGGGCAGCAGCTCCGCGGTCGTATATGTGAAATAAGCTCCTCTTGCCTAGGAAACTCCACAGATCAGAGAACGTGTCGGCCCAATGAGAGCGCAGGTTAGTTCCTTTCCCTCTTTTCCTTAGTACATTTCTGGCATGTCAGACGACAGTAGTGTTTTACATACCCGTCGTTTTCGTAATTCTAGTGCTGTCAAAGGGACAGAAGAGGAACTCAAACTGTGGAGGTAAGTGCAACTTACATCAAACAGCATTCAGGTTTTGATGTGGCTAAAGACCGTAGGTAAAAAAATTTTTTGTCTGTTTTATCTCCTTCAGGGTTTTCTCTGTTCCACTTGGTGCTGACCGGCGCATGTTGTTTTCTGGGAGCTGTTTTGCTGTCCGTCCTGGTGTATGTGTACTGTCAGAGACTCCGCAAACCCCCTCAAGAATCTGCAGTTATTCATCCCAGCACCCCCAACCACCTACACTATAAAGAGAACAGCTGTGCTCCCAAGAACGACTTATACACACCCATGGAGTTCAAGGTATCCCATCATTCCACAGTGGTCACTCTGTATTACTCTTGTGCTGTGGTCCTTAACTTGTGGGTTGCAACCACAACACTGATAAGTGCAAATAATAAAATGCACTTATAATATAATCATGCATTGTTAATATAGAAGAATAAATAGGCTTAAACCATTAAAGGGAAGTCCTATAATTCAAAAAAACTAAATGTTTTGTTGTTAATTGTGCTTGTTGGTTGGCCTGTGAAGTTTATGATTATAAATATGTAAGGAATAATTAACGAGGGGCCGTTAAATTATTTGAAAAATAATCCACACCTGAGGTGGTAAAACGGTCACGGCGTGAAGCAGAGTGTGCATTACTTTTCAATAATTCAATGGCCCGTCGTCAATTATTCCGCTTATACTACGGTTACCACACCTCAAAACATTGTTCAGATGATTTATTTCAAGACATTAGTCAGGTTTTGTCTTTAAAACGCTCTTGTGTGCAGGACTAATTTCTTATGCATCTAAACCCAAGCCTCCGTTGCTAATTCCAAAACATATTTTTGGAGCTAGTAATGGAGGCTTGAGCCACTGATAGCAGACAAATGCAGTGAGTTATTAAAGAGCGAGAGAGAGATACTGAGGTTATTCACGTATGCGTTCGGCAGCAACATCTGCGTCTACTAATACGAAACTGTAAGAACAGCGCTGTTATTAACTCGCTAGTGAGAAATGTCATGTAGCTTTTAAGTTGCTAAACTATTTTACTGATAAAATCATCTGAGAAGCACTGACAACACTGTGTGAGTGTGTCCTGTATGTATGTGTGTGTGTGTGTGTGAGTGGGAGAGCGGGAGAAAGGAGTATGTGCTTTCTGTGCATAATAAAACGTAATTTTGTGGCAAAGTGTCGTTGTGGGTTTTGGTTGTTTTGCTGTTGTAGGCTGTAAAGACATTTGTAATAACTGAAATCATTTGGAGAAGTGATATGGAACTGTAATGCGGTTATGGAATATGGATTATGGATATGGAACTGTAAAGACCTGCCTGGATCTACTTTAGCCGTGCGTTTCCCTTAAAATAATTGTACACCTTTGAATGTTCGTCAACCAATCAGATTCAAGCATTCAACAGCCCTGTACACTACCAGTTAAAAGTTTTATAAAGAAGTCTCTTCTGCTCACCAAGGCTGCATTTATGTTGTTATTAAAAATACAAAAAAGCTGTAATATTGTAAAATATTATTTAAATGTAAAATAACTGTTTTCTATTGTAATATATTTTAAAATGTAATTTATTCCTGTGATCAAAGCTGAATTTTCAGCATCATTACTCCAGTCTTCAGTGTCACATGATCCTTCAGAAATCATTCTAATATGCTGATTTGCTGCTCAATAAACATTTATTATTATTGTCAATGTTTGAAAGCAGTTTTTTAAGGATTCTTTGATGAATAGAAAGTTCAAAAGAACAGTATTTATCTGAAATAGAAAGCTTTTGTAACATACTACCGTTCAAAAGTTTTGGGTCAGTAAGAATATTTAAATTTTTTTGGGAAAGAACTTAAAGAAATGAATACATTTATTCAGCAAGGATGCATTAAATTGATCAAGTGACAGTATAGACATTTATAATGTTGCAAAAGCTTTATATTTATTAAAAAAACTGTTTTCAACATTGATAATAATAATAAATGTTTCTTGAGGAGCAAATCAGCATATTAGAATGATTTCTGAAGGATCATGTGACTCTAAAGACTGGAGTAATGATGCTGAAAATTCACCTTCGAATCACAGAAATAAATTGCATTTTGAAATATATTCAAATAGAAAAAGTTATTTTAAATTGTAAAAATATTTCACAATAATACAGTTTTTGCTGTATTTTTGATCAAATAAATACAGCCTTGGTGAGCAGAAGAGACTTTTTCAAAAACATAAAAAAATCTTAATGATTCCAAACTTTATAGTTAATATATTATATTTGTTGTTTTGAATAAGTGACCTCTAGTGCCTTTAATGGATATGTTATTTATTTAATAATGGTAATAATAAAAGTTTGATAATAAAAAACTTTTAATAATAAATAAATAATATATAGTAATAATAAAACTTTTGTTAAAAGTATTATATTTGTTATATTTTATATAATCATATTGTTTTATTATTAGTAGTATCATTATTATTTGTTCAATTAAAAATTTCCGGTCTTCTGTTGGGTCCACTTAACATGTGATGTAATATGAGGGTCTGAAGCCGTTGAGAACCATGGCTCTCCCTAATCTGTTTCAGAAGAAATCTGTCTTATCTATCATTCTTCTTTTTCCGGTACCGTCTCTTCCCTCAGAGTGTTGACATCAGAGGACCACTGCAGCATGATGCAAAACACACTGTGGCCTTTGAAATATTGAAGAGACTTTCCGACACCCCGTGTGCTCACTTTTTGTGCTTTCTCTCTCTGTTCCCCACAGACTCTGAATAAGAACAACCTGCTTCCACCTGATGAAAGCTGCAACTTCTTCCCATCAGCTTTGCCGCAGACCAACGTCTACGCCACCACGTATTACCCGTCTCCTCTGGGCAAGTACGACTTTCCTTCCATGGATTCACCCTGCAGCTACATGCACAGCTGATGCACAAAGACACATATCATGCTTTCTTAGGGGCGTGTGACCACATCACACGCCCTTATCCGTCCATGCATATGCATTGGAAAATGCATGGATCCACAGGAAGGTCGAGCGCATAACCTGCATCTCAAAAGATGCAGGAAAACGCAAAGGATTGTTGTTCGGACAAGACGGGCCCATGCAGTTTTCTTGTAGCATTTCCTTTCCTAAATGTCATCTCAAACCGGAAGTCACGGGTTCAGTTGATCACATGCGTCGTAATAACTACAAACTGACACTCACAAAGCATGCACACTTCTTAAAATGCAGAGGAGCAAGAGGAATTCTGGCATCTTTGCTTTTCACGCGAAGCCCAAAACTGAATTGTGACGTCCTGCTTTGTGCGCTGGCGTCTTCAGCTTTGTGTTGTTTGTCATAACAGAAAAAATGCAACGCAGAACTCGTTTTTGAGTCAATAAAGCATGAAGGGTTCCAGACAGCTGTGACGCCTCACAATAAGCCTGAACATCTGTTTCCCCTATTTTTTTTCCTGGTTTATGTCCTTTCGGCTCCAGAACTCAAGCAGTGGATGTGAGATACATGGAATGAGGATTACTGGTGATGCGACTGGTTGACGTCACGCCGGTCGCGTCGCTGAACTGAGCAGGAGCTGCGTACAGCACAGACTCATATCATCATTCATCGTCTAATAAAAGACTTGAGCTCATAAGGCTGTCCACACACTGTTACGCATATGTACACCAGTATCAATATGTCTGTCAGGCACTTTTTAAAGGGAAAGTTCACCCAAATATGACAGTTCTGTCATCATTTACTCACCCTCATGTCATTCCAAACATTGATGGCTTCTTCCCAAGGCGAGACGCTACCGGTGCGTTCGGCGAGATTATCCTATAAGATCATTACAAATCACACTGTACGACATGGATCTAATAAACTTGGTTACGACATGTATGTAGAGTGTACAACGACGACACCTACTGAATTGGAAGAATAAAACAATGAGGTAGTGAAAGAAATGAATTTGGACACGGTCATGGCTAGGCAAAAGAGGCCAACTTGGCATGCCAATTTTGTTAATGGAGCTACGAACAATACGCAATATAGTTGAACAATGTGCCATTTCATGTTGCATTTTTATTGGCTAGTCAGTAGACATGGGTCATAGCAGCAAACACACTGTGAGATGATCATGCAAAATTTCTGACACTGTACGACGTAGGAGCCATGACCACAGAAATCGCCACGATTGATCATCTTTCGTATGGGACAGCCCAAAATCGTACATTAGACATGTTCCTGGAACAACATTCCTTTCCAAAAACATAGTCCTAACCCTATCCCTATTCCTAAACCTAATTTATCCCTAAAATCAGTGGTAAATGATAGGTGAATAACACTGGTGTAGAAGAATCTAACCCTTGTTGTAAGCCTAAATTTTATGCAAACCTATCCCTCAAATCTGATTGGTTGATTGAAATGTTCCAGGATTTTGATCCAAGAAAATGAAATCACGTTTACCCTACAGGTGAATAGTGTAAAATATGTAAATAAAAGCAAAAAGTTACGAGAGCCTGTGCTATCATGAATAATGCTGCCGTCACATGCTATCGGAAATAATAGTTTCTTAGTTAAAAAACTGGACATGAACACCCTCTCAAGTCAAAACTTGAATGCGAAGAGCTCGTAATCATGACTTCAGAAGTACGAAATGTCCGATAGCACGTGAAGGCAGCATAAGTCACGGCTGAAGGGTGTTGTTAGGCACAACGCGAATCGGAGTTCACGATACTCAAGATACAGCTCTAGCCTTGAGTACTTTATTGCTTTTATAAAACGGTTGCCACCATGGGCGTCGGAAGCAAAAAAAAATGTGGGTGGGTCCTCAGAAATGTTTTAATGGAGTAGATTCCAATTACGCTTGTTAAACGTATCACCGAAAAATCGCCATATTATTGAGGACACACAGCATATAGTTTTGACTCAAATCGACCCGCGGTTCGCGTCCGCCTTTCGCCGAACTCAATCTTCTCCCTTTTCCCATCACATATCAGATCGGAAAGGTATTTATTTTCAATAAAAATGAAGAAAATATTAGAAAAGTGAAAAATAAAGCATCTAACATGTGTTTAATAATAAGTGTTTATCGATTAGGGGTAGGTAAACAGACATGTGCTGAATGTTAGAGACGATAAAAGTGAGTGGGTCCAATATCATTGATCGTAAAAAGTGGGTGGGTCTTGTCCCACCCACATACAATGGTTCCGACGCCCATGGTTACCACACAATACAAATATTAAGGCCAAAATATATGCGCCAATGCAACTTTCCTGAAGTAAAATCACTAAAAGCCTAGCCTGACGTTGTCATACTCAATTCTAGTCAGAATATGAGTCTGATACTGCTCCATTGGGCTGTGATTATGGGGCGTGCCGAACCAGGAAAGACCTCAATTGGATAGACCTACAACCAATCAGAGCAATGGAGCGACGCATAACTTTAGTTGTCAAATGACAACAGAACTCAACTGCACTGTGTTGCCAAGTCCGCAGGTTGAAGCGACCCCAATTATGTGATATACAGACCCAGGAATGCGAAATTCAGCAGCCAGTCCAGCCAAAATAACACATATTTTACCCCCCAAATGCCATTTTTCCCGGAGAACCCCCCCACCCGGAAAGCTATTGGGCTTGTTTTTAGCTAGTTTTGAGTAGCAATTGGGCGGGTTTTGCTGTAAAAACTTGGCAACCCTGTCTGCACGCACGCTGGAATAAGTCACGTTAGAAGAAGAAGATGAGTGTAAACGATCTTTGCCGGTGTTGTAAAAAAGAATTTAAGGATACACAGAGTACTTACCAACACGATCATCATTTCTGAGAGAAATAGTAAAGGTGAATGCATATACGAACAAGTTCTCCGTTTAGGATTAGAACAAATTCAACCCAAGCGCCTTTGATGACGTGGATGATTACGTTACTGTTTATCATCTGTCCATCATTGTCTAAAGCCCGCCCTGACAATTTCATTGGTCCGAACAGACCGAACTGCCCGTGCAAAAAAAAATTGTGGGCGGGGCTAAGTTCGTCTGGCATTCAGGCTACTAAAAGCCTTCATTCCGCCAGAAAAAAACAGGAGTTACATTATTACGCCATTAGATGGCGGCAAACACCGTCTTTATAAGTGAGTCAGTCAGTAGCGAAGACTTTTATATGAAAGGACTGATACGTGTTGTTGTTGTGTGAACACGGGGACAAGACGCAACTGACAAATGCTTTGACTATCGTCAGTGTCAGGACACGGGAAAACCCCTTTACTGACAACATACTGACGGATTTTTAATTATGAACATAGGACTGACCTGAAGGAATATGCTAAATCTGAATGCAGGTAACGTTAAAGTAATACACTCGCTCACTCGTTCTCTCTTTCACAACAATACAGTAAGATTCAATTAACAATATCGAACAGGTTTCCGTTGCTAAGCTGGTTGCTAAACATAGAAACGTTGGGTGAAGCTATCATAGCCGTGTTTTATTGTGAATAAAACACAGCTATCAGAATCAATGACTGGAACTGACCGTTTTATCATATAAATCAGAAAATCAGTCTGTATCTAAGAATCTCCATATTTTGAGGAATAAACTTAATATAAAACAGGTAAATGAAATGTAAACAAACCCTTCTGTAAACACCTTCAGAATATTGTAAGTGCTCAATATATACGGGGAAAACTTGTTTTAAAATATACACACGCAAATAGATAAAGTGTAATGAAACAAACACTTCAATGTGAATTTACTCAATGTTTACTTTACACAAGTCTGAAGCAAAATATCCCAAAATCTCTCAACTGACCAGTGCATTAAAAAAGCAATGCCAGTAACGTCCTGTCACATGTGGAATATTTTTGAAGGATGATCATGCTGCTCTTTTCCATACAAGAAGGTATCTAATGGCCTGTCAAGTTCCCACTTGCACAAACGCCACTACAGTATCATAAAAGTACTCTGACTTGTGCACTATATTCCTATAAGTCTTCTGGATCCATACAATAGATTTGTGTTGACTGACTGAAAAAAGCTCTCAAATTTCATGTGTAAGAAGAATTCAAAATTGGAGCATCCAGATTGCATTAAAGAGTGGCTCACACATTCTGCTAAACTTCTTCTTTTTCTTTCCACGGAAGAATGAAAGTCATACAGGTTAAAACAACATGAGGATGGGTAGATCATGACAGTGTTTAATTGGTTAATTATACTTTTCAAATCAATTGTTAATGGAGCACGGCAGTTATAGCTCTGTGTGAGCATTATTGCACCTAAAGGGATGTATGTATATATGTATATTTGTAGCTGGCATTATATATTTATACACAAATTATGTTTTTTGTTTGTTTTTTTTCAAATTGAATCAGGTATTTTTCCCCTGCTATAACTCCACAGCGAACACAAGACAATGAAGGAAAGAACTCTTGTCTTCTGTGTAAACTAGAGTACTCAGATTGATGCTGTCTTGTGTATGACCAGCAGTGTGTGTACATTTAAATGAAAATATACGTTTTATGAAATACAGTATTTTGTTTATTCTTTGAGCCCAGATTAACTTTAATGCAAAATACATAAGTGCATCTTGCTTGATGCTGAATATGGCATTGCGTTGTGTGTGTGATGGAGACGCGTCACACACTGCAGCTGGACTCTTGCTGATGCCGCTTTTTACGCTGATGTTGCATGGGTGGATGCTGCATTTTTTCTGAATGCAGACGGTTCTCTATGCAATAAAAAAACAAACATTGAATTTACAACACATGATCACTGCCTTTATACACTGTGAACTTTTTCTATGTTTTTCTATGTTGTACATTGTAAAAAATAAATAAATATCCAACTGGGTGTCAAAACACCACAATTGACTTTCTTCTGTCAAGACTTTTAACATCCATCCATCCATCTATCTATCTAGCTGTCATTCTATCTATCTATCTATCATCTTTGTCATTCTATCTATCCATACATCTAACCATCATTCTGTCCATCCATCCATCTGTCTATTTATTTATCCATTATCTATCTAGCTTTCATTCTATCATCTTTGTCATTCTATCTATCCATACATCTATCCATCATTCTGTCCATCCATCCATCTGTCTATTTATTTATCCATCTATCTATCTAGCTTTCATTCTATCATCTTTGTCATTCTATCTATCCATACATCTATCCATCATTCTGTCCATCCATCCATCTGTCTATTTATTTATCCATCTATCTATCTAGCTTTCATTCTATCTATCATCTTTGTCATTCTATCTATCCATACATCTATCCATCATTCTGTCCATCCATCCGTCCATCTGCCATTCTGTCCATCTGTCTATCATCTAACTGTCATTCTATCTATCCATCATTCTGTCCATCCATTCGTCTATTTATTTATTTATCCATCTATCCGCCATTCATTCTATCTATCATCCATCTATCTGTCATTCTATCTATCCATCATTCTGTCCATCCATCTATTTATTTATCCATCCATCCATCCATCTGCCATTCTGTCCATCTATCTATCATCATTCTATCTATCCATCATTCTGTCCATCCATTTGTCTATTTATTTATCCATCTATCCGCCATTCATTCTATCTATCTATCTGTCATTCTATCTATCTATCATCTGTCATTCTATCTATCTGTCTGTCCATCCATCCGTCTATTTATTTATCCATCCATCCACCATTCTGTCCATCTATCATTCTATTTATCATCTATCTGTCATTCTATATATCTATCCATCTATTTATTTATCCATCCATCAGCCAATACTCTATCCTTCTGTCTATCATCTATCTGTCATTCTATCTATCCATACATCTATCCATCCATTCGTCTATTTATCCATCTATCCGCCATTCATTCTATCTATCTGTCATTATATCTATCCATCATTCTGTCCATTCATCTGTCTATTTATTTATCCATCCATCCATCTGCCATTCTGTCCATCTATCAATCTGTTTATCATCTATCTGTCATTCTATCTATCCATCATTCTGTCCATGCATCCGTCTATTTATTTATCATCCATCTATCCGCCATTCATTCTATCTATCTTATCTATCATTCTACCTATCTATCCATCCATCTTTCAATCCATCTGTAATTTTTTCCATCCATCTGTCATTCTATCTATCTATCTATCTATCTATCTATCTATCTATCTATCTATCTATCTATCTATCTCTTTGTCTATTTATCCATCTTTGGATCCCTATCTGTTATTCTGTCCATCTATCTATCCACCTGTTATTCTATCTATCTGTCATTCTATCTATCTATCCATCTGTCATTCTGTCCATTCATCCACATCTATCTGTTATTATGAATATAGCACACTGCATGATGTGACTTATCATTGTAACATTATCGTTGATATAGAGTTGTGTATATCCAGTGTGAAGGATTGTCCCAGCTCAGGGAAAGGTTAATAACTCTGGTCATTAGTGGTACTGTAGAGTTGATTACAGAGCGTCTGTGTTCTCTTGTGTACGCCGTGTCCTCTAGGCCGATCCTGCAGATGAGTATTTAAAGTCTTCACTTCAATCCGTGTGATGAATGATGTTTGCGGTTCTAACAGTGGGTAAGTGATATGGCTTTTTAATGAGCTGTTTGCTGTTTGGAGGTTTTCCTCTCTAATAGGAGGAAACCAACCATTACCCAGCAGCTGGAGAGAGTTATCAGAGCACACGGGCCATTTGAACTGAGACCTGTTGTGGCCTCCAGATACACCAATAATGAAAGGGTAAACTTCCTGAACTAACACACATGCAGCAGAGAGCAAAGGGAAAACACACCAAAATATCAAAATAAGTAAGTTTCATTGTTATATAAAATAAGTATATTTCACCCAAAATTCAATTTCCAAAATGCGTTTCACTTTTGATTTGATTTTTTTTTTTGTCTTTGAAAACAAGAAAGAATACCTACCATGTTGTGTAGAAATCAGCTGAGAAGGTCACGGATGTGTTGATGATTAAACACAGATGAGAAGTTTTGGAGCCACAGCCGGCAACTTGACATGCATGACACAAACACCATACTCACGCTAAGAAGAAACTTCTCGAGAACATCATGCGGATTCTAAGAAATGTTGATTATATTGCCAAAGTATTTCGATTCCTACAGATGCTATGAACTCGCACATTATTCTGGTGCGTGTAAAGAGATCTAGAGGTTATGAAAGTCCCTGAAGGACATGTTCGGTGTGATTTCATCAGCCTCAGTGAACAGACTGACAAAAACAGAGTAAAACACATTGCTGTGGGAGTGAATGATCTCTGCGCAGAGACTATTGACTGACTCCTCACGGATTGAACAGACAAAGACTCATTAACATGTCTGATAATGTATGGATTCATTTTGTTCTGTGATATGTAGTTTGTTAAATAAGTATGGTATAAATCTCCATTTAGAGCGCTTTATTAATTGCTTTGGAACATCATTTAGGCTCTTCATTACAGAGCCCATCAGAAGTGCTCCTTATCATAACAACACATAAACACAAAGAGAGTATGTGTTTTAGCTTCTAATCTTCAAAAGCACCATTCAAGAGTGAGCATGGTGAATTTGGGTACTCTAAATTCGCCTATAGTTCATACACAATAAATGAACATATTAAAGGTGCACTGTGTAAACTTTAGCGGCATCTAGTAGTAAGGTTGTGAATTGCAACCGCTCACCCCTCCCTTTCGAAGCACATAGAGAAGCTACGGTGGCTGACACAGGACAAAGATGTGTCGTCTGTAACAGCAGAGAGTGACTAGCGCTCTGTAGAGCAGTTTGTCCGTTTAGGGCCACTGTAGAAACATGGCGGCACAAAATGGAGACTTCACTGTAAGTGGACCCGCGGTGTGTGTAGATAGAAATGGCTCATTCTAAGGTAATAAAAACATAACGGTTCATTATGTAAGGTCTTTATTCACCACTGAAAACATACTAATGTACATTATATTGCATTTCTGTCAATAGATCCTCGTAAATATTACACACTGCACCTTTAAACAGTCAGAACATTAGTTACATAAGAGCGTTTTAAGATTCTGTAAAATTTCTGTAAATTGTTTTACACATATTTACTGCAAACATTGAGAAACAAAACCTTTTAACATTTTAAATAACATTTAATCAAAGCAATGACTGTATATAATATTTTTCCTTACAAAAAAAAAAAACGTTATACTATTTAAAATAAAATAAAAAATAACAGTATTTTCCAAGAAAAAGAATGGTTCATTGTTAAATCAAATAATTCTTCATTACATATAATAACTTTTTATTAGGTTTTACTGTAGCATTTTTGAAAACCTTTCAAATTTTTGGAAAAACTGTTTTTCTTCTGTAGAATAGAAATGACTTTTACACTGTAATAGAGCTTTTACTGTGAGTTCACACGCATGCCATGAAGCCAAACTGTGATGAATGTGTTACATGTGTAGTTCATTAATCTCGCTATTAAATGGCTGATAGAATCATGGAAGGCTTTATTTCACCATATTGTTCAAATGATCTCACAAGCATGACTTTGAATGAGCTTTTTTTCCTTCTCAAATCAAGCCTTTCATAAACATGCATACAAGATTCCTATTCGAATTTCTAACATAATTTGGAACCCGCTCATAATTGGAATCAGATCCTGGATATACTGGATATACTTCTCCAGTATTTACGTTGCTGTTTTCTTTCAAGCTCTGACAAGCGACATCTGAGCCCGTAATACTGTTTCCTCCAGGTCCGGTGGGTGATGTGGTAATGAAATCATTCATGAGAGATTCAAGCTTGTTATGGAGAACTTTCCTCTCTCCGCATTGCAAGCTCAACGCCGCCCTCTGCTGTCAACACTCTTTTACATTCAGCCATCCATGGCTTCTGCCATTTTTATGACTAAATATGATTGATTCTTAGTTCTAGGGAGACAGGATGAGGAACTATAGACTGCTTGCATATAAATTATTAACATGAGACTTAATTACCATTTATTTGTAGTATTTGACAAATACTATTACTAGTGCTACTAGTCTGTTTTCATAAATAAAATCACCTTAAAGGGTTAGTTCACCCAAAAATGAAAATAATGTAATTTATTACTCACCCTCATGCCGTTCCACACCCGTGAGACCTCCGTTCATCTTCGGAACACAAATGAAGATATTTTTGTTGAAATCTGAAGGCTCAGTGAGGCCTGCATAGGCATCAATGTAATTTACACTCTAAAGATCCATTTATGTACTAAAAACATACTTAAATCAGTCCATGTGAGTACAGTGGTTCAATATTAATATTATAAAGGAACAAATCAGCGATTCGATTCAGTGGTTCGGAGCGCCAAAGTCACGTGATTTCAGCAGTTTGGTGGTTAATTGACACGCGATCCAAATCAGGATTCGACTCGCTGATTCGTTTCCGCTCCGAAGCTTCATGAAGCATTGTTTTTAAATCGGTTATCACTATATAAGTCGTTATTTCGTTTTTTTTGGCGCACAAAAAATATTATTGTGGCTTTATAATATTAATATTATACCACTGTACTCACATGGACTGATATAAATATGTTTTTAGTACATTCATGGATCTTGAGAGTGTAAATTGCATGGATGCCTATGAAGGCCTCACTGAGCCTTCGGATTTCAACAAAAATATCTTCATTTGTGTTCCGAAGATGAACGGAGGTGTGGAACGGCATGAGGGTGAGTGATAAATGACATTATTTTCATTTTTGGGTGAACTAACCCGTCAACTTAAAATCGACAGCAGGTTAAAAAAAAAAAAATCCATGACCTGAAGTGGTAATCATTCATTTTTGAACTATTTGAAAAGAAACTATTTGCAGTTTTAAAGTCCCCATGAAATCAAAATTGAATTCAAAATTTTGGCTTTTAGTAAGAATATATCATGTTCAGAACACGAAGTTATTTTGATGAAATCCAAGAGCTCTTTGACCCCTCCATAGACTGCAATGTAATTAACACTTTCAAGGCCCGGAAAGGTAGTAAAGACATCGTTAAAATCGTCCATATGACTCCAGTGGCTCAACCTTAATTTTATGAAGCGATGAGAATACTTTTTGTGCACAAAAACAAACAAAAATAACAACTTTACTCAACAATTTTGTTCTATCCTGTGTCAGTTTCCTACTCTACGTGTACACAGCTCTTCGTATCGGTTATGTAAGGAATAATTGACTCCGGGCCGTTGAATTATTAGAAAAATAATGCACACCCGAGGTGGTGCTGCGGTCACGACGCAAAGCAGAGTGGCCGTTACATCGGCCTCGAAGCAGAGTGGCCGTAAATTACATTGCGGTCACGACGCGAAGCAGAGTGGCCGTTACACCTCGGGTGTGCATTATTTTTCTAATAATTCAACGGCCCGGAGTCAATTATTCCGCTTATACTACGGTTACCACACCTCAAGGCATCGATCTGATGATAAATTTAAAGGGATTCGTCCGGTTTTTGTACTTAAATCGCTATTGTGGGTAGGACTATTTCTTCCGCGTCTCATCCAACGGCTCTTTTGCTAGTTCCGAAACGTCATTCTAAAGCTGTTAACAGAGGCTTGAGCCGTTGAGAGAGAGAGAGAGAGAGAGAGAGAGAGAGAGAGAGAGAGAGAGAGAGAGAGAGAGAGAGAGAGAGAGCTTGTGTGAATTAGGCTACCTCTGTGCGTCTCTAAAAAGCGCTGTAATTACCTCGCTAGTGAAAAAATGTCATGTGTAGCCTTTAAGTTGCTACACTATAAGCCTATAGGCTAACTGATAAAATCGTCAGGGCAGCGCTGACAACACCTTTTTGTGCAAACTGTAGTGCGTGTGCGAGTGTGTGATTGCAGTAATGAGACAGAAAAGCTTGCCTTTGATGTCCGCTTCCATTTGTTGGTTTTCATCTGGACTGTCTAATACTGCTGCCGCCCAGTTGTTGAAAGTTTTATATTCACCGTAAATATTAAGATTTACTTTAGGAAAATCGTCTGTCATGTTGTTGTTTTTTAGTCCTGTAATTTCCGTTATTACAGTTAACTATGCGAAGTGATATGGAACTGTAATGCGGTCAAGAGCTGCCTGGAACTACGTTCGTGGTGCATCTCCCAGAAAATAATTGCACACCTCAGAACGTTCATCAGCCAATCAGATTCAAACATTCAACGGCCCCGTAGTATAAATATAAATATTACTAATATCAATATGGCAAACATTGGTCCGATGGCAATTGTGTCTCTGGCCAAAAATAGCTGCGTTATATGCATTCAGATATGCTCAACGTACGTCCAGTCAACTTTCATTTTGGAACTATTTTCAGGACATGTAGGAGGGACGTCTTTTCAATGGTCACTAAACGTCCAAATGTTAGCTGGAATATATAAATATTACGCACACAATAAGGTGAGCCAGAGATCTCTCGTATAGCTATATATAAGCATACCTTTCAGAAGCGTGTCTGGCTTTAAAATCATTAGCCATCACTAAAGATGCACCGATTGATCGTCCAGGGATCGGAATTGGCCGATTTTCTGCATGATCGGTCGATCAGTCTCGTGTCTCCGATTTTGAGCCGATCCGTCTACAGGCGGCTGTGAGCACGAGCGCGGCGGCGTTGACGTCAGAGCCACACTCGCGCTCACAGCTACATGCAAACACTAGAAGACACTAATTATGCCATTTGTAAAACTTGTAAGCTTAAAATAAACAGCGGGGAACCACCAGGAAAGCACACAACACAACAAACCTAATTAGACACTTAAAACTCCATCACCCCGCGGAACATGCCCAGTTTGAAGAAGGTAACGTTAGTAAAGGTAGCTCAGAGCCAGCCACAGGCAGGGCTCTCAAGTCTCAGACACACGCATTTCAACCTGTTCACACGCTCACACGCCACACCTTGTATTTCTCACGCAGAGAAAATTCCAGGATAATGCCCACCAAGTTGCGCCGCTATTAAGAGGAATAGAGTGAGTTCCAAATAGAGTTCAGAAGGCCCTGCCACGCACCAGCCAATCAAATAAAAAATATAACTACCGAACAGCCAATCAGAAAATAGCATTGCTGTATCCGGGTAAGATTCAGATATTCCCGCAACAACAACGTTTACATTCTGCCACCTACTGGTGGTTTAATTTAATGTTTTCTTTCCAATATTTCTTATTTGTATATTCAAAAATATTTAAAACAATCTCATAACATTTTTCAGTGTAAATTATTTAATTTGATTGGCAACAGCCCTAAAGTGTCTTATTCTAATGTAATTTATAAATCAAATTTAAGAATATAAAATGAAAGCTGAAGCATAGCCTATATTTAATAATATTATGGGAAAATGCCCTTCATAAAAGGTAAAAATATCAAAAATATGCAGATTTAAATATGTCAAAGCTGATTGAACACTGGTGAGACTATTGCTTCAGAATAAATTATATTAACAACACCAGTAAATTCTGGAAAAAAAAATATTCCAAATTATTATGGATTATTAATTTGCCTCTTCCCTGACATCTTTGAAATAGAGAAATGCAAGAATTAATACTATGCACACACACACACACACACACACACACACAAATATTATTATTTATTTATACTAATTTAGAACCTCATCCCCACCCAAACCCCTGCTGCCGTCACCAAAATCTCACTCTGAACTCAGTTCAAAACTTGAGAGCCCTGCACAGGTCTGCAGCCTCTCCTATCTTTCCTTGGTATAAGCAGCGAAAAGACCAAAGAAATTATGGACTTCATGGCGGTGGATGATCAGCTGAACGCATAAACCGTCACTTCATGAGAATTTACCGTTTCATTTGAGAGAACTGTGATATCATGAACACAGACACTGAAGGGCAGCGGCAACCCGTCAAATTAAAAGTTCGGTGTAAAAAAAATTTAATTGACAGAATATATTAGGCTACTGTGGCCTACTGTAGATTTAGCGCCGGCTCTATGTAATAATAATACGTCTCTACTACTAATAATCATTATGCTTAAATGGTTGATTATTTTTCACTTGATCCTTTTTTTAATTTTTTATAAACAATGTTTACTTTTAAACAGCATACAGCCTATACATGTTTATGTATTATTTACTTATAAATATTTAATAAAACATTTTTAATGGTTAAATAAAATAAATAAATATATATATAAATATAAATATATATATATATATATATATATATATATATATATATATATATATATATATATATATATATATATATATATATATATATATGTATATATATATATATATATATATATATATATATATATATAAACATTTATCTGTGGTACCGGAATTGATATCCAAGTACCATACAATTTTTATGGTATTGGTACCGACTACTGGAATTTTAGTACCGTGACATATAGCTGGCAACATTTATTACCCAAATTACTGAACTATTATTTGGAAAAAAGAGAAAAAGGTAAATTTATAATGTTTTGTTTCATAAAGCAACTGATTTTCAGTTTTTTGTTATTTCTACTTCTTTCCAGGCACAGAACACTTATTTTTTGAGATTTGTTTAATTGAGAGAAGATCCTGTTGTAATGTTTAATAATTTATTTTAGAATAAAAAAATGTTTGCTTTGAAGAAAAAGTGGATTTCTGTTTGTATATGTTGTCAATTATAGTTCTTAGAAAGAAAATCGGAATCAGCAAAAATCGGTATCGGCCGATCTCATTAACAAAAAATCGGAAATCGGAATCGGCCAAAAAAATTGCAATCGGTTCATCTCTAGCCATCACCAGCAGTAAAAGTAGTTTTGTATTCATGTACGGATTTTGGGGGTTTTGTTTTGATGATATTTTTGGATATACATCAGGGAGTTTTTCATGTAGACCGATGGCGCTCAATGTGGGGCCTGATGGAGTGGGCGTGGGCTACTAGAATGAAGGAAAGTTAATTTAGATTTAGAATAACTAATGGAGTGATAACTTGATGATGGAAGTGCAATAATTCAAACAAATGTCCAAAAAATGTATAATTAAATAAATAAAATGGGGGGAAAAAATCTCTTTTATTCTTTCCTCCCTGACTGTGCTGCCGCCCTAGGCCTAGATCGCATATATACGCACGTGCTGGCCCAGATCACAGGCATGCGCCGTGGTGCTCATGTGAACAGCGCTGCACTTTATAACGTAAACATAGGAGACTGACAGAAAAGTATTCCCACCGCTTCATAAAATTGAGGTTGAACCACTGGAGTCATATGGACGATTTTAACCATGTTTTTACTACCTTTCTGAACCTTGAAAGTGTTCATTAAATAGCTGTCTATATGGAGAGCTCTTGGATTTCATCAAAAATATCTTACTTTGTGTTCTGAAGATGAACGAAGGTCTTACGGGTTTGGAACGACATGAGGGTGAGTAAATAATGACAGAATTTTCATTTTTGGATGAACTAACCCTTTAAGGTTATCTATAAGCTAGTGTGCTCCTATTAAAAAAATGCATTTAGAAGATATAAGCATTCAAAACTTACAGTCTCTCACTCACAATGATTTTGATGACATCACTCTGCACTTCAGCTTCTCAGCCGATGTCCAATCAAATGCTCTCTAGAATCTAAAGCGTCCCGCCTCCTACATTATAAATAGACGCTGGGCTAAAATCGGTCACTTGTTCAAACAATTACTATTTTCTATATGATGAATGGCACAGTGCACTATTAATGGGATAGGGAACTATTCAGATGGTGTAAAAATGCTTTCCAGTGGGGCGAATTAAGTCTGGTTTCATGTTAGTGTCACGCATGGGCTCACTCACTTTCATTGTCTCAAATTAAACACTTATTAAACACGATAGACGCTGTATGTCACTTTTCTAATATTTTCTTCATTTGTATTGAAAATAAATGCCTTTCCGATCTGATATGTGATGGAAAAAAGGAGTAGAGTGAGTTAGGCAAAAGGCGGATTCAAACCTCGGGTCGATTTGCGTCAAAACTTGACGCCATGCGTCTTAACCCTACATTATTGTTTCTGCAAATGATTCTTTGTTTTCCGTGTACGAATTTTGTCTTGCCCAACCAGACGTTAAGTTAACAAGGCAATATATTTGTACTTAATGTAAATGGCATCTACTCCAGTAATACGTTTCTGTGAGAGGACCCACCCACATTTTTTTTTGTGCTTACGACGCACATGGTGTCACGGGAGCCACCGCAGCTCCCGTCCAGAGACACGATAGCACAGAGCGGATCATGTGTGCGAGTCGGTGCAGACCACAAAACATATCGGACCCATTCGAATCCTGCGCAGAATGCTGTATTTTAAAGCGATGTGGAGGAGTTTAGGAGGAGAAACGATTAGAGATTAGGAGGAAACTAAGGCTTTACTGAGAAAAAAAAGGGAGGAGCTGTTCAATATGTCTCACCCTGTTACATTGAATAATGCTGTGCTTTTCAAGGCACTTCAGTGGGCCTTTAAATGGTTAGTTCACCCAAAAATGAAAATTCTCCCATTATTTACTCACCCTCATGTTGTTCCAAACCCGTAAGATCTTTGTTTATCTTCAGAACACAAATGAAGATCTTTTTAATGAAATCTGAGAGCTTTCTGTCCCTCCATTGAGCTTTCTGTCCCTCTCAAGCCCGAGAAAGGTAGTGAAGACATCATGAAAGTAATCCATGATGTGACTCAATTTAACCTCAATTTTATGAAGTGGCGCACGCAAGTATATCTTATGTTTCTTCACACAGGCTCACTGCCAGACATCTAGCAGTTTTATCATTGCCGTTGCCAGAGCATAACTTGGGTAGAGTAAAACATTTCAACACAAGAATTTCAGTCAAATATATTTATGCAATATGTTACGGAGCCAACAAGGCCACGTGGGGAAAAATTGTGAGATACTTTCTCTCTCAAACGTATTCAGTTCCTCTGAGAAACTGTAAGCACTGAAACAGTTTATTTCCAACATGTGGCGAATGCAATGCACCATTTCCGTCAAACCTTTAATGCGTGAAAAAATAATAAACCTGCAGCAACTGTTTAAAAGTAAACCAGATATTGGCTACTTTACTAACTGACTGCATGATTTTCACCTGGCGAACAGAAACTTGAGGATGGACTCTTTTCTGAAATGGCCTACCTCGAAACCGCATAGCAACACCCTGGCAACAGTCTAGTATGACGTCAAATGTTGCACAGACAAATATTTTACGCAGAAGATATATTATTAGGGCCGAGCACCGATGCTGTGAGGACCCTATTGGAATTGCTCAGCCTCTTATTATTCTTCTCCCAAATTAATCACATTTTTGAGGGCCTAAACGTGCTCGAAAACTTTGCACCGCGCCAGAAGTGGTGAAAATGTACGTCTGATATGGCTTTCAGAATTAGGCGTGGCAAAATGGCTCGATAGCGCCACCTACAAAATTTCAATTAAGCGCCGTTTGAGCCACGTTTCACGTACGAGTATGAAATTCGGTAGACACATGTAACAGCCCAATACCTAGAAAAAAGACCCTAGGTGCAAAATCTAAAAACCCAACAGGAAGTGAAATATTTTAAATTTTCTCAGCAACATTTTTGCCATTCCCAAACGCTGTACTTCTACGTCGTACGTTTACCAACTCCTCCAAGAGATTTAATCAGATCAAACATCATTTTTGCACAGTCTAATCTAAAGGCCGTTGCGATGTTAAATTGTGAAGATCTTGAGTTTTCCCTGGAGGGCGTGTCCGTGGCGGCCTAACAAAGTCTTATCTTACGCCATGACACAGGAAGCTGTTGTAAGTCAGGCATACAATGTCCAACCTGCCTTCAAACTTCACATGTTTGATAAGAGTCCTGGCCTGGGCACATTTACATGGCAAAATTCAGTTACAGTCATAATGCCACTTGCTGGCAACAGGAAATGGCATGCTTTACACTGTAATTCACTCCCAGAAACTCATTTAAATATGCCATGAAGTACCAAACATGCTAGAAACACATTCAATCATGCAACACTTAACTACCCACTTAAATGCATGTCGCCCATTATTCGCTGTTTTCTTGAGGCCACCGGATGGCGGTGCATGTGCGCACTGAGGGAGGCTCAGACGCTGGGGGCTCTGCTGTTGCAACCTCCGGTGGAGAGCGGACCTCGGCCCGCACCCCCGCAAAGAAAGCCCCCTTTCCCTGATGCATGCGAATATCTCCCAATATGAAAGCTATCTGTGTTGTTGTAACCATCTCTTAGCTCTGTATCATGCTTGAAGAAAAAATTGGTCTCTATTTGCACATTATTTGACTATTGAGTACTTTGATTATGGTTATTGTTTGCACTTAATATCTTTGATCAATTTGTGGGAAGGAGTTCAGTTAGGAGGTCAAAAGAAGCTCATGTGCAGTTCTAAGTTCTGAAGAGACAATCATACAGGAAAGAAGCCAGTCAGTTGAGTTTGTGGCAAAACCTTTACAGTGCTTGTTGTCTTTTACTGCATATTATAATTCTTACTCATTACAAGTTGATTAGTTAAAACATTTCAAATATACCTGCAAACAATTTACTAGTCATGTATTTCATCATTGAGGATTTCTTAAAAATACTATGTAAAAAAACTGGTCTCGTTCTCCTGAACCCAATCTCGTGTCTCGTGAGATAAGCGTCTCGTCACACCCCTAAATAATAATAATAATGGCATAGGCAGAATTTTATTTTTGGTCGGGCCTGGGCAAAAGTGAGCAGGCACTTTCACACTTGTCAGTAGCCGCGTTTCCATTACCCTTCAAATTGCGCAAATTGAAATTGCGAATTGAAAATACGCCCAATGGAAACGCGTCAATTTCGCAAAAACTCCCATATATCGCAAAAAGGTTTTTACGCTCGCATGAGGTGGTTTTTCAGGCAATTCGAAAAATGAAATTTTCGCAAAACTGCAATGGAAACAGTTTTTTCGCATTTACAGGTCACCTGGTACGGTCATGCATTGCCCCCACATCATGGGCGTCGGAAGCAAAAAAAATGAGGGTGGGTCCTCATAAAGTACAAATATACTGCTTTGCTTGCTAAATGTATGGTTTTGAAAGACAAAATTACGGAAATCGCCAAATAAGTGAGAATGGCAGTAGTGTAGGGGTAAGACGCACGGCATCTAGTTTTGACACAAATCGACCTCGGTTCGAGTCCGGCTTTCGCCGTACTCATGCTGCGTTCTATTATTTATCCGTGTCGGAGCTCCGACTAGGAAGACAGACGTTACCTAGCAACACGCACCAACACGCCCCCTTTCCTCGGATTTTGCCGCTCGGAAGTTTGGACAACCGTGAGGACACCGAGCAAGAATTCCGAATCGGAATACAAGATGGCTGCGACCTGTGTGACTTTAAGTACGAATTGTTTTCATTGTTTTTGGACCGATTTAGTTGTTTAAATGTTCATTTGGCAAAGATGTTCAGATATCTCTATGCCTAGTAGACCTACAACAAACGTTCATTAAAAAGGGTCCTGTACCCGCCTTTTTCAAACTGGCGCAGCGCTGACTCGCGGTAGGTAACGTTAGAAAATGCATGATTTGATTTGATAACGTTAACCTAGATTATTGTTAGCTATTATTATATAACCAAGTGTGTGTGCGGAGTGTGGAGCAGCCAGTGCTACCATAGCAACAGCTTTCCGGGTGGCGTCCATGTTTTTCTCCGACTCGGACGCGCAAAACATACCAGAACGCTTGAAGTGTGGAAGTGACGTCATATCCGAGGGCCGAGTCGGATCGTTGACCATAATAGAACGCACCATCAATCTTCTCTCTTTTCCCATCACATATCAGATCGGAAAGGCATTTATTTTCAATAAAAATGAAGAAAATATGAGACAAGTGGAAATAAAGCTTCTAACGTGTTTAATAATAAGTGTTTATCGATTAGGGGTAGGTAAACAGACATGTGCTGAATGTTAGAGACGATAAAAGTGAGTGGGTCCAATATCATTGATAGTAAAAAGTGGGTGGGTCTTGTCCCACCCACATACAATGGTTCCGACGCCCATGCCCCACATAGAGCCTACATATTTTTTTTCCCACTCAAGTATGTCTAATAACGAGATCTTATGTCGTTAAAACGACATATATTTTCTCCTAATAAGGAAAGTGGCGTAACTTATAATGACGGACCCCGGTGCATCCACAAATATCATAACTATCTATAGGCCTACTGTAATTAAGACATATATTCAAGAAATGTATTAAAACAGAAAGACGCTATAGTTTCAGCCTTGCTCAAAGACTGAGGAAACAGGCCAGCACGTCAATCCATTCCCGACGATCTTGGTTTGCTTCTTATTTATTAAATATACAGCCAAATAGTTGATTAAACATTGATCAAAATTAAAATACAATTTATACAAAACTCAGGGAATTTTTTTGCACTCCACTCCAAACGCTGTCTTCATTTCAAAAATATATTTTGTTTATTAAACGCAAAGTTTTTAATTTCAAAAGCATTTCTAAATTCAGTTTATATTTACAACAAACGAAATTCCAAGCCAAAATAACGAAGTGGTAAAAAAAAACCTTTGAGTTACCACCATGCAAATTCAAACTTTTCTCTCGTCTCTGTGGCAATGCGTCACACCTGGCGTATGTAAAAGTCGATCATTCTTTATAGATGATGGTATGTTTGGACAGAAGACGAGTTCTTTATTAAACTCATAAAAAACAATAGAATATAAAATTACACAATTTATCATAACACCTCATGTGTGCCGCTCAAGTATAAGGTTCTTTCCTTGCCATCAATGCTTGGATAACACACACGTCTCATTAATAATAATGGCGTGCGGTGGCTGGGATATACATAAACCTAACAACATACGTAGCATGATTTTTGGAATGATTTATCACGAGAGGAAAAACATGGTTTTAGTTGCATAACATCAGTTAATGGAAACGCCGTCATTTCGCAATATTTTTTTATCGACTTTTAGAAAATATCGCAAAAGTTTTGCGCAAATCTGTAATGGAAACGCGGCTACTGTCAACATAAACCAAAACTGTAGCTACTAACTGTCCACATACAGCGGTTACAACAAACGTTAGACACTTTATTTCCACTTTTCGAATATTTTCTTCATTTTTAATTGAAAATAAACGCCTTTCTGATCTGATATGTGATGGGAAAAGGAAGTACAGCGAGTTCGGCAAAAGTCGGATTAGAACCTGCGTCAAAACTTTATGCTGCGTACCTTACCCCTACCCTATCATGACTGACAGATACTGATGGCGTGTTCCTGACTTTACAGAATTAACCTGCGCTTGGAATTGAAAAGTCTTACTGTTACTTGCGGCCTGATGGGTTCTCTTCTCAAGTTTTTAAAAGTCCTTTTTATAAAATTTTGCATCGCTGCTGTTTATCTTTCACACAACTGGAAATTATAGGCTAAGTGAATAGGTAAACACACTTCATGAACTCACAGGCGCGAGCTGCACGACATACATGCGACAGCCTGAGACCTAATTGCCTAACACAGCTGTCAATCAAACTCATCAAGCATTATGTAAAAACCCTAAACTGTAATTTCATTTATTTTAGTGTTTGAGATGTTATAATAATTTTGTAATTACGATAAAATAATTTAAACAACTGTTATTTAATAAATATTATTATATTTGTATAATAACCTGGCGGGGGGGGGGGGGGGGGGGGGGGCTAGTCATCATTGTGGGCGGGCCTGTGCCCCTGCATTATTTACTGTATTAAAAACAAGAATCAAAAAGCGAAAAGCCTGCACTTAAAATATAGTATTATATTTGTAATTAATATGGAATACAAAACAATCATGTGACATTCAAAATTGTATATTATCAATAGGACAAAGAACATGCAAAATGCAAAAAGCATGAACCCTAAAAGCATGTGCTTGTGTGCAGAAATGCGGTCATTATCTCTCACGGTGCCATTTTACGATAGTTTCTCAATTGCATGGTGAAGTTGCTGGGAAGTCCTCGTCTGATAAATTCTTCTTGTATCTGAAACATGTGAAATGCTCTCTGTGAGATATTTTTGAGCTAAATACACTCTAAATAAAAAAGGTTCTATATGGCACCAAAAATGGTTCTTGGTTCGTAGCTTGTAGTCAATAGGGGAACCTTTTTTAGTGCTATATAGCACCAATTTTGGTGCTTCAGTGGTTCTTCAGCGGTTCTTCAGAGGTTCTTCACCGGTTCTTTGACTAAGGTGCCATATAGCACCGCTAACTAAGGTGCTATATAGCACCGCTAACTAAGGTGCTATATAGCACCGCTACCATATACATAACATGTTAAGATATGGTGCTATATAGCACCAAAAGTGGTTCCTCTATGATTACGACGAAGAACCATTTTTGGTGCCATATAGAACCTTTTTTTTTTAGAGTGAATATTACAAAGATCAGTAAATAATAATATTAATATGCTGTTGTTCTAAAGTAGTTTATTTGTTTTGCATGTGTTTTTTGTCTTCTTGTACAAAAAAAGAAAGAAAATCCTTATGTTTTGAAATGTTTCTCACCTTTATAATCACCAGCTCTTCAATCTGAGACTCTGACAGGTTCTCCACACTTGTAAGTTTCACTCTCAGTCCCACCACTGATCAGTAGTAAAACAAACAAACAAAAACAAACATAAAAATGGTCAGTAGTGCAAGGAGACAAACAATACAATCCGGTGATGTTGATGTGTGTTGGGAAACACCCATTTTGGACTGAAAACAGCAGAAACGTACCATATACATCTGAATTGATGGGTCAACATGATGGCCATCATGTGCACCAGAAAGCAAACAGAAGACATAAAAGTTACTGAGTTACACAAATAACAATGACATTCATATTAACATCAATGAGTGAGCAGTGAATTTCCTTGTTCCTCTTTTATTTAATTACAGAAGGTAAACTTGCTCACCACTGTAGCAGAAGAAAGGCAAACTGGCAAAGCATCTCTCATCTGTCCACTGCCCAAAGTATTTTAAAGACACAGCTGTGCAGTGTTGATCTCCCTGCTGTCCTGGGACACCTACACCATTATCTGGTTGTGCAGCAACGGCTTGAGTATTAGGCAGCCAATATGTAAAGGAAGAGCTGCTCTGATCGGACCACAGTCTGTTTCTGTGCAGACCAATCCATACAGTATAACCATTACCATAATAATAACGTGTAACGCTCAGTATCTGTTGGCGCTCTGTCTCATTTCTCACACTGGCCAGGTCTGTGTATTTCTCTCTGCAGTAGCTCTGAGCTCCAGCCCAGGTCCTTCCCTCATATACCAAAACATACTTCTGAGAGGAGTTTCCTCTACCTAAAATAAAATAATTTAGTGGATGTAAATAAATGATTTGTATTTGTAAATTGTACATCAAATTTATAGCTAACATTACTAATAAATAAAATAATGAAAACCATTTTGGGGTTAAATGTGAAAGAAAATACTGAACACTTCAGACTGAAAACAAATCTTAAAGCTAAAGAAGATTATGTCTTACCATCATAACAAACGAATGGCACTGTGTAGTGACATGGTACATCATACCAGTTTCCATTAGAATCCATGTAAACACACAGTTCATCCGCTCCATTGTTTGGTTCATGAAGCCAGTTCCTGAAATCTCTCTCTCCTTCCTGATAGAAATCATTGTTTTCCAATGACCATCTCCAGCTGTTCACATCATCATACAGTCCAATCCAGGCTGAACCACTGCAACTCCCATTAACTGCGTCAATCAGACTGTTCATTTCCTCCATGTTATCAATGGTGGCCAGATCGGTGTAATTCTGTCTGCAGTATCTCTGAGCTTCAGTCCAGGTCTTAGACACATTCACAAAATGATACTGATGGGATGATGATAATGCTGTCAAAGTGGGGAAAAGGGGTAGAATAAAAGTTACAAAATGAATCGCATCATAAAGATTACTTGTAAGGACATTTTGGACTTGGAACTAATTAACTTTGTACAATGTTTGTAAACCAAATAAGAGGATCAAAATATATATTTTCACATACTTTGGTTTACAATAAAGTGGCATGTTTGCATTGACTAACATTAGTTAACATCAATGCATTGATCTTTGTTAACCTTTGTTTGTCACGTGTTGAGTTTGTGTTCTAGTGTTTTGCTTTTTGTTTAATAATTAGTTACGTTTTCTCAGTTTCCCTGCCCGTTTGTCACCATGGCTACAGATTGATTTGAGTCTTTGTTTGCCCAGTGTATTTAAAGGGTTAGTTCACCCAAAAATGAAAATTCTGTCAGTAATTACTCACCCTCATGTTGTTCCAACCATGTAAGACCTTCGTTCATCTTCGGAACATAATTTAGTATATTTTTGATGAAATCTGAGAGCTGTCTCACTCCTCCATAGGCTTTCAGAGGGAATGAAACTTGATGGCCCAGAATAGTAAGTAAAAACGTCATTTAAGGAGTCCAAATGACTACAGTGGCTCTGTATTAAGTCTATCATGCGACGAAAATACTTTTTGAGCGGAAAAACAACAAAAATAACGACTTTATCACACTAGTATTGTTGTTCAATTTGAGTCTGGTGACGAGAGTTCGCGGGAGTGCCACGACGCATGCGCGAGAACTGAGATTAACCCTACTCCGAAAGAGTGAGCAGCCTGTCAAGTAGTAGTAGAAGAAGAATCTCAGTTCTCGCGCATGCGTCGTGGCACTCAAATTGAACAACAATAATAGTGTGATAAAGTCGTTATTTTTGTTGTTTTTCCGCTCAAAAAGTATTTTCGTCGCATGATAGACTTAATACAGAGCCACTGTAGTCATTTGGACTCCTTAAATTACGTTTTTACTTACTATTCTGGGCCATCAAGTTTCAGTCCCTCTGAAAGCCTATGGAGGAGTGAGACAGCTCTCAGATTTCATCAAAAATATACTAAATTATGTTCCGAAGATGAACGAAGGTCTTACATGGTTGGAACAACATGAGGGTGAGTAATTACTGACAGAATTTTCATTTTTGGGTGAACTAACCCTTTAAGCCCTGTGTTTTGTTATTTTTAGTGTCTATCATCATATTAGGTTCGGTTGGTTTTTGCTTGTTGCTTGTTTCTTGTTAGTACTTCAGGCACTTTTTATGCTTCGTTGCCTCTTCATGATGGATCGCTTCTTGTACTCCTCAGTTGTAAGTCGCTTTGGATAAAAGCATCTGCTAAATGCATAAATGTAAATGTTTCGGCCCCACTTTATTTTAGGGGGTCTTAACTGCTGTACTTGCATCAAAAAATAAGTACAATGTACTTATTGTGTTCATGTTGTATTGCAACACACTTTTGCTGATATTGAGGTGGAATACGGGTAAAGTTATGGACAGGTGTGGTGGTATGGGTAAGTTTGGTGTAAGGGAAGTGTCAACAGAGTAATTATAAATGTAACTACAAAAAATAATTACAGATGTAATAACATGCAGGTAATTTATAAAATGTAAGTACAATGTAAAAACATGTATGTACACAATAAGTGCATTGTATCAAATTATTAATTTAAATGTTTGTACATAGTAGTTAAGGCCACCTAATATAAAGTGGGTCCCTTGTTTCTTGTTCCTGAGTTCTGTGTAGGTAAAAACTAAAACTGCTCGTGTTTAGATTCTGCATTCATTCATTCATTCATTCATTCATTCATTCATTCATTCATTCATTCATTCATTCATTCATTCATTCATTCATTCATTCATTCATTCATTCATTCATATCATCTAACTGTGACATAGTTACAAATAGAATAA
The DNA here is from genome assembly GCA_023566225.1 of Romanogobio albipinnatus. Lineage (NCBI taxonomy): Eukaryota > Metazoa > Chordata > Actinopteri > Cypriniformes > Gobionidae > Romanogobio > Romanogobio albipinnatus. The sequence goes on along the minus strand of CM042250.1, from coordinate 47,064,255 downwards.
ATAATGTTAAAAAAGATGAATACATTTATGCTAGCTCATGTTAAACGTTGAAATTGACATGAACTAATATTAATAAATGCTTTAGAAGTATTTTTCACAGTTAGTTCATGTTAACAAATGTAATCTTTTTGTAAAGTGTTAGCCATAGTCTTTAAAGTAAAAAAATAAAAAATCTAAATCAATTCAAGTCTGTCTGCCAGAGAGTGTACATAATATCACAGACAGCTGAGAGTGTATGTTTTGGCGAGACTCTGCTGGGGTCTGAATGATCTACTCACCACTGTAGCAAATGAAAGATAATGCAATATTGCAGTTTTCATCCGTCCAGCTCCAAGAGTCATTGAATGACACTGCAGTGCAGTATTCACTGTTTCCAGCATTATCTGGCTGTCCTGTCCTCCAGTTACTGAATGAAGAGTTGCTCTGATCTGACCAAGATCTGGTTCTGTACAGTCCAATCCAATAAGAGGAATAATACCAAAATAATGACTGAAGTTTGAGGATTTCACTGTCATTCCTGATACTGACGAGGTCTGTGTGATGTTCTCTGCAGTATCTCTGAGCCTCAGTCCAGTTCTTGTACTCGTAAATGAACACATAACTTGCACTAGCATTCACTCTTCCTGCAGGGAATATACGTTTGTGTATGTGATATCATGGTATCATACATGTATTGTTCTGAAAATGTTTAAAAGTCAACAGCAGTTCTCACCATCATAGCAAACAAAGGGATGTGTAGAGGAGCAAAAGGCTTCACTCCATGTTCCCCAATAATATGACACAAAACACAGACTCTGTCCACCTGAGTTCACTGGTTGCTGGACGTACCAGCTTTTAAATCCTCCCTCTAATGCTGCATTATCTAGAGACCATCTCCAGCTTTTCAGATCATCATACAGACCAATCCAAGCTTTGCCATAGTAAGTCCTGCGTACTGTTTTAACAAGCCTCTTCATTTCCTCCATGTTATCAATGGTGGCCAGATCAGTGTAATTCTGTCTGCAGTATCTCTGAGCTTCAGTCCAGGTCTTAGACACATTCACAAAATGATACTGATGGGTGCATGAAGAACGTGTGCAGGTTCCTGTAAGTTTAAAATTAACAGAGAAATAAATTGTATTCTTCTCTGCAATAACCAATATATCATGAATGGGTTTATTGTGGAGATTTCTTTAAATGTCATTTTAAAAATCTAAATGTTAAATGTGAACTAAAACTAAAATGATTAAAATCATCAGGTCTATATTAACAACAATTGTAAATAAACAACTTTTGCATTGTGCAAATGAAAAACATTCATGTGGTAAATAGTTACAGGTGCTGGTCATATAATTAGAATATCATCAAAAAGTTGATTTATTTCACTAATTCCATTCAAAAAGTGAAACTTGTATATTAAATTCATTCATTACACACAGATTGATATATTTCAAATGTTTATTTCTTTTAATTTTGATGATTATAACAAACAACTAAGGAAAATCCCAAATTAGAAAATTAGAATGTTTCTTAAGACCAATACAAAGAAAGGATTTTTTGAAATCTTGGCCACAGTGAAAAGTATGAACATGAAAAGTATGAGCATGTCCAGCACTCAATACTTAGTTGGGGCTCCTTTTGTCTGAATTACTGCAGCAATGCGGCGTGGCATGGAGTCGATCAGTCTGTGGCACTGCTCAGGTGTTATGAGAGCCCAGGTTGCTCTGATAGTGGCCTTCAGCTCTTCTGCATTGTCATATCGCATCTTCCTCTTCACAATACCCCATAGATTTTCTATGGATTTAAGGTCAAGCGAGTTTGCTGGCCAATTAAGAACAGGGATGCCAAGTCCTGTTGGAAAATGAAATCTGCATCTCCATAAAGTTGCTCAGCAGCAGGAAGCATGAAGTGCTCTAAAACTTCCTGGTATATGGCTGCGTTGGCCTTGGACCTCAGAAAACACAGCGGACCAACACCAGCAGATGACATGGCACCCCAAGCCATCACTGACTGTGGAAACTTAACACTGAACCTCAAGCAACGTGGATTGTGTGCCTCTCCTCTCTTCCTCCAGACTCTGTGACCCTGATTTCCAAAGGAAATGCAAAATGTACTTTCATCAGAGAACATTACTTTGGACCACTCAGCAGCAGTCCAGTCCTTTTTGTCTTTAGCCCAGGTGAGACACTTCTGACGCTGTCTGTTGTTCAAGAGTGGCTTGACACAAGGAATGCGACAGCTGAAACCCATGTCTTGCATACGTCTGTGCGTAGTGGTTCTTGAAGCACTGACTCCAGCTGCAGTCCACTCTTTGTGAATCTCCCCCACATTTTTGAATGGGTTTTGTTTCACAATCCTCTCCAGGGTGCGGTTATCCGAGCCCGATCTCACGAAAATGCAATCTCGTGGAATGTATACGCCAAAATGAGTTTTGGCGTGCATATGGTACACCGTTTTTCATGTGCATATGATACGCACTTTATGGATACGCATATGATATATGATACGCATTTGATAAGCACTTTTTACGCACTTAATTTTGCAATGACCTTTTGTTTCTTGCCCTCCTTGTGCAAGGTGTCAATGGTCGTCTTTTGGACAACTGTCAAGTCAGCAGTCTTCCCCATGATTGTGTAGCCTACAGAACTAGATTGAGAGACCATTTAAAGGCCTTTGCAGGTGTTTTGAGTTAATTAGCTGATTAGAGTGTGGCACCAGGTGTCTTCAATATTGAACCTTTTCACAATATTCTAATTTTCTGAGATACTGAATTTGGGATTCTCCTTAGTTGTCTGTTATAATCATCAAAATGAAAATAAATAAACATTTGAAATATATCAGTCTGTGTGTAAAGAATGAATATAATATACAAGTTTCACTTTTTGAATGGAATTAGTTAAATAAATCAACTTTTTGATGATATTCTAATTATATGACCAGCACCTATATATATATATATATATACACACACACAGTGGGTACGGAAAGTATTCAGACCCCCTTAAAGGAACACTCCACCGTTTTTTGAAATACAGCTTATTCAACATCTTTCCTACATTTAGATATGTGGGCAAATGCATTTTTGTCTCAGTGCATGCATTGTTTTAGTTTGGCAGGGTCGCCGCTAGCTTAGCTTAGCATAATGAATGGAATCCTATGTTGCCAGCTAGCATGTCCCGAGTAAAAGTGATTTAAAAAAAAAAAACACCTAATTACTTCTTGTGGCCTGCATATTCACAACGAGTACAAATAGCGATGCAGATTAAGACTAGGCAAATTCCTATGCAGATATTGACATGGGACTATATTATGGGGAAGCACAGGCGAAGCACTGCAACTTTGGCGCAGAGATATCACAGGGATTTCATGTGTTGTGTGATATCTCTGCGCCCAAGTAGCAGTGCTGCGCCTGTGCTTCTCCATAATGTAGTCCCAAGTCAATATCTGCCTTGTAAATCGCCTAGTCTTAATAGGGACATGCTAGCTGGCAACATAGGATTCCATTCATTATGCTAAGCTAAGCTAGCGGCGACCCTGCCAAACTAAAGCCCCGTTTCCACCGAAATTACCCGGAACAATTTGTACCAGGAACTTACAGGAACCTTTTTTCCCCCAGACCTGCTGCTGTCTGCGTTTCCATTGCGGTCTAAAGTACCGAGAAGATTAGGCAAATTAGTCCGGTGATGTAGGACTGCGCGCAACGCGACTGCTCCTCCCAGTCAGAGACGGACAGCAATAATTTTTGTGCGACACTGTCTGCAACAGTAACAAGTGGAGGAGATGCAAGCAGCGCTGCTTTTGCTGGTTATATATTGGTTTACTAAAGAGGTCATTAACAAAACGGCGGTAAAGAGACGAGTACTAATACTAAAGCATATTCTGAAAGCTCGTAAAGCTAGATTTAAAATAAGACAAAGTATGTTATCATCAGCTATTACGGACATTCACCGTGCAATGGCTGAGACGAACGCGCGCCATCGGACAGAAAGAGCAAGAGTGATATTGAACGCTGAACGATCCTCGCAAAAGACTTTTAAAAATGCCGGTTGAAATAAAATGCTGCGTGAGCTCAACCAATCAGCATGTTCAGCGCCCAAGTCCCACCCCCACCGAAAGTTCCCAAACTTTGAAAAAGTACCACCTCGGGAGCAGGGCCGCTCGGAGGGGGAAATATTTACCCGGAACTTCATTTAAACCCTGGTTCCTGCGGTCGAACTGTACAAAAATCAATCAAATCATGTTTTCTATTTTCACAATTTATTACTTAAATGTTTTAAATGTCAGGATGACAGTTTACCTTTTTATTTTGAAGCGTCGTCTTTTCTCTTGCTCTTGTTGCTTTTGTTATAGATTACCTGACTGTCTTCATATTTATAGTGGTCACTAAATGTGGGTGGGATCGTTTTTAGAAACACAACTGCCATCAATAAACCCGTTGGGTCACATAGCTGCTGGAACTAACATTCTGTGAGAACATTTCACAATCTTTTGTTATATGATACAAGTTATTTAACAATCCTTTTTCCAACTTTCTGAACTTGTGAGTGCAGACGTCTTTGTTTGTGGACATAATATATCGACAAAGTCTGTGATGCACTGCAACACTAAAAGCTATGAAGATGTATTTTAATGTATGATAAACACCACACTGTATCACTTTGTCAACCATAAAAATCATGCTGTGAATGCTGTCCATCTCACTTAAAGTTGCCAGGAAGACCTCACCTTATAAATTCTTTCTGGAGCTGAAATTTGATTTGTTGTCTGTAAGAAAATTATTATTATTATTATTTAAGACAGCAGTGCCATTTCTCATGATGATTTAGACCATAAAGTAGAGGAACACAATTTAATTTCTAAATAGCTAAAAACTCAAGACCAAATAAAACCTCATGTTCTGATTGAGGTGAAGAACAGTATGTGAAAAAAGAAGTAGGCCTATGTCCGAATTCACAGTAGGCTTATTCATCAGTTCAACAGTACAGTGGACAACATCCAATACACTTTACATTTACTCGACACACTTTGTCAACCATAAAAACCATCGTCCAGGAATGCTGTCCATCCCGCTTAATGGACAGGTTTAATGAAATGTATAGTAAATATGTAAACTGTAATGTTGCCGGGAAGACCTCACCTTATAAATTCTTTCTGGAGATGAATGTGATTTGTTGTCTGTAAGAAAATTCTTTAAAAAGAAAAAGAAAAAAAGACACAACTGTGCAGTGTTGAGCTCCTTGCTGTCCTGGGAGAATTTAAACCGTTATCTGGATGTGTAACATTGATATTCATCAGGAGTATATGGCAGCCAGTGTGTAAAAAGGAAGATCTGTTGACACTTCTCACATTACCCATGTCTGATCTCACTCATGGTCCAGATGCCTCGTGCTAAGATGACCTTTTTTGAAAAATATTTGTATTTGTTTGTTTATTTTACATACATTATTAAGTAAAATGTTGTCATTTTTAATTATTTTCCCTTTTTAATTTTACCCCATTTAATAACAATCAACTGTGATACCATAAAGGCTAAGGAGACTTCAAATATATCATCATCTTTCATTCATTTTTCATATACAAATCAAAATATCATTCATAGTCAAAAATCTCATGAGTAAAACTTTGTTATTGTTTCATCTGCTTTACTTGATCAGCTGTACAGTATGGTGGAAGCATAATTTTCAAACATTCTGACATAAAATTTTAATAAACAAATCTGCCCAGCCTTCTCCGCCCTGGCCGCCTGCCCGGCCTGGTCATCTACCCAGCCTGTTTCGCCCTGGCTGCCTACTCTGCCTGAGTCTCCAGGCCCTCTCGTCAGAAGAGGTGAAAATGTACGTCTGATATGGCTTTCAGAATTAGGCGTGGCAAAATGGCTCGATAGCGCCACCTACAAATTTTCAATTAAGCGCCGTTTGAGCTACGTTTCACCTACAAGTATGACATTTGGTAGACACATGTAATAGCCCAATACCTACAAAAAAATCTAAAAACCCAACAGGAAGTGAGATATTTAGAAGTTTTCTCTGCAAAATTTTTGCCGTTTTTGCCATTTCCAGATGTACTTCTACGTCGTACGTCTACCAACTCCTCCAAGAGATTTAATCAGATCAACATCATATTTGCAGTCTAATCTAAAGGCCTTTGCGATGTTAAAGGTGCCCTAGAAAGATTTGAAATAATAATTTAAATTGTTCTCTGATATCTACATAGAGGGTTTGTGGATTATTTAAGGTCAAGAATTGTCCAGATACGGTTTTACAAGTCCATTTACAACCCTAGAAATTGTCCTTAGGATGAAATGGTCTGTTTTTGCCTTATTTGGAAGGGTCATGAATATTAATGCAGAGTTCAACTCTGATTGGCTGTTTCACTGCGCGGCTCAATGACAGCAAACACATCCATACTGTCCGTCATGACAATGGAGAGATTAGGCATTCAACCTTATTTGTTTGAGCCTGTTTCTGACGAAGATTCATATTTTGAGGAACAACAACATGTTTTGAGATTGGAAAAGGACGCTTCTGAGTGCTAAGTTTAGTATTTATTTTCATTAAGAACCTGCAAAATTGTTACGTCCATACTAGAACTTCAGCCTAAACGATAACTAGCATATAGCATTAACTTTACACGTCAGAAGTCACAACAGTTCAAATGACTATCGTTTCAACTTAAGTGGTGGAGAAGGAGACATTAGCTAGAAGGATCGAGTGAGCTATCTGTAAGCAACTAAACTAACGTAGTTATCTCCTGAGTTATGTGTTGTTGATGAAATATAGGCTAAATTAGATTTCTATCCGACAAAAGGGATCGACATGCGTATCTACGGTTGTATTTTGTAATTTATGACAACACTGGCAGGAAATAATATATATTTTTTAATTGTTAGACAGTCAATAAGTGGATAAAATCACTACTTACTGCTTGCAGGAATATGGTTGGAATTGCCCCTTTCTTCAGTATCAGACGCTGAGCGAAGCCTGTTTGATATTGTCCCAGGTTTGAACAACTGTCCGTGGTGAAATGGGCCGAGCAAACTAACAACTTTGAATTAAATTGTAGTGGTATTCGATTATAAATAAACATCAACCATGCCTGTTGACAATTTTTATCTGTGGGAAGGGTATGAAAAGTCCTCACATCCCCTGCACAGCCTGGAACATAACATTTGTTTCCATGATCTGCCATTTTCGCTATCCTCGCGTGATGCTTGTTTACCTGCATAACTCCAGATGATACGGCTGCGCAGTTCCGCCTGACATTGAACATGTGCTGGCATATGCAAATGTTGGGGGGCGTACATATTAATGATCCCGACGATTGCATCATTCTCGGTGTTAAGTTGAGATTTGCCTATTTTTCCGTGGTGTTTTTCACAAACAAGATTTACATATGAAGGAGGAGGCAATGGTGTTTGAGACTCACTGTATGTGATTTACATGTACTGAACTCCTGTTATTTAACTATGGCAAGGTTAATTCAATTTTTCATTCTAGGGCACCTTTAAAATGTGAAGATCTCGAGTTTTCCCTGGAGCGCATGTCCGTTGCAGCCTGACAAATTTCGATGTTTCGCCATACAATGTCCGATCTGCCCCAAACTTCACATGTTTGATAAGAGTCCTGGCCTGAAGACATCTACATGCCAATATTCAGTTACAGTCATAGCGCCACCTGTGGGTAACAGGAAATACCATGTTTTACACTGTGATTAACTCCTCATTGAGATTTAACCAGAACAACATCATGTTTGGTCAGTCTAATTTTAAGGCCTTGGTGATGTGAAATTGTGAAGACCTTGAGTTTTCGCTGAAGGGTGTGTCCGTGGCGGCCTGTCAAAATCTGATGTTTCACCATGACACAGGAAGCTGTTGTAAGTCAGGCATACAATGGCCAACCTGCCCCAAACTTCACATGTTTGATAAGAGTCCTGGCCTGAAGACATCTACATGCCAATATTCAGTTAGTCATAGCACCACCTGCTGGCAAGAGGAAATGGCATGCTTTACACTGTAATTTCGTCCCAGAAACAAATATGCCATCAAGTCCCAAACATGCTAGAAACACATTCAATCAAGCAAAACTTGGCTAAGTGCTAATGTTCCATGAAACAGGAAGTTGTTGTAACTCAGGCATACAATGTCCGATCTGCCCCAAACTTCACGTTTGATAATAGTCCTAACCTGAAGACATCTACATGTCAATATTCAGTTAGTCGTAGTGCCACGTTTTGGCAGCAGGAAGTGTGGCACATTGAAGTGACTTTGCCATATTTCTCCTATATTTACCGACTTAAATGCATGTCGCCCACCAGGGGCGGTTCTAGACCCTTTTTAGGGGGGGGGGGGGGGGGGGGATGCAGGGCATGTCGATTAAATAAAGACTTTGATTCAAGTTTTTTTTAATTACATTTTTTTATTCTCGTTGCTTTTCTGCGCATGCGTGTCGTGATAGCTCTTCGTCGCCTGTATGAGCCGGAGACGATGTAAAATGAATTACTTTCATGATGTCTCGCGGCACATAGGGCGTTGTAGAAGGTATTTTTGTGATTGATTAGCCTGCATTGATGCATTAAATGTATACAATGTGTATGGTAATGTGTCATCCCAAATTAGCTTTCCATAGTATGGAGCCCAGCCAGCACATGATATGCGTTTGCAGCACAAAATATAAGTTTGCTATAGGCAAACTAGCCACTAGTTAAGAATTCGTCTTGTTTTCATATAGTTAAATCGTGGATGTGATTTACTGAAACAAGGTAATAAATGGTGAGAATGATTTCTCAGTTCGTACTAGTTAATCATCATCATCCAGTTTATTTCAGCATTGCTTGGTCACGCTATTCAAACCAAAGCAATCAAGTTTTTTTGTTGACAATTTTTTTTTCATTTACCTAGCTAACAACAGTATGATAATGAGATCTCAGGTGAAAAAGTACACAACACTTCAATAATGTACTTAAAGTGCTCTATTTTCGAGCACTATATATTTGTAGGCTATTTTATATGCTAAAATTCACCTTTAGTATGTCTTAAGATAATCTAAAGGAGAAGTTCACTTTCAAATTAAAACCAGCACATAACTTACCCTCAAGCCATAGGTGTATATGACTTCCTTCATCTAGGATGTCTTGAGGGTGAGTAAGTCATGGGCTGGTTTAATTTGAAAGTGAACTTCTCCTTTAAGAACTCAACTGCAAGCACACTTGAACCCATCTTTTAAACACTTTATTTTCATACACAGGTTCAAGTGTACTACGAGTGGTAACTAAGTATTTTTGTTAATAAAAACGTTAAAAGCACTTTTTAGTTCATATTCATGGTGTCTCAAAATAGCACATTTGAGTACACTTAGATGTTCTTTAGATTATCTTAAGAAGTACTAAATAATCATTTTTAGTATATTAAGTAGAACATTAGAGGACTTTAAGTACATTATGGAAGTGTGCTTTTAATTTTTTTAACCTGGGATGGAGACTAACAAGATTATGTTTCCATTTATGCATTTTAAAGGCATAATTGTTTTTTTATAGATGGATATACAAAAAAAAACTTTAAAAAAAAAAATGCTGAAAGACGGAGAGAGCAAATGGGTAGAGAAAAAGTTACAGAGACTGAAGGGGTCACAGGAGACAGAGAGTTATACGTCCATGACTCACTGCGGAGTTGTCAGTTTTGGCAGGTTTTCCAGCTTTTAACGGCAAATGTGCTCTTTACTGTTAGACAATTATGTAGTAAACGAGAACACACTCATGAAACCAATGAATGCATGAACTCATGATTATACACAATGTCTTTTAAACTTCATACCGGGTCATGAAGAAAAACTCTGGAGAATAATTTCAGTGCTAAATACTCACCAACGTCTTGTGACGATGAATATCTCTATTCTCTTGGGAATGTTTGTTTCGGTCTTTTGGCTCAGCAGTCTGCTGCCGCTCCCGCGCTCCGCATTTGAAATCTCCACACGAACGGTTTTCCTCAATCGCATTTTGCGCATGCGTATACCGTTTTTCGGACGTAGGACTTGTTCACCCAACATGGATTTTTCACTTCGACTTCATAGATTGACTGAGCACAATTAAATATGTTCAGTGAATATACAATTTTAATTTTGATTGAAGACCTTAAGCTATGATTAGTACAATGCATCTTTTTGCATGGGGATAATTATTTGGAAGTCCTTTATTGGGCCAATATGTAATGATCAATGTTCACAATTTTTCCAAATATTTTTTTTTTTACTTTTTACAGCGTAGATCAACAAGTTCTCATGAAATGCATATAACACAATTTGTATTTATCGTGCAATTTATACGCCAAAATGACTTTTTACGTGCATATGATACGCATTGTCAGGTTGAGTGGTGCGGGTTACGCGCCAGCATCATGAGCACAGACAGCACGCCAGAATCCAGTTCTCTTTCGCTCTTGAACAAACTATAACACGCAGAATTATGCCTAAATGGCCGTTTTGTCGAGTATCCTCAGAAGAACAGCTTTAAATTAGTTAAATAACGTCTTAAATTAACTTAAATGGGACGCGTGTGACAGCGCGCCAGATCCGCATCATGTTCGGCAGCGGCAGATCTTAAAGTCACAGCAGCACTAACTACTAATGAAGTTTGAAGTCTAATAAATGTTAAAAAGCCTTCAATTACACTGTAATGTTGAATGGCTATAATTCATGTTTAAAATGGGGGAGGGTCTATTTCATAGAGACATCAGTATCAGTATTAGTATCAGTGATACTGGCCTTCATTCATAAAAAGGTGCCATTGACTTTGTCCTATCAGTGTGGCTCTCTCTCCTGAAAAAATTTAAATAAAATAAAAATTCTGACATTTTCTCACCATTATGTTGTTCCAAAACATGGTATTTTTCCCAATTTTTCCAATCTCTCTTTAACACTTCAAAATATAAAAAGATATTGATGTGCCAAAATTTGTTTTCCCTTTAGAACTACCCTAATAAGTAAGTTAGGGTTAGGGTTCACTTTCTCTCTATTCTTTGAACCATATCCAATTGCCTAGGCTAATGAGGAAGAAGAAAGAATGGGTAGAGAAAAGATGGGAGTAATGTTTATTTAAATTTGTTATGAATTTGTAAAGAACTGGTTATATGTGTGGTTTTTGTTTTACTTCAATGTGTTTATGCATTTAATTTTGTACAGTTGACACCATTAATATAGTAGGTTTGTTTCATTCTATTCATCTTGCAGTGCATGGAGAGAAAGAAAAGGAAGTGAAAGACAGGAATCACATGTGAAGACAGGGAAAGAAGAGCTAGAAGGACTTCACACAAAGCCTTAGGGAGACTATACAGAGAAAGCACAGACGCAGATTGTGTTTATATTTTCTGCTTATAATTGTTAGCAAGTTTGTGTTTTGAGGATATATTTTATGTTTCTCCCTCAAGTAAACAGTTGCTGGAGGTAATACAAAATGAACACCTTGCAGTAAAATCTTTGCATGTCAACTTTTCATAGTGTTGTGTGAGCATTTTCATGATTAGATATTGCATGTTTCTGCCACCGAGTTGACATTAATGTAGAGTGTGGTTGTGTTGGTTTAATATAGATTATATAGCCTACTGTGTTCTCACAATACTACAATTCAATACGTCATACCAATGCTAATGGAATTTCATGCTTCTCAAACCCAATTTTGGTAGCCTACTACAGAAAAAAATATTCATGAATTAATGATAGAAATAATGGCATTGTTTAAAGAAAAAGTAAATATGAGTGAAAAGATTAAATGTAACATCTTAAGCAATACAACAAAGACTGTAAAATTTGTAGTTTTAGGTTTATTTAAACTAATGTAATTCAGCTATGAGCACATTTGTGCTATCCTTTATATCAGCAGCAGTAAGGGCAATGTCCCCGCTAAGGGTGAAATCCTAGAACAGCTCCTGTCGCCCACTATTCGCTCTTTTCCTGAGGCCACCGGATTGCGGTGCATGTGCGAGGGCCCTTTCATCGCTGCTTGCAGCTTTTTTTAATGATACTTTATTTGGTTTTATTATTTTATTTACCGTACTTCCTACACATATTGGCCTAAGGCCTACTTGTAATGCAAATGAAAAGGAATGCAGGGCCTGATTTACTCCCCAAACCTGCTCAGTGAGTGTCTCACCCACAGCCAGTCAAACCGGAGCATTCACACTCAATCACAGGTTTGTATGGAGTAGATTAGGTTCAACTTTATTTTATCATTGCATTTGAATTTACACCCTCGGAATGAGTGGTCGTGTGTGGACGGAGGAGCAGTTTAACTGCCCCGTGTGTCTGGATCTGCCCACTGACCCCGTGACCATCCCGTGTGGTCACAGTTACTGCATGGCTTGTATCGCAGACTACTGGGATAATGAATGCAAGAAAAACGGCACCTACAGCTGCCCTGAATGCCGGCAGACCTTCAACCCTCGTCCCACTCTCTGCCGGAACACCATGCTGGCCGAAGCCGTGGAGCAGCTCCGCAGCGGGAGCCTGAACACCTCCGGGCGGGAGTCCATCAAGAGCGCCCGGCGCGCGGCATCTTCCGCGTCTGAGCGCGCGCGCACGCGGAGAAAAGGGTCTTCGAAAAAGCTGCCAGCCTCCGCCGTGCCCTGTGACCGCTGCCCGGAGCCCAAAGCGGCCGTGAAGACGTGTTTGGTGTGCATGGCATCGTTCTGCGAGACTCACCTGAAACCCCATGACACGCAGGACAAGCTGAAGACCCACGAGCTGATCGCGCCCACCGGTGACCTGAGTCAGAAGATCTGCCCCGAGCACAAGTACCTGCAGGAGTTCTACTGCCGCTCGTGCCAGATGTACGTGTGCTGGCTCTGCACCAGTAACCAGCACAAGGGCCACGAGAGCCTGTCCACACAGGCAGAGCGCTCGGAGAAGCAGGTGGGAACCACATTCACATCTAAACAAATAAAATCAACTTGTAAAAGGTTCATAAATGGGAGTCTAAACATGGAACATTTTGGTGCATTGATAACCCTAACATTGTGCACTTTATTATTTTACAGTATGTGTACTTACACTCTTACTGTGTACTTACCTAAGAAAGTAATGTGAGGTAACTATGGGTTAAGCTCTGAGACCATTTTTGGGGATTTCTGCCTGGATTTGGCCTACAAGCTTCCCATACAGTGGTCTAAATACACAGTTTAGGTGTCATTGACTCATTTGACAGGAAACCCTTTGAAGTTACATAAAACACTGCTAAAAGGAACCTTTTATGTAATTTCCCCCTACCCAAATCTCCTATATACAGGTCTCCCCATATACAGTTGTATAAATGCAATATCCCAGTGTCACAAAATTATTTTTTCCAATGTTTGCTGACATATGCTGGAAACAGCCAAAATTGTCTGCAGGGTTCTAGAGCACACAGGGCCTGAGATACACACTTTCAAAAATGAATTTATAACCCCCCAAAAAATAAAAAATGAATTTATAATCAAAAAGCAGTTCTTTTCTGTAGAGTTTATTACAGCTCAGACAACATGTACTTAAATGTTTATCACTTTTAGCAGTGTTTTATGTAACCTCAAAGGGTTTCCTGTAAAACGACAGCAAAATTATTTATTTAGAACACTGTGGGTATGGGAACCTTTTCAATTTGGGTAGGCCGAATCCAGGCGGAAATGGTCCCAGAGTAATTTCATGTAAATAAGTTACTTTGTGTAAAACAAATGCCAAAGTGATGCATATCTCCAGAAAATAGACATTCTAAGCTTTAATGGTACCATATTTGAGGTCAGAGCTCCTCCACAGACATTTAAAATTTAAAGTATATACTTGATGACATCATTCTGTCAATCCTTATCTGGGTCCTTTGAGTTTAAGAGGTTAAGGTTAAGTTTAGGGCTAGGTTCACGGTTAGTGCCTAGTTATTAGCCTACCATAGCTATTAGCCTACTATAATTTAGTCAGGTCCACTTAAGTCAAAAACACCACAAAATTTTAGTCAACTTTTAATTGGCATATTTTGCACAAATGTACATTTGGCGATATGGCTCCGTTCTAAATTCCCCATCCTTTTCATGAGCTCCATGAAAAGCCAAGACAGGGAACAGCAGCAGATTATTTGGACAACCTCCCATTTTTAAACTGGGAGGGCAGAGTAAATCCCCCATTTAGAACAGAGTATGCATCAATGACAATAGAATGACATTGATTAAGTTAAACACAGTTTAAGGAGGAGCTGGGGTGGAGGTGGATTGCAAAGCAGCCAAGCAGGCAGATTGAACTGAAGCTACGCTTAAATAGGGCATCCTGTTTGAGAGTTGCCAACTGAGTGCATATGAATCGGGTCTGCTGATAGGGGCGGAGTTGGAATTTGCCAATCAGCTGATAGCAGAGCTTGACTACGCGGCCTGCCAGAACTAACGCAGAATGTTTGATTAAGTACATATAGTATATGCAAATAGGGTACAGGACTGTAAAATAAAGGGCTACTGTTTTTGGCACCATTATAATTAAGGATGAATTCTGGATACCATATTGGACATACTGGTTTATATTTTTTTGAATAAATCCCCATTATAAAACCATAGTTTGAAGTATGGTAAATGTGTGTTTTTATAAAAAGTGTTTTAAAGTAAAGGACATTTCAGTCCACTTTTGGTGTCAAATGTCTATTGGTCACATTATTCTTTTCAAAAGCTACAATATACAAATACGGAATCAGAACCTGATTTCACCAAGTGCAACATGGATCAGCATCTTTGCTGATGCTGGAACAACATTCCAATCAACCAATCAGATTTGAGGGACAAGTTTACAGTTTATGTCAAGTTAAGGCTTACAATCAGTGTTAGGTGCTTCTACATCGGGGTTCTTTACCTATTATATCCTTCTATTTAGGGATAACTTATGGGTAGGTTTAGGATACATTTTTCAGACAGGAATGTTGTTCTAGAAACAAAAAAATAATGTGTCTAACTCGGCAAAATCAGTATGTGTTGTGCATACAAATATACAGGTTACAAACCTTTCTTATTAAAGGAAATTTGACAAGGAAGGTGCACAAAAACCAAGCTTTTTCCATTTTCATAACAACTGCTTTGATGACATTTTTATTTTTGACATCTGTCATAACGTCAGTGAGCCTGAAAAATGATCATGTAAACAAGGTAGTGACATCATTCAGAATAATGCTCTTTCACTGCCACAGTCTGAAAAACATGACTCATCTTACTTTGACTCATCAACTTTAGCTTGAAGTGCTGTATTTATGTGCAAGTGTGGTTTATTCATGAACTAGTCTTGTTCCACTCCATATTCATTCCAGTCCACATTCCAGTCTATTCTATTCTAATCATTGTTGTTGAATTAGAAAGAGCTGGGCGCAGTTCTGTCTGAGAACCATCAGAGACTCCAGGACAGAGAGAGAGAGCTGAAAGACATGAAAAAAGTCTTAGACACGCTCACGGTAAATATTTATGACACCCCAAAAACAAAACAACATTATACAAGCATATTCGTATGAATTCCAGTCTTCTGAGGATCCTCACTGTGTGTAAATGTTTGTGTGTGAAGCGGTCCTCAGACATGGTGCGGGCCGATGCAGACGTGGTCCTGTCTGAGCTCCAGGAGTCAGTGCAGCGGATGCTGGAGCTGCTCCAGGACGTGATGGTCTCCACTGGGCAGGAGAAGCTCAACGAGGCCCAGGACGTGGTGACCAAACTGGAGGCCGAAGTCAAACAGCTGAAGAAAAAAGATGGAGAACTCAAAGAGCTCATCAACTGCCAGGACAATATCTACTTCCTGAAGGTCAGATGATGGTTTAATCCAGTGGATCTCAACCTTTTTGACTTCAAGGCCCCCCTATTGTCCACGGAAGTTTCTGAAGTTTGGCGGAGAACCACTGGTTTAATCAGTTTTGGGGACATGTTGGGTTTTACAAAACCAATGTTTGAGGTTCTTCCAAAAATTTGAATCTTAAATTTAAAGTTTAAATCCCGCCTGTCTAGCGCGCTTCCAATAATGTTTACGGGTTAGGTCAGTAGGCGGAGAGTAGGCGTCTTTTGTGGCTGTTCGAATACATCCTACTACATGAGCGTTTACACCATGAAAGCAACTTCTTTAGACTACCTCTGGAAGTGGTCGAAAGTGGACAAGTTAAAAAAAATGTAGACCCCGTTTACACCTGTATTTTACTTGTGATCCGGTCGATCAAAACGCATCTTAATACCAGGTGTAAACAGGGCCAAAGAGACGCAAAAACTGTCCCTGATCCCATCTTCTTGTTCTCGTCTCCACAGACGTATCAGTCTCTGTGCTGTCCGCTGGAGGGGGGAGAGCTGGGAGCTGTGACCGCAAACCCTGAAGCCACGTTTGATCCCACCAGGAGCGTCATTGTCCAGCTCAGGGAGAAAGTGGAGGAGATGTGTGATCAGGAGCTGGACAAGATCAACAAGACAGGTACAAACAAACACTGAACTAATGCTGTCAGGTACAGGGTCACTGGAGGGTCATTATCTGTGTTTCTCCTCAGTGTTCAACACCACAGCGTTCACAGTGGCAGACCGCAACGGCCAGAAAACAGGAGGCATAATGAAGCGTAAGTGAACACACTTCTGACTTTATAACTCGCAATTGCTTTTTTATTCTGTGGTGGAAACAAGCTTCCATAATTTGGTAACTTGTCAACAAATTATTTGGTCATATCTGATAATTGTTTTAGTTTTTTTTTTTTTTCAAAGTGGAATGACAAATGCCAAAGCAGCAATATAGATGAGAAAACAGAGACAGATAAAAGGAATCCAGTCATATGAATAAAAAGAATTATAACAATACATAAAACAATATAAAATAAACATATTATAATAAATACATTATTTATTATATATATATATATATATATATATATATATATATATATATATATATATATATATATATATATATATATATATATATAATGTATAAATAAATTAATATTACAAATAATATGATCAAAACAGTGGTTGGTTGAGTCCTAGTTTCTTCTATAGGTTTCATTTGTCATTTGTCTATTAACCTTCTCAGCTCTTTACCCTGTTTTTGCTTCACAGTGTTTTCTGGAAAAGGAGGCAAAGCTGCTCGTGCGCAAGGTATGAAAACAATGGATAAAACCAGTGCATTGTTTTTGTTTGTTTTTTGTCTTAGAATTGCTAATGTATGTGAATGTATGGGAATATTTTTAGGACCCCCACCACTGCCATCAGTAAGCACACGAGGATCTGGTAAAAACTTTTAAGTTCCTAATCTAATGTAATTTAATTTCAAATGTAATTTAATTTCAAATATCAAATATCAGGTGTGCTGTAAGTTGTTTTTCTTTCTTTCTTCAGTGAACACGCGTCCACAAGCCGTGAGAAACAGTGAGCCAAGAGGTGAGACTGTTTGCTCACAAAGTGATCTGATTGAACTCTTTGACTCTTTAAAATGAGTTTGTGTGACTGTATGTTAGATTTTCAATAGTTTTTATATCAACATTTGTATAGCAGTTAACAGAGGCGTTACAAACTCGCAAAGATCAGCAAGATCCCCGAGAGAGGAGAGAGATGACAGTAAGACACACGTCTCACACACTCTTACTCATGCATGTCTGTAATCTGTAGTTTGTAATTTATAGTTTGTCTCATTCTGCAGCCGACAGGAGTCGCAGTTCATTGAGACCAAGAGAGACACAAAGGAGAGAGGAAAGAGAAAACACTGAAGGTGAGAAAGAGCAATAAAGACAAACATCTGTCCAGTGTAGTTTTGATCACTGTTTGTTTGATTCCTCAGCAGACACCTGGAGTTTAAGTTCAGTAAGAGGGAGACAGAGAGGAGAAAACAGAGAGCAGGGTGAGTTTTATTGGGCGAATCTCACAAAGATGTACGTGTCATATCCTAAAACTAACACCTGCCAATGGCCGGTGACTTAAGAAAGCCATAAATATTTTTTACCGGCCATGAAAAACAGGCAGTTATGAGGGAAAAATGATTCAAACATATCCTGCTATTCACCCTTAATGTGTAATTGTTTATTTTTGTGTGTTTTATCAATATGATTTTAGTCATGATTCTGTTATCTCTATAGAAAGAGAAAATCAGACCTCTCAAAGACGTCAAAGCACACAGAGCAGAAGCACACGTGATGAAGAACAAGGTGAAATGACACAAACACATTCTAACCAGCATACAGTCCTTTAGGTTTAAATGAAAGGTTTTCAATGTTGTCTCAGACCCCACTCACCCCTGGTTTCACAGACAGGGTTTAATATAGTCCCAGACTAAAATGCATGTTTGAGCTGTTTTAACTGAAAGCAACTTGTACTGACAGATCTTAAAAATATGTCATTGTACCATTGTTTTTCTCAAGATGTACACCAGGAATGATTTTTAAGGAACGTTCATAAATGCTACTTAAATGTCCTAATTGAACTAAGGCAGGGGTGTCCAAAGTCGGTCCTGGAGGGCCACTGTCCTACAGAGTTTAGCTCCAACTTGCCTCAACACCTGTTTGGAAGTTTCTAGGAGGCCTAGTAAGACCTTGATTCGCTGATTCAGGTGTGTTTAATTGGGGTTGGAGTCCTCCAGGATCAGGATCGGACACCCCTGAACTAAGGCCTAATCCTGGCTTAATCTAAGCACTGTCTGTGAATCCGGGCCTCCATGTTTTACATTTAATCTTTTAGCAGACGTTTTTATCCAAAGCGACTTATGAATGAGGACATCAATCGAAGCAATCAAACTAACAATAGGGCAACAATATAAGTGCTGTGACCAGTCCCAGTTAGTCCAACAAAGTACATTAGTACATTAACAATACATGTAGCAAGTTTTTTAAATTTTATTTTTAAATAGAGTAGTAGTTGCCAAAAAAGAGGTCTTCAGCTGAAAATGGTAAGGCAGGTCATTCCATCAGCAGGGAACAGTCAAGGTAAAGGTCAGTGAAAGTGATTTTGTGCCTCTTTGAGACTGTACCACAAGGCGCCGTTCACTTGCAGAACACAAGCTTCTGGATGGTCGGGAGTAATGTGCCGAGCCAGTGGTTGTTCTGTAGGCAAACATCAGTGCCTTGAATTTGATGTGAGCGGAAATTGACAAGCAGTGCAAGTGTCTGAGGAGAGGTGTGACGCGTGCTTTCTGCAGCATTCTGGATCAGTTGCAGAGGTTTGACCAGTGTTGGGAGTAACGGCGTTTAAGTATAACGGCGTTACTAACGGCGTTAATTTTTCAGTAACGGAGTAATCTAATTAATTACTTTTCCCAATGTTGCAACGCCGTTAGCGTTACTGAGAAAAAAAATGCGGCGTTACTATAATTGAGCTCACTGAAGCGGTTTTCATCCGAACAGACTCTCTGTCAGTCGGACCTGCAACGTGCGTGTGTGTGTGTGTGTGTGTGTGTGTGCGCGCGCGTGGTACACATAACTGATGATGATTGGTGGGTGGGAGACAAGGTTGAGGTTGATAGGTTGAGTCCACACACACACACACACACACACACCTATGTCGCACACGCATATGCATAGTCAGCGATGGCAAGTCCAGTCCAACGACTTCAAAGGTAGCTTTCGCAAACTGGAAGTATAAGCGCTACTCTTCCCTCGTTGAGGTGAAAGGTAAGAATGTTTATGTGACGTGCAACTTATGCCCAGGAAGAAAGAGTCTCTCCACGTCGGTGGCCAGTAATTCTAATCTAATGAAGCCTCACATCATCACAGCCACAAAATGAGCGGCTAAAAACCCAGGCGATAACGTGAGCTCCACTACCAAAGGAGTAGTATAGTACTGATAATATTTACACTATAGTAGGTCTACTGATAATATTTACAATATATTGAATTTGATAGGTGTCTCTCACATTGTCCCACAGCAACATTACAATAGTGTACATTAATGTACAATGTTTAGTGTCTAATTCATTCATTTAACATATTTAAATTGGGGGCATCCAAGTTATTTGACATATTTGAACTTTTGACAAAAAAAAAGTAACGCAGTAATTACTTTCCCTGGTAATTAGTTACTTTTATAATGATGTAACTCAGTTACTAACTCAGTTACTATTTGTAAGAAGTAACTAGTAACTATAACTAATTACTTTTTTAAAGTAACGTGCCCAACACTGGGTTTGACAGTGCATGCTGGAAGGCCTGCCAAGAGAGCATTACAATAGTCCAGACTGGATAGAACAAGAGCTTGGACAAGTAGCTGTGTAGCACACTTCAAAAGGAAGGGCCTGATCCTCCTAATGTTGTATAAGGTAAATCTGCAGGACCAGGCAGTTCTAGCAATGTGTTCTGGGAAGTTCAACTGATCATCAGTCACAACTCCCAGGATTCTGGCTGTCCTGGATGGAGTTATGGTTGACGAACCTAGCTGAATGGAGAAGTTGTGATGGAGTGTTGGGTTGGCCCGGACCACAAGCAGCTCTGTCTTTGCAAGGTTTAGTTGAAGGTGGTGGTCCTTCATTCAGAAAGAAAGGTCTGTCAGGTAGGCTGTGATGGGAGCAACTACCATCGGATACTCTGGTTGGAATGAGAGGTAGAGTTGTGTGTCATCAGCATAGCAGTGATAGGAAAAAAACATGTTTCTGAATGACAGATCCTAGTGATGACATGTAGATGGAGAAGAGAAGTGGTCCAAGCACTGAGCCCTGAGGCACCCCAGTAGCTAGATGTTGTGACTTAGACACCTCACCCCTCCACGACCCCCTGAAGGACCTACCTGAGAGGTAAGACTTAAACCATTGGAGTGCGGTTCCTGAGATGCTCCTTGTCTTGAGGGTTGACAGGAGGATCTGGTGGTTAACTGCGTCGAAAGCAGTAGGCAGATCCAGCAAGATGAGTACTGAGGATTTGGAAGCTGCTCTTGCTGTCTCAGAACTTCAGTAACCAAGAGCAGGGCAGTCTCAGTTGAGTGTCCGCTTGTGAAATCAGACTGGTTGTTGTCCAGGAGGTTGTTCTGTGTAAGAAAGGTAGAGACTTGGTTGAAAATGACTCGTTCAAGTGTTTTGGCAATGAATGGAAGAAAGGATCTGTAAGATCTGAAGATCTGGGATCTGAAGAAGAGGTGTCTGTAATTTTCTAGATGTGCTGGATTTAAGGCTGATTCATACTTCTGCGCCGGACCTTCGCCGTAGACTCTACTCGATTAGATTTTCATTTATACTTCTGTGTCCTTGTCCACGGCGACGCGCAGTTACATATGCAGAGGGAGCATGTGTACCCCTGAGGGAGGGGTTCTAGCAGACCAATCACAGCGCTTGCGGTCCGCATAGAATTGATGCGTTGTTACATTTTTGGAGAGGTGCACGTCAAGGTACGTTGTAGGCTACGCGTGCAACACACAGCCTACGACGTAGCTACGGCGTACACTCGACACAGAAGTATAAATTTGGCTTTAGAGTGGGTTTCTCAAGCAGTGGGGTTACCCAAGCCTGCTTAAATACTGTGGGAAAGGTAATTCTCTCTCTTTTAATTCTCAGCGGACCGCTGGAGCTTGAGTTCAATGAGACCGAGACTGAAGAAAGAGGACAAAGAGCAAGGTGAGATTTGATTCATGTCTGATTATTAACATTTAACACGACTTCTTTGGGAATAGCATGTTTGTATGGTTTCCTTCTAAAAGCAAATGGAGAAAGTCAGAGTCCCTCACAGCAAAGATCAAACGCTGCAGACAGACAGCAGCCGGCCAGACAATGTGAGTGACATCAGCTCATGAGCGACACACGCTCTGCCTGGAATAAGATGTTGTATTTTATTCTTAAATTTCCTCATTCTCTTCTTCATCAGCGGACAGATGGAGTCTGAGCTCTCTCTTACCCAGAAACAGGAAGAAGAGACAGGACACAGGTAAGCTCAAGAATACACGTTTACTTTGCAATCTAAATGACAAAAAATTATAGATTTCTATTGCTTTTATATAAAGCTGATGAACTTCTGGGGACAAACGTGTACCCTAAATGGACTCACATAAACCCACACGCAAAGAAACCAAGCTAAGGCTTGTTAAGAAATCTTTACTGGTCATACTGGTTTGTCTAGCATCCAGATAAACGTCTGTATTTCCTGCTCATAAAGTCTCATGTGAACTGTGGTCAAAAAAAATATATGTCAAGTACCTCAATGTCCTTATTTTTGTCTGCTATGGTGTGTCGTTTTCAGGCAACACAGAGCAAAACCTTTCCACTAAATTGAGATTTCATAAACCTTTTAAATAAAAAAAGATTCTTGCCATCAGTCTACATTACATCTTTAAAATATTCAATGAAACATGATCTGATCATATTTCACTTTTGTACCACTCACAGTGAAAGAGGCCACACCCACTATAAAGGAGGCGGAGTCAGCAATGCCTCGTAGCCCCGCCTCTGCCAGTGTCTGTAAGTCAATCATTATCTGCAGATGATTAAAGCATTATTTGAAAATATACTTTACAGTTTAAATACTTTATAAATGTGAATATTTTTTAATTGCAATACATTATTAATTCTAATAATTTACCATCTACATCATCTTTTAAAGTATAGATTTAAATACTATACAAGTGAAATAAGTGAGAGATGTCATGAAAAGCTAGAATGAGACTGTTTTAATAATAAAACATTAATAAAATAAACAAATTAATAAAGCACACACAATTGTATGTTAATAATTTTATTTAAGCATGATAAAAAAAAAATCTACTTTAAATTGTTTTTTTTAAACTTTCTCTTCATCAAAGAATCCTGAAAAAATGCATCATGGTTTCCACAAAAATATGAAGCAGCACAACTGTTTTTAACATTGATAATAATTAGAAATGATTCTTGAGCAGCAAATCATCATATTAGAATGATTTCTAAAGGATCATGTGAGACTGAAGACTGGAGTAATGATGCTGAAAATTCAGCTTTGATCACAGGAATAAATTATGTTTTACTATACATTCAAATAGAAAACTATTATCTTTTAATTTTAATAATATTTCACTATTTCTACTGTATTTTTTAATCAAATAAATGCAGCCTTGGTGAGCATGAGAGACTTCTTTCAATAAAATACATTTGCCTTTGTCAAATTAGTGTTAAAGGTCCCATGGCATGAAATTTTCATTTTATGAGGTTTTTCAACATTAATATGAGTTCCCCTAGCCTGAATATTGTCCCCAAGTGGCTAGAAATTTTGATCGGTGTAAACCGAGTTCTGGCTGTCTTTCTCTGCATGAAAATGACAGCTCAGACGAGCTGATCTTGAATTGTCCTGTTATGACGTCATAACAGGAACGGTTACCTCCCTTTCCTCCACCCAGAGAATTTGCCACGCCCATGCGAGCGCCATATTTGTTTGTCCTTGAGAGATCATGGCTTGTGAATGAGTGAATGCTGGCAGTTTCTCAGTGTTTGGATGTACAAATGAAAACAGAAGTCTTTTTTCAGTTCCTTCTGATCTATGATCAGTGATTTCTGATGTGTAGCTAATTATTCAAGTTCACACAGAACTTTATTATTCGTGCACATGCTGCGGCTTCTCTCTCTCCCCACAGAACGGTGTTTTCTATCTTGTGAGTCAGTGTTTTTGTACGTCCTCGTCGCGTCTATCTGTTCTAAAATGTGCATACAGTCGTGAGTTTCTGCTCAACATCGGCAGAGCCACATCTTTAGAGATAAACCTCAGCTCGGGCTGCACTGACCGGTCGGCCTTCAACATCACGACCCCCACTACTGCATCTGGCCCACAGCGGAGGCGTGGCGCGAGATTAAGCAGAAGGGGGGTAAGCGTGAGGGTTTCCGGGCTAGGCTAGCCAGCTATCTCCACAATAAACTGGATTACATTCGAGTACTACACTGTTGTGTCTTTGTTTGCGCTGTGTACTCAATGCGCGTCACTGACGCTTTTCATATGATAGGAAAATATCTAAAAATAACTCTATAATCAACACTTACTCGTAACTCGTTCATCTCAACAGCTGTAATGGTACATTACATGTGTTACAAAGTTGGTAAAATAAGGAGGAAGACGAGCTCGGCGTGACTGGGACTCGTGTTTATTCAGAACTCTCAGATACAAATGAAATAGCGCTCTCACAACTCAGTAGTTACAATATAACTGTGTTAGCAATCGCTCAGCCTCTGGTCCATTGATGTCCGGTTCACAAACAAATCGTTCTTTTGAACCGGTTCTTTTCAGTGAACAGGTCGAACCAGTTCACCAAATCGGACTGAATCGTTCTAAACGGTTTGCGTCTCGAGTCAGCACTGATCCATAATTTACTAAAGTTACTAACTTTCTGACATGAGTGACAGGTAAGAGATTTTACTGAAGTATCACAGCAGACACGCCCCTTGAAACAGGGCATTCAGCCAAAGGGCAAACATCAGTATAGAAAAAATGCCTTTTATTTCTAAATCATGACATTTTATGATGTAAAAATCATACTAACAATATAAGTACACCTCAGAATACATTATAAAATAAAATAAAAAATCCATGCCATGGGACCTTTAAAAACAGAAAATGGTTGTAATTGTTATATTATTAGTTGTATCAGTTATTGTTGACTGTATCTCTGCTTTCTCTGTAGGGGGAGAGCCAACAGAAGGTAATGTTGGAAGGTTTTTATTTTGGTTGTAGCTTTTCCTATTCCGTCATGGTGAGGTTATTAAATAAGTTACATAAAGGAGAAAACTCAACATTGTCTCACTGTTTCTGTCTTTCTCTCGGTGCAGTGAATCCCGCTCTGTTCCTGGACTCACCTACTGACAATCCCTTCATCAATCCTGCTTTCCCCACATGTCAGCATTTACAGTTTATACACTATAGATAGATGGATAGATACAGATAGATAGATTTGAACATTAGAATGATCATATTTTCTTATAGCCAACTGATTGTTTTCTTCTTTCTTTACAGTGAGAGAAATTAACATTGACAGTATTCAGGCCCCAGAGCCCAGGACCAGAGACGAGATCCTGCAATGTGAGTTTATTCCTCATACACAGATCTCGACATCCGATTATCTAGTTTTCCTTCTTTTTCAGGCTCACTTTCTAATCGGTTTCTCTCTCTGTTTCCATTAGATGCTTGTGATTTGACCCTGGATCCAAACACAGCCCATCGGCGTCTGGTCCTGTCTGATGGAGACACCGTAGCCACCCTTCAGCAGACGTCTCAGGCGTACCCTGACCTTCCTCAACGCTTCGACGGCTGGACGCAGGTGCTCTGTCTCCAGCCCCTTTCCTCCGACCGCTGCTACTGGGAGGTGGAGTGGAGGGGGCGTGGGTCCTCTCTGGGTGTGGTCATTGGCTCCATGCCTCGCAAAGGAGCGGATTCAGGGGCGGGGCTTGGGTATAACGGCCAATCATGGAGCTTGGAGCTGTCAGACATGTGCTGCGCAGCCATGCACGCCAATCAGAAGGTGGAGATCCCGGTGACCTACAGCCCCCGTGTAGGGGTGTTTCTGGACAGGCCCGCAGGGACTCTGACTTTCTACAGCGTGGATGACGAACTGGTTCCTCTTCACACCTTTCAAGGGTCTTTCCCACCCCCGCTGTATCCTGCGTTCGGAGTGGGCTGTGGGGTCGGTGTGGGGCTAGATTTTGCCATGGGGCAGTTTAGCTCCACGTCAGACAGCATTAAAATCTGTCCCTTGTGAACGGAGCGAATCTCGTATTTCACCACAATATTATATTTTGCTTAAAGAAAATCAAGTCTATTGGTTAGACAATTAAAAAATTAAGCACATTTCCCCCTCCAAATTCACATTACGATAATGCTTCTAGTTCAATTTTTGTTTGCAATTCTCATTTTACAATTATGGCTTTCATTTCTGAAATACAGCAATATAATTTATTTTATTTTATTCTGCAATAATAAAAAAAATCGTATTACTTTAATGTGAATAAAATATCGCATTCTAATTATAATTGCCTTATGGTAATTAGAATTGGTATGTCATTTTGCTTAATTGTCAAAAAAATAAATGTCACAATGTAAAAATTATACAAAACATGCTTAATTTTATAATATTTAATTCACACCACAGTAATACGAATAATTTTTTGGATTGTCAAAAATATAAATGTCAAAATACAAAATGGAATAAACTGATTTTTTTGTTTATGGCAAATAATTACTAATATAAATTATTAACAATTAACATACATTGAATCAAATGTAATTTATGCATAATTTAATAAGGGAAATGAATCATACTGTCACTACAATATACTTAATGTTGTAAACATAAAATGAACATTAATAAAAAGCATATTTTGAGCTCCTGTGCAGTCATCAAACTCCTTAGGATGAAATGTCAGGGACACAAAAGTCGATTTTGTTTGTTTTATTATAAAAAAAACCCAACATGATGCTGATACAGGGTTCTGACAGCTAAACACATAGGAAAACACACCAAGGCTGTGGTTACTAGGTCAACAGCACAAAAGAAATCCCTTGGTGCTTGATGTCACAACTTATGGCATCATCTTCAAGCATTACCCTTTGACCTGAATGGCAGCAGAGAACTTGATGACATCAAAAGCAGGATGTAAATAAGGACACTTTGATACTTAAATCAAATCATGCGTTTAGTACCATATACTTCAGCTCGAAATTAGAGATAAAGCTAGTGATGTATATATGCAGCAAGCATGCTGGTATTAGTCGTATGTTGTGTGATGTGATCCGAAACGCGAATCACGTTTGGATTAGCTTGTGTTCTTGTTAACTGAAAAAAGCTCACTAAATGTCTCACCTGTAACAGTTTCTGACGCAAACTGATGGTTTTCCCTGTGCTGTCATGGTTTACTACAAAAGCACAAAAGGTCAGTTTACCACAAACACAAAAACACAAGTTTTAGCTTATAAAATGACAATTCAGGCAAAAAAATACATAATTTTGGTTTAAACCCAAAAAGGCCTTTGAATCTTGAGTCCCTTCTCAAACTCCACCAAATAAGAAATATATCAATCTCATCCCTAACTAATGGGTTAGTAAATCATAGCCATCTCTCAGGATAAACGCATCAGCATATTCTAGTTTTACCTTATTGTTAGATAACACATGTAATGCCTATATACTAAAAACACAATTCTAATGGGTTAAAATGAAAAGTGCATAAAATGAGAAAAGAAGTGAGGATGACGTGGAAGCACAATTGGAATTCATTCAGGGGTCAAAGGTCATGGGCAAAGTGTCAAATCCATTTCTAGGGCTATTTTAGAAAGGCTTCTGTATGCACTAAGAATAAAATGTGCATGTATTATATTTAAGAGATGTAAATGCAAAACAGAATGACAATAGAATATAGGGATAAAACTGATCCTACTCTAATAAAGATGGGAAACGGGAGCAGAAATCGGCGATCAAAAGAATCAAAATCCAAGAATAATTCATGTTTCAGTCGCATATTCATCTTATAATCTGCAGTGATGCCTTCCAAGTGTACATATGAACAGATCACGTTTTCCCTTAACGGGATAGTTCACCCAAAAATCCTGTTATCATTTACTCACCCTCAAGTTGTCCCAAACCTGTATGAATTTCTTTCTTCTGCTGAACACAGAAGATATTTTGAAGAATATGGGTAACCAAACCATTGATTGGCCCCATTGACTTTCTATAGTATTTCTTTCCAACTATGGAAGTCAATGGGTCCATCAACTATTTGGTCACCAACAATTCCTCAAAATATCTTCTGTGTTCAGCAGAATAAAGAAACTCTGATTTGATTTTGGAACAACTTGAGGGTGAGAAAATGACAGAATTTTCATTTTTGGGTGAAGTAACCCTTTTAATACACAATCCCTGAATATTATTTCAAATAATACACCATTTAGGTTACATGTTACATTTACAAACTCAAATATGTCCCGAGCAATCCAGATGTGCTCTTATGTGACAATCTTTCCCAATAACCAATTAAATCAGTGCAAAGTAATAAGAGATGCTTATGTCCATATACACTATAATGATGAAGGACGCAAAATCTTGGTTAGACCTTCCACCCACACCTGTAATGATGCAAAAATACAGACAATAAAAACGACTACGTGCATGTAGATGTTCTACGAAATGTCTAAGAGGCCTCAGCTATCCATAACGCAGGACAGACTGGCCAGAAACTCAGGAACTGCTGAATGAATCAACACAAACTCCTAAAATGAGGCTGTGGAGATGCAACCCTTCATTTCACTTCCATATTCCAATCTTGTTTGTGTTCATCACCTCAATCTCTTTTATATGATTCACAAGGATGAATCAAAGTGACAGAAAATTCTAAATAAACCTACAGAAACCTTCATATTTCCGGTACTTTATAGCATTCCTTTACACTTGCTTCCTTCCATCCAACATTCAACATCCTTCTACACGTACATATTCCTTCCAGCTCTATCCACCACCTCACAACTCCACAGCCTCATGAGTTAATGGACAGAAAAGAAGTGCAATGAAATGTTAATGAGAGCAAATAAGGATAAAGGGGTGAAGATGAACAATAAAAGGAAAAAACATAGTATTAGAAGTCTGTATTCCCTCTTGAGTGCTATGATAAGGCCTTTAAAATCTTCATTTTACACTTCCCTTCATTTTTGTGCTTTAAAAACAACCGTTAAATGTCTTTCAGCTTCTTTTGGTCTGTTTACGGGCGGCAGGAAGGGGAACAGACGGTTGATGGCATCCTGTTGGTCTGAGACCACTCCCACATCTTTATGAATTATGCAGATGGGGTGGGGCCTGAGAAAGGGAGGCGTGTCTACGTGTGCGGCGCGGTTCGTTTAGGTTACCCCAGGGTGGAGTGGGAAGGGCCAAGGAAGTAGGGTGAGGGGGCGGGACAGGAAAGGATGGACTGGAGACGGATGCGCTACGGCGGCCAACCATAACAGGTAGACTTTGATTTCGCCTAAGCCCGTCCAATAAGCTGCCGCCTCCGGTTGCTAAGAAGGTGGCAGATTCCTGTGGATGGGCACCATCGGCTTCCAACCCTTGGAGCACTTTTTTATCCAAGCCTAGCTTGCGAAGATGCTCCACGAGCTTGACGCCATGGCAGTCCGGTTTGGTTGACTGCCCTTGAGGGGATTGTCCAGGGCTGAGGAGATCCGGCCGGGAAGCACGACCGACTTTCAGCCCGTAAACGTCTTGCAGGAAGAGCTCAGCGGGACGGGATGCCAGGAAATTGTCCGAAGAGGTGGATCGGGAGTCGAAGGGCACTGGGGAGTGGGAAGGGGAGTTTGGAGGAGTGCTGGGAAGATGACGTACAGAAAGAGGCTTTTTAGGTGGCGCCACAGCGGCGGGACCCTGAGCAGAGATGCCTTTCTCCAGCAGGAGCTTGGCGAGACCACCAGGGGGCGCTGCAGGGCGGCGAACCGGGAAAGAATCACCCAGACTCAACCTGCAGGGTGTGACTGGAGTGCTGGGACCGGTCCGCAGAGAACTCGGGGTGTTAACGCTGAAAGAAGGACTACAGGCAGAGCTGATGAACAGAAACACAAAACGCAAGAGTTAACAATCTGAATCAGTCTTACAACACTTGCTCACTAAACTTGGGCTGTGTCCAAAATCGCCCCCTATACCCTTAAATAGGGCATTATTTGAGGGGACAGCTATTCGTAGTGGTGTCCGAAACCATAGTGGACATTATCGAGTGCACTCTTTAAATCCTATAATGCACCGTAATAACGAGTGTACAACCGATGTACACTCAATGGCTAGAGATTACCCGTACCCATAATGCATGGTTGTAGCAAATGAGTTCCCGCTTGTGACCAGAAGATGGATCCATCCATCCATTTTCCAAACTGCTGGTTCAATGTGGCTAAAGCGTAATATCATACAGGTATAAATTCCTTTTTAATTGATTATTAAATTGTTTGATTATGGTTTATACATAGTTTCCATGACAGAGTTCAAGATAAATCTTTTCATAACTACTGCAGCACAAACTATGTAAAAGCGGCAGACCTTCCGGAGCTCACTCTTTTTCATTCACTCCTTCACGTGGACTATGTTAGTGGAGTAATGTAGGGAATAGTGAATGAGGGTATAGTGGGCGATTTAGAACACAGACTCGGTCAGCTCCTGACTTCACTACATTTACATTTATGCATTTGACAGATGCTTTTATCCAAAGCGACTTACAGTACCCGTATTACAGGGACAATCCCCCTGGAGCAACATGGAGTAAAGTGCCTTGCTCAAGGACACACTGGTGGTGACCGCTGGGATCTAACCAGCAACCTTCTGCGTATCAGTTCAGTGGTTTAACCCACTAGACCACCATCTCCACGGTGCTCCATGGAGCACTAAACCACAAATTTTTGCATTTGGCAGCAAACAGGGCTGCAAAAATAATAACAGTTGTTCTTCCACCCTTGAACTACTTTGTTTATTAGGGCCGGTAGTTGTTTTACCTGGGTGTAACCTGTGTGCTGTCACTAGGATGCAGGATCCGGCAAGTAGTGAAGGTGTACGTGGAAAAAGTGGAGCTTTGATATTTCCCAGGGTTTATAGCTAAACAAACAAAAAGTGATCAACAAACATGCATTATCATTCAGGAACTGAACAAATGGTGGTTGCAGTGACAGCCGTTTACCTGTAGAGGGCGCTTTAGAGCTGACATTCAGGTCAAACTGGGGAACTGCTGATCCTGAGATTCCAGAACTAACTGCAGGAGCAGCTGTCAGGTTAACTGCTGTTGCTAAGGAGACAGCCGTTGTTATGGGTACAGGGGAATTCCTGAGGGATGCAGGAAGGGGCGGGACATTAGCTGGGTTTTGGACACGCCTCCTCTCTGTCTTCTCTTCCGGAGTGGACGATGACCGCACGTGAAATGTGATTCCTTCCTCCTCTTCCTCATTCTCCTCTTTTGTTTTTGTGGCCTGCGGTGGCTCCTCTTTTCTCTTATGTTCCCATGATAGTTTCGCCTGGTCTTCATCTTCTTCAAGGTCATTCAGGTGATAAACGTTGTCCTGAGGGAGAGGGCGGAAGCCTTTGGTAACTACACCTGGATGGGGGTCTAGAATAGTGGCCAGGTGGGGTTTAGCCAGCTGCTGCCAATGATGAAGAGTCAGAGAACCTGTAAATCAAGACAACAATTTGTTAACAGGAAGCATTATGAACAAACAATGATCAATACTGACAAGGAATAAATTAGTTTACGTTAAATGTTTATTTCTACATTATCTGTAGAAAAAACTTGGCACACTATTCTATGCTCACCTTCCATTGGTTTAACAATCTGCAGTTTTTCAGGGAGAAATGTCTTGAAACAACTGGAGGAAAAGGAGAATTCTGATAGGTTGGTGAAAGAAGAGACGCCGCTTCCCATTGGTGAACTGCAGCCGCTTCCGCCCCCGTCTGACTCCGCAGCCACCAACTCCTGCAGCTTCCGGTCTCTCTCTGCCCGGAAGAACTGTCGCTCACACATGAAGTTCTGCCTCCGCAGGGAGAGACGATTTAGGGCTGATGTTAGGTCGTTTCCCCCGGGAGAGCCGGGTTGGCCTAGATGGGAGTTCTCTCTGCAGCGCACACAGACGTGTGTCAGAAACACACAAAAGCATTGTGGGTATAAATACATTGTCCAGTCACACTTACTTGGTGATGTCCACATCTTCAGCTCCTTCCTCTGTGTTGGGTGTTTGTGATAGATAGGGCACTGGTGTCATGACCACACCACTGCGGGCGGAGCCAGGGATCGGAGGCACTGCGGCAGCCGCTCTCATCACGGCCCGATTCACAGACCGTACCGTCTGGAACACACGCTTATGGGTCGACCTTAAAAGACAGACGGGGTCAAATTTCAGTACTGCTGAAGGACCAAATGGCTATGGAAATGGACGATGTGTGCAAAGGAGAATAGTGAGTGTCACCTCTGGTCCTGAAAGGTGATTTCTTCTTCTACACTTAACTCTTTCCTCATAGTACCTTCAATCTCAGCTGCCAAAGAATCCTGACGGACAAAAAAAACAAAACAAGGATTATATACCCATTAACCCAAAGAGACAGAGACAAAAATGAACAAAAGAAATAAATTGCAAAATAAAATAAAATGAAGTTCAATGAAAAAAATAAATAAAATTAAAACAAACAAAAACTAAATAGAAAACAAAGCAAAACAAAAATGAAAATAAAACTAAAAACTAAAAACAATGAAAAACTAAATTAAATGAAACAAACAAAAATCAAATCAAAAACAAAACAAAAAAGGAAACGAAAAATCAAACAAAAACTAAACAAAATGACAATACAATGAAAAACAATGAAATAAAATAAAACAAGTAAAAATAAAAAAGCAAAACAAAAATGAGAAAAAAAATTACATTAAATACAATGAAAAACGAAATGAAATAAAACAAACAAAAATAAAATAAAAAGCAAAACAAAAAAATGAAACGAAAAATAAAATTAAACAAAAACTAAACAAAAGGACAATACAATGAAAAACATTGAAATTAAATAAAACAAACAAAAATAAAATAAAAAAGCAAAAAAAGAAATGAGAAATTAAAACATAAACAACAAAATAAAACTAAAAAACTAAATAAAATGAAAGACAAAACAAAACAATAAAAAACAAAGAAAATAAAATGAGAAATTTTTACAAATGATATAATTGATATATAATATAATTAATAATAATAATAATAAAATGCAAAAAAACAAAAACAAATAAAATATATATAACAGATTGCAATGGGTATATAATGCATATCATGTGCAGGTTACTGAATAAGTGTCTTATTCAGCATATATGTGACATACAGATGTGATTGGAAAAAATCTAATGTAAATGAACAAGAGGATGTGAGAGGTGTGGACTGTGGAGCAAGAGATCTGTGTTTCTCACCATGGGATAGAGTCCATAAGACAGGTGTCTGCGCAGGCCTGCAGATGGCGTGTTCTTACTGCGCAGCTCCTTAATCTCCTCCTGAGACTCGTGTAACATTCCCATACACTCTGCATTTCTGTCTGACAGCTCCTTCAGCTAACACACACACACACACACCGATGTTTATATTCCGAAAGGCAGCTGGTATGCCTCATAATACAGCAGAGTAGGCCTGTCATGAAAATGACTATATTGTACAATACATGGACATGACTTCGATCATTTTTGAGGACCTCGACATTGCCCATTGTGCTTACATGTTTATTGTTGGTTCACATAAGAATGAATGTCACCAACATTTTAGCCAGTCTTGACTGCATACCGCCCCAACCTTAACCGATCAGATCTCAAGATTCCACCCAAAATGCCATAACCAATCAGAAAAAAAGGAGAAAAATATATATTTCTTTTGTTTTAAGTCACCGGATCATCATTTTCATGATCGATCATTGCTGGTCCTCATGCTCATTCCTAGATTTATTTATCTAGGATACTTTTGACATTCTAATTCCAATACAAGAATATTCTTAAAGCTACACTGTGTGATATTTTCCCCCATCTAGCGGTGAAAAGGTATATGACCATCCAGTAAATATTAGGTTCTGTTCCTCCCAATTCCGATTTCGTTTTAACTCCTACGGTGGCCGTTTTAGTCCAAGATTAACATGGCTTCCAGTTCAATCCAGACACGGTGCCATCGAGTGTTAAAACGCGAAAGGCGAAGCTTGAATTTACGGGTATGTCCCTCTTTGGCTAATGTACTTTCAAGATGGAGGGGCAACATGGCGACCCCCATTCGAACCCCTTACCCGTATGTATTTTCAATGGCATATTATAAACTTACGAGAATACTTTATTACTTGAAATAAGTAATTATACATTAATGAGCACTTATATTTTTGAAAGAACTAAGTGTTTTCAGCTAAGAATAAACTAAAAAAGTTACACAGTGTAGCTTTAAGAATTAAAAATGCTCTTTGATGCACTGTCATTATTATGCTCTTATATATCTCTTATAATATAGTTGTAATACAGTAATATCATTGATCGCAATTTATTGCCCCAAAAAATGAGAGAGAGAGAGAGAGAGAAGAGAGAGAGAGAGAGAGAGAGAGAGAGAGAGAGAGAGAGAGAGAGTTTGATATGCTGATATACGAAGAGATTAAAGACATTATCGCCATGATAGTGCCAGTGAAATTATCACAGCATTGTTTATTAACTAACACTGTCATGTGACGCATTCTAACACTCCAGCCTCTACGGTCACATTCCTTAAGTTCAGCTGAAGTGCAATGATAAGACTGACACACCACATGCATGAATGAGTTTATTGCCTTTTCTAAGTAACAGTGACTAAGCTGCTTTGCTGTAAAACTTTAAACCTGATTTTTTAAACGTTTTAAGACCTTAAATCAAGCGCATTAATCCAAACAAGGCCCTTAACCTTGTATTTTAGTAAAACAGGGCTTTTTAAGCAGAGTGATCAGTCTTAATCCAGATTTGCCGATGCAGAGCTGTTTGAGTTTATGGATCAGTGTGTGTGTGTGTGTGTGGCTTTACCTCAGCTGTGAGTTGTCGTTGTGCTTCCTTTGAGGCTTGAAGGTGAATTCTTAGCTCTTCTTTTTCTAGCGCCAACTGTGAAAACAAAGACATACACAAATATACATCAACATACACTATCGTTCAAAAGTTTGGGGTCTAAGATGTTTTGGTTACACTTTATTTTATGGTTTCTGTGTTACAGTGTAATTATACATTTAAATACTGGGTAATAATAATGAACTACATTAGGGTTTAGGGGTTGAGGGTTAGTTGCATGTAATTAAGCATAATTTCTAGTTATTACAACAGTAACTTCATGTAACAAGTAACAAAATTGGTACCAATTTATTTTACAGTGTTTTTGAAAGAAGTCTCTGATGCTCACCAAGGCTACATTTATTTGATAAAAAATACAGCATATAAAAAAAAGTAATATTGTAAAATATTATTACAATTCAAAATAACTCTTTTCGGTTTGATTATATTGTAAAATATAATTTATTCCTGTGATGCAATGCTGAATTTCAGTGTCACATGATCCTTCAGAAATCATTTTAATATGCTGATTTGCTGCTCTTATTACTATCAATGTTGAAAACAGTTGATACATTTCAAGATACTCAGGATGTTTTTGATGAATACAACGTTCAAAAGAACAGCATTTATTTTAAATGGGAATCTTTTTTAAATGATAAATGTGTCACTTTGATCAATTTATTACTTTTACTCCGCAAGAATGCATACTTAAAAAAAATCTTGCTGACCCCAAACTTTTGAACAGTAGTGTAAATGTAGCCTATAGGGAAAAGAAGATGTGGCATGTATATCCTGACCTCTTTGACTCTGTGCTGGAGCTCTACGATCTGTGTGAGGAGTTGGGCGATCTCCTCCTGATGTCTCATTAAATCCTCGTTCTTCTGGGAGAGCTCGTCTGTCAGTGACACCATCTGACTGTTTGACTCACCTGTTAAACAAACACACTGAATAAACAACTTAAAATAAACCAACTTCACATTCAATAGTATGTTCCCATGCACTCATTTTTGTCAATCCAAATGAATCCAATCTGATTTCAGATTCTAAAGGTTCTGTTTATACAAACCCTAAACGTTGCAAATAGGATTCACATAATTGTTTATATGTGCATTATACACTATATTGCCAAAAGTTTTGGGACGTCTGCCTTTACATGCACACAAACTTTAATGACATCCCAATCTCTGCTCTAATTCATCCCAAAGGTGTTCTTTTGGGTTGAGGTCAGTTTGGACATCCCCAAACTGTTCCCACAGAGCAATTGTCCAAAAAGTCTTGGTATACTGAAGCATTAAGAGTTCCTTTCACTGGAACTAAGGGGCCAAGCCCAACCCCTGAAAAACAACCCCACACCATAATCCCCCCTCCACCAAACTTTACACTTGGCACAATGCAGTCAGGCAAGTACCGGTTTCCTGGCAACCGCCAAACCCAGACTCGTCCATCAGATTGCCAGACAGAAAAGCGTTATTTATCACTCCAGAGAACACGTCTCCACAGCTCTAGAGTCCAGTGGTGGTTTGCTTTTCACCACTGCATACAACCCTTTGTATTGCACTTGGTGATGTAAGGTTTGGATGCAGCTGCTCGGCCAAGGAAACCCATTCCATGAAGCTTTCTAAGCACTGTTCTTGAGCTAATCTGAAGGCCACACAAAGTTTGAAGGTCTGTAGCTATTGACTCTGCAAAAAGTAGGCGACTTCTGCACACTGTGCACCTCAGCACACGCTGACTGTGATTTTACATGGCCAACCACTTCATGGCTGAGTTGCTGTTGTTCACAATTGCTTCCACTTTGTTATAATACCACTAACAGTTGACCGTGGAATATTTAGTAGTGAGGACATTTCAGGAATGGACATATTACACATGTGGCAACCTATCACGGGACCACACTTGAATTCACTGAGCTCCTGAGAGCGAGCCATTCTTTCACAAATGTTTGTAGAAGCGTCTGCATGCCTAGGTGCTTGATTTTATACACCTATGGCCATGGAAGTGATTGGAACACCTTAATTCAACGATTTGGAGGGGTGACCCAATACTTTTGGCAATATAGTGTATATTCCGAACAAAACCTCAGCGTATTTGAATGCGAGTCTCAAAAACGAAGTAAGCCGCTGCAATAATGTCAGCGGACCAACTGTAAGCATAATTTTAGTTTCTGCTTTAATGACATACAGTATTTATTTATAAACTCACATATATGTCTGAAGAGCCTTTAAGCAAATATTTACTAAATATTCAGTCTTATCCACAGAGAGCTAGGTGTTCTTTGAGTGCAGAGGCTGTTTAAAACTGCAGGCTGCAAAATTGTAGCCTGGTCTTACCAGACTCTCGTACATTTCATTTGTACATTGAGTCTGGCCACTCTCCATTGACAAGCGTTTACTTCCTTGAAGGCGGGAACTCTGTTGAAGATTAAAACTATTGGATCTGCCAAGAGTCATTCTGGATCTGCCTAACAAATTGCTAACATTTGGTCGTGATGTATGTCACGCGCCGTTCGCCTCACATTAACTGTGCACATCACCTCAGTGTCAGTGATAAAATCTTGTGCATTCGGATTGTTATTTATTCACGGTGGAGAGGAGAGTTTTGTGATCGTAACGCGCTGCTCTCGTGGTGCATATCTCGTGCAATCATAACATGATTGTATATGCTGTAAATAAAATGTCATATGCTTGGTATGATACGAATAAATGCTGCCATAAATAACAGCCCAATTCAAATGTTTGTGCTTTTCTTCTTTTATTTTTTGAGCGGTGATGAAATATTTTGCTCTTGTAAACACTTGCCAGCATTTAAAGAAATACAAGTCTAGAAATGCATCCAAATGACAGCTCACGCAACCGCACGGTGCTCTGCAGGGGTCAAAAAGGATATAAACAGTGAATTGTGAAGTGATATATTCTTGAAATCTCAGAGATGTGGATTCGGAGAGCAATTACATTACCACACGACCTTGGTGTTTGTCAAAAGCAGTCGGTAATTCAGCCTGGGTTTTTTTCGCGGGTGGTGGGAGACGGACGGCTTCAGCCAACTCTAACGGAGCAGCTGAAAAAGACTTTTCCCGGACCACAACATCATGGCCACCAACAAAACTCAGCAGTGATTGTTCTTGCTCCGTGTAACGGAGTTCATTTGTTCAGGGAAGAAGGAGGCCGGCGGACGTTTAACAACTTTTAATCAAATAATAAACACAAAATGAAAGTAAAAGTGGCAGCCCCTCACGGACGACTGCCACACACATACATAACAAAACACAATTTAAAATCCAGGCCTGGTCCTCTCTCGTCCTTCACCGGTGTCGCTCGTCCTTATATGCCTCCGTGCTCTCTAATGAGAGGACTCGAGACCGGTGTGTCTCATTCTCAATCACGCACACTGATCTCGCTTGCTCGTGCACCTCGCCACACTCCGGCTTTAACTTCTGGACATTCGTCAGCGGTGCCAGAGCCACACACTCGCATCTTTCACCGCCGTCATTACTGAACTACAACTCAAACTAGCGCACAACATCAACGTCATCGCTCTCAGCCACTCCCTCTGTTCACTGATTGGGCCGGTAAAAAAATGTTCGTGAGAAAACCTAAGCATATACAGCAGTACGTAGTACTGAAGGAAAATGAAAATTGAGCGGAAGTACGTAGGAGGGCGGAGCCAGGCTAGCAAAATTGCCCATTGGGAATCCCAGAACGCATCACAAGAAATTTCCTCCAAATGGCAGACAAATTTAGAGTCCATTAATGAGGTTTAATTTGTTTTATGATGCTGCTTTAGAAGGCAGATGCCCATGTAGACAGTATACAGACTGGTTTAACTTGATTTGGAGCTTGAAAATACTCACGTAGTTCTTTAACGCAGTCGTTCACCAGCTGCTGCTCTTTCTCCTCATAAGTGATGGTCTCTTTCGTCAGGTGACAGGCCTGTGAAACATCAAAAGGTCACGCTTTCGTAAAACCCTTCTGCTCCTGAAATATCAGGCAGAGCCCGTGACACACCTCTGATCTCAGCGAGAGGTTCTCCTCCTCCAGCTCCTGGAGTTTGGACTGTAGGACCTCCAGCTGGCTGAGGGCGAGAGCGGCCCCTGTGGGCACTGGGTGACGTAGCGGCGTGGAGCAGCTGGAGTCAGTCTCGCTCTCCTCGCTGGTGCTCGCGACCATCCGGAGGAGTTCATCCTTCTTCGCCAACACATGCTGAAGCTGATGAACCTGAAAGAGAGAGTTTATGCTCTTAAAGCTGCTTTGAAACTGTAGCCTATATAGGGCACTTGTTTTATGGGTTCCATAAAAATCACATCTAATCACATGAATACATTTTTTTCAATAATAGGGCCCTATGAAATGTACATTTAATACAAATTTATTGTCAAGAAACGTGTTAATCAAATATATGCATAAAACATTAACAATTTAACACAGAAAATACATGACTTCATATTTTAATAGCAGTCTTTTTGCAGTTTTATATTCCCAAACACCAGTCTGATTACCCTACTTTAGAATCATTCATTCAAATTTTGGCAAATTTCAAGACATTCTGCGTTATACATTAAATTCCATTTTTAAGACTGGACTCTGAGATTCTGTCTACATTTTCCACATCATGGAAATCCTACTTGCACCTGTCAAAGCGTGTTGTACCTGGTCTACAGCCTGTGCTAGCTGCTCCTCCAGAGATTCGTTTCGCTCCTGCAACACATGGTTCCTCTGCAGGAGAGACTGACCAATCCGTGCGGCCAATTCCAGATCGCGATCCCTCTGCGGGACGACACCGTAATGCAAACAAACAGCCAATCAAGAGTCATTACGATCAGAAAACAAACTAGACAAAGCACTTTATCACCGTTTGCTGACCGATCACATCACTCACTTCACCCAGGAGGTGTGTGACCACGTCAATGTCATTGTAGGTCTTGGTCATCTGCTCCACCCGCTCAGCGCCGAGGACTACAGTGAGAGAGAGAGACAGGCAAAGAGTCAGACAAACAAAATAAGAATTAAGGAATTAAAAGAAATCCAACAAATACTGGCAACTACACTAGCGGTGCATGGGTAAATATATTTCTATAAATAAATAGAAAATAAATAGGGTATTTTTCTCTCCGCTAGACAAACCAAAATAGGAAGGTGTAGAAACACCCTCACGCCATATGGCAAGCTCTACACATGCACTACACACACACACACACTGCAGTGACATCATGCACAAACCCAAAATCTATTTCAGGTTCACTATTAACTGCATACACTACGCACTTTTTTTGAGAGATAAATTACTATTTTTGTTCAGCAAGGATGCATTAAATTGATCAAAAGTGACAGTAAAAGACATTTATAATGTTCTAAAATATTTCTATTTCAAATAAATGCTGTTCTTTTGAACTTTCTATTCAAAGATTTCTATTCATCCAGAAAAAAATTAAAAATATTTCACCATATTACCCCTTTTACTGTATTTTTGATCAAATAAATGCAACCTTGGTGAACAAAAGAAAAAACGGCACAAAAATCCTATCAGTTCTCAAACTTTTGAACGGTAGTGTACATGGATCAAAAGTGAGTTTACTCTACACTACAGATGTACTGCACTCTACTGCTTATATACACTAGAACTTTAAAGGGGTCATCTTTTCTAGCCATTTAATTTTTTCCTTAAGGCCAACTAATAATTCTTGTCAAGGTTGCACCAAATGTTATTTAACAGGGTTTCATTTTAATTTCCCATTTGTGCAAGAACCTAACCAGCTGCGATACAACAAATCGATAAGCAACGAATCCTGGTTGTCCCAAGCAGATGCAACAACAGCAAAAACATTTTGTCGACCATCAGGTATAGGTTAGCCCAAAATTGCTAATTTTTGCTAATTTTCACATTCAGCGTTGATAGATAAATTGCATGCTGCGCCATTTGACTACTGTACCTTTAAGGCATCATGTAAATGAGATCTGTTACAGCTCTACTATTGGCTAACCTCTTCACATATTAAATGAGTAACAAAGTAATGAATTCCAAATCGGTGTTTTTATATTAATGTACTCATAGTTCAGCTTAATTTCCATAAATGTTCCAGGTGGAATGGAGAGGGAGTTTTGAGTTGTAAATAACAGAGAAGTTTACATATTAGATAAAAGTTTGATATACTGTTTTCCACAATATGACCCCTTTAACGCAAGTTTCAGAGGACACAGTTAACACATGCTGGTTTTCGAGGTCAAATACTAGCTCAATAAATAGAAGCAGAAACTAGGAAGGACAGGCATTCTGTAAGAATAGATGACTGATGAGTGGAATATAGACAGATAAAGCATCAGACAGACCGTGTGTTACCTTTAGAGAGACTGTTAGAGCCATTATGAGGATAAGAGGAACCAACAGCTAGGAATGCTGCAGAAAGAATGAGAGAAAGAGAACGAGAGAGGGGGGGGGGGGGGGGGGGGGGGTAAAGACAGAAGTAGAGAAGAAAGAGAAGAGAGAAGTATTATACGCTGAGGAATTCTGGTAAACATCCAGCGAGGGTGAAAATGAGGGAGGGGGGGGGGGTGTACAAATGTACATGTACAAAATACAGATTTATAAGGCTTTTTTAACTAGTGAGGACCAATAAAATGTCTTCACTAGTCGTTGTCATAATATTTCAGTATATACAGTGAGGAAAATAAGCATATAAACACCCTGCTATTTTGCAGGTTCTCCCACTTAGAAATTATGGAGGGGTCTGAAATTGTCATCGTAGGTGCATGTCCACTGTGAGAGACATAATCAAAAAAAAAAAAATCCAGAAATCACAATGTATGATTTTTTAAACTATTTATTTGTATGATACAGCTGCAAATAAGTATTTGAACACCTGAGAAAATCAATGTTAATATTTGGTACAATAGCCTTTGTTTGCAATTACAGAGGTCAAACGTTTCCTGTAGTTTTTCATCAGGTTTGCACACACTGCAGGAGGGATTTTGGCCCACTCCTCCACACAGATCTTCTCTAGATCAGTCAGGTTTCTGGCCTGTCGCTGAGAAACATGGAGTTTGAGCTCCCTTCAAAGATTCTCTATTGGGTTTAGGTCTGGAGACTGGCTAGGCCACGCCAGAACCTTGATATGCTTCTTACAGAGCCACTCCTTGGTTATCCTGGCTGTGTGCTTCGGGTCATTGTCATGTTGGAAGACCCAGCCTCGACCCATCTTCAATGTTCTAACTGAGGGAAGGAGGTTGTTCCCCAAAATTTCGCAATACATGGCCCCGGTCATCCTCTCCTTAATACAGTGCATTCGCCCTGTCCCATGTGCAGAAAAACACCCCCAAAGCATGATGCTACCACCCCCATGCTTCACAGTAGGGATGGTGTTCTTGGGATGGTACTCATCATTCTTCTTCCTCCAAACACGTTTAGTGGAATTATGACCAAAAGGTTCTATTTTGGTCTCATCTGACCACATGACTTTCTCCCATGACTCCTCTGGATCATCCAAATGGTCATTGGCAAACTTAAGACGGGCCTTGACATGTGCTGGTTTAAGCAGGGGAACCTTCCGTGCCATGCATGATTTCAAACCATGACGTCTTAGTGTATTACCAACAGTAACCTTGGAAACGGTGGTCCCAGCTCTTTTCAGG
Organism: Romanogobio albipinnatus; assembly: GCA_023566225.1. Lineage (NCBI taxonomy): Eukaryota > Metazoa > Chordata > Actinopteri > Cypriniformes > Gobionidae > Romanogobio > Romanogobio albipinnatus. The sequence continues at coordinate 47,022,230 of CM042250.1, read as the reverse complement.
TCATTGACCAGCTCCTCCCGTGTAGTTCTGGGCTGATTTCTCACCTTTCTTAGGATCATTGAGACCCCACGAGGTGAGATCTTGCATGGAGCCCCAGTCCGTTTAGACAGTCATGTTTAGCTTCTTCCATTTTCTAATGATTGCTCCAACAGTGGACCTTTTTTCACAAAGCTGCTTGGCATTTCCCCGTAGCCCTTTCCAGCCTTGTGGAGGTGTACAATTTTGTCTCTAGTGTCTTTGGACAGCTCTTTGGTCTTGGCCATGTTAGTAGTTGGATTCTTACTGATTGTATGGGGTGGACAGGTGTTTTTATGCAGCTAACGACCTCAAACAGGTGCATCTAATTTAGGATAATAAATGGAGTGGAGGTGGACATTTTAAAGGCAGACTAACAGGTCTTTGAGGGTCAGAATTCTAGCTGATAGACAGGTGTTCAAATACTTATTTGCAGCTGTATCATACAAATAAATAGTTAAAAAATCATATATTGTGATTTCATGATGATATGTCTCTCACAGGGGACATGCACCTACGATGACAATTTCAGACCCCTCCATGATTTCCAAGTGGGAGAAAACACACACACACACACACACACACACACACACACACACACACACACACACACACACACACACACACACACACACACACACACACACACACACACACACACACACACACACACACACACACACACACACACACACACACACACACACACACACACACACGAGGTTCAATCTGCAACTAATACATCTTGACTCATGAATCTCTACTGCCATTGTGTTCTCATAGGCTGTTACAATATTAAAATGCTGCCGCTAGTACTCATGATGATGCAAACATTCATGGTTCACACCCAAAAGTAATTTAAACGACCAAATAGACTATCTGTTAAATGATAAACACTCCTATAACAGTTATATAAATGTATACTAATATAGAGAAAATTATCCTGCAATCATCATTGGATCATTTAGATTGAAACACAGATTAAAAGATTATCCGGTTTATGGCCTACACTTAACTAGATTTAAAAAAAGAAATAAAACACAGTAGATTTGTCTCCAAACTATAGCTAAGCAAGCAAAACTGGTAAATATTTAACCTCTTGTAAATATCCAAACTCTAACCTAACTCTAAACATCTTAATGTCTAACCCATGTTACATCAACAATAACAAGAATTATTGTAAATAAAACAATAGGAAGTGTACACTACCGTTCAAAAGTTTGGGGTCCGTGAGATTCTCTTCTGCTCACCAAGGATGCATTTATTTGATCAAAAATATAGTAAAAATACAGTGATATTTTGAAATATGATTTCCATTTAAAATAACTGTTTTGTATTTTAATATATTTTAAAATGTTATTTATTCCTGTGATCAAATCTGAATTTTCAGCATCATTACTCCAGTCTTCAGTGTCACATGATCCTTCAGAAATCATTTTAATATGCTGCTCAGTGGCTGCTCAAGAAACATTTTTATTATTACCAATGTTATTATCAACATTATTTCTCAGGATTCTTAATAGAACAGAACCGCATTTATTTGAAAGAGAAATATTTTGTAACATTACATGTCTTTACTGCTGCTTTTGCTCAATTTAATGCATCCTTGTTGAAAGTATTAATTTCTTAAAAAAACAAAAACAAAAACTTTTGAACGGTAGTGTCCATCTTGTCTTTGCATGCGTCCTTACCTGGGGTGAGATGGTGAGCTGAGTGCTCTTCACTCAACTGAAGCATTCTAGCAATCACGGCACTACGTTACTGACATCAACACATACCTCTAGCCTGACTTAAACACACACACACACCAACTGAACCTCCATTACCACAGAAAGCTCAAGCCTCATAAACACTTATGACTCTACAGTCCAGCCACAGATGATCTGATCCGCTACCTCTAGTCAGACATCCATATATAACCTCAGCAATAAGTGACACATTAGTAATCGCAGACACAAGACGACCTTTGATCTCCGGTGAAACATCAGATGATCAGTTCACTTCCACTATCACAGCTGACGCAGCATAGGCAATCGACAGAGCGCAACACAATAACACCACTAACATAACAATAGCACCACGGATGATTGACCGTGAATCTTGAGTGAGCCATCATCCTTTTACCTGTGTTGTTATTGTTAACTAAAAATAATTATTAAAACTATATATATATATATATATATATATATATATATATATATATATATATATATATATATATATATATATATATATATATATATATATATATATATATATATATATATATATATATATATATATATATATATATATATATATATATATATATATATATATGTATATATATATAACAATTTGGTATCTGAAATAAAATAAATTAAATGAAATAAAATTGTGCGTTAAAATTATTGAACAATTGAAATGAAAGTAAAGCTAAATAGAAATGTAAAAAAAAAAACTAAATAAAATGACAAAACCACATACAATTATTAAAACGCATTCAAAATTTTAATAAATATTAGTATATAAATAATACTAAAATAAGAATGCTTATTACAGTTATAAAAGGAATCTGATTTGACATTAATTAGATAAGATTTAATAGTATAAGTACATAAATCAACTGATCTCCTATACATTTTTAATTTTTTTATATACAGGTGCTGGTCATATAATTAGAATATCATCAAAAAGTTGATTTATTTCACTAATTCCATTCAAAAAGGGAAACTTGTATATTATATTCATTCTTTACACACAGACTGATATATTTCAAATGTTTATTTCTTTTCATTTTGATGATTATAACAGACAACTAAGGAAAATCCCAAATTCAGTATCTCAGAAAATTTGAATATTGTGAAAAGGTTCAATATTGAAGACACCTGGTGCCACACTCTAATCAGCTAAGTAACTCAAAACACCTGCAAAGGCCTTTAAATGGTCTCAGTCCATTTTAAACGGTTTTAAACAGTTTAAACGGTGACGGGATGCACGTTACTAAGCAACAGAGTCCGTTATAGATGACGAAGTAGTATGTCCCAAAGCTTGCATACTCTTCTGCTACACACTCAAAAGTATGTACTTTTTCTTCATAAAAAGAGTACATACTTTTAGGTCGTAGTATAAGTAGGTGAATTGGGACGCAGCATAGTTCTGTAGGCTACACAATCATGGGGAAGACTGCTGATTTGACAGTTGTCCAAAAGACAACCATTGACCCTTTGCACAAGGAGGGCAAGACACAAAAGGTCATTGCAAAAGAGGCTGGCTGTTCACAGAGCTCTGTGTCCAAGCACATTAATAGAGAGGCGAAGGGAAGGAAAAGATGTGGTAGAAAAAAAGTGTACAAGCAATAGGGATAACCGCACCCTGGAGAGGATTGTGAAACAAAACCCATTAAAAAAATGTGGGGGAGATTCACAAAGAGTGGACTGGAGCTGGAGTCAGTGCTTCAAGAACCACTACGCACAGACGTATGCAAGACATGGGTTTCAGCTGTCGCATTCCTTGTGTCAAGCCACTCTTGAACAACAGACAGCGTCAGAAACATCTCGCCTGGGCTAAAGACAAAAAGGACTGGACTGCTGCTGAGTGGTCCAAAGTAATGTTCTCTGATGAAAGTACATTTTGGATTTCCTTTGGAAATCAGGGTCTCAGAGTCTGGAGGAAGAGAGGGAGAGGCACACAATCCACGTTGCTTGAGGTCAGATGTAAAGTTTCCACAGTCAGTGATGGTTTGGGGTGCCATGTCATCTGCTGGTGTTGGTCCACTGTGTTTTCTGAGGTCCAAGGTCAACGCAGCCAGGAAGTTTTAGAGCACTTCATGCTTCCTGCTGCTGACCAACTTTATGGAGATGCAGATTTCATTTTCCAACAGGACAACAGCAACCAGTACTTGGTTTAAGGGCCATGGTATCCCTGTTCTTAATTGGCCAGCAAACTCGCCTGACCTTAACCCCATAGAAAATCTATGGGCTATTGTGAAGAGGAAGATGCGATAGGCCAGACCCAACAAAGCTGAAGGCCACTATCAGAGCAACCTGGGCTCTCATAACACCTGAGCATTGCCACAGACTGATCGACTCCATGCCACGCCGCATTGCTGCAGTAATTCAGGCAAAAGGAGCCCCAACTAAGTATTGAGTGCTGGACATGCTCATACTTTTCATGTTCATACTTTTCAGTTAGGCCAAGATTCTAAAAATCCTTTCTTTGTATTGGTCTTAAGTAATATTCAAATTTTCTGAGATACTGAATTTGGGATTTTCCTTAGTTGTCAGTTATAATCATCAAAATTAAAAGAAATAAACATTTGAAATATATCAGTCTGTGTGTAATGAATGAATATAATGTACAAGTTTCACTTTTTTAATGGAATTAGTGAAATAAATCAACGATTTGATGATATTCTAATTATATGACCAGCACATGTATATGCAACTGCAATAGCAGCAATAATGTTTATATAGTCTTATATTAATTAAACCATGGTAATGAGGAGCTATCCATGGTTTTGCAATCATCTTACTACACAAGCAGTATGATTGTTATGAAATTAATGTTACATTTTCCAGAGTAAATGGTGTACTGGGATCTTCAATTATGCCTCTCCCTCTATAAATATGACATTGTGCTGTTGTTCATGCACTCTCAAGTTCAGCCCTCCATTTATAAACCTGAAATAGCCTCCATCTGCCCCCTCTCAGGTTATTCTTTAGTATCACATCATCATCCAACTGGAAGAAACTAGGGCAAAAAGTCTCAGCAGGTCTCTGGCTGTGTGCCCCTTTTCTCAGAGCTACCCTACATACCCCCATACACTCGCTCAATAGCTCAATAGAGCTCCCAGCAGTCACCACCACCAGTGTGTCCTTGAGAATGGCACTTTAGTCCATGTTGCTCCAGGGGGATTGTCCCTGTAATATGTGAATTGTAAGTTGCGTTGGATAAAAGTGTCTGCCAAATGTAAAATGTAAGCTCTAGCACGTACATACTGATTTGATTTTTCAATAGTATCCTACTGCAGAGCCACCGGTCATGGCTGTTTCAGGACAGCTGTCTCAGACTGGACGTTAGAGTGGAGATTATAGCCTCATTAAGGGTAGGGTTAGTGGTGGGGTGGGCTTAGCCATTTGCTAGGGTGGAGTTTATAGTTGTTGTGAGGTTAGGTGAAAAAAAAAACGAAGCAAGAGAAATGTTAATGAAATATGCCTTTTTTAATGAACATGAAAAGTATCAATAACAAAAATATTTGTTTAGCATAAATAAAATTTCAGCCATGCACGCAGGGCTATAACTGACAACTGTTTTGATAATCAAAGAAATAATCAACAGACTATTCGATTTATTAAATATTGGCTCCGTGATTATTTACATCTTTGCAATATGTAAACTATATTATTGCACTACTATATATTTAAGTCTTATACTAAATATTATTAAGTCTACTGTACATATAATGTTTTATATACACACACACACAACTTTATAGCAACACTTTACGTGCGTATATGTATGCGAGTAAAGCAAATCTCTATCAACTGCTTGATTTTTAATATCCTCATAAAATGTAAACCACTTTATTGCTCTGCTCTAATCTGCCAAATGCAACTAAATGAAGATATTAAAATATTATAAACATTAACATTATGATTTTATTCAAAGCTGCTTTGAAACAATTGACTTGACTTAAAACTTATTTGATTAATCGGATGAATAAATAAATAAATGATTACTAAAAGGTATAAAAAAAATAATAATTTTAACCCGTTTTTATACAAAATGGTTATTCCACATCCTGCCCAGTATTTGTCCTCCAAACAATGTTCAATTCAAAGGCAATGAATGTTTCTGTGTAAGCTATGTGCAAAAAAAGTAAACATTATGGGCCGGTTTCACAGACAGGTCTTAGATTAAGCCAAGATTAGGCATTGGTTCATTTGGGTCATTTAAGAAGCGTTTATAAACGTGTCCTAGAAAAAATAAATGACTGGTGTACATCTTGAGACAAAAACAATTGCACTGACATATTTTAAGATTGCTTTCAGTTAAAACAGCTCAAACTTGCATTTTAGTTTAATCTTAAACCTTGTCTGGTAAGTGTTGCAAACATTAAACATTTAAATCAACTTTAAGTTGCTCCCATGTATTTTCATTGTTGGCTAGATGAGGTTTCCAGGCAACTCCCATGACTGTAGGCAGCTCATTAGGTTTTGAAACAAAGCTAATTTAGTATGTAGTATGGGCCAGTGATAATCCTGCAGGAAACACACCAAGCATGTCACATGTCATGTTGGTCATCTAAAAGATGACATCAGCACAACATGAGTTCTCACAGATGACATCAGCACAAGTGGCTGATCTCAGAGACGCAGAGATATGAGAGCTCTCACTTCCTGTACACACTGCAGAATTGAGCCAGCACACGCCCTCAACAAAACTGGCACAAGGAAGCATTTAACAATGCCTGCGTGCAACTACACAAACAGATAGACACAACACATACCGCATTCATGCGTGTGCAGAAACACACTCACACACACACACAACACACGCGCGCAAGTTCACCCCACATGCCCTGTCCATTATAGATGACCTTGAATTGTCAGAAGTCCTGTAGAGTCGGTAAGCAGCACAAATACTTCAAAATAAAACACCTCACTCACACACACTTCTTATCATGAGTGCATGTACGAATCGATATCGTCTCACCTTCTGCAGCGCATTGATCATAAAGCTCCTCATTTTGTATATTTAGCACCGGCATGACTGCTCCTCTCTCTATTTATCCATCCATCTGCCCTTCTCCCTCCCGCCCCGCGACGCCCGGCCGGCTCTGCTGTCAGCTGCACTTAAGAGACCAGACCACTGAATTCCTGTGCCCTTGCCAGGGACGGGCACAAACACACACACCCACTCCCTCAAGCATATGCGCACCCGAGTAGGGCAGTCATAGCAATACTACTAACTTAAGTATGTTTCAGTAGCTCAAAATAATAAACAAGCTGCTTCCCCCCCAGTGTCCCAATACAAAATAACAATAAAATAATTATACTGATACAATATAAGTATCAGTATACAATTTGTCACAGATTTATAGCAGAGCAAACTGAGGTTCAAAAACAAACATGTCCTAAAATTCCCCCTTATATGTAACATTGGAAGGTTTGATTGACTTTATAGCATGTTAAAATGGTCACTTTTTGAAGGGGAGCAAAAATGTGCCGTGTCCCTTTAAATGCAAATGAGCTGCTGCTCACTGGGCGGAGCTTCAAGAACTTCAGTTAGCAGCTCTGATTACCTCATGCAGATAGGCAATGAAACTGTTCAGCCTTTTATGTTCAAACCGGAGCTGGACAATGATGGAGAGACTCAAGAAGAAGTGACAACATGTAGAATGAGACAGGACGTTTCTGAATGGTTAGTTGATGGATTTATGTAGCTGGTCTGGAGTTAACCTCATAAAAAAAAAAAATTCTTTCTTCTTCCCTCCCCTAGCCTGTACTACACTGAGCAATGTACACGGTCTCAGGATCTCAGGCTCTTATTGCGCTTCTCGACTCTTCATGACCTATCGCTTCATGTTCCCCCAAGTTGTAAGTCGCTTTGGATAAAAGCGTCTGCTAAATGCATAAATGTATGTATGTATGTAACTATCTTCAAGTCATTGATTAGTATATTCTGTCATGATAATCTCACCCCCTTTGTTGTGTGTTCCCGGGGGCAGGGTTTATGTAAATTTCAGGGTTAATGATCACTAACCCGGGAGGAAGCTTGTGTAGTCTCTACCAGCCATTTATTGTAGTCCTAAAAAGCAATTTCTTCAAAAAAAATATCTCCCTTTTCTGTGAACTTTGAGCATCGTAAATTTGCAGATGTTGTTTATGCTCAAACAGCAACATCACACACTAAATTTAAAAAAGTGAAATCATAATCAACCACCCCTTTAAGGAGTCCGTTGGTTCTGGCAACTAATTTAAAATGCACCTTTTTAAAAGGTTTAAATCTTCTAAAGCAGCTGACAACATTAAAGGGGTGATGAACTGAGAAATCAACTTTCCCTTGAGCTTTTGATATATAAAAGGGCTTGGTAATACAAGAATATCCTGTAAGATTCAGAGCTGAAATCTTCCTTGTTAATCAAAGAAAAGCTTTTATTGACACCAGGCTCAGAAAACGAGAGCTCTCAGAATATGCGGATCTCTTACGTAATAGGACCTAGACGCCGCCTCTACACATAAATATGCTTCTGTAGCCCCGCCCACCGACTCGTGAGCTAAGGATCGTCCCTGCATAAGCTTCCTTCTGAACACACTTATGTGAATAGGCCAAAACATGTTTTTTTATATGTGTTAGTTTTGCAAATCTATTGATTACATACCTTAGCACGCTGTCACAGGGTGGCGAAGGTGTTATTGAATTGGTTCACTCGTGATCGGACTTGTAACGTTATGGGCCAGACGCGAGTGTGTGTGCCTCCGCGTCCGCGCTAGGTTGTGTGTCTGCCCGGGCGAGTGAGTGTGTGTGCGTGTGTCCCCGCGAGTGAGTGAGTGAGTGAGTGTGTATGTCCGCGCGAGTGAGTGAGTGAGTGAGTGAGTGAGTGTGTGTGTGTGTGTGTGTGTGTGTGTGTGTCCGCACGAGTGAGTGAGTGTGTGTGTGTGTGTGTGTCCGCGAGAGTGTGTGTGATTTAATCATTGTGTTTGTTGATATTTTGCGAATCCTCTGAGCATTTCCCCCAGACAATTCCTGTGACTGACGGTAGCTCATTAAATAGGCTAATCTTATCTAATCCTAGCTGTGGGCGTTTACTTCCAAGTGTTCTGTGCGGCATGTCCATCAAATCCGAGTGTTTTTCAGAGAGGCTCAAAACCAAAAAAACTAACCAATCTGAGCCCATTGCGTATTTTTGAGGGACTAGCTTCATACAACCCGGAAACCATCAGACCGTTTTTACAAGGAGGGACAGAGCGGTGTAGAATAAAGGTAAAATATATGAAAAATAATGCAATTTTTTAAAAACGAAGCATGAACACGTTACAGTGCACCCCACAAACACAATCAAGCCTTCGAAAGAGTGTGCTTTACCACCCCTTTAACATTAGTTAATGCACTGTGAAGTACCATGAACAAACAATGAACAGCTGATTTGTTAACTAACGTTAACAAAGATTAACAAATACAGTAATAAATGTATTGCTCATGGTTAGTTCATGTTAGTTAAATGAAACCTTACTGTAAAGTTTTACCAAAAATTGTAAACCAAATTTTTGTGGTCAAAAGAGCATCGGTGGTTAGCTTCCCTAACAATGACAATCCCGACAAAAACAGCAACCAAACAGTCATGCGCACGTGTTTGGCAACAAACACACACTCAGAGTGACTTACTCATGTAGCGGAAAGTTTCCTCGGCCAGCATGGGTGAGATGGCGCTGGGTTCCTCTGGAGAGCAGGAGGGGGAGATGACCCAGTCCTGACCCTCATAAAGATACAGCGAGTCCCTGCTGACACCCCCATCACACACCTTACTGCCCTCATCTACAGGACAAACAGAAATGACTGAGCTTCAATGAGTGGTTCACTGAATTTCACAGTTCAGAAGAGACATTATGAATCCATGCTCGCCATCTGCTGTTCATTCAATTCAGGATACACTTGGTCATATTATGAGAAATCATAATTTCCTTGATCTTTTGAGATAAAATAACTTTAAGAACTCGAAACTCCCTCAATAGATTGTTTGCAACTTCTGCAACTTTGTGGCGTAATAAAGAATGTACAAAACAATACATTTTCTAAATTAATTAGTCAATGGATTTACTAAACGACTAGTCAATTAGTCTGCATCATGTTTTACTGAGCCATGACAAATGTATCATCCTGACCCATCCCTAGATGCCACAGAGATGCATCAGCAAATGACCATCCACATTTACATGACAGTGATGCCTATAGGGTGATAAGAAACTTGTTCCGCACAGTCTAGGAATGTGTATGTGGAAAAGTTCACCAAACCTTGTGTTTTAGCACTTACCTCTCAGCATATCCCTCCAAAGAATCCCAATATTAGAAGTTAAAGGAACACTTCACTCATTTTACACGAGTTGCTAGTCATAGTTTAATGCTAGAATAGTTCCTAGCCATATCGGCCTAGAAAATCGCAACTTTTCATTTTCGGTCTTAGTACACGATGTAACTACAGAAGAGTCTGTTTTTAAAAAAGTTTTAAATAGGAAAAATATCGAAACTCTTTGGTCATTTTTTTGAGCGAGATGCTAACGGTCTAATCAGATTCAAGGATCTATGCTAAGCTATGCTAAAAGTGCTACCGCCAGACCCGGAGATCGGCTTAATGGATTCAAAAACGGTAAAACTCAACTGTTTAACTCTAGGGGAGTTGGAAAACGAGCCTATTTTCAAAAAAAGTGGAGTGTTCCTTTAAGGCTTAAGTTAGACTAAATTTATAATTAAAAGTATGATATGATTACAGTTCAATTACTACATCAGTTTCTAGAAAATAAAAAGCATATCTACAGTTATACACAGCCTGCAATCATTCAAGAGAAGGTTCTCAACCGCAAACTTTCAAGAGGGCCGCAAGATGGCTTAAAATTATTTAAAATGAGACAAAACCACTTTAAAATAAGCTATATTCATTATTTTAATTTGTTCCCTCAATAACTATCATTTTCTCTCAGTCTTGTTAAACCTGGAAGTCATTATTATAATGGGTTCTAGTTGCTTTTGACTTGAAGGTTGTGTCTTGTATAATGTTGTGTAGAAATCAAATTGAATTCTTATTTTTTAGGGACTATTGCAGTATTTATTATAAATGATTTATCCGTACACATCGTTTTTGCCTTTTAATTCTTGTGCCGTTAAATTCATCAACATCTCTTCTCTGGTGACGTATTTACTGGCTTGAGGGTGGGACAAACAATAGCAAACCACAACCATTCAATCAATTCCTCATGGACAAAATCAAGTCCTGCCATATATTTTTCCTCATTCAAGAAGCTGTTTCACTTGGATGTACATCACAATTCATTGTTTTCAGTCACATGACTGCCACGGAGCTTTGGAGGGCAAAACCGCCATAGAACTACAGCACAAGCCTGTCAAATTTCCATCTTAAAACAAAAATATGTGAACAAGATGCACGTTTTGGGCACTTATGATCTTCATACAGCACCTGCTGCAGTATTTTTAACGTTTAACTTGAAAAACACTTTAGTGTGGATTGCACCAATAAGGATTCAATTAAGCAAAGTTTAACGCTGATCTAGGATTTGTTATTATAAATCAAGTTGCACCACTTAATTTTAAACAGATTAATTACGTGGTAAACCCGTTATAGAGCTGATCAAACAGCACAGGCGGAAGGTGAACCAACGCCAGGCTAAAAAAATCCTTATTTGTGCAACCCACCCTTAAGGCCTGTTCACACGGGACGATTTTTGCGCGCGTTTATCGCCAACGTTTAACGCCTCGTGACTAAACAAAGGGCGCCAATGTGAGTGTGCACACCGACACGCAAAACGGCAGGTGTAAAAGCATAATAAAAAAATAATAAAAAAAACGCCTTGGGTTTGTTTTTTTATTTTGATGCGGAGCGTTAAAAACTGGCCGACCAATGAGATCAGCGCTTTTGTTCACAGGCCTGGAGCTGCTGAAGTGACAGTAAAACACGACTTGGTGGTGCTCAAGCACAAAACGGTCTTGCCAAGCACACATTGATACGACGAAGAAGTAGTAAGTAGACAAAGAAGAAGATGAGCTGCTAATGCTGCTTGCCAGTTAGCAAAAAGTGTGTGAATGGTTTTGGCCATAGACATAATATGTCTATGGTTTTGGCAAGCACGTAAATACTGTCTCTCTTCTTCTTCTGCGTGACAAGTGAGTGTCAGAAGCGTAAAGTGCCGGGAGCGCTATCTACTGAATTTGCACGTTCACTAGTCGCATCGCCAGTGAAAATTGCCTGGGTGTGAACACTCAAGACGTGCCGAAAAACGTCACGAAAAACGCTGGCGATAAGCGCGCGATATTCGTCCCGGTGTGTACAGACCTTTAAAGTGCCGTAATATACTAAAACAGTGATATTAAAAGATCAAATTCAGTTTACACCTTTTTTATGATGTATACTATATACAGGCAAGCAGATGAGCCCAGAATATGAACGCAACGCGTTTTTTTTATAATGGGTTTTGATGGGGAAAAAAACGCTTAACGGGAAACCTTGTGTTGCACTAATATTCTGTGTTCATCTGCTTTCCTGTACAAAGTATGCATCATCAATAAGGTGTATATTGAATTTGGTCTTTTAAAATCGCTGTCTTACTGCATTAATACTGACTACAAACCTGGTAAAAATGACTGCTGGGCAACAGGCGGGCGTTCCTAAGCATGTGCATTCATGTGAAAACTATGAATTGGGAAGAAAAGACACAACTTCTGTTTCATCTTCTTTAAGCGTCTGAATGCCAGTGGGCTGATACCTAGATGTTTTAATGGTACAAGATCAAGGCAAATTTTTATCATGTCATGAGCCCTTTAAAAGGTTAATTTCCTTATCTTCCTTTGTTTAAAGTGATTTAACATTGCAAATGTCACATTCACGCTGGAGTTGCTCTGTAACATATTTCCGGTTGGGTGACTATGAGGTTCAGTGGAGCAGTTTACTGTAGTAACTCTTTCTTTCTGTTTTTTCTTTCTGCGTCTCACACACCTGTTCCCGCAGCTGTGTCCTTCTTCTCAACGCTCATGGGCTTGACCTCGAACATTCTGATTGGTCAGCTGGGCGGATGAGGGAGGGGCTTCTCACTCATGCCCAAACCGCACGAGCAGAAGACGTGAAGGCTGCCGATGTCACATCCTGTTTTGCATCAAGACACCATGGAGATGCGCAGACTCCAGCCTATACCTGAAAGACAGAACATACCATGACATTTAATAATCATATGCACATGTGCGGGTTTTCAGAGGCCTGCAGAGAAACATGTATATAGAATCACTCCTCGTTCTCTCTCTGCTGACATTTCAGCTCTGGCTGAGAGTTTCTCCTCCAGCTGTTTGGCAGATTATCTCTCTGCTTCAGCAAGCGTGTATGTGACCGAGAGAGAGAGAGAGAGACAATGACCTAACATTTTAACCTTTGTCATTTGGAGAGATATGTGAAAGGCTTCAGTTGACCCTTACAAAAACGGTGTGCTAATATTATGCTAATATAGTATCTAACAAAACAGATACTACTAACAATTGTATGACTTCGATTTTTTATGACTGATACTTTTTCATTTTTATATGGAAGTATATAATACATGATACCCAGAACCAATAACCAAATTATAATTTCAATAAAATAAAAATAATATGGATTATAAATAACAACAGCAATAACAATAATGCTTTAAAAGGTCCCGTTCTTCGTGATCCCACTGTTCAAACTTTAGTTAGTGTGTAATGTTGCTGTTAGAGCATAAATAATACCTGTAAAATTATAAAGCTCAAAGTTCAATGCCAAGCGAGATATTTTATTTAACAGAAGTTCCCTTTCAAAGCCTACAGCGAACGGCCGGCTTGGACTACATCCTGGTACTTCCTTCATTAATGACGTCAGTAGAACAGTAGAACAGACTAACCTCCGCCCACAAGAATACGCGAAAAAGGGGGCGTGGTCTTGTTGCTCTCCCACGTGGAGAAGAGGACGGTCGCGTGGAGAAAAGGAAGTGGTGCGTTTGAGTGTGTTTGTCGCCATGTCGTCGAGACGCTGTTATTTTTTTATCCCGGAGTCAAATCACCTTTGTTTGGCTTTCCCAGGGACGCTGTAGAGATCATTAAGCGCATACATCTCCCGTTAAGAGGCGTGACCTTTCCGTGCAAGTTACGTTTGCTAAGCTGCGGTCAAATCACAACACGGGAACCGCTGGCACAATCAGAACTCGTTACGTATTTCTGAAGGAGGGACTTCATAGAACAAGGAACTCATCGGCCCGTTTTTAGGACAGTGAAAACAGCGGTGTACAGATAAGTAAATTGTGTGAAAAATACTGTTTTTTTTTACACGCAAAACATGAACACATGTTATATTGCACACTGTAAACACAATCAAAGCTTCAAAAAAACACGAAGAACGGGACCTTTAAATAAAACCTATTATTTATTGCTATTATTAATGTATTTACTATTAGTATTATTGCTATTTATTAATACAAATTGAATGCATAATTAATACTTTTACTACTACTACTACTAATTATTATGACAGTATAACATATAGAATAGTTATGAGTACAGTTTGGATTAATTATTATTTTCTTATCTAATGCAGTGACACTGATACAAGTGTGACTCTAGTGTTCAAATACTTTTTGGGTGACTGTCTCTAAAGCGTGACTGTTTTCTTCAGCACAGGCCACGTAGCAGCTGTCCCAGAGGGGGGAGTGAGGGGCACTTCCTGTTGTTCAGAAAATGAAAGGCTCCAGCGTGATTTAAAGGAGCACACATGAACTTCCTGTCTTGAGGTCTGGAGAGAAGAAAATCCCATAGAAGTGTACATGATGATGTTTGCAGAGAATGGTATCCATTTTAAAAACAAGGGTTGGTTCTATAATTATTTTCAATATCACAAAAAACGAATACTAGCCTAAGTAAAAAAATAAACTCTCAAGCTTACTGAAGACAAGCATTTATAAAGTAATAAAATGCATAACCACTGCATAGCCTTCATTGTGTAAATTAAATACGTATTCTTATTAAAGTTACAAAAGTGATTCATCAAGAGCAGTGAGAGATTCTCTTTTTTATTGTTTGATTAGCATTTAAGGATTAGTTTAAAATTAGATTTACTCACCCTCAAGCCATCCTAGGTTTTCTTCTTTCAGATGAATACAATCAGAGTTATATTAATAAATATCCTAACACTTCCAAGCTTTATAATGGCAGTGAAAGGGGCATATTTAACATGTTATAAAGGTCTGGCGGCAGCTAGATATTTTACTTTATAAAGTTTTAAATATGGATATTGTTCTTACAAAACCCCCGTCGATTCGCTTCAGAAGGCCTTTATTAACCCCTGGAGCTGTGTGGAGTATGTTTATGATGATGGATGCACTTTTTTGATCTTCCTTAATGGATCTTGTCACTGCCATTATAAAGCTTGGAAGTGTTAGGATATTTATTAATATAACTTATGTTCATCAGAAAGAAGGAAGTCATATACACCTAGGATAGCTTGAAGGCGAGTAAATCATGGGCTAATTTTCATTTTAAAGTGAACTACTCCTTTAATAATGACAGCAGGTAAATTTGGATGCTGTCACTTTAAGATCCAATATACTTGTGCGCTTTCTTTCTCACCTGTTTACATTCACTTAAAGTCCTTGTAAAGTCAAAATGAAATGTGTTCTGAGTTTAATGCGTTATTAACCACCCTGTCAAATTTGAATCTAAAGAAAAAAATCCACAGAGTAAATAAAATAGCTTATCAAATTCTTGAACAAAATAAGCAGCGTTCTCTGCTCTCAAAGGCTGGGGGCGTGTCCGCTGTATGCACTGAAACCACGCAGCAGATTATTAGTGAATCCCAGTTGTCTCCCATGAAAGTTTATCAAACTATCCGGTGTAAAATCACTGCAGAGGCAGGTAGGGCTGTAACGATTTGACCAAAAATAAAAACCTCGATTAATTGAACATTTGACCTCGATTACGATTAATGAACGATTATTTTGCTTTTTTTTTTGCCCTAAAGGTGGATTTTTTTTTTTCTAATGAAAAAGTACATTTGTTTGTGATTTTAAAACACTTGAAGGAAACGGTTCACTTTCAGCAGTTATTGTCTATGGAGCAGATTTCTGTTTGTTGTACATCAGATAGGCCTACAGATAAATTAACACTGTAGGCCTACATTACATTTATTTGAATGCATTAATGAGAGAGTGATTGTGTGTGTGAATTACTCTGTCTCTATTCATTATGAAGCTGTGGTTTGTACTCAATTCAAAGGTATTAAAATAACGGTTGAGTTTCTAAGCTACTTTAGTGACTTTACTTTAGTCACAGGACGGCGTTTACACTGCGTTTCTGTGCTGCTCTGCGCGCGATCTTCACGTGATGTGCGAGCTTCTGTCTTGAGTGTTCGTTTGTCAATAAATCAGGCATTAGTTCAACATAATACACATCTGATGGTCGAAACTCGCTTTAATGTTCAAACTGACAGGGCTTAAACGACATACAAATGACAAAGCTTTGCGAGAACGCAGGTGAAAGAGGTCTGCCTTCAGGGCGCGCGCGTTGTCGCGTTTAAACGCATTTACTTGACAAACTTTACGAGCAAGAAAGTGAAAGCGGCTTCGGGGCTTGCGCGCGCCGTCTCTCTCTTTGTGTGTGTGTGTGTGTGTGTGTGTCAGCGCGTAGGCTATAAGAACAGCAATTAACTGACCTGTATAAACTGTGTAAAACATGCAGTTACTATAGTGATTCTGGACATCTATAAACAAAGATTACTGCTCCAGCATCTCTGTGTGCCTGCAAACTGCACTTGATGTGACTGACGGGGCGGAGTCACGTGAAAACCGAAATAACCGACATGGGAAAAATACGTCGGTTAGAGGTTCTGAATGTCGGTTTCGGTTATTTTTCGATTAATCGTACAGCCCTAGAGGCAGGTGTTGGTGGTGATCCTCAGCTCTCCATCAAGGTAGCTGTTCACAAAATGAATCCACCTCTTCTAGATATCATCGTTTTTGTAGGCTGTAGTAACTAACGGTACTGACAGTAACTCGTGATTGAGCGGGCAAACTGATGCACATTTTTTTGTAACATCTTTGTAACATGTTTCAGCAATACATTTATAATGCGTTTAGAAACAAATCTCAGAATTGCCTTTACAGAGACTTAAAGGGGTACTTCAACACAGGGAAGATGAATGTGTATTTAAACTGGGTCATTTATGTAGTAGAAATGTGAAATTATTTTTGAATTTGGTGCCTTCTAGACTGAGAAAAGACAGAAAATGTATTTTTGTCTCATGTGGATGAAAGACAACAACTCCCATTATGCACTTGCTTCGCTGCCCTACGAGGCCACGCCCAAAGCCACGGCTACTGGTTATCACCAAGCGGCAACCTCCCGCAGTTTCTCTTGAAGCCAATACGGAAGTGACATTTATTGCAATTCATCGACTGGCCGCTAGGGACAGGCTCCCAGAAGGGAGCAGAATCTCATTGAGCCCCATGTTAAAACGGCCAACTTTACAGCAGAATAAAACATGTTTACAGCCTGGTACAAATTGTGGTTTTGGTCTATACGGCTAATTTTGCCCTTCATGACAACTGTTAGGGGGGTGAATTTTTTTATAACTCATTTGTTTACATTATATAAAGCATTAAAGTTCTGCATGGTGGATTGCCGTTTGTCTGCTGTCAAAAATACTTTCGTTCAGTTAGAGAACAGACACTACAATTAAAAA
The DNA here is from genome assembly GCA_023566225.1 of Romanogobio albipinnatus. Lineage (NCBI taxonomy): Eukaryota > Metazoa > Chordata > Actinopteri > Cypriniformes > Gobionidae > Romanogobio > Romanogobio albipinnatus. The sequence goes on along the minus strand of CM042250.1, from coordinate 47,004,769 downwards.
CTGTCTTTGTGTGATTGAGCCTCATTCTCGATGTGTGTCCAGTCTGGCGCGTTATCAGCTCACATATGGAAGCTAAAAACACTCACTTTGCTCCGTACCGTTATTAATAGCCGAGCGGCAGCGGCCGTGCGCATTTATATTCTGTGAGTGAGATCCCTCCCCTGTGGGCGAGTTGAAAACATGCGGAACTAACTCCTTCTACTGGCTGTAGTCTCTAGCCTCTGGCCAAAAAATTATGACCGTCATTGGAGGATTTTTTCCAGAAATGAAATGCATAATTCTCTCGTCTCATGGGGACATGAGGTAGCCTGGTCTTACAAGACTCTCGTACATTTCATTTGTACATAGAGTCTGTGCTGCGTTCCACTCCAGTTTTAGACACGCACTTGCAAACTTCCCCTCGGGGGAATCCCCGCCGCCATTTTGAAGTGCGTTCCACTTTGTGAAGTGGACAAGGGAAGTTTTTATGGACAGACCCTTGCTCCCTCGATTTTGACCAAGGGAGCGAGTCTACTTCATATGTACACTTCAGGCAGCTTCATATACCACAATGCAACACGTTTGTGACGTCACCGCATATCGCGTTTAATTTACCCCACCACAAACAACTCTCTGATATTTTTAATATTTTTAAAAACATTTAAAACAACGCAAATACACCTTTATACATATAGAATGTTGCATTAAACAATTTCGTAAAGGAACAAAATAAATAATACATCAACTCCATAGTGGATTCGAAGTGATCAAGGGCTTACGTTCCAGTTCAGTCCATTGCAAATGTTCCTCCAGTAGTGGGCGCTCATGCAACGTAAGCAATGACGCACATCCGAGTGAACGAGACTGAGGGAAGTTAACGAGTGAAGGGCATAATAAAAATGAACTGGAATGCAGCACTGGCCACTCTCCATTGACAAGAGTTTACTTCCTTGAAGGCGGGTACTCTGTTGAAGTTTAAAACTATTGTATCGTCCAAGAAAACTATTGTATCGTCCAAGAGTCACTCTGGATCTGCCTCACCAATCGCTAACATTTGGTCGTGGCGTATGTCACGCGCCGTTCGCCTTTGATTCTCACATTAACTGTGCACACCACCTCAGTGTCAGTGATAAAATCTTGTGCATTCGGATTGTTATTTATTCACGGTGGAGAGGAGAGTTTTGTGATCGTAACGCGCTGCTCTCGTGGTGCATATCTCGTGCAATCATAACATGATTGTATATGCTGTAAATAAAATGTCATATGCTTGGTATGATAAGAATAAATGCTGCCATAAATAACAGCCCAATTCAAATGTTTGTGCTTTTCTTCTTTTATTTTTTGAGCGGTGATGAAAAATTTTGCTCTTGTAAACACTTGCCAGCATTTAAAGAAATACAAGTCTAGAAATGCATCCAAATTATAGTGCACACAACCGCACGGTGCTCTGCAGGGGTCAAAAAGGATATAAACAGTGAATTGTGAAGTGATATATTCTTGAAATCTCAGAGATGTGGATTCGGAGAGCAATTACATTACCACACGACTTTGGTGTTTGTCAAAAGCAGTCGGTAATTCAGCCTGGGTTTTTTTCGCGGGTGGTGGGAGACGGACGGCTTCAGCCAACTCTAACGGAGCGAGCTGAAAAAGACTTTTCCCAGACCACAACATCATGGCCACCAACAAAACTCAGCAGTGATTGTTCTTGCTCCGTGTAACGGAGTTCGTTTGTTCAGGGAAGAAGGAGGCCGGCGGACGTTTAACAACTTTTAATCAAATAATAAACACAAAATGAAAGTAAAAGTGGCAGCCCCTCACGGACGACTGCCACACACATACATAACAAAACACAATTTAAAATCCAGGCCTGGTCCTCTCTCGTCCTTCACCGGTGTCGCTTGTCCTTATATGCCTCCGTGCTCTCTAATGAGAGGACTCGAGACCGGTGTGTCTCATTCTCAATCACGCACACTGATCTCGCTCGCTCGTCCACCTCACCACACTCCGGCTTTAACTTCTGGACATTCGTCAGCGGTGCCAGAGCCACACACTCGCATCTTTCACCGCCGCCATTACTGAACTACAACTCAAACTAGCGCACGACATCAACGTCATCGCTCTCAGCCACTCCCTCTGTTCGCTGATTGGACCGGTAAAAAATTGTTCGGGAGAAAACCTAAGCATATACAGCAGTACCAGACGTAGTACTGAAGGGAAAAAATTGAGCGGAAGTACGTATGAGGGCGGAGCCAGGCTAGACATGAGGGGGGGGGGGGGTACAATAATTTGAATATACTACCGGGTTTCTACTGATACAAAGCCTAATGCTATATCGCTGAAGTAACCCTTAGTGACATAAATGACTGTGTTTACTTGCAAAGACATGGTCACTAGCACTGGGCGATATAAACGATATGCGATATAAACGATACAAAATCGCGATAATGCACGTTGATGACAGAATCTACCCACGCCACGAGCTGCAACTGGCAGCAATGCATCATCGTATTGGTCATCTTGAGTAAACATAGCTGAAACGCGCGCACACACACACACTCGCTCACTGTCTTTGTAGTCTCTGCAGTGTTTCCCAACCGGAACCATTTTTTTTCTTTCAGATTTTTCAAATAATTCTCTCTTTGTAAACGTTGTTCAATGCATGCGAGTGCTGCCGTATGTTCGAATATGACCAGTCATGTTAGCCGTCATCACCCGGGTGTAGCGCCGGAAGACGCGAATGAGAAGTTGCGCGCGCTGTGAGAAAATGTGTCTCTGTTCACTCATCCGAAAGTGTGCACACGTCTCACAGCACGCAAATATTGAGTTCTCTTTCAAGTCTTGCTCTTGAACGGACAAACTCACACAAAAAGTATGTCAACATGTCCATCTTGATTAGTATTCTAGCAGACATAGTCTTTATACAGTCGAGAAAGACGACGCATATCCGAGCATTAGGTCTTAAAGGGGCAGTAGCGTTTACTGCTGTCTGTTTAATGTTAAACAACAAAAGACAAGGACATCACTCACTGCTCTTGATTGAAATGCTTTTGTAAGTTTAATAGGATTATTCTTTAATTTATACAGTCAAATATGCAATGTTATTTTACATTTGATCAATTTCTGTACCTGAAAACTAATGTTAGACGTACCTGAAAAACCTGAAAAGCATAGTTTATTTTATTAGTATCTTTGCTCAATAGTATTTATTTGTGCTGCTGCTTATATTTAAATTATTTGTTCTTATTTTCTTTATTTTTATTTGACAGTAGTCCTTTTTTCCCTGAACATAGCAAATACTGAACCGTACCGAAACCGTGAACCTAAAACCGTGACACAAACCGAACCGTGAGCAATCTGTTATACCCCTATTATACCCCTGTTATACCGTTATACCCCTAGCGTAACGTATGCGAGGGGGTGCCACAAAATGGAGAACATTTTCAAAGGGTGTCATGTCTGGAAAAGGTTGGGAAACACTGCTATAGATGACACGAACGAATAAACCATCACTTCATGAGAATTTACCATTTGATTTGAGAAAACTGTCATATCATAAAATGAACAGACACTCAAAGGTGTTCACAGCAACCCGTCAAAATAAAAGTTTGGTTTAACGTGAGAAATTTTTCAGAATATATTAGTCTACCGTTGTAGCCTACAGTAGATTTAACTTTGTCTCTATGTAATAATAATTCGTCTCAACTAATAATTATAAAAATTATGCCTAGATGGTTGCTTATTTTTCACTTGATCTTTTTTATAAACAATGTTTACTTTTTAAAATGTTACTTGAAAATCGTCTGAAATTGTCATCGTAGGTGCATGTCCACTGTGAGAGACATAATCTAAAAAAAAAATCTAGAAATCACAATATATGATTTTTTTAACTATTTATTTGTATGATACAGCTGCAAATAAGTATTTGAACACCTGTCTATCAGCTAGAATTCTGACCCTCAAAAACCTGTTAGTCTGCCTTTAAAATGTCCACCTCCACTCCATTTATTATCCTAAATTAGATGCACCTGTTTGAGGTCATTAGCTGCATAAAGACACCTGTCCACCCCATACAATCAGTAAGAATCCAACTACTAACATGGCCAAGACCAAAGAGCTGTCCAAAGACACTAGAGACAAAATTGAACACCTCCACAAGGCTGGAAAGGGCTACGGAGAAATTGCCAAGCAGCTTGGTGAAAAAAGGTCCACTGTTGGAGCAATCATTAGAAAATGGAAGAAGCTAAACATGACTGTCAATCTCCCTCGGACTGGGGCTCCATGCAAGATCTCACCTCGTGGGGTCTCAATGATCCTAAGAAAGGTGAGAAATCAGCCCAGAACTACACGGGAGGAGCTGGTCAATGACCTGAAAAGAGCTGGGACCACCGTTTCCAAGGTTACTGTTGGTAATACACTAAGACGTCATGGTTTGAAATCATGCATGGCACGGAAGGTTCCCCTGCTTAAACCAGCACATGTCAAGGCCCGTCTTAAGTTTGGCAATGACCATTTGGATGATCCAGAGGAGTCATGGGAGAAAGTCATGTGGTCAGATGAGACCAAAATAGAACTTTTTGGTCATAATTCCATTAAACGTGTTTGGAGGAAGAAGAATGATAAGTACCATCCGAAGAACACCATCCCTACTGTGAAGCATGGGGGTGGTAGCATCATGCTTTGGGGGTGTTTTTCTGCACATGGGACAGGGCGACTGCACTGTATTAAGGAGAGGATGACCGGGGCCATGTATTGCGAGATTTTGGGGAACAACCTCCTTCCCTCAGTTAGAGCATTGAAGATGGGTCGAGGCTGGGTCTTCCAACATGACAATGACCCGAAGCTCACAGCCAGGATAACCAAGGAGTGGCTCTGTAAGAAGCATATCAAGGTTCTGGCGTGGCCTAGCCAGTCTCCAGACCTAAACCCAATAGAGAATCTTTGGAGGGAGCTCAAACTCTGTGTTTCTCAGCGACAGGCCAGAAAACTGACTGATCTAGAGAAGATCTGTGTGGAGGAGTGGGCCAAAATCCCTCCTGCAGTGTGTGCAAACCTGGTGAATAACTACAGGAAACGTTTGACCTCTGTAATTGCAAACAAAGGCTACTGTACCAAATATTAACATTGATTTTCTCAGGTGTCCAAATACTTATTTGCAGCTGTATCATACAAATAAATAGTTAAAAAATCATTTTTACATACATTGTGATTTCTGGATTATTTTTTTTTTTAGATTATGTCTCTCACAGTGGACATGCACCTAAGATGACAATTTCAGACCCCTCCATGATTTCTAAGTGGGAGAACTTGCAAAATAGCAGGGTGTTCAAATGCTTATTTTCCTTACTGTATATTGTTATCGCAAGAGGCTGCAATGTATATCGCAATATGGATTTTAGGCCATATCACCCATCCCTAATGGTCACTTTTACACTGTTCAATTCAAGACCAATTAGTGGGCAACAAGCACTCAGTTCGAGAACTGAACTGTGTGCTTGTTGCCCACTAATTGGGCTTGAATTCAACAGTTAAATAAACATGCTTAGTATTCAGCGGCTTCATGTACACAGCACTGAGAAACCGTCTCTGACAGCACACGCATATAGCGAAATTAATAGTCTTTCCCTGCTTACTACGCTTCAAACAATAACTTGTTTTTTAAACCACTATATTTAAAAAGATGATAAGCCTTCGTGACTGCGTAGCACAGCATCGCCAGGTGAGCGTAACCGTGATTGAGACGATAGTCCAAAATCTCTACCGGTTAATCGAGGTTTCATTCATTTTTGTAGCAGTGAGAGTTACACTGTCATTCAAAAGTCTGGAGTGAGTCAGTAAGATTAAAAAAAAATAATACTGTATAAATGTGAAATATTACAATTTAACTTTCTATTGTAATAATTGTATATTGTAAAATGTAATTTATTCCTGTGATCAAAGCTGAATTTTTTTCAGCATCATTACTCCAGTCTTCAGTGTCACATGATCCCTCAGAAATCATTCTAATATGCTGGGTTACTGCTCAAGAAACATTTCGGTTTGTTGTCAATAGTGAAAATATTGTTGTGCTGCGTACTGTTTTTGTGAAAACCATGATAAATATATTTTATTTATGTAATTTGTAGGATCCTTCGAAGTTCAAAATAAAAGCATTTATTTAACAATGTTTTGTAAAAATTTGCATATGTTTGTTAAACTCAAGAGGGAGTGTGATGTGTGTTTTTGTGCACAGAGAGATCAAAACACCTGTCGTACGGCAAGTGAAAGCGAAACTACAAATATAAATTATGTAACGCATTACATTTAATAATGGGCACAATTGAATATAACAAAATCCTTGTAATGACAATTACTAGGCTACTACATTCCAAGTTAAACTCAAGCTTCAGAGTTTAGACATTTTCAAAATTACACTGCAATTCTGTACCGACCATCTCCGTTTTCATTTACAACTAATCCAAAAAGATCCTAAGCACTTATCCTCAGTATAGTACTATCACTCTCATTTCCCATAAAACCTTGATTTAGTCTCTTGTTATTGTCAGAAGCAGCTATGATACGTGGGATGATAAGCAGCAATTATATTTACGTTCTTCCTCTTTTTGTCTCTTCAGGAAGCAAGTTATTGTTTTTTTGGGAAGTGCAAAGCTTTTAATATCGAGCCTCATGCCCACAATGTCTGACCAGCCCATTACAGGAAACCGATATCAAAAAGCCTCATCATCAACCAGATGGTCACAGGGTTAACAACCTCAACCAAGCACAACTTGCAGACGCATCCCAAAAGTAAACGTATATTTGTAAAGGTGTGGTTCTGCAGGAATGCAAACGGTTCCTCAGCATCCAGACATTAATGCAGAGCTCATGACAGCGGCTACTGAAATTATACCAGCATGACTTCCAACAAGCTCCATATAAATGACACCTGAAATAAGATATTACACGTCGTCTACACCATATTCTCAGCCTCTCGGTTTGCTTAAGGCCAAGGAGAACCGTCAATAAACCTCCATTAGCATCTGTTCATCAATCTTCCCTCTGACCCTGGCTTTCCTGTAGCTCAAACAGTAGAGCATGGTGCTAGCAACGCCAAGATGATGGGTTCGATTCCCAGGGAAAGCAAGAACTGAAAAAAATTAAATGTGTATCTTGAATGCAATGTAAGTCGCTTTGGATAAAAGCGCCTGCCAAATGCATAAATGTAATGTAATGTAATGTATGACCCACAGTTACGCTAGTCTGCAATCATCTAACTGTTACAAACTAAAACAAGACAACAAAAACCACGCGAGAGGATCCAGAGGGCTCACCTGAAAATATATTTTTCTTAATTTTTATAATATATTTTTTTTCTTAATCTGAAATATGACAAAAAATATGATCAAAAAATTATTTAAGTCACACATGAAACCTGGTAAAATGTCTATTGCAATTCTTGCAATTAAAGTATGGCATCATCAAAGGCATCAAAATAAATATACATACACACACACACATTTTAATATATATATATATATATATATATATATATATATATATATATATATATATATATATATATATATATATATATATATATATATATATATATATATATATATATAATAAATAAATATAATACACACACACACACACACATATACATTACACACACAACTTATACAAATACTTTTTCCTATTTTAAAAAAGTTTTGAATTTGTATGTATAAATATGTATACTCTTAAATACATTAATAAAATATAATCGTAGAAGCCCTCTTGTATTAAGTTCTGCTGATTGAAAGTCAACAGGCCGTGTTCATAAAACTAAAATTCCTAAATCATCAGATGACGACGCTGGATTATTAATTCTCTCTGTGCATGATGAATGTGATTAGGATGGATGTGATGAAAATAAATAAAATCACGTATAAAAACTGAACACAAATATATGAGCAAACACAGCACAGAGATGGTCTACTCTATGATGTAATATATCTATATATTTGATGCAGTGATAGGGAAAACATTGATCTGATGCAACAGATTTCATAATCCCTGCAGATGTAACATAGATTATCAAGATCTTCAAAAACGGGCAGAATTTTAACAGAAAACACCAACACATCTATTGAACACTATTTAAACATATACACAGAATACATATGCGTTGAACTACATGGACTGCTCTGCATCCCAATGGCCATATCAACCAGCCTCTCTCAGCAGCAGCAGCATATCCGTGACCCGTCAAACTCATCCACTCATCCAATACACACCCATATGTCTGAACATGAGCTGTGAAACAGCAGAATCTCTCTCTCTCTTACCTTTAGTTCACTTAAAATCCGTTTATCCGAGCGTTATTGGTGCATGTGGCTCCTGTCACTTCGATGGTTTGAGACAATAGCGAACAGAGCGAGGAGGGAGGGGCATTTGGGGAAGAGTTTAGGGCAAAAATCTGGCGTCAGTGATCCACCGTCATATATTCCGCGACATTTATTTTATGATAAAAGTCTCCAAATGATGTATTTATTTATGTATTTATTTATTTCATGGGTCACAAGTACAATCACTATACATATATATATATATTTCATAATCAGTGAATTTTAAATAAACAAATACTACTTTTACTACTACTAATAATAACTACAACAACATCAATAAATATAACAACAACAACAACAACAACAACAACAATAATACTAATAATAATAAAACATAAAGAGAATAGAGAAATGAGAAACATTAGAGGGGTCAGGATTTTTTTTTAAACTATTTCCTATATTTTATTCTATATTTTTTATTCTATATTTTCTATATATTTTTTAAATATTCAAATGAAGAACGTGGAGTATGGAAGCTAGTTTCTGCCACAGAAATAAAAAAAGGTAATTGCGGCTTTTTATCTCACAATTCTAACTTTATAACTCACAATGGCGCGTTTATATCTTGCAATTCTGAAAAGTCAGAATTGTGAAATAAATAGTCGAAGTTGTTTTATTCTGTGGCTGAAACAAGCTTCCTAGTGGAGAGAGGATGAAAAACTTTATTATTTACATTTATAGGTCCATTATTTGAAACAATTTGTACAATTATTTGAGAGATTCTAAACGTGCAATTAAATTTAAGCTTGTTTTTAATTTCCTATCATTAAAAAAACAGTAAATAATGAATATTCAAAAGGTAGCGAGGCGAATTCATTGGATAGGTTGTGCTTTTATTGTGCATGTCACAGACCGTAAAAGGGCATTTTTAAGAGACTTTTATTATATTCAGTCCTTGGTGCTCATGTACGGCATGTATGACTTTTATTATGTAAATATATCCGATACGTCGAGCGTGACGCTTGATCAGCTGGGACTGTGAAGAAAAGCTTTGGCAAGTTTTATTAAATGTAAGAGGCGCCGGGAGATATTTCTCATAGAATAAAACTGTGATGTAACCGAAGTGACTGCAACTCCCCAGAACTGACGCTCGCCGTCAAAACCAAGGGTGCAAAATCAATTTACAGATGAACCTCCATCCATCCACAGACATAACAATGGTGAGTTGTTTTTATCACAAATGGCTTTGAGCTTCACATCAAACTCAGCAAATTATTCCTATGCATAATATGATAAAATAATAGTTAGTGAAGCACGTGCCAAAAATGTTAATCGTACATTATTAATGTCACAATTCTCTAGTACAGTCGCCAAATGCACTAATGCAACATTATTTCAATTTATATGAAACAAGGTGGGTTTAATGTTAACGTCCGGAATATTTTAGAACCTTTTAGTGCACCATGGCTCTTTCTTGAAGATTTACCTTGTTAACTTACATGCAATCACTGTCAAGGACTAGGAAGGGCACTTGCTGTCAGTGGCTCTGATAATTACAAAATTATTAATAATTAAGATTTAATCTAATTTAGACATGCCATGCATATCTATAGGTTTGCTGCATTGTGCATCAGTATGCATTTATTTAATTTACAATTGCAATCTAACTAAGAAGCCTCGTCTTGAGCTGTAAATGTGTAATAATCTTTAACATTTTTCTTATTAAATAAAGTGTGACAAGCATGAACTCATTTCGATGCTGCTAATAGTAATTACATAACGACACAAAATGGACAGTAGTTCCCAATGTCATCTGTGGCGATACCAGAGCTGATGCACCTAGACAGATATGACATCCTATCAGCCGAGATAACAAGATGAAGATGATGATGATGTCTGGAGCAGAGACGACTCATTCAAGCGGAGCCAGACACTGAATCCAGCTGCTCTGTTCGTGGGCACAGCGCCGGTCCATGCATGGATGCTGAGGAATTTCAGACAGGATGCATTTGAAAATCCGACTGTTGCGAAATAATCAACTCGATAAGCTTTCATTTAGACAACCAAGATGTGTGCAATTCAAATGAAAGCTGGATTTGCATACGGATTTACATATTTAAGCCCTGAAATGTGCTTGAAAGCATCTCCACTGATGGTTTGTTTCATAGGACTCTAATGGAGCAGCATGAGATGAGATGAAGTCTGTCTTTTATGCAGTGAAATCCGAGCACAGCCAGGTAAGCAGAAAAATGTATTGTGCTTTCCAGGCAAATGTTCTTGCGATGAAAAATGCAGCGTGGCACACTGGAAACAGCCACTGAAGTATTTTTGCAGATGCAATAATTGTTATTCACTGTCTCCAGAATCAGATAAATGAACTCCAGTGAAGCATCAGCTCAGCCAAAAGCACCTCATGTCGTTTCTGGTGAGAGTCAAATCTTTTTACACCCAGCTTGTTTGTGCAAAGCTCAATGTATTCTGGATTTCATGCTTTGTGATTTTAGGTATCAGAAATGTTTGGTTCTGGAGTGGGTTTAGTATTCAGTATAGTAGTAGAAGGGTTGTTTTTATGGGCTGAACAAAATCCATGGCCTGATTCTTCTCTAGTCCCTAGATATCAGCGTATTTAATAATAAACGCCCTCATTAATATCCACCGATCCTCCACCTCACCCCTGAATCCAAGAGGATTGTGTCTCACTCATGAAGAAATGTTCCGTATTCAATAAAGGTTCAATAGACCTTATTCAGAGCAGCCATGACGGGTATGAAAGTGAGGCTGTGAGGGATAGACTTGCCATGTTTTCAATGGCATCTGCTAGTGTTGTAGTCAAGACCACCTAATCCGAGACCAAGACCAATGTGTGTTTGAGACAAGACCAAGACCAAGGCAGAACGAGACCGAGTCTAGACCAGTACTCCTTAAATTCATAAAGATCCACATTATTTTTAATTAATACATATAATTAGAATAAGACACTATATAGAGCTGTTACCAATCAAATGAAATTACCCAATTCAAATGATGTTAATAAATAAATCAGACAATGCACTGGCAATTTATTAATATCCCAGCAGTTGTGGTCTTGACTGGTCTTGAAACAAAATCCAGAGTCCTCTTAGTCTGAGACCAAGACAAGACCGAGTAGAAATGTGGTCGAGAACGAGACAAGACCAAGACCTTCAAAAAAATGATCTTAAGACCGGTCTCAAGACAACACTAGCATCTGCTGTATAAAGCTCCTATATCACTTATCATTTTCCACAGCTTATGTTGTCTGGAGTTTTTTGTCTATTGAAACTTCTTGGAAAGACATTTTTGCAATGTTTCGTAAGCAAAACAATCCAAAAACACATTAAAGCCGCAGTCCGTAACTGATTTTGGTTAAAAATGTTCTTGAGCAAGTACATAACCAGCCATTGTTCAAAACTATCTCCTTACCTTAGCCCCATTCACAACAGTAAGCTTGTAATAATGTGTTATAATTTGAGTGGTTCTGGTGGATTTCCACTGGAAATTTGAGTCTTTGCGTCATTCAATCTCAATACATAAAGAATGAGTCCGGCTAGTAGTAGTATCGCATGTAAAGATGCTGCAGGTGGCAAATCTTTTATAGCCTTTTCTCTCTGCAGCTGGAATAATTAAATTGATCATTTTGATGGCGGAATGTAATCCAGGAAAGACTGTACGGAAATTGAAATCTACAGGTAACGCTAATACACACAAAATACGCGTAGTAGTCACGCAATGCTGATGATGTTAACATGGGGCAGACATGTTACTTAGTTGCAGAGGTGGACAAAGTACACAACTCCATTACTTGAGTAAAAGTAAAAGTACTATTGGTTAAATATTACTCCATTACAAGTGAAAGTTGTAAAGATAGATTTTTACTTAAGCAAAAGTACAGAAGTACTTGATTTTAAAAGTACTTAAGTATCAAAAGTAAAAGTAAACGCATTATTTTATTACTGTTGCATTGTTGTGTGAATGCACGCTGTTCCATCATGGTGGTTTAAGCCACCATGACATGCTAGCATATCTTGAACTAGGGCTGTACGATTAATCGAAAAATAACCGAAACCGACATTCAGAACCTCTAACCGACGTATTTTTCCCATGTCGGTTATTTCGGTTTTCACGTGACTCCGCCCCGTCAGTCACATCAAGTGCAGTTTGCAGGCACACAGAGATGCAGGAGGTTATCTGTGTTTATAGATACCCAGAATCACTATAGTAACTGCATGTTCTCTTACGAGAGGTTCTCTCGTATTGCGTAAGTTCCTTACGCTACGGGAAAGTATTCTTTCTTCGAGATTTCTGAAAAACCCAAAATTATCCTTAATTTTGTAACATTGTCAACGCAGTGCGGCAGCCTGGCAGACCATAGCAGGCTATTCCAGCGTGCTATTGGCTGCTCTGCTGGCAACTGCAGCAGCCTATCGGTGAGCCCGCGTGACGTGGCGACCAATGAGGGCGCTTCGCGCCCACCTGGCTTCATTTGCCTACAGGTGGGGCGTGGCCACGTGTATATAAGCAGGGCTCACGGGCTGCATATTCGATTTTCTTTTCTTCAGCGAAGCCCTTCGCATCGCTGGATCTGGAACCCGCCGCCGTGACCGCGCAGACAAGCAAGCAGAGGACAGCGCCTGAGGAAGCCGGCAGCATCGCGCCACCTTCAGCCATCCGTGCCTGCTCTGCTATCCGGCAGCCCATATCCTTTACGCTCAAAAGTGTTGTCGCCGCTGCGTCACACTTTTTCACTAAAAGAGCCGAGCGTTGATACAAATGTCTCGTTCCACCTGCGGCTCGTGTCACGCGCAGCTCAGCTCCGGGGACCGCCACGTGATCTGCGCTCTCTGCCTGGGCCGTGATCACGCCGCTGCCGCACTCCTCGCCGGCGGATGCCAAGAGTGCGAAGAACTGACGATGTCGACCCTGCGGGCTCGACTCGTCCTGTTCGATGATGATATTCCTCCAGTCCCTGCCACGCCGCGCAGAAAGAAGCGCCGCTCGCAGCGGATTCCGGAGTTCGCCGAGAGAAGCTCGCCGGAACCTTTCCCGCCCGCTTCACTCTCGCCTTCCCCGCCCCCACCCCAGGCCGCCATTTCTGTTGCCGCCTCCGGGGATGAGGCGGATGCGGCCGCGGAACGCGCCGACAGCTGCTCCATCATGGCTTCCGACAGCGAGGACTGGTCTTCCGCGTCCTCTTCAGTCCGGGGCTCCGGACGCTCTCGAGCGGGTGAGGACGCCGAACTTTTGCGCCTTCTCACCCGGGCCGTCGAGCAGCTAGGCCTCGAATGGGCCCCGCCCAAGGTGGCAGCGCCGAACCGACTTGACGGATGCTTCCTAAACAGTCGCCGCCGTGCGCCCACCTCCAGGACTGCACCCTTTCTGCCGGAGCTTCACGAGGAGCTCGCAAAGTCCTGGAACGCGCCATTCTCCGCGAGGGTCTCGTCTCAGGCTTCTTCGACGCTCTCACAAGTCGACGGCGCGGCCGAGAAAGGCTACAACGCTATCCCTCCGGTGGAAGAGGCGGTCGCAGCGCACCTTTGCCCGCCTTCTGGTTGGCGCTCAAAGGCTGCCCTCCCGTCTAAGGCCTGCAGAGTGACGTCATCGCTGATCGGCCGCGCTTTCGCTGTCTCCGGTCAAGCTGCGTCCGCTCTGCACTCTATGGCCGTGCTGCAAATCCTCCAAGCTAATCTCCTCCGCGACCTGGACGAGAAATGCTGTGACGCTGAGTTAATCACGGATTTGCGAAGCGCGACGGATCTCTCCCTTCGCGCCACCAAGACCGCAGCACAGGCCCTCGGACGCTCTATGGCTTCCCTCACGGTAGCTAAGCGCCACCTCTGGCTCACGCTCGCGGACATGCGAGAAACAGAGCGCGCGGCCTTCCTAAATGCCCCGCTCTCTCCGTCTGGGCTCTTTGGACCAGCGGTCAAGGGGATCGTCGACCGTTTCTCCGAAGTGCAGAAAACGACGCAGGCCATGAACCTTTTCCTGCCTCGACGCCCCGGCGCTAGCAATAGCTCCGCTGCTCGCCGTCCTCGTGACCAGCCAGCAACGAGCTCCGCGCAGCGCCCAGCGCGGCCCCCTTCGTCTCAGCGAAGACCGAGCGGCCGCCCCAGATCGCGCTCTTCCAGCCGTGGTAAGCCGCCTCCACCTCGGGGCCCCCGGCCTAGGATCGCGCTGAAGCCCGAGCCTCCAAAGTCCTCCTAGCCAGAGGCAAGAAACGACGGTTAAGTCCCGCCGCGGCCGGACCACCGTCAAAACTCTCTTTCCTGTCAGCCCCCGCCACTGTGGCTGCTGCAGATGGATTTCACGCAGCCAACGAGCCGGCAAAAATGCCTTCTCGCCTGTCAATAACCGCCGTTTTTACGGCGAACCAGAGAAATCACAAAAGTTGCATTATTTCTGGTTGCACGGCTCACGCCGTATGTGTTTCAAATGCAGTAAATGTGCCCACTTTTCTGTGTTCACCCCTGCACACAAGCACTATAAACCCTGTGTCCCCCACTCACATAAAGCGGCCACCGGCCGCTCGAGTGCTAGAGTTAGGTCACGTGTCCGCTTGTTTGCGTCCACGACTAACCACCACACGCGCTGTCACACAGCCACTCTTAACCGGTCATGTTCCACGCGTAAGAGTTGTGCCCGCTCAAACGCGCTCACACATTTTCGCGAACATTATGCCTCAGGCGCCACGCGCCGCGCCACACACCATTTGTTTCCCGCCCAGGGTGGCCGGAGCGATGAGTGTAGGGCCGCACACAAGCCACTCCCCGCTCGAAGCGGCAGAGATGCAGTGTGTAGGGCGGCCAGCCATCGCGAGCGATCGGCTGGCCCACAGCACAGAGAGCGCGCGCACTGCGCCCGCCCCTCCTATACAGGCCGTCAAACCCGCGAAGCGCGGCGTTTCGAGCCCGGAGGCCGTTCTATCCCGTGTGGCGCACGCAAGAGCGTGGGAAGCCATTCCAGGTGTATCAGAATGGGTGCTGAAAACAGTGAAGCACGGCTACACTCTGCAGTTCGCTCGCCGCCCTCCGCGCTTCTGTGCGCGTACAGAGACGAGAGTGAGCGAGGAAGTAGCACATCTACTTCGAGCAGAAATAGCCACGCTGCTGTGCAAAGGGGCTATAGAACCGGTTCCCCATTCTATGAGCAAGTCAGGCTTTTACAGCCGGTATTTTCTCGTGCCAAAAAGGGATGGGTCGCTCAGACCGATTCTGGATCTGAGGCGTCTGAACAAAGCTCTTATGAAAAGATCGTTCAAGATGCTCACGACCAAGCAGATCCTCGCGCATATTCGCCCGAGAGACTGGCTAATCTCCCTAGATTTGAAAGATGCATATTTTCAAATCAAGATAACGCCGCGTCACAGGCCATTCTTACGATTCGCCTTCGACGGCCAGGCTTATCAATACACCGTCCTTCCGTTCGGCCTGTCACTAGCACCCCGTACATTTACGAAGTGCATGGACGCGGCCCTCGCTCCTCTGAGAAATCGAGGGATGCGAGTATTGAACTATCTGGACGATTGGCTCATCCTGGCGCAGTCGGAGGCCGAGCTCCTCGCCCACAGGGCAATGCTGCTCAGCCACCTGGACAGCCTAGGGCTCATGGTCAATTGGACCAAGAGCTCATTAGTGCCCACGCAATCAACCTCATTCCTGGGTTTGAATCTGGACACTGTGGCAATGTCAGCCCGCCTGTCACCCCATCGCGCGCGCCAAGTTCGGCGCATGGCTGCGTACTTCCGGCCGGGCAAAATCGCACCTCTAAAGCTTTTTCAGAGGATGCTGGGACGTATGGCCTCAGCTGCGGCTGTGCTCCAGCTGGGCTTAATGCGCATGCGCCCGCTGCAATGCTGGTTAAACGCCCGAGTGCCTCACAGAGCCTGGGCGTCCGGCGGCTTCAGGATCAGAGTGACTCAGGGCTGCGTGTCAGCCCTAGAGCCCTGGTTAGTAGCCGACTGGTACCAGAGGGGAGTGACGATGGGAGCCATCTCACACCGCAAGGTCATCTCGACGGACGCCTCCACCACGGGTTGGGGCGCCGTTTTCGAGGGCAGATCAGCCTCGGGCCTTTGGTCGAGCGAGGAAAAACTCCTACACATAAACTGTTTGGAGATGATAGCGGTAGAGAACGCGCTCAGGCAGTTTCTCCCGCTTATACGAGGACACCATGTGTTAGTCCGGTCGGACAACACCACAGTGGTGTCCTACGTGAACCGGCAGGGCGGTGTCAGGTCCAGAGGTCTGGGCAATCTGACAGAACGCCTGCTCGTGTGGGCACACAGCTCGCTGCGCTCGCTGAGAGCTGCGCACGTGCCGGGCCACCTCAATGTGGGCCCGGACAAGCTGTCCAGGGGCCTCATTCTCCCAGGAGAATGGTCCCTGCACCCCCAGACAGTCCAGCTGGTATGGCGCCTGTTCGGCAGAGCGGAGCTCGACCTCTTTGCAACAAAAGAGAACGCCCGCTGCCCGACGTTTCTGTCCAAAAGCGAGGATGCGCTGTCCCAAACTTGGCCCAGCCTCCCGCTGTATGCTTTCCCGCCGATCTCCCTATTGCCCCAGGTCATAGCGAAAATCAGGGAAACGCGCCGTCCGGTGCTCCTTATAGCACCGCGCTGGGAGAACCAGATTTGGTACCCAGAGCTGGTGAAGCTGTCGCACTCACCCCCCTGGCCAGTTCCGCTGAGAGCAGACCTTCTCTCTCAAGCAGGAGGGTCAGTTTGGCATCCCCATCCAGAGCGATGGTCTCTGCATGTATGGGTGACCAACGGATACCCGTTGACCTGCCCGAAGGGGTTATGAACACGATTTCACACTCTAGAGCCCCCTCGACGAGGCGGTTATATAGTTCTAAGTGGTCGGTGTTCACCGAGTGGTGTGTTTCCAAGGGATTGGACCCACAGCAATGTGGGGTCCAGCGGGTGCTCTCCTTCCTCCAAGAGCTTTTGGAACGGGGCAGGTCCCCTTCCACGCTCAAAGTGTATGTGGCGGCTATAGCAGCGTTCGCTCAGACGACGCTAGGTAGCACGCTAGGAAGGAACGAGCTCATCATCCGTTTCCTCAGAGGAGCCAGACGGATGAATCCCCCGCGGCCCCCGTCGGTTCCTATATGGGATCTGGCCTTGGTCCTAGAGGCCCTGAAGGCTCATCCCTTTGAACCGCTCGAGACTGTGGAACCAAGGTTCCTTTCGCTGAAAACCGCGTTTCTGATAGCTCTGGCTTCAGTGAAACGCGTGGGGGATCTACACGCGCTCTCAGTGAGCCCGACGTGTATGGAGTTCGGTCCTAATGACTCTAAGGTCATTCTCAGACCGAGGCATGGTTATGTCCCCAAAGCGATCGGCACTCCCTTCAGGGCGCAGATTATCTCCCTCTCGGCTCTGCCAGCATCCGATGAGGGGGACGGTGGCAATTTCCTCTGCCCTGTCAGGGCATTGAGGGTTTATGTCACACGCTCCGCCGCCTTCAGGCGTTCTGAGCAGCTATTTGTTTCGTTTGGCGGGCGCACTAAAGGTCTCGCCTCCTCGAAACAGACCCTGTCCAGGTGGATAGTGGACGCGATTGCAGCTGCATACGCTTCCAAACACCTGCAGTGCCCGCTAGGTGTCAGAGCACACTCCACCAGAGGCATGGCCTCTTCGTGGGCTTGGGCCAGAGGGATTTCCATCCACGATATCTGTATGGCGGCAGGCTGGGCCTCCCCGTCTACGTTCGTGAGATTTTACAATCTGGAAGTTCCTGCCTTACAGGCGAAAGTGTTATCAGTTCAATAGGGCTGTTGGTTCTGCCCAGTGGTTCTGCGCAGACATAGCTCACATACTGGTAGTAAGTTCGGTACTAGGCTCATTGTGAATTTGAAGGAGACCGGCGGTGCCGTTCCCTCATTTACGAGACGAGCTGTTGTGAGTTTGAAGGTGACCGGCGGTGCCGTTACCTCACTCATATAACAAGATATTGTGAATTTGAAGGCGACCGGCGTTGCCGCTCCCTCATTCATGAGACAAGGTGTGGTGAATTTGAAGGAGACCGGCAGGTGCCGTTCCCTCATTCATGGGACAGGGTGTTGTAACCACCCGTCGTAACCACCCGTCAGTTCGAATGAAGTGTCTGTATATGTGGTGGCCCGTTTTCCTTACCGGCCACCCTGCCCGAGCAGTGTTATGGTCCCCGGTTCCCTGGGATACATATGCTGTATGCGAGGCGCGCACGGCGTTGACAATATGTTCCCGTAGCGTAAGGAACTTACGCAATACGAGAGAACCTCTCGTAAGAGAACGATACTCGGTTACTTAACGTAACCTCGGTTCTCTCTAGAAGAGGGAACGAGTATTGCGTTCCTTGCCGTGCGCCCCGCGGGCTTTTATGCTTCAGAACTACGAAAACCGAATATGCAGCCCGTGAGCCCTGCTTATATACACGTGGCCACGCCCCACCTGTAGGCAAATGAAGCCAGGTGGGCGCGAAGCGCCCTCATTGGTCGCCACGTCACGCGGGCTCACCGATAGGCTGCTGCAGTTGCCAGCAGAGCAGCCAATAGCACGCTGGAATAGCCTGCTATGGTCTGCCAGGCTGCCGCACTGCGTTGACAATGTTACAAAATTAAGGATAATTTTGGGTTTTTCAGAAATCTCGAAGAAAGAATACTTTCCCGTAGCGTAAGGAACTTACGCAATACTCGTTCCCTCTTCTAGAGAGAACCGAGGTTACGTTAAGTAACCGAGTATCGTTTTACACAGTTTATACAGGTCAGTTAATTGCTGTTCTTATAGCCTACGCGCTGACACACACACACACACACACACAGAGAGAGAGAGACGGCGCGCGCAAGCCCCGAAGCCGCTTTCACTTTCTTGCTCGTAAAGTTTGTCAAGTAAATGCGTTTAAACGCGACAACGCGCGCGCCCTGAAGGCAGACCTCTTTCACCTGCGTTCTCGCAAAGCTTTGTCATTTGTATGTCGTTTAAGCCCTGTCAGTTTGAACATTAAAGCGAGTTTCGACCATCAGATGTGTATTATGTTGAACTAATGCCTGATTTATTGACAAACGAACACTCAAGACAGAAGCTCGCACATCACGTGAAGATCGCGCGCAGAGGAGCACAGAAACGCAGGATCAACGCTGCCCTGTGACTAAAGTAAAGTCACTAAAGTAGCTTAGAAACTCAACCGTTATTTTAATACCTTTGAAGTAAGTACAAACCACAGCTTCATAATGAATAGAGACAGTAAGAGTAATTCACACACACAATCACTCTCTCATTAATGCATTCAAATAAATGTAATGTAGGCCTACAGTGTTAATTTATCTGTATCTGATGTACAACAAACAGAAATCTGCTCCATAGACAATAACTGCTGAAAGTGAACCGTTTCCTTCAAGTATTTTAAAATCACAAACAAATGCACTTTTTCATTAGAAAAAAAAAAATCCACCTTTAGGGCAAAAAAAAGCAAAATAATCGTTCATTAATCGTAATCGAGGTCAACTGTTCAATTAATCGAGGTTTTTATTTTTGGTCAAATCGTTACAGCCCTATCTTGAACTCATTTAAATACTTGCTTAAAAGTTACAAAGCTCTTATCAAAGTCAAAATCATACTAGAAAAGAAAGGTTTCTACATTGTGTTTATTTGACAGGATTATGTAAAAAACATTTCTGAAAGGACTTTAACATTATTAGCCCAGCTACGTTTTTGCATGCTAACTAACATCATTGTCGAACGTTACCTATGCGTTAGGCTATGGCAACTTGGCGGGTAAATCTATAAAAATCATTTGACCAACCATATTTCATACCAGTGTTAATTTTGACAGCAAATTTTGGTTTAGTTTTAGTCTTTTGACTATAACATTTTAGGCATCTGAATTGTTTTAGTTTTAGTCTAGTTTTAATGGACTATAATAAGATTTTAGTTGATTCAATAGACTAAAAATCAGTACTTGTGGGCTGGCGTCTGAGAGGCAGCTTTCTGTGTCCACTTTCGTGTTTTCCATGTCTGCTCTTCTGAATTTTAACTTTTAAGCATGACCATGGTTGCACGCACTGCATCTGGGAACTTCTTTTTTGCCATCAATTGATTAGTGTTCAAAAAATACTTTGAAATCATTGAACTTCATGTGATCCTACAAGAGTGATTACTGAAAGGCTGTCTGCAAAAAAAAAAAAAAGAATCACGTTTTAAAGAAGAAAACAAATAATCCACTTTCTTTCAAAGCGGCTACGACTTTCTACTTCGAGGGCCTTGATAGAAATGTAGTGGAGTAAAAAGTACGATATTTGTCTTTCAAATGTAGTGAAGTAAAAGTCACAAGTTTCCAGAAAAAATACTACTCAAGGAAAGTACAGATACTCAAAAAGGGTACTTAATGGGATAGTTCACCCAAAAATGAAAATTCTGTCATAATTTACTCACAAAACACAAAAGAAGATATTTTGAAGAATGTTTGTAATCCAGCAGAGAGAGCAACCATTTACTACCATAGTAGGGAAAAAAATACTATGGTGGTCAATGGTTGCTCTATCTGCTTTGTTACAAACATTCTTCAAAATATTTTCTTTTGTGTTCAGCAGAAAAAAGAAACTCATACAGGTTTGCAACAATGTGAGGGTGAGTAAATGACGACAAAATTTTCATTTTTGGGTGAACTATCCCTTTAGGTACAGTACTCAAGTAAATGTACTTAGTTACTGTCCACCTCTGCTTACTTGTTCAGATGTACTTGTTCAATTTTGGTCGTACGTCCAAGACATAGAATCTGTGTTCCGAAGTACAGTATCCACACCGGTGCGGTGACTGACAGCCGCACATACTCCTCAAAACATTAGATTCATCCGCGCTGAGGAGCCGTGCCGATGCACATCGCACATAAAGACGATAATTCCACAAATAACTGCTATTACAGGTTTCAAACAGAGATGGCGATAACGAGGCAAAACTTACGGACTGCTGCTTTAAATAACAGTACAACCCTCTGAAGAGATGTATGTCTATCCCTCACAGCCTCGCTTTCATTTCCTTCAAAAATCAAAGAGGGTGCTGCTTAGGGTTGGGTTTCATTTAAATTTTTGTGATTTCGATTTCGATTCCAATTCTGATTCTGCTTATCGATTCCAATTCTTATCGATTCTCAATTTCGATTCCAACATTGTACATACACACACACAAAAATTCTGTTGCAGCTAAACACCAAAAATCAGCAGCCTAAAGAACAACTAATTAATAAACTTGATTAACTAATATACATTTCAAACATTATTAAATTATACAGTCAGTAATGCCGAATGCACAGATCCAATATACCGTTACACATGCCTTTTCTTTCTCAACTGTTTACGTTCACTTAAGACATAACCGACTGTGTTTCCGAGGATATTTTGACATACTGTTGTGTGTATTTATCCATTCAAGTGCAAGAAAGAGGAATCAGTTTAGTATTTGTGCACTATATGAGAGACAGCTTTCTGTGCACTCGCTCTGGATATGGCCAGCACAGCCGATTTGAGTTCTCTTTTGTATCTTTTTGCGCTTGAATGGTTTAAAACCACATTAAAATGCGCACACACGAATCGATAAGTGGAATCGAAATTTAAATTTTATAACAAGTTCGATTCCTGACCTTAAGTATCTGATTCCAGAATTTGGAATTCATTTCCCAACCCTAGCGCTCCTGTGAATAAGGTCTATACTAGACTTCTTAGTTTGTAAGAACACACAAAAATTGTTTTTGCAGTAATACACTTACAATGGATCCTGTTTTACTCAGTAATGCGTCACATTATGGAAGTAAAATGTTTGACTTTTTGCATTGGAACATTCCTGTAACCAAAGCTTAATCAAACATGGCAAGTTTGATTTGCATAATCATCTCTTTCTTTTGCCGTGTCTTCCTTTGCCCTTCAGCCCTCCCTGCCATGCATATTCATACTTTGGATGTTCATATTCACCTCCATATTCATTTGTGGGGTGGGGGGTGTGTCTCATCTTTCCTCCCCTCTTCCCCTCAGGACTGCACCTGTATCTCCTCCCACTCACAAGTCCAGTCCATCAGCATAGAGGAGCAGTATGAAGACATCAGCCATCAGTGCTCGGTCAGTAGAGTCTAATAATAGATCATGGCTTCAGGCATTGACTTTTTCTCTTTAGACAGGCCATTCAAGGGGAAAATTACACTGTTGGTCGCTAGCAGGACTGAGTACAAATTCTGAATTTAGGGATTGGCTCATTGTGGTGTGAGTTAGAATTTGAATTGAATGGGCCACAAACCACAGGGTTTTTACATTTAGGAATGACAGGAAGAGGATCTTATCTTTTATTATTTATTAATAAAAGAGTCTTAATCTACAGAGTCTGGTCTGTATTTTTACTGCACAAGAGGCATGATCAATGGGAATATTTCAAATGACTCTGTACGCAATTGGATAGTCCTTCAACCAATCAGACCACAAGAGGCGTGATCAATGGGAATAGTTTAAATGACTCTGTACGCAATTGGATAGTCCTTCAACCAATCAGACCACAAGAGGCGTGATCAATGGGAATAGTTTAAATGACTCTGTACGCAATTGGATAGTCCTTCAACCAATCAGACCACAAGAGGCGTGATCAATGGGAATAGTTTAAATGACTCTGTACGCAATTGGATAGTCCTTCAACCAATCAGACCACAAGAGGCGTGATCAGTGGGAATAGTTCAAATGACTCTGTACGCAATTGGATAGTCCTTCAACCAATCAGACCACAAGAGGCGTGATCAGTGGGAATAGTTCAAATGACTCTGTACGCAATTGGATAGTCCTTCAACCAATCAGACCACAAGAGGCGTGATCAGTGGGAATAGTTCAAATGACTCTGTACGCAATTGGATAGTCCTTCAACCAATCAGACCAACAATCTATCGCTTCTCTATCCGTCATTGTGTTAAATCCACCAATAGTGTGCCAGGTGGATAAGCCGGTTTGTGATTGGTCCCCGCAAAAGTGTAACAGAAGCAGGATAAAAGTATGTACAGGTTTCCAGACTGAGCTGCATGGCGAAATCAAATCAAATACCCAGTCTAGAATTGTGCAGCTCTAAAATATATATATATATATATATATATATATATATATATATATATATATATATATATATATATATATATATATATATATATATATATATATAAAATATATACACATAAAAATAAAAACATGCACACAGATATATATGTAAATACATACACACATACACATAATATTATATTTTATAACTTAAAATAATTGTTTTCTATGTTTGTGACATTTCAACCATTATTAATGTCAATGTGTGTTAATAATAATATTAATTCCATTTTATTTCTAATAAATTCAACTTACAAAACTGTGTGCTTTTTGATACCTAAATATCCATTATGACTAGTGGTGGGCATAGATTAATTTTTTTAATCTAGATTAATCTAGATTAATTCCAAAATTAAATAAAATGGCTCATTTGAATTCTGCCGAAGGCATTCAGAATATGTGTGCTCGTAAGTGATGGTTTGTCTTTTTGTAGTTTGAATAATAAATAACTTCTGTCCCTTTAAGACCTGACGCACGCATATCCAAGCACTGTTCCTGTGAGCTGGTTACAACTGTGTTTACGTTAAAACATTTTGAACTCAGCTTAACTTTGTCTAATTGCCAACAGGCTCTGTTGCCCACGTCGCCTTAAATCATCAACTCTGATTTAAAATGAATGACTTCCAGTCACTTTGTCACTGCAAATATTTGTAGGATCGATGGACACAGTGTAGTCATGCCAATTGAAATGTCATTGCATATTCAGCACAAGCTCCAGTGAGGTTCAGAATGCTGTTGTGCTCAAGTGTGTTCTGAGACTTTAGTGGATCCATTGTGTTGGGCTTCACAAAGCAGTTTTTCTGTTCCATCGATCTGGATGAAAGCTCACTTGTGCTATTGTCCCATGTCTTTGTCTGAAGGCGTCTGTGATTTTCCCCTCCTGTGACAGAAATGTTTGGTCTTTTACTGCAGCCTGCTGGGTCACTTTCCCATTCATTGTCTCCAGAGGCATTTCAGAAAAAGTTTATGAGCTTATGAAGTTAGCTCAAGTATAAAATGTTAAAGTGTTGACATATTTATAGAAGCTACCAGAATAATAACAAATCTGGAAAAAAGTTCAAGACTTGTACTAATGAGGAATTGAATGAACTCCCATAAAGCATTATGAATTATGTAATTCATCATTGAGTTTAATCTTTTTCATTTCTAATGACAAAACACTACTACTGTAGCTCAATGGCACAAGCAACACCAAGGTCATGTTGATTGGATTCCCAGGAAATGAACGAACGTGATAAATGTACAGTCAAACCAAAAGCTATTCAGACACCTTCAACATTTTCTCACATTATCACAGTTTATTCACTATAGTTTAGAAAATGGTAATAAAATATGACAAGTACTTAGAGTTAAACTGTGTCAAAACAAAATCATATTAATAATGTCAGATAACTTTGATAGAAAGGTAATGCATTTCAATCAACCAGTCAGCTGACAGCTGTAGATCAACCAATGACCAAGCAATGCTTCATTTGATTCAGTCTGTGGTGTAAAAGGTCACATTAGCAATAAAAGAAAAAAACACTTTAGCAAACCATGGTCTGGTCAAAGTGTCTGAATATTTTGAACTAATCAATTTTACTGGTAGTCCCTGTATGAAGAATTTTTGATGTATAATATGTCACAGTTTACTTTATTTTGGTATCCTCACTTGCATAATAATAATTGGTTACATTTATATAGCGCTTTTCTAGGCACTCAAAGCGCTTTACATATAGAAGGGGGAATCTCCTCAACCACCACCAATGTGCAGCATCCACATGGATGATGCGACGGCAGCCATATTGCGCCAGAACGCCCACCACACACCAGCTGATTGGTGGAGAGGAGACAGAGTAATGAAGCCAATCTGTATATGGGGATGATTAGGAGGCCATGATGGACAGGGGCCAATGGGCAAATTTGGCCAGGATGCCGGGGTTACACCCCTACTCTTTATCGAAGGACATCCATGGGATTTTTAATGACCACAGAGAGTCTGGACCTCGGTTTAACGTCTCATCCGAAGGATGAATGAACATAAATTAACTATAGTGTCCTGCACCCCACTAGTAAAAATGATATCTGGTGTCTGAATAATTTTTGGTTTTGATTGTATATGGCATTTTTAAAATGTTTTTTATGTTAGTCTCTTACTTCACTAGTACCTTCAAAAACTGTCTAACCTTCATCTAGATTAGACATGGTCTGATTATAAAGATCAGTGTTTCTCAGCCGTGTCCTTTTAGTTTTATTTATATACTATTATAGTTTTAATATTTTTTGAATTTGCTTTTATTTATATCTTTTTTAATTTTAGTTTTAGATTATTTTTAGTAGTCTTATGTAGTAGTCTTTTGTAATTTTTTGTAATCTTTTGTATTACTGGTAGTTTTTTATATTAATATTATTTTTATATATTATTTTTACTGCAGTTTTAATTTTAGTTCATTTTTAGGTGTCCTTGTTACAGTGTGATTATGCATTTAAGTACTGTGTAATAATAATTAACTGCATACTATAGGGTTATGGTTAGGATTGGGGTTTGGTTTATGGTTTGTTGCCTGTAATTATGCATAATTTATAGTTAATACTACAGTAACTGCATGTAACATGTGTAACAAGGACAGTCCCTTTGCTGGCCGTATTGGTGCCCTAAGCGTAATTACTTTATGATGCACGTGATGGGGGATGGGTTCAGGGGTGGATGGGTCTTCTTTTGGTGCCCCCCTCAGCACCTGGTCCCCTAACGTTAAGCTGGCGCTGAACAAGGACACTGTAATAACCTTGATTTTATTTATCCCCAGTTATTAATTTTCAGTTACAGTTTTTCTTGCTTTTATTTCATGTTTTTTATTTCAGCTTTGTGTTTTTAATAGCTTAACGATAACAACCCTGTTTCTCAGTCATTATACTATCATGCAGGATAAAACTCTTGAGACCTGTGAACATTCTTCTATGCTCCAGTCACTGGAACATCTACTTGGCATTAGTGTCATTCACAGGACCGAAAGTGTCTTCTTATATTCTATTAACATTGGAAGCCTTCACCAGAAAACCCTAGTGAACACCTAACAACCACGACCTCCATTGTGTGGAGGATTTCATCAGTTTTACCCATGTACAGCAGTTCTGTGTGTATGTGTGATGTGTTTGTTCATATGTGGACGTGCGTGTTTGTCTGCTGTGTTTATGTGTGTGACAGAGCAGTGACGTCTCTCCGTGTTCTGTGTTGACGGATGAAGATGACATCACAGATCTTTCCACTGACCCCGCCCACTATCAGCTGCTGTCACAACTGGGTAGGTACCATGTCTTACTTTATAGTATGATGTGTTAGTTATTCCCTGGAATCTTGTTTATATCATGTAACCAAGATGAGTGTTACCTTATGTCTTACTCTGTTCTTAATGCTTATGTGTGCGGGTATTTTTGTATGTACATGCAGGCCAGAGCTTTAATAACCTCAGTCAGGTGAGCATGGCACGTCACACACCGTCTGGCCGGCTAGTGGCAGTAAAAAACACAAACCTGGACGAGTGTACAGAAGATGAGCTGCTGCAGCTGATGGTGTGTAATACACTTGTGAGAACATCCCATTGAATTCTTACTCTCTGAAAATGAAGCTTGATTAGATTTAAAGCAGCACTAGGTAACTTTTCAACCTTCATAATATATTTTCAAGACTCTTGTGATGATACATCGACTTACAATAGGTTGAATGGCACGTCTGCCATAGCCTGACGGGGTCTGTATCGTTTTTAATCGTACTTTTAAACTTCGGGTTTCGGGTAGTAACCCGAGAAAAAAAAGAACTACAAAATTCGACTGCTTTACGGCATGTACGTCACTTCCACCATCACCCCCACTTCCTTAAAGGGTTAGTTCACCCAAAAATGAAAATTCTGTCATTAATTACTCACCCTCATGTCGTTCGACACCCGTAAGACCTCCGCTCATCTTCAGAACACAAATTAAGATATTTTTGTTGAAAGCTGATGGCTGAGAAAGGCCTAAGCAAGCCCTCCATAGGGATTCAGTACATTCACACTCACAAGACCCATAAAAGGCACTAAAAACGTCATTACAAAGTCCATCTCACTACAGTGGCTCTACAATAATTTTACAAAGTGACGACAATAGTTTTTGTGCGCCAAAAAAAATCAAAATAACGACTTTATTCAACATGAACTTTGTCCTCTGCCGTGAACTCATGAAGCACCGCAGATCCGGCGTTCGGACACATGACCCAGAAGCAAGGAGGAGATGTGTTTACAAGCAGAGGAAGACGCGCCATATCTAAGCTGTTGAATTCTACATTGATCGTGCTTTAGGTCTCGGCGTAGTGCTCAAAATGGGACTAAAGTGTGCATTTCATGGATTCCCGAACGCCGGCGCTACGTCATATTCTCGCGCATGCGTCATGTCAACAAATGCACGTGCGATGCATCCCCTGATGCAGGATGACAGAGTTTACGACAGTAGTAGAGGACAATACTGTTTCCCAACTGTAGGGGGACCCCGAGAGCAAAACCTACCTAGTGCTGCTTTAAAGCCTGACATATGAAAAAATAGTAACTTTTTATTTTTATTTTTTGTCAAATCGTCTATTGAAACTTTAGAAAAATATGTAAACAAAAAAACCCCCCCACCTTTTCAGGCTTTTATGGTATTTATTTTGATTTCATGTTTTGTTAATGAAGGGAGCTTTTAATTGTGAATATTTACATATGTAGTATTATATATATAAAATACTAAAAAATAATATTACATATAGTATATATATATATATATATACATATATATATATATATATATATATATATATATATATATATATGTGTGTGTGTGTATGTGTATATATATAATTTTAGCATGAACATTGTTGTAGGAAAAATCAATCAAAAATCAGATTATATTAATGAAAATACATATATTGTACTGGTTTACACTCTTGGTAAAATTAGTAAAAATACATTTTTAATTCAATTAATGTAATGACTAAGTGATTTGATGATCATTTTTGTGACATGAGGCTATTTTCATAGTGACTGTTGGTGTATGAAATGACTATTAAAGCTCCAAAAATGACAAAAAACATTATAAGGCTTTATATAGTTATATGTCACTATATAACATTATATAGTCCATAAGGCTTGTGTATTATTTTTTAAGGTTTTTGAAGCCATGAATTGTTTGAGAAACATTGGTGTTTGCAACAACATGAGCGAGAGAGATTTTTTTGGCCCTGTTATGATGATTGTCCTCGCATTGGTTGAAGAGGATTGACTGTAATTGTGAGGGCATCTTCAGATTTTTAGACACATACACATTACACACAAATCTTTCTCAGACATGCCCATTGTGCTTGTGCATTCATATTTTGTGCGTATTAATTGCAGAATGAGGTTCTGCTGTCCAGACGGTTCCGTCACCCAAACCTGCTCACGTCCAGACTGGTGTTCAGCTCCTGCTGTCAGCTCTGGGTTCTGTCTCCTCTCATGAGTTACGGTAAGAGACCACACTTCTGTCTCTTACCTTCTTTTCTCTTTCATTGTTCCCTCATGAAATTTCTCTGCACATGTTTCATTTAGGTTCTGCAGATTCTCTGCTCAGGTCATATTTTCCGGATGGAATGAGTGAGTCTCTGATCGCGTACCTGCTGTATGGAGTGCTCCGAGCGCTCGAGTACCTGCATCATATGGGCTACGTGCACAGGTGAGTGCATGATGGCTCGGTTTCACAAAGGCTTGAATTACAGGGTTAGTTCACCCAAAAATGAAAATTCTGTCATTTACTCACCTTCGTGTCATGCCAAACCCATCAGATTTGCATTCATCTTCGGAACACAAATTTCTGTCCCTCCATTGAAAGTCTTCAAAACATTCATAAAGAGATTGTGAAATGCTGTATCCCAATTCGCCTACTTATACTATGCCCTAAAAGTATGTACTGTTTTTGTGAAGAAAAACTACATACTTTTGAGTGTGTAGCGGAAGAGTAGGCAAGATTTGGGACAAACTACTTCATCAAAATTGCGGAGACTCATGTGTTTGCATAATGATGCATTTAAAAGTTAATGATCAAGCGTATCTTTATAAAACGTCACAATGCTGTTGCAGATGAAATATAATGTGGATAACATTGAATAAATATCTTTTCGTTAGGTTAGATACTGAATGTTAATCGCTCAAACCCCTATATCTAAACCTCTCTACTTAAAGGGGAACTCAACCCCTGATCAGGGCCTAACTCTACCCACTGGCAATCTTTGAAAAATGCTGGAAAAGTGGGCAAAGCCCAGCAGAGACGGGGGACGAACCGAGGGCAGGGCTGCACCTGAGACCCGGAGTGACGGATTGATTGACAGCTGTCAGACTCGCAAAGATGTAGCTTTGCAACTGAGCGGTCTTTTTGAAGTAGAGGACTTTTCTCCCCCACCTTTTCACCAGAATTGTCTGTAGACACAGGGCCAGAGCCTTATCGATTCGAGCCCGCTGGCTGAAACTGCATTAACTCGACGACGATGCTAGCGATTCAGCAGCGCAAGAGAGAATGGGGTTTTGACGGAACAAGATGTTTTTATACCAGTTATATTAAAAAAGTCCAGGCTAATCCAAGCATTATAATTGCAGTAATAGTTGCTCTGTTTTTGAAGTCACAAAAAAAATGCACCTGTCCATCGAATAACTGCTCCACGCAGCTCCGGGGTGTTAATAAAGGCCTTTTGAAGCGAATCGATGCGTTTGTGTAAGAAAAATAACCATATTTAAAACTTTATGAAGTAAAGGCAATCGGCTGGAACTTTACTTGATAAAGTTACTTGATAAAGTTCCTTTATTAACACCCCGGAGCCGCGTGGAGCACGTTATTCGATGGACAGGTGCATTTTTCAAAAACTTCAAAAACTATTACTGCAATTATAATGCTTGGATTAGCCTGGACTTTTTCAATATAACTCTGATTTTATTCGTCTGAAAGAAGAATGTCATATACACCTAGTATGACTTGAGGGTGAGTAAATCATGGGCTAATTTTCATTTTTGGGTGTACTATCCCTTTAAGAGGGCAGCACTCAGATGTTTTTACACCATATATTGTAGAATTAAAACACTTTATACCCAAATGTCAAAACATTTACTCGAATCAATGAACAGCACTAATAAAACCCCAGTCTTGCAGATCATTAACTAAAAAAAGTTGTTTTAGGGTTTAGTTACCCTTTAACTATCAGTCTTGCATATCCACCATGTTTGTAGTTTTTTAACACTTATTTGTGTTTGTAGTTCTAATTGAACGTGCAATGGGTTGTGGGCAATTATTAAAGTCTGCACTTTGGATTCTAACCGGAAAAAGTTGACGTTGCTACACGTTAATTCTAATTTCTAATACTTTTTTTAGGATGGATAGTATTGGAATTGGGATGCAGCACAAGTCTTCTGAAGAGATACTATTACTTTATATGATTAAATTAGCCTTTTATTCACATATAATCATTGATCAGCATTCAAATGTGGTAAACGTAAGCTCAAGTATGCTTGCTTGATGCGCGAGAACCAATGAGGTTCATGCTTGTGTTTTCTGTTTATGTTTGCTGATCATTGTTTATATGTGAATAAAAGCCTAAATTTAATCTGTTTATCATATAAAGCGACTGCGTCTCTTCAGAAGATTTGTATTAAACCGCTCAATAAATATGTATTTATTTGACGAGTTTTGCGTGAATAGACTTTCAATAAAGGGACGGAAATCTCTCAGATTTCATTAAAAAGATCTTCATTTGAGTTCCAAAGATGAACAAAAGTCTTATGGGTTTGGGTCGACTCATAATAGAACAATCCACCATTTCTGATTGAACCGTCCCTTTAATCTGGCCCCGTCTCCTGTCTTCTCATCTCATCTGTCCTGCAGAGGTGTGAAGGCGAGTCATGTGCTGCTGTCAGCTGAAGGCCGTGTGTGTTTGTCAGGGCTTCAGAGTGTGTACAGTCTGATGAAGGATGGCAAGAGGATGAGAGCTGTGTTCGACATGCCTCAGCACAGTCCGTCTCTCCTGCCGTGGCTGAGCCCAGAGCTTCTGCGACAGGTGACAATACAGATGTGAAGCTGTTCCAAACAGTAGCATTATAGACAGTACAAAAAAATGAAGTGAGCATTAGATTATGACTGGAGCAATTCGTCTGATATAACCATACTATCTTTCAAAAGTTTGGCATCAGTATGATTTAAAAAAGAAAGAAATTAATATATTTATTCAGCAAGGAAGCGTTAATTTGATCAGAAGGGACAGTAAAGACATTTATAATGTTCCAAAAGATTTCTATTTCAAAGAAATGCTGTTCTATTGAACTTTCTATTCAACAAAGAATCCTGAAAAAAAAAAATATTACGGTTTACACAAAAACATTAAGCGGCACAATTGTTTTCATTCTTGATAATAATCACAAATGTTTCTTGAGCAGCAAATCAGCATATTAGAATTATTTCTGAAGGATCATGTGACACTAATGATGCTGAAACATTAAACAAATAGACACTTCACAATATTACTGTTTTTACTGTATTTTTGATCAAATAAATGCAGCCTTGGTGACAAAAGACTTTTCAAAAACATTCAAAAAATCTTACTGATGCAAACTTTTGAACAGTGGTGTGTGTGTGTGTGTGTGTGTGTGTGTGTATGAATACACAAAAATCACCCCATAACAATACATTAAAAAAAAACGGTTCACTAATATCAGCGATAAACGTATAGCTTCATGAGACATTATGATGGATTTTTGTGTCTCTCTTTCTGTCATGTAGGATCTTCATGGCTATGGAGTGAAATCAGACATCTACAGTCTGGGAATCGTGGCATGTGAGCTGGTCAGTGGCAGAGTGCCGTTCCAGGACATGCCGCCCACTCTGGTACTGCCGTTTTTCAGGTGTGCTACCTGTGAGCATGTAAGTATGATTACTGAACCCTCACTTCCTGTTTCTTCTTCTTCAGATGCTGCTTCAGAAGCTGCGTGGTTCTCACTGTTGTCTCCTCGACGTCCCTCCTTACCCGCTCGGAGACATGGGGGCGCTCAAGGTGTCTCGCTCTGGTGTGGATTCGGGGATCGGCGAGAGTGTCGCTACTGGAAGTCTGACTCGTACTGCCACTGCGGAGAGACCTCAAAGCCCCGCCCCCAAAAAC
This sequence comes from Romanogobio albipinnatus, assembly GCA_023566225.1. Taxonomy (NCBI): domain Eukaryota; kingdom Metazoa; phylum Chordata; class Actinopteri; order Cypriniformes; family Gobionidae; genus Romanogobio; species Romanogobio albipinnatus. The sequence continues at coordinate 46,972,210 of CM042250.1, read as the reverse complement.
CACTCGGCCACACTGCACAACCTGGTCCAACTGTGCCTGCAGCAACAGCCTGAACGCAGGTAGAGACAGAGACCCTTCGCAAACACACTACACAGCCAGAGTTCAAAATGAAGCTTTTAAAAGAATTTCAACATGCACACTATAAGTTTCAGGTCTGTAAGATTTTGTAATATTTTTGATAGCCTCTTCTGCTCACCATGCTGCATCTATTTGATCAAAAATGCAATAATATTATGAAATATTATTACAATTTAAAAGAACTGTTTTCTATTGTAATATATTTTAAAATGGAATTTATTTCTGTGATCAAAGCTGAATTTTCAGCATTACTCTAGTCTTCAGTCACATGATTCTTGAGAAATCATTCTGATATGCTTATTTCTTATTATTATAAATGTTGAAAACTTTTCTAATGTTATGGTTTCCTTGCCACTGTTGCCTCTGGCTTGGCGTGCTCAGTTGGGGACACTAAATTTTTCAACTAAACATCGAAATAAATCTAATTATTAAACTAAATTAACCATATAAACTAAATTACTGATCTAATTATTGATCTAAAGCCCACACTGTCACCGTATGGAAATTGAAATGAACTGATGACATCAAATGGCTATACAGCTTAATAAAATTATGCTGAATTATTTTCCTGTTTAACTCTGTAAAGCTGCTTTGAAACAATCTACATTGTTAAAAGCGCTATATAAATAAAGTTGACTTGACTTAATAAGTGGACTTCAGGGGAAAATTTAAATAATGCTAAAACCTAACCTTTAGGGTTAGATTTTATTAGGGTTGTAAAGATGAATAACCCCTCTAAACCTGACATGAAATAATAGACAGAACATTTTAAATGTTTTGGATTCAAATTGTCTATGGGAAAAAAAATATATATATATATCTCTGGAAAAATTTTAGAGACCACTTAAATACTTAATCACATTGATTTCTCACAAAATTGTGACGTGCATAATATATACTGTATATTTGTTTTATTTATTTATTTTTGCATACGTTTTTATATTTAATACATAATGATTTATTATTGACAACAACATGCTGTTACTATTTTATTATTGTGCTTTTTTACACAACTTTTTTAAAGCTGCAGTCTGTAACTTTTTTGGGGGTTAAAAATGATCCAAAATCAATTCTTGAGCAAGTACATAACTAGCCAGTGTTCAAAACTATCTCCTTACCTTAGCCCCATTCACAACAGTAAGCTTGTAATAATGTGTTATAATTTGAGTGGTTCTGGTGGATTTCCACAGGAAATTCGAGCATATCTTTGCGTTATTCTGTATACATAAAGAATGAGGCTAGTAGTAGTATCGCCGCAGGTGGCGGATCATTTATAGCCTTTTCTCACTGCAGCTGGAATAATTAAATTGATCATTTTGATGGCGGAATGTAATCCAGAAAGGTCCAAACTACAATCATCAGTGACAACTGGAGATTCACCCGTAGTCAAAAGCAAAAGATTAGAGTCGACTGTACAAAAATCTACAGGTAATGCTAATACACACTAAATACACAAATTCACGCAATGCTGAGGTTGTTAACATTTAACAATTTGAGAACAAAGTATAACAATAATAATTATTGGCATGGTTTGATGTGATAAAAGCTAAAGCAGTGATTTGTTAGATTTAATTGCCGTTTATAGTCATTTATTGTACTATTTATTGTATTTATTGTAATGGAATCATTTTTAATTTTTTTCTTAGTCGGTCAGAGCAAAAGTGACAGACATGTTCAGCCGCACATGTGACTGACAGCCGCACATGCTCCTCAAAACATTAGATTCATCCGCGCTGAGGAGCCGTGCCGATGCACAACCCACGTAAAGACGATAATTCCACAAATAACTGCAATTGCTGCTTTCAAACAGAGGCAAAACTTACGGACTGCAGCTTCAGAAGTTTAGTTTATACAATGTGACACATTTATCTGTTGGGGTTTGCTGCAAATATACAAGGTAGAAAACGGCTAAATAATTCCATAGTCATAACACAAATATATATTATAAAATGTTGACCCTGTCTAGGGCATATCAAAATATCTCTTTTACCTTTTTATCTTTATCCTGTGCAATATGTGTGTTTGTTGTTCAGGCCGTCTGCGAAAGCTCTCCTCGCCCACCCCTTCTTCAGACAGGTAGATTCAGCCTTTTATCCAGCTTAAATGTACAGTCTTTAGTGTAACCTCAAGTAATTCACGCATTGATATGTGTGTCTTCCAGGTGAAGAAACACACAAGGGACTCTTTCCTTAGTTTGATGTATCCGGCCGTGCCAGTGTCCTGTCCTCCAGACACACCTCCTTCCGGAACACCGACCCAGATCTGCAACACCCCGTCTCCCATTGATACTGAGCCAGAGGACGGCATGTGGGACTTCTCCTAAGAAGAGGGAGGGATTTCTCCCTCTCTTGTCCATTTCCTTTCTCACACAAACCTTGACCCAAGCGACTAGCGATAAATATACTCCATGTTAATCCATCCTAACCAGCTGCTACATTTTGTCATTTTATCGTTCACTTGGTTTGTATTTATGTCATCAAACTACGGTACCCACAGTGAAATCTCATTGACCTAAATCCCATCTCTTTATGGACCAAAATATTGATGACATCATCTTGCACTTATGGGCGTATCTACATTTTTAGCCAATCAAATGCTCTTTAGAATGAGCACATACCAGCTGCCTAGACATTTCCTGACTAGCAAAAGCAAGTATAAAATCATAGTTAATGGTTATGACCGAAACTAAAAGCCTGTTAGTTAGGGCTGAACGGTTAATAAATTAAAACTGAAATTGTGATATAGTGCGGTCATCAAATCACAAAGGCTGCTGTTTAATTAAATATATGCATTGCTTGTCTCCGAGTGATTCGGTTCGCAGTAAATGCTGATCCACATGACCTCAGTCCGTGCACAATATATTATTATTATTATTATTAGTACTATACTCACATTGATATATAATCACTAAGTTTTTGGATCAATTGTACAGCCCTACAAGCAAGCACAGCAAACCTTGAGCTTTTTTATTGAATCGCGATCTCAATTTTTATCAGAAAAATCACAATTAGATTTGATTTCCCTTTAATCGTGCGGCCCTACTATTAGCTTTTATTAAACAAGTCATTTTGATGTGTCCAGCTCAACTTCCTGTAAAGTACAGGAAGTTAAACTGCACTCGTCAAGCCATTTGTCTTTAAATGTCAAATACTGTATGCTCTGATTAACTATGAATTTTTTCACTTTATGCAATATTTTCACTTTCATTATGGATAGAAACATGAAAGAAAGACATGCTGTGACTTGTCTTTTTCAGTGCTGTGCGCTCATCTGTATGCTGCACATTTTGACTAATATAGTAGGTCACTCAAGTATTCCATGCATACTGTGCACATACTACAGTATATACTGTGAGTATGCAATTCCCATTAGACCCTGTCAGTGTGTGATCAGAGCTTCCTGTTTGATGTTCACAGCAGCCAATCACTGCAGATCACTGGATTTGATCCAGCTCTTATGAGTGAGGTCATCAAACTGAGCCATGAATGCCGGGAGCCAGATGTCACGTATGAGTGTGTGTGTGTGTGAAGGTTATATTAGTACATCACCCACTCAACCTGTGACTGTGAACGTGTGGGTGTGTGTACAGTACGTGTGTTTGTGTGCATCTCTGTGATCAGATTTCTAAAACCCTCCTCTTGCTCTATCTGAAGAAACTGCACATGTTTTAATCCTGTGAAGAAATAAACCAAACCATCAATGCTGTGCTGTTCAAACGGCCATCAACACTGCCTCAACATGTGATCTGCAACAGAATCATGATCAAACTGAAGGACTGAGCAGTTTTAACTGTGACCGATATTGTATTCACTGATTTTTTTTCTATGTTTACTGTATTTAGACATATGATAAATATATTCTTACTCTGTTTCTTAACTCGTTGGTGTCCAGTCTTTTTTTTTTCTTCGTTTTGCCTTTTTTTATTGCAGTAGATTCAACGTGAAATTCTAAACTTAATAAATAAATAAATAATGTCAGATAAATAATTATCGGTAACACTTTATTTGCCAGTGTCCTTATTACACGTTACATGTAGTTACTGTAGTATTAACTATAAATGATGCATAATTACATGCAACTAAACCAAACACCAATCTATAGTAAGTACATGTAGTTAATTATTATTACACGGTACTTAAAATGCATAATTACACTGTAACAAGGACAACTTAAAATAAAGTGTAGGCTAATAATGTCAGATAAATAGTTATCACTTTATAATAAGGTCTCATTTGTTAACATTGGCTAATGCATTATCTAACATGAACTAAAAATGAGCAGTATGTTTTTGTAGAGCATTTGTTCATGAGCAAAATGTTCATGTTTGTTCACAGTGCATTCATTTTAACAGATACAACTTTTTAGTAAATGCTGGGATTATCATTAACTAAGGTTAATAATTGCTGTAGAAGTATTGTTCCCTGTTAGTTCATGTAAACTAATGTAGTTAACTAATTTTAAATGAAACCTTATTGCAAAGTGTTATTTAATTATATATAGTTTCTTTAATTGTTCTTGATCACTTACTAACCATATTTTCCTTAGTTTATCTAATTTTTATTTTTTGATCTTACAAAAGTAATATTTAATGTCCAGCAATTTGTGTTGAATTTGATGAACTGTACTGAAGTATTTATGTATTTGCGCTCTTTGACCAGCAGGGAGCGGTCATATATCATACATAGATTTTTTTTAACAATAATATTGTAAAACGAATGTTTTTGTCAAAATAACGTAAACGTTACAAAGGAATCATAGATTTAATTACATGAAAATTTAGATTTAAAACAAGCGACGGCTGGATCTGGATTTACCTGTCTTTTTAAGTTGAAGGCATTTTATTAATATTAATTACGCACAGTCATGTTTATGCAATGAGCTTACTTGATTGGCTGACGGGCTTACGTTCAGACGTTGCCATGCGATCGCTAAGCGTGCTTATGAATATTAACTAGATTACGTAACCGAACGCCAGATTCAGCCACGCCTTTGCGACTCACATGAGCTCCACATAGGCAACGTAAAGGAGTTTCCCCTGTCGTAAAACATTTACGAAGAAAACACACACAGGCGCGCGCGCGCGTACACACACACACCTTCAAGCCGCCCGAGCCTGTGCTGTGGCATTGTAACGAGCTGTCGCAGTCCAGTGCGATGATATTCGTCATATGCATCCGGGCTGTCAGGCTGATCTGGTTACAAAATGAGTCAAAAGCGAGTTTGGGGTGTTGAAACTGACCTGGTTTAAATGTCAGTGGCGCTCTCGGTTCATGCAACATTCCTGGATCCGTAACCAGAACACAAGCATCGGCTCGGGAGTTTCGACGGGCTGCTTTTGTTGAGGCAGGTGAGTTTCAGACTGATAATAAACACGTATTAATGCGGAGACTGTATTAGTCTTGTATATTTGTTATTATTGTCTGATATTTATAAAATGACAAGTCTTGATATTAGTGGGGGTTTCATAAGTGTTTCCTCTAAATTTAAAATAATGCTTTTAGTCAAGAATATGCTGTTGGTCATATCTTTACAGAATTACACAAGTGCTGAATGTTTGACACCCTCAAGGAGTCGTTATTTTTGTCTAGTATATCTATAGCATACAATAACAACACCCAGAGTTGTTGATAAACTCTTACTATGTACATATTTTTGGGCATATATAAATAATAAGTGCACAAATATAATATAATCTGATATTGTCAATGTTGGAGTTAAAATATAGTTTACATGACTTGCTATTTCAAATTCAGGAATATAATGTTGGCTCTGTGAACATGTTGAGTTGGCTTGAGATGATGTCATGGGTCTCTGTTTATTTTGGGATATTTTTTTCCTTCTCTCAGAGTCAGGCATTGCACATTTACTGTTATCTGTGGCATGCAAATGTGCTTTTTGGTAATTTCAATGCATTCATGCAGCATCTAAACACAGGTTGGTTTTTAATGTGTGCTCTGTTTGTCGACAGGGCTTGGAAGGACAGAGGAATTTTTGGAATATCAGAAAGCTGCTGGTGGAAAAGTGCCGGAAACGCACAAGTCCAAGCCATCTGGGATTCGTATCGTTCACATGATGGATGTGATTTCACCGTGCACGGAGGAAATGACACGATCTGTCACCCTGGATTAACACGGACTCCTATTCACCCATTGGTGGGATTTGAGATCCACGAGCGAATGTGGCATTTGGGCAAACTCCTTTTGGCAGGATGTTAACACCATGAGGGCTTGGGAATATTGATCACGCTATAATCGGGAAGATTTCTGCCCACATGCTCACAGCTTGCAGTACAGAATGGCATCGACCGAGAGACTGTATGAGGTTTGGATGCTGTACTGCAATAAGGTAAACAGCTGGCAGTGGATGCACTTTCGTAGAGTTAATGCAGTTCATTTCTCATGCAAATGTACATTGCATCCCTAAGCATGACCAAAGAATCTCTTTGCACATAAGGAGCAGCGCTGTTTTATTTATTTATTTATTTCTTGCGCAGTGCATGTGGCTGGTACACTATGTTCTATACAGTACGTGAACGCTTGTCATGACATCAGAATGCCCTCTGGATAGATCCATTGAGCTCAGGTGGTTGTGATTGTTTCGGTTCTTCTGATCATTGATGGAGATTCTACCAACTCCCTCGTGACATCATGTAATTAGACTTAACTCCAGATAATTGAGTGCATAGTGTCGCGTTGTGTCCTGGTTATTCTGGTTATACATAAAAGGCAATTTCCCCCAAAATGCCATTTTTTGTATGTGCAACATTGGCTCAACCAATGGTGTGAGTTTGGGGGCGGGGCTTACTGTTTGACTAACCAATGTCAGGTAGGGGGAGAGTTCAGGCATATGTTTTAAAGGGGTCATACATTAACTGGCTTTTAAATTTTTTTTGTACTGTTATCTGAGGTCAACGTATGATGTTCTCGTGGTTTTTACATTCAAAAACATCATAATGAATAAGTAATAGGCTCTTTTCTGCCATGGTTTTGAGTCTCTCTCAAGACACGGTCGGTTTTGATGGGCGTGCTGCACTGAAGACTTCAAGTAAACGCCCACGGCTAGGATTGGATAAGATTTGCATATTTAATGACAGCGTGTGGCAAAAGGCAACCGGAATTAATCTCTCAGCCCACAGCCAGGGCTCGCAAAATGTCTATCTAACAAACACAGTGATTCATCTCTCTTCCATTCGCGATTGATTGGAATGTTATTCTATTATCAACGTTACTTGGCCCGCCCGATCGATGAATATAATGAATGTATGCTGCTCTTAGCTGTCATGTTAGTGGCACGAGTCGGTGGGCGGGGATACAGAAACAGGCGTTGCTCTTCTTCTGTTGAGGCGGTGCTTCACTACACTCTTACGTCATAGCCTGCACGTTTGCTGGGCCTGGTGTCTATAAAAGCTTTTCTTTGACTAACAAGGAAGTTTTCAGCTCTGAAACTTACAGGATATTCTTATATTACCATGACCTTTTATATATCAAAAGCTCAAGGAAAAGTTGATTTCTCAATTCATCACCCCTTTAAAACATTATTTTTGAAGTTCCATTTTTGTTAGTGGTTCAGAAACATTGTAGCTTTAAAGGTGCTGTATGTAAGTTTTTGACTGTACTAAAACATAAAAATACTATAATATGTTTGCAGCTATTTAGGAAACATGCTGAGTTGGGGTTGTCAAAAGTACCGACCGCAATACCAAGTTGGTACTGAAATTTAAAAAATGTGCCACTTTGAGCGCCGTTGAGCTGGAATCGTAAACAGTGGCCATTGTGCTCATGTGCTCATCGGATGTGTCTGTGATTGGCTACAATGATCAACGCACGGGAGCGTTTGTTAGCACACAGAAGTGTTTGAAAGTGTTTTGAAAGTGGGAGCGGGAGTGTTTGAAAGCACAAGCAGGCATCGACCAGTGGACCGGTAGGCTGATAGGCGCCTGCATTCAACCGCTCCCGTGTGTATCTGTGTGAGCGCTCGGTGAAAAGCGTCACTGATGTATATTTAGTTACAACATGTTTTTGATGTGCTGGTCATTGTAGCCAATCACAGACACATTTGATGAGCACGTGAGCACAATGAGCAGTCATAGGTGTTTACGATTCCGCTCAACAGTGCCCAAAGCGTCAACATTTTAAAATTTCAGTTACGACTTGGTATCGCGGCCGGTACTTTTGACAACACTATGCTGAGTTCACATACTCGTTTCTCCGAAAAGCAATGCTACAGCCAGTTATTTTACTTGAAATGGGCATTCCGTGTCGGAATGTCTGTTTTTGTTTTGGTCTGTGTTTACGTTGCCAATTTACGTATATTAACACCACAGGTTGCCAGTTGGCTGAAAACACAGCGTAGTGTAGCCAGCCATGGAAGCCAGCAAACAAACTGGGTCAGAGATCGCAGATTCTACCCGACCTAAAAAGCATTGGCATCCATCTAAAAATCTCTATAAATGGAAACACTTTAAAAATCAATTAATCAACTTAATGTGTTAATGTGTGTATTGTAATGGTGGTTATTCACAGGGCAACTTTTTGAGCAATGTTGTCATAGTGCTGGGCGGTATGACCAAAAATATATATCATGGTATTTCTCTAAATTATATCGATTTCATGGTATATGACGGTATTTTCTATTTTACTGTCATGACGAGTGAATATTGTAGAAAAATTCCACACTAGAGTTAATACAGGTTTGCAAAGCCCCACAAAATGATGCTATGGAGAGACAACCAATAAAACACAGACCTGCAACACACTCATTACACATGAATATTAAAATATGACCACAGAGAGAGAAAAAAACTGAGTTGAGGGCACCGTAAGCATTAAAAAAATCTTATCTTGTTGTTATAAAAATCCTATATAACAACAAACTGCCAAAACGAGGGAGAAACGCGGATATTTGCAATACATTTAAGAGCACTCTCTGAACAAATGACACCTCAGTTTAACACAGAAAGAATAAAGCAGTTACTTTTTTGCCCATTCTTCTTTGAATTGTCAGTTTATTTATTAACTTACATCATTCATTGTCTTTTGTATAGCAGAATAATCCATCGCGTCATCGTGGTCGTGATCAGAAGTATGGTTCAGTGAAGCCAAATCAGTGCACATTTCATTTGAAGAAGACGTGATGAAATATGTGCGCATACACGCTTCGGGTTCACGTTTAGAGCACTATAGTATATTAAATATGTCCATAAAAAACTTAAATGCGCTTGCTCCGGATATATGATCCATGTGGTGAGCGTTAAAGGTCCCGTTTTTCCAGTTTTTTTGAAGCTTTGATTGTGTTTACAGTGTGCAATATAACATGTGTTCATGTATATATACATATATGTCTAGCTTTAATGTATTTTATTTCAGTTTTAGTCATTTTAGTACTCCAACCTAGCCTGACAAGCCAGACCCACATCAAGATGTTGGGTCTTGGAACTCACCATTGACAGGGCTCAATAGCGTCATGGGCGCCAACCAACCAGAGCAAAGAAGAAGGTGAAGCCGAGCTAACGGTAGTTGATAGACTTTCGCCGTATCCGGTAGGCAAAACTTCGAACATATCTTCTTTTCTTAAGAACGACTTCAGTGCCGTTCTTTTCTCAAAGAAAAGCTCAACTCCAAGTCTTCCAGAGTCGTGGCCAAAGCCGATTCAAAAGACCGCTGTTCGTCACAGCTTCTTTGTTTACGAGTAGCACGCAGAACCTCTGCAACTCTGCCGTGACGTGCCGTCATTATGTTAAGCCCGCCCACCGACTCTACACACGCTGTGATTGGCCTGAGAGTTGCTAGACTACACTCGCGGCAAAATACCTTTTCTGCCGCTAGGGTGCGTCTAGATTTCTAGGCTAACTCCAACCCTATTCACCCCAAAAAAATCTAATATATTATTTATATTATATATTTATATTTTACTTTATTTCGGCTTTATTTTAATTGCAGATTTTAATCATTTTAGTTCTAACAATAACAACACTGTATAGCTGCAGTGCAGACTGATCTTGGCGAGTAGTTAAACACAATAGCACACTTCCTTGTCTTTGTGTTTTGTGTTGGCAGTACAGCCGCGCTCATATTCTCAGATCCTTGTTGTTATTGAGACTGTTGTGATCATCAGACTGCGGCGAGGTTAGTTCTGTACAGGATATTTAACACTAATGATGATCTAGAACAAATGCAATAATAACACATTTTCCAGACCGTTATCGTTTCTACATGAGAGGATATTTAGCGTCCTCAAGTGTCTGTAGTTGTCAGCAGTGTCTTGTGGGTCTGTCATGTCAGCGTAATACAGTGATTAGACCCTGAGTCCCTCAGAGCCGCGGCTGTCCACAGGGACTCAGGACTTATCCAGATGACCTGTCACATAAAATAAGATTTCCAAATCTGAACATTAGCCTTCGGTTGTGGCAGCGGAGTGTGATTTAGGTCTAAAAGGGATTCAAAAAGTTGGAATAAAACATCAATCAGAATAGGGACAGATACATACAATACATAGATAAAATACATACATACATAGATAAAACTGAAACAACAGCCATCCAATGCAAGTATCTTGTAGTGAAGACTAATTTGCAACACTCGTCGATGATTAAATGATGAGATACGATGATAAAAGCATCACGAAATATGATCGGTGATGTATAGTACTATAGAGTCTTGTTTCCGACACGGAGTAAAAAGATAAAATTGCATCTTTTTTTCTCACAGTTGCGAGTTTATATCGCTTAATTCAGCTTTTTTGGTCGTAATAGCGAGTTTATATCTAAAGATTCTGAGTCTGACTTTATAACCCACAATTGCAAGTTTATCTCACAATTATTAAGAAAGTATAATCTTGCAATTCTGACTTTTTTTCTTGCAAATGCTGTGAGTTTATATATCTCAATTCTGACTTTATTTCTCGTAATTATGAAAAAAGTCCGAATTATGCACACAATAGTGAGATAAAAGTCGCAATGACCTTTTTTGCAATAAGCTGCATTAATATTCTCTGAAGACAAAAAGTTGTGCAGTCTTAATGCTCTCACGGTGAGCTGTTCAACCTGCCAGCTCGTCTTTTCGTCATGAGCTGATAGTCACAAGTCCAGTGTGGTTTTGTTTGCTGCAAAATTGACCTTTGCTTTTGTTTATGGTTTCTGCTCTCATGCATTAACCAGCCTGTGATCTTCAGAACGCAGCGTGAAGTGACATTTCCTCTTAAGCACGCTATTGCAGCCTAATAATAACTTTTATGTCTGTCAGATTTACATTTATGCATGTTGGCAGACAATACAGGCTTTTGCTGTGCATTCTGGGACATGTGTTTGTCTTACCTGGGACAAAATTATGTGAAGCTCAACCTGCTCAGCCTCTTTATGTTCTATTTCATCTGTTCACAAAAAATAATCTAACCCAGTGCTGAAAACAAACAAATACTAGAGAAATTTTTTCTTTTCTTGTTGAGGTCTCTAGTCTCGTGTTTAGAGCCTAGGGGTGGGCATATATGGTAGACACGATTGACCGGTCGAAATTTGTCAACTGGTAGAGATTTCGGACTATCGTCTCTATATCGGTTATGCTCATGTGACGTTACTGTCCTAAAAGCTCAAAGCAAAAGCTTATCTTTTGCATGTGTTTTTAGGCACTGCGGTTTATAAACAGGGGATTTTAAACCGTTGAATCACAATTAGCAGCGAAAGACTTATTTCAGTATACATGCACACTCTCTGAGAGACGCACGTCATGAAGCCGCTGCTCATAGAGCGCGTGAGAACTGAACTGAGTGCTTTTTCCTGCCTTCTTGGGCTTGAATGGTTAAATACACATACCTATGTGTCAAAGTAAACATGTATTTGCAAGTAAACACAGTCATTTATGTCTTCAAGCTACAATATGTAACATTTTTGCTGTAAAATATCCAAAAACCACTAGGCCATTGCTAAATATTTTGTTCAGTTGGGTACTTACAATATCACAAATGTTCCCAAATATTTTTAAATTGTGAGAAAATTGCTATTTTTTTGCCCATACTCGTGACCGGAAAAGCGGAAATGGCGGCGACGGCGACTGTGGCATAATAATGCTCACGAGGCGTGTGTTGCGTTCATCTTATTAACAATCGCTCCTGCGGCCTTGCTCAGCTCCCACAACACTCCCAAAACTGCTCTGCTTCATACTACAGTAACGTTAATAATCGCATCCATGGACATGATTTCTGCCCGAGTCCTATCCCGATTCTTTTCCACCGGCTGTGAGGTAAAGACCACATGTCCCAAGATTCAGCGCTCAAACTTGGCGTCATCAAGCTACGCCTTTGTTTTGAATAGGTGACCTCTAGTGGACGGAAATGTTACATAGTGCACCTTTAAGTAAATGTAAACAGTTCAGAATGAACTGAGAAATTGAGAAAGATCAACGCATCAGTATATTGGATCCGTGCAGCAGTGGCATAGGCAGAAAGTTGATGATGGGTGGGCCTCCAATAGTGTGGGTGGGCTGGAATAATTTGCATTACCCCCTTAATTTGGAAGAAAAATCCACAGGACTGAAACATAGCTAAAAGTATTCCGTAGCCTATATGTTGGACCTTTTATTGTCTATTGTGTATATCGTTATTGTGAAATAAAATTACTCATGTATCATCATGATATAAAATTTTGGTCATATCGCAGAGAGCCCATATTTGATTCTGAGTGATGTTTTCCTGTTTAAACACCTGTATTAGGAAATTCTTAGTGATTTGAACAGACATGTAACCCTAACCCTAAGTATGAGCAATAGTAATAGTAATACTAGACAAAAACTACTAAGAAATACCCTTTCTTTGAAAGTGTCAAAGACCTGCATTTTGCTGTGGTTACTTTTTTGCATTGTAAAGTCACATCAGACAGGAATTCAATTTGATCCAGTTTGTCAGAAACTAGCAGGACATATGGATCAGGTCATTTTCTCTTGGTTTGTGAGAGAAACACACTGATGTTTCCAATTCAGACAGTAATAAAGTTTGCAGTTAGTGCCTGTAAATAATAAAATAACATTACAACCCCATAAAAACAATTATTGTCCAAATTGGGTTAGTCTTCATGATCATTGTTGGTGGTTTCATGTGATTTTGAGATGGTTACACCCACAAAGTGTTACATTTTTGCTGTCTGCCTGGATGGCAAGAATGCCAGATGGACAAATGTCTACATGGCAGATGAGTGAATGAAACCAAGTTGAAAACAATTGAAGGAAGAACCGGACGGACTGAATGAAGCATGCATGATGAAATTGCTCTCTTTTCATATGGCCTGTTTACTCAAGCAATTTAATAGAAGCTGGTCTTTGTGTTTCCTGGTTACAGTCGTGATCCCATAAACACACACACGCCCCCTCTGAGATAATGATAGACTGCACAGAGTCACTGAACACACTGTTTGACAGCAGCAGTTGTCTTGTGAATGGGATGGAGCTACTTGTGTGTTGACCTTTGACCCAGTTAAGACCAGTGATTATCAGGGCATGTCCTTCAGTGATGGCTATAAACAGCTTTTACAGGGCTGTGTGCTATTTATACACGTACACACACGTACAGTACTCACTATTTAAAGAGGCACAATTATGATTCTTTTCCAACTCTTTCCCAGCTGTTGTCTAACCTCTCTGAGATCAGGTCAGAACTCCTACACACCTGTGCTGTTGCTGTGTATAAAGCCGATGTTAATGAATTGAATCCGTAGATCATGAGCTCCATAAATCATCTTGGCTGCTTTCTTTTGCCTTTTTGTCCTTTCTCTTTCGCCATCTCGTCTGGTTTGCGGGTTCAGAGGGCACACACATGGCAAGAGAGAGGGAAAGGAGATAAGGACAGCGGGATACAAAATTAAGTGTGAGAGAAAAGTAAGAAAACCGAGATAGTGGGGTGAGAGAGGAAAACGTGTTAGAGAGAGAGAGAGAGATGGGGAGATTGGAAAGTGCTATGCCATCTCACTCACAAATACCCTCTTTCCTCACCATGGTAACAGTCCCTATCCGATCCTTGCAGGAACTCAAATTCCTGTTGTGAAGGATTATGACTGAAATGTAGCCTGACGTTGTCATACTCTAATTCTAGTCAGAATATGTGTCTGATACTGCTCCGTTGGGCTGTGATTATGGTGCGGTTTCAACCGAACCAGGAAAAAAAATGCCTCTGCACTAGGGCTGTAACGATTTGACCAAAAATAAAAACCTCGATTAATTGAACAGTTGACCTCGATTACGATTAATGAACGATTATTTTGCTTTTTTTTGCCCTAAAGGTGGATTTTTTTTTTTCTAATGAAAAAGTGCATTTGTTTGTGATTTTAAAATACTTGAAGGAAACGGTTCACTTTCAGCAGTTATTGTCTATGGGGCAGATTTCTGTTTGTTGTACATCAGATACAGATAAATTAACACTGTAGGCCTACATTACATTTATTTGAATGCATTAATGAGAGAGTGATTGTGTGTGTGAATTACTCTTACTGTCTCTATTCATTATGAAGCTGTGGTTTGTACTTACTTCAAAGGTATTCAAATAACGGTTGAGTTTCTAAGCTACTTTAGTGACTTTACTTTAGTCACAGGGCAGCGTTGATCCTGCGTTTCTGTGCTGCTCTGCGCGCGATCTTCACGTGATGTGCGAGCTTCTGTCTTGAGTGTTCGTTTGTCAATAAATCAGGCATTAGTTCAACATAATACACATCTGATGGTCGAAACTCGCTTTAATGTTCAAACTGACAGGGCTTAAACGACATACAAATGACAAAGCTTTGCGAGAACGCAGGTGAAAGAGGTCTGCCTTCAGGGCGCGCGCGTTGTCGCGTTTAAACGCATTTACTTGACAAACTTTACGAGCAAGAAAGTGAAAGCGGCTTCGGGGCTTGCGCGCGCCGTCTCTCTCTCTCTGTGTGTGTGTGTGTGTGTGTGTGTGTCAGCGCGTAGGCTATAAGAACAGCAATTAACTGACCTGTATAAACTGTGTAAAACATGCAGTTACTATAGTGATTCTGGGTATCTATAAACACAGATAACCTCCTGCATCTCTGTGTGCCTGCAAACTGCACTTGCTGTGACTGACGGGGCGGAGTCACGTGAAAACCGAAATAACCGACATGGGAAAAATACGTCGGTTAGAGGTTCTGAATGTCGGTTTCGGTTATTTTTCGATTAATCGTACAGCCCTACTCTGCACTCAATTGGATAGACCTACAACCAATCAGAGCAACGGAGTAAGTGACGTATGTTGAGCGACGCATAGTTGTCAACAGAACTCAACTGCACTCACGCTGGAAGAAGTAGAAGAAGAAGAGTTCACGATCACGATCTTTGCCGGTACTGTAAAAAGAATTTGTGTGCTTACCAACACAATCTTCATTTTAAAGGTGAATGCATATATGAACAAGTTCTCCTTTTAGTAAACAAATTCAACCCAAGCGCTCTTTGGTGACGTGGATGATTACGTCACTGTTGATCATCTGTCCATCATCGTATAAAGCCTGCCCTGACAATTTGATTGGTCCGAACCGAACAGCTCTGTTTCAAGCATAGTTGCTCCACAACGGATCAAGTCCAGACCAAACTTCCCGACCTCAAATATTGTGGGTGTGGCATCCAGGCTATCTGAAATGCACATGTAAGATATTAGATGAGAAAGAAGAAAATGACCTCAAGTCAGATAGGATTTCTCATCTTTCAGGATTTAAAAACAGCCATTTTTATGAAAGTGTTATGCGTTTTATGCCAATTATGCATGCATTAATATCAATTTAATTCCTGTGAATTTTTTTTTTTTAGCTAGTGATGGCATGAATTAAATAATACAACTTTGCTTAGGCAGAAATGGTTTATGGTTATCACAAGTCTCATACTAAAGCATGGAGGTTGATTTGTAGGTGTTATATGAGTAGCTTTGTTCCAAAGCCTAGATTGAGCTGCCCACCTAGACAGCATTTTAAGGCATCATATTCCACGAGTGCACCGTCTTTCTATATATAAAGTCTTTGGTTTTGGACTCATTCCTGATGCACTCTATTAAAGTATCTTCTTGTTAGCTTAACAACCATGCTAACACAACAATGCCTTGGAAGTTGCTGCTTATGTAGGTAGTAGACAGCAAGACTTGCTTGAAAGGTTTAAATGTTTTTTTTACTTGTTTGCTAGGCTTGTAAATGCATGTTTTTACAAACTGAGGGGTGAGGCAGCATTATTTTCTGTGGAAATTTACAACATCTCAAGCTTGAGCATGTAACCCACAATATTTCTAGAAAGAGATCATAACAGATATAGAAATGTTTACAGGAGAGAGAATATCCTGCATACTAGAAGTCAAATTATTATGGCATGTCAAATGGACAGGATGTCAAGCCCATGTGATTAGAGTGAGCTCAGTTTTGTGGCTGTAGGTCATATGCCCGGCATTAGTAAGGCCCCAGTCTATGAATACATAACCATTTATGAAATAAGCCTTAGGGATGAGACTGTCAGATGCTGAAGATACACTTATTAAAGTCACCATGAAATCAAAATTGACCATTCTTATTTTTTTAATGGAATATTGCAGTGTTTATTGTAAGTGATTTATCCATGCACATCATTATTATTATTTTTTTAATTCATGTGCCTCATAATCTATAATCAAAATAGCTTCCCATCCCTCTTGCAGTGACATCTCTTCTCTGATTATGTGTTTACTGGCTCGAGGACGGGACAACCTGTCACTCACATGAGACCCACCAATAGCAAACCACAACCATCCAATCAATTCCCCATTGACAAACTCAAACCCCACCTTTCATTTATTCTTGTTCCAGAAGCCGTTTTCCCCACAATAGGGAAGAAAAGACTATCGCAACTTCTGTTTCATGCCAACTTTAAACAGTAATATACACACTGATTTGATTTTACAAGAACAAACAAATCAAGTATTATGCAGGACTCATTCAGGTGTGCAAGTTACAACAAAATAGTTTCCCCCAGGGCGTGCAATTCAGCATAAAAGACTACTTAGAGTTATTGTTTAGTGCTTTAGGAAGAAAAATTACTTTAAATGGGAACGTGACATGTATAAGTAGGAGAATGTGACTGAATCGCCCCACACCCTTCCATCTGGATAGGGCATCAGGAGCAAGGCAGTGTCCGTTCTGTGGCGTGAGCTCTAAATAAACAGGGTGTGCCACCTTTAGCCAGATCCAGTCATCGGTCTCTTGCCTCTGGATCCCAAATGAATGGGGCTTTTCTTTTGCGCACACACACAAACACATTCTACTTTTCTTTTCTCATATTCTCACTCTTTTTGGTGTTGTGTTGTCCATGTTTCTTATTGGTCAGATATTGCGAGTTGTTTTTTGGCATGGACTTGCATAGCTCTTCTGATGATCTCACCGAGAGGAATTTTTGAGCTTGATTTCCTGTTCTGGACGTCTGAGTGTAACACAGCTTAAGCATTGCCCTCACAAACGGCCGCATTGAGTGGTGATACACTCCAGCCACGTCAGATGAGCGTCATGTGTTTCATAAATTCATTAGACTGCTGCTGGCTGTTGATCGAGATTTCATTCTGACCAGGGTGAAAGGGTTTGTATGTGGACGTTTCTAAGGAGCGTTGTTCTAGGTCAAGCTACTCCGTTTTCTGGAATGTTGGAATGTGTGCCAGGTAGGCAGTTCCTGTTGAAATGTGGTCAGGCCAGTTTGTTAGTCGTCAAGTGTCTCGTGTTGCACCTGATATACCTGAAACATTTGGGCACACCTTAGATAACTGTTGATAACTGAATGCATTCCTGGTACTCAACGTCAAGGTCATGGGTTTGATTAGGGAAGGCATGAACTTCTATATCTACCTGAAAACAATGGGAGTCACTTTGAATAAAGCATCTGCCAAATGCATAAATGTAAATGCTAAGGCACATTTAGATTTGATCTCCATTAATAATTCTTTCCTTGATTAACGTATTCCTTTTTCTCTCTCTGTTGTTTTCTGTAACCTGTAGAAGGACCCGGACTATCTGAAACTCTGGTTGGAGATCTTCATCGGCTCCTATGAGAGATGCCTGGATGTGGATTTCGAGAAACCGCCAAACAGGTAGACTTTACTGCAGTCCAGCTACGTTCATCCATCAATCTGATGCACTTAAACCTCATGAAGACCGATCAGGAATGGGGTTATTAGTTCACAGGTCCTTGTGACAAATCTTCAGCTTTTTCTAGAATATTTCTTGCATATCCAGATTGTAGACTGTTAGCATCAAGTCTTGTTTGTAGACTGTTAGCATCAAGTCTTGTCCACCTTATTCAGGCAGTTCACTGAGTAGTCCGTTTTGATAATGTGTAGTTTTACATCATGAATCACTTGGATTCCCTGAAATTGTGTAGAAGCAGAGACTGAATAGGGCAGAAATGTTCCTCTGGTACATACTATATGAATGGGAGAAATCATCGATACTGAAATATCTGAAATTATACCAATTCTCCTTTCTACAGTATTGCTACACCGATACCATCTGCACTCTCCTTTCCGACCGCCTGCGAGTTGAAATGCACCCGCCTCCTCTCACTCAGTCCGGTTAACCCTCTGAACGCGCCGGCGCGTTCTGCTAGATTTTTCCTCATGACAGCGTGTTAGTGTTGGTGTGACAGGTCTGAATTTCGCGTGGGATTGCACATACTCATTCCCGCAGATTTTGCGCTCACATCTGAAGCGCACACACATACCATAATAAAGCCGCCTCTGACATACAAGTGCAAAAATGAGCTCTTTTTCCCAGCTTATTAGTGGTCAAATACACACAAAAATAATGTCACAATGCCCATCTTGGTGAGTATTAACATAAACACAGTCGTAAACAGTTCAGGAAGAATGAGGAACAGTATTTTGATTCCATGCGTGCGTCAGGTCTTAAAGGGACAGCGGTCGGATAAACATGCCTCTCTATGTTGTTATAGTTATTCAAACTACAAAAAGACAAACGATTACTTACTGCTCTTGACTGATTATATGGATTAATATGGCTCCTTAATGGATTAATCTGTATTACATTTAAGATTATCCAATGTTATTTTAAATTTGTTTACTTAGATTTTTTATTCAGTTTCTTACCTGACTACCTACGTGAAAAAAGAAAGCATTCTATTTAATTTGTATCTTTATTCTATTGTATTCATTTGTGCTATTGTTAGTAATTTGTTTATTAGTTCTTATTTTATTACTGTTTACTCTAGGGGTGGGAATCTTAAGGCACTTAACGATTCGATCCGATTCCTATTCTGGGAGTAACGATCCGATTCCCAAAACGATTCTTAACATATATTTTTGGTAGTAATTATCCTGCTGTGCAAATACAGGAACTTCACATTTTAACCAAAATTGGAGCTAATATGCCTTTTGTTTTTAGTTAGACTATGTTTGACAGTATTGCCATATTAAAAATGATTATGAAGATTTCTTTCAATTCTTTTATTTTATTAACAAAGTTATATTCAAGATTAACAAGCTCTGAATGAAACATGGTAAGCCATACAATTGCAAAGAACAATCATTAAGAATGAAAAATTGTCACACTTAGTTGTAAATTGAGAACTGTTTAGTTTCTTTAGAACATTTGAACAAAAAATGTCTTTAAAAGCAAAAAAAAAAGTTTACTTTGGTTAGAAAC
The DNA here is from genome assembly GCA_023566225.1 of Romanogobio albipinnatus. Lineage (NCBI taxonomy): Eukaryota > Metazoa > Chordata > Actinopteri > Cypriniformes > Gobionidae > Romanogobio > Romanogobio albipinnatus. The sequence goes on along the minus strand of CM042250.1, from coordinate 46,952,499 downwards.
GGGTTCTGTTTTGGCCGGTGACCGCGCGCGCACGCACAGTGGTGAAGTGGCCGTTTGAATTGAACACAGAATCGATTCTGAATTTTTGAGAATAGATTCTGAATCGTTGGATAACGAATCGCGATGCATCAACCTTTTCTCCCTCCACCCCTAGTTTACTCGTCTTTTTTTATGCAATTTACCATTTGAAATCAAGCTTCCTTGTGCTGTGTGTAAGCTATTGCAACAAAATTACCCCATTGTAAAAAATACATTGAGTTAGCAAATATTTGTGAGATCAATGTTTATCTATGAAAAAAAGCTTAAAAGCTTTATCATATAAAGTGATCTCTTCAGAATATTTTTTTGATTGTTTAGACTTTCAATAGAAGGACAAAAAAATAAATAATATTAAAAATATCTATTTGACAGGATATGCTGCGTTTTTCCCCCCGTGCTATCGCAAAATGGTATCGAATATCGATACTTTTTTTAGGTATCGTATCGAAGTTAGAAATTCCAGTATCGTGACAACACTAATATGGCAGCTGTAGCCATGTGTGTCTGTGGATAATGAGCCATAGTTAACGGACGCCCTGCCATCATGGTCATGTTCTGATGCAAGTGAGTGGCAATACAGAGAATTCAGCCAGCCCAGACTTTGTGTGTGTGTGTGCACACATGAATGCATGGAAAAAATAAGAGGGGGGAACTAGATAAAAAAAAAAAGGGGGGGGGGTGGATAAGAGATTTACAGAAGGAGAGAAAGAAGGAGAGTGTTGAAGGATTTATGTGGCGGTAGTGCAGAGTGTGTGGCATGAGAAAATCACTCTGGCTCTCCCAGCTGTGGTCATGTGATCATGAAGTGCTTAGGCTGTCAGATGACATTACGTAATGCAGAGCAAGAGGAGAGCCAGGAACCGACAGACAGAGAGAGGGAGATTGGATTGTAATGGGTTTATTTGTCTCAGCGCTCTCTCTCCTTCACAGCTGTGCTGCTCTCGCACAGATCTGCTTCATTACTGTACAGTTCTCTCACACTTTCTGCTGCTGGAAGAACACACTCTTGTAGTGCAGTACTTGCCTTTAAAGTCGTGATTGCAAGGAGTAGTCTGATCAGATCATTAGACCATGTTTTACAAGAAAATATTTCAGTCGTTCTATTCTTCAGTCGGTCTGCAACAGCCGTGACCCGTCGAGGCATCGACTCCACTAGACCCCTGAAGGTGTGCTGTGGTATCTGGCACCAAGATGTTAGCAGCAGATCCTTTAAAGGGTTAGTTCACCCAAAAATGAAAACTAGCCCATGATTTACTCACCCTCAAGCCATCCTAGTTGTATATGACATTCTTCTTTCAGACCAACACAATCAGAGTTATATAAAAAAAATGTTCTGGCTCTTCCAAGCTTTATAATGGCAGTGAATGTTGTTTCATTTTTGAAGTCCATAAAAGGTCATCTATATCCATCATATAACTGCTCCACACGGTTCCGGGGGGGTAATAAAGGCCTTCTGAAGTGAAGCAATGCGTTTGTGTAAGACAAATATCCATATTTAAAACGTTATAAAGTAAGAAGTGTAGTGTCTTTGGCATTTTGCTTACACTACGTCTGACGACATTGCACACCATTTACGCTCGTCAGACGTAGCATTTTGAACTGCGGGAGGCAGTACACTTTTTTCCTGTAAGTTGAATACGGACGATGGTCTGCCGAAAGCAAGAAATTTTACTTTATACAGTTTTAAATATGGATATTTTTAATATGGTAATATCCACATAACTCTGATTGGGTTCGTCTGAAAGAAGAATGTCATATACACCTAGGATGGCTTGAGGGTGAGTAAATCATGGGCTATTTTTCATTTTTGGGTGAACTATCCCATAAGTCCTGTTAAGTTGTGAGGTGGGGCTGGGCCTCCATGGAACGGACTTGTTTGTTCAACACCTCAAACACGTTGTTGTGCTCCTCAAACCATTCCTGGATGAGGCCACAGTCACCAGGGAATACTGTTTCCATGAAAGGGTGTACAACAATGCTTAGGTAGGTGGTAAGTGTCAAAGTAACAACCACATGGATGGCACAAATTACAGTAGTTATGGCGTGAACGGAGTGTAAGCTTGTTGTTTTGGTTCAGGAGGAACTGTAAAAGGGACGGCTGTCTCGGTTGCGGTGTTTGCTGATTGATGTCTGTCTAACTCGTAGCATGACGTGTGATGTCTGCGCGAGAAGGTGCACAGAGGTATAAAAACACAAGTTGACAGGCAGATAGGACATTGTACCATTTTACCATTTTATGGTCCTACGCCTTCCACAGATGATATAAATACATATAAATAACTTGGTGATTGCTATAAGGATGTGAAGAGACTTTCAACTAGCATAACAAGAATTTTTAATAATGGTTTTGCATTGATAATGGTTTTGCAGGTTGGAGGAGACGCCCCCCGTCATGACGCTGCTGCCTGATAACATCCTGCAGGTGTTGCGTCTGCAGCTGCTGCAGTGTGTGCAGAAAGCGTCTGAGGGGCTGGAGCCCGAGCAGCAGATGTTAGCCCTCTTGCTCCTCAAGTTCCTCATCGTCATCTGCAGGTCAGACTCTGAGACGTCGCACCAGTGGCCTGATGGGAGAGAACTTTATGACTAAGAAAAAAAAACTATTACAGAAACAGATACGCATTATGTTTAGAAAGGCAAATAAACTAAAGAAAAATCATTTCAACAGTCTCTTATGAAAATATGAAGTGCATCGAATCTCAGTGAAAACAGAAACTGGACACTCGTGGTCCTGCTGAATGTTTCATGAGTTCTCCGAGCACCTGCTGCTGAAGGTTCATGTGTGGTTTCCACTTTCAGCGACACCTCGAGACTTTGCAGGGTCCGACAGTGCGATTGCTCGAATTGCAGCTGCTGCTCATTTACACACACACACACACACACACACACACACACACACACACACACACACACACACACACACACACACACACACACACACACACACACACACACACACACACACACACACACACACACACACATAGACTCCTTTATTTAGGAGCAAAGTAATTTATATTGTTACAAAAGTACTCATTGAACTTTCTCTTCATCAAAGAATCCTGTATCATGGTTTCTACAAAAATATGAAGCAGCAACATTGATAATAATAAACAGAAATATTTATTCAGCAGCAAATCATCATATTAGAATGATTTCTGAAGGATCATGTGACACTGAAGACGCTGAAAATGTAGCTTTGATCACAGGAATAAATTATATTTTTTACAATATATTAAAAATAGAAAACAGTTATTTTAAATTGTAATAATATTTCACAATTTTACTGTTTTTACTGTATTTTTGATCCAATAAACGCAGCCTTGGTGAGCAGAAGAGACTTCTTTCAAAAACATTAAGCAATCTTATGGACTCAAACTTATGAACGATAGTGCAGCTCCTGGGGCAAATTTGTCATCTTCTGCAAACATTTCACATGCATCCAATGTTGTTGTAATTTGTCCACACACACACACACACACACACACACACACACACACACACACACACACACACACACACACACACACACACACACACACACACACACACACACACACACACGCACACGCACACGCACACACGCACACACACCCACACCAGTCAGTGTGTGATGTATGATCGTAGGGGTGGCAGGGGAATCTCTCTGACAGCTAGAACTAATGGTCCTGTCATACAGCGTTCTATCCAATACAGCTTACACACACACACACACACACACACACACACACACACACACACACACACACACACACACACACACACACACACACACACACACACACACACACACACACAGTTTCTCCACACTGACAGCTATGTGATCTGTTTGACAGGAACCTGTCAAATGTGGAGGAGATCGGCACCTGTTCCTACATAAACCACATCATCACCATGACGACGCTTTATATCCAACAGGTCTGACACTCCCTCTAAAACCAAGCTTTGTGTTTATACATTCTTCCATTTCTTTTTTTCTTACTGTGACCATTCTTTGATGGTCAAACTGCCCTATGTTTCATTTTCCTGTCTTTTTTCCCCTTTCCATTTATTTCCTCTTCCTTTTCCTCTTCTCTTTTTTCTCCCTTTCCTTTTACTTTCTTTTTTCTCGCCCCTTTCCTCTCCTCTTCCTTATTTTATTTCTCTGTGTTCATATTTTCTTTTCAATTTCTCTCTCTCAGTTCTTGTCCTTTCTGTTTCCTCTTCCCTTTCCTCTCTTTTTCATCCTTTTCCTGTCCTTTCCTGTTCCATTTTCCTTTTCCCATTCCTCTATTCTTACATTCTCCTGTCATTTCTACTTCCTTTTCCCCCCTTTCCTTTCCCTTTCCTTTTCTTTTTTGCCCTTTTTCTTTCCTTTTCTCTCCTCTTCTTTTTCCCGTTTTTCATTTTCTCTCTATTCCTCTACCATTTTCTTTCGTCTTTCTTTTCTTCTCCATTTCCTTTCCTTTTCTTCTCCATTTCCTTTCCTTTCCTTTCCTTTCCTTTCCTTTCCTTTCCTTTCCTTTCCTTTCTTTCCTTTCCTTTCCTTTCCTCATTCTGTTTCCTAATTTCTTACTTTTTTGCCCTTTTCCTGTTTTCATCTTTCTGTTCCTTTCCATTTCTGTTTCATTTTCCTCTTTTCTCCTTTCTCTCATTTTCTCTTCCTCTCCATCTACCTTTTCTTATTCCTTATTATGTCTATGTATTCCTTTACCATTTTCTTTTGTCTTTTTTCCTCTCCATTTCCTCTTCCCTTTCCTCTTCCTCATTTCTTCTTTTTTGTTGTCTGTTTCCTCTTCCTCTTCCCCTACCTTTACTCTTTCCTGTCCTCTTCTTTTCCTTTTCCTCTTCCTTTTCCAGTTTTCATCTTTCTCTTCCTGTCCTTTTAATTTTTCTCTTTCCTTTTTCTCTCATTTTCTCTTCATCTCCATCTGCCTTGTCTTCTTCCTTATTCTTTCTCTGTATTCCTCTACCATTTTCTTTCATCTTTCTTTTCCTCTTCCTCATTTCTTCCTTTTTTTTTTGTCATTTCTGTTTCCACTTCCCTTTCCTCTTCTTTTTTGCCCCTTTCCGGTCCTCTTCTTTTCCCTTTCCCTTACTTTCTTCTTCTCCTCTTCCTTCCCTTTTCATTTTCCCTTTTTCCTCTAATTTCTTCTTCCTTTTCCTCTTCCTCAGTAATAAAGTAAATTAACATTTCTTTCTATTTAGCTGAAGAGTAAGACGAAAGAGAAGGAGCTGGCTGATCAGACACAAGCCGAGGAGTTTGTCCGTCACGCTTTGGCCTTCTGTGAGAGTCTGTATGATCCTTATCACAACTGGAGGCATCGTATTCACGGGTGAGATATGCAACCAATGCCTCAATTGTTAATCCCTTTGTGCAAGCATGCACTAATCCAGAAGTTTCCTCATACACTCTAAATAGGGCCTTATTAGGTGGCTAATCTGTAGAATAAACCAGTTTTGTTTGGAGAGCTGGAATGTGTGAAATAGCTGTGTCGTGTCAATGTTAAATGAAAATCATTTACTGAAAATGTAAATCATTTACTTTCTTAATATACATTCCTGGTCCTTTTGTGAATGATTCGTTATTTTAAAGAAAAAAAAGGTAATTTTCTTTTATCAAAATATTTTATCTTTTCACTTCTGAAATAACTTCCCTTAGAAATACATCACATTGTCTGCAGTAAAATGCTTTGTAAATGTTGTCGCTTCAGTTATTCGATGCTACAATAAGGACATGCCAGTGAAGAATCTGTATGTGAGGGTTTATTTTACAAGTCATGGTATGTTGCTATTTGTGCTGTGTGCTAACCAAAAACACTCAGTCAGAGGCAGTTCCCTGTTATTCAGTAACATGACCCACACATATACAGACAAGCGTCGAATAGGGCAACACCTATACAGTGAAAAACACAGCTGTGTTTGACCAATAAACAAATGTAGTCTAGTCTGGTTCTGCAAGTTCTGTGAAGAGCTTTTCTCCTTCCACTCTGTGTGTGTGTGTGCGTGCGTGCGTGCGTGCGTGCGTGCGTGCGTGTGTGAGTGTGTGTGTGTGTTTCAAAGGTTATTTGAGGGAAGGTGACATGGCTGGAGAAATTAACCTGGGTTCTTGGTGCACTTGCCACTGAAAGCAGCAAAATGCACCTGTACTGAATTATTAATTTATGTTATCTAACATGTTATATCTGTCATAATGTCTTATTAATTATTTAAAGTATATTATGATTCCAACTAATCTATGTTTATATTATAAAAATATTAAAATAATCCAATTTAATCTATGTCAGGGTTTCCCAAACCCCTGGAGGTATTTATTTTAAAATAAAAGCAAAATAAAACACAAAACATATGTTTACCCGCATGACCATTATCTGACTTCAGAGAACATGCAAATGTGTTGTTCAATTATAGAAATATATTACCTTAAAATCTCAGGAGGGACTGCAAGTAAATATTTTAGATAAAAGGGGTTCAGCTGACAAAAAGGATTGGGAATCAATCTTTGCTCTATGGCATGATTCATGATTGTGATATTATATTGTCACTAAGTGAAGTGTGAGTAATGGGTCTGTTTATCTGGTTTGTGTTTGTTTGCTCGCTCTTGCAGACAGCAGCTCAGTACTGTGGAAAGAAGCAGACAGAAATTTAAAGCTGCACCGCTCACTGTAGAGTTTGTGCCCTTCTTCTACCGTAAGTCTATCTCTTTGGATGAACCCTGTGGGGCTTGTGGTTTGTTTATTTACTGATCAAATCTGCTGTTTTATCATTTGGCCTTCAGGGATGGCACATAACCAGCGCTCTCTAAACAAAGTGGTCTCAGTGTGTTCTATCCTCACACTGGTTATCTGTATGTTAACGGTTGAAACCAGAGACATGAAGTGTCACTCTGTTGCTGACACTACCTGTGCGTTAATGCAGTCAATACTTTGCTTTCAGTTTGTAGCACTGAGGAATGTACAGGGAGTGCAGAATTATTAGGCAAGTTGTATTTTTGAGGATTCATTTTACAACATTAATAATTAAACAACAACCATGTTGTCAATGAACACAAAAAACTCATTAATATCTATGGAACATATGGATATATGGAAGTGGTTTTTAGTTTTAGCTATTTTAGGGGGATATCTGTGTGTGCAGGTGACTATTACTGTGCATAATTATTAGGCAACTTAACAAAAAACAAATTTATACCCATTTCAATTATTTATTTTTACCAGTGAAACCAATATAACATCTCAACATTCACAAATATACATTTCTGACATTCAAAAACCAAACAAAAACAAATCAGTGACCAATATAGCCACCTTTCTTTGCAAGGACACTCAAAAGCCTGCCATCCATGGATTCTGTCAGTGTTTTGATCTGTTCACCATCAACATTGCGTGCAGCAGCAACCACAGCCTCCCAGACACTGTTCAGAGAGGTGTACTGTTTTCCCTCCTTGTAAATCGCACATTTGATGATGGACCACAGGTTCTCAATGGGGTTCAGATCAGGTGAACAAGGAGGCCATATCATTAGATTTTCTTCTTTTATACCCTTTCTTGCCAGCCACGCTGTGGAGTACTTGGACGCGTGTGATGGAGCATTGTCCTGCATGAAAATCATGTTTTTCTTGAAGGATGCAGACTTCTTCCTGTACCACTGCTTGAAGAAGGTGTCTTCCAGAAACTGGCAGTAGGACTGGGAGTTGAGCTTGACTCCATCCTCAACCCGAAAAGGCCCCACAAGCTCATCTTTGATGATACCAGCCCAAACCAGTACTCCACCTCCACCTTGCTGGCGTCTGAGTCGGACTGGAGCTCTCTGCCCTTTACCAATCCAGCCACGGGCCCATCCATCTGGCCCATCAAGACTCACTCTCATTTCATCAGTCCATAAAACCTTAGAAAAATCAGTCTCGAGATATTTCTTGGCCCAGTCTTGACGTTTCAGCTTGTGTATCTTGTTCAGTGGTGGTCGACTTTCTGCCTTTCTTACCTTGGCCATGTCTCTGAGTATTGCACACCTTGTGCTTTTGGGCACTCCAGTGATGTTGCAGCTCTGAAATATGGCCAAACTGGTGGCAAGTGGCATCTTGGCAGCTGCACGCTTGACTTTTCTCAGTTCACGGGCAGTTATTTTGCGCCTTGGTTTTTCCACACGCTTCTTGCGACCCTGTTGACTATTTTGAATGAAACGCTTGATTGTTCGATGATCACGCTTCAGAAGCTTGGCTATTTTAAGACTGCTGCATCCCTCTGCAATATTTCTCACTATTTTTGACTTTTCTGAGCCTGTCAAGTCCTTCTTTTGACCCATTTTGCCAAAGGAAAGGAAGTTGCCTAATAATTATGCACACCTGATATAGGGTGTTGATGTCATTAGACCACACCCCTTCTCATTACAGAGATGCACATCACCTAATATGCTTAATTGGTAGTAGGCTTTCCAGCCTATACAGCTTGGAGTAAGACAACATGCATAACGAGGATGATGTGGTCAAAATACTCATTTGCCTAATAATTCTGCACTCCCTGTATGAACAGGTGTAACAGGAGGATGCATACAAGAAAATAATTCAGCATGTTGTTTTCGTTGCCATTTGTCATTTGCATAAAAAGCAGACACCTCTTCATTCATGTGTGTGTGTGTGTTTCAGAATGTTTTCAGGAGAGTGAGCACCTGAAGGACAGTCTTAAATGTTGCCTTTTGCACCTGTTTGGAGCCATCGTCGCGGGTGGACAGGTGAGCTCATATCCACAGGTGTATGCCACTGCAACAAAAGAATAGTGTTGAAATTTTAGATAAAATGATGAAGTGACATCAGTTATGGTGGTAAAATGTAATTTCCACCAATCAAAATTTGGTATGCAAATAAATATACAAAAGAATTTTTGCAATTCTGTATCTGAATAATTGCAAGTAAGATGATAATTTAGTACAGGCTTTTACAGTTAAAATTACAATCAAACGGTATTATGGTTGGGAATCGAAAAAATCAATTCCAGTTCTGGAATCGGATACTTAAGGTCAGGAATCGGATACTTGTTATAAAATTAAAATTTCAATTCCTCTTATCAATTACTTTGTATGCATTTTAATATGACTTTAAACCATTCAAGTGCAAGAAGACCCGCACACATTTTTTTTTGTGCTGCACAGAAAATATTATTTTAATGTGACTCTTTATACCATTCATGCACAAGAAGACGTTTTGGATGTGTGCGCATCACAGAAAACAATGTGCGGCTGTTTTCTGTGATGTGCACACATCCAAAACTTGCGCACAGAAAGCCACCTCTCATACTGTATAGTGCGCGAGACTGAACGGTGTTCTCTTCTGCGAGAACTACAGCCAGTTATGTTTAAAGTGAACATAAACAGTAGGGGTGTAACGGTACACTTATTTGTACTGAACCGTTTTGTTACAGGGCTTTCGGTACGGTGCACGTGTGTACCGAACGGTTCCGAATGCAATCTTTAACAGTTAACAGTCGGCTTGTTTTAAGCGTGGAACACACTTTAATTCCCACATGAACATATTAAGTACTCAGTCCATTTTATCATGAAATTCAAATGATAAATGCCATTTTGACGCTCTTTAATGTGATGTGTGACTGATCACTGTATAGGGCAATAATGACATCTGATCATTAGTGCGGCACGCGAGTGAACGCGATCATCTCTTCCTAAAAAATAAACATGAATTAATATCTTAAGGTATGTTGAGGATACATTACAACTTACTGAAACGTGTCATATGTGGTGTAATCGCTCGATCAGTGTTTCAACCGCGGAAAGACGGCAATAAAACAGCTTGTAAACAATGTCACGCAGCGTCACATTTACCTCAGAAGTCATACAGTGTCCACAGCTGTTAGTTCACTAGAGAAATTAACTCTTTCGTAAATATGCACTTTATTAGCCTATATATATATTATATTCTTTAACTTGTTAGTGATGTCTTGATTATTTAAAGTATGTTTAAATAAATCTGATTATATTTCAACAATTAATTGAAAAAAAAACATAATTTTATAATTAGATTTAGTTAATGCAAAAACTGCCTTATGTGAAGTTTACATGTTTGCATACAATATGTTATTTGAGTGTTGGTTATTATATCTAAAAATAAATAGCAACTGAATTTAGGCTAATAGTTTGGGCTCTCTTAACTTTTAATATTATAGTAATGTGCAAGTAAGGGCTCCCTATATAGTTTACAGCATTATCTTTAAGAAACTGTTAGTTACAATTTAATTAATTTAAGGACAGACACATTTTCTTTCAGTAAACCACTGTTTAATAAAAATAAATTAAAAGCAATTTTGTAAAACTGCTCTACCGAACCCGTACCGAACCGTGACTTCAAAACTGAGGTACGTACCGAACCGTCAGTTTTGTGTACTGTTACGCCCCTAGTAAACAGTTGAAAAAGAAAAAGCATTATGGTATATTTGATCCGTGCAGCTCTTAAAGTGACAGCAGCCTAATATTCCTGCTGCCATCTCTATAATAACGTTAATCAAACAACAAAAGACAGAGAAAATTCACTCACTGTTCTTGACTGACTAACTTTTGTAACTATATTTGTCATGTATATTTTATTTATGAAGTGCTGTGTTATTTTACATTTGTTTACATTTTCTGAATACCTGAAAATCTTAAAACAATGTTCATTTCATTCATATCTTTGTTCATTTGTATTTGTATACCATAGGCAGAAGTTTCTTGTGCTCTTTAGCCTGTTGTTTTGTGTTCATGGTATTCAGCTAATGAAATGTTTTGCAATAGGATATAAATGTGAAATGTGAAAAGAAAAAAAAAAAGTAAATACCTTATTGGAATCTATAAGAATTGGAATCGATGAGAAGAATCTGAATCACTCAAATTAAAATGATACACAACCCTAAACGGGATACAAAAAAAGACACTTCCTAATTCTGTTTTTGGTGTCTCTTTTAATATCTCGTTTGTCTCAACAGCGAAATGCTCTTCTGGCCATCTCGCCGGCCACAATGGAGGTGCTGATGGGAGTGTTGGGTTCAGGTGAGTGTCTGAGCGGAGGTGGAGATGGGGAGGATTGGGACAGTGAGGCTCCAGACAGGAAGGCCCTGTTGACGCTGGGCTGTTTGAGGGAGGTGGTACACCGGCTCCTGGCCAGCAGCTCCGATCAGAGACAGGTGGAGATCAGCTCTGTGCTGGAGAGCTACTTCAAGCTGCTGAACTCAGACCCCGCCGCCACGGCGCAGGTCAAAGGTCATCCAACGCCGCCTCACTCTCGGCACTGGGAGAGCCGCTTTGTGGCGTTACAGGTGAACATGCTTGGTGAGTAGATCGGTCTCTCGTGTTGTGTTCTTAAAAGAGCACCTGTTATGCTTTTTACATTTCCAACTTTCCTTAGAGTGGAATGTTGCTGTTTGAGCATGAGAAAGTTACAAAGTCACTCCAAAGAGAGTTATTCTCTTATCAGTGCACAGTTTCTGAACTCCTTGAAATGCCTACTTTGTAGTCTTGAGTTTTCTTTCGGGAACAAACATGTCAGAATATTCCTCATTGAGGTGAGGGGTGAGGCCTGGTTGAGTTAGTTATTAGTGTGTACTCAAGATATTGTAAAGTGTTTTGGTCGATCAGATCACAAGTAGATGAGGTAGACATGAGGTAGACACAATTTACACCTGGTGTTTAAATCTGTCTCTTTTGTCCACTTTCAACCACTTCTGTCCTGATGTCTTCGAGGGGAGGGTCTATTTGGTTGATGCTCTGACACCCGCAAGACCACGCCGGCTGTGAGTCTGTGTTAGAAATCAGGAGTGATGAGAGAACATTGTGCTTGGTGCGTTTTTCATCTTCAAACCAAATTTGGTTCTTCAGCTTCATCCTGTCTGGCTAGCGTGCTTCCCATAAAGTTTTCACGTTAGGTTAGTTAGGTGCATTTTCTACTACCCCTGGAAGTGGTCAAAAGTGGACAAGCTCGACACTTTTTAGACCGTTTACACCTGTATTTAGCGTCATCCACTTGTGAGCCAATCGACCAAAATGCATCGTAATACCAGCTGCAAACACGGCCATAGATACTAAAGGAACTAAACAGAGCATTAGTGGCAGACTGGGAAAAGAGGTGCTGCAACAATGTGAGTTATGTAAAAAAGAATGTGTCATTTGAACATTTCAAGCATAAAAAACTATTCTAGTAGACCCCAAAAACAAATTCAAGACTTCCTCTTTTAATGGTCTGCTGTGTTGACCACAGTGCTGTTCTGAAACCTGTTCTCCATTTCACTCAGAAACCATTCAGGATATGTTTGAGTGCACCGACCGACCAGTACTGCAGGCCATTTTTCTCAACAGTAACTGCTTCGAGCATCTGACCCGACTCCTGCAGAACAGTAAGGTGAGCTCCTCTTACAACACTACACTACATTACACTGCAGGATTTCGGGTTTACTCAGTTCTGAGTCAAAATAGAGCTCAACAATGACTTTGTCAGGTCCCTTTGTTGAAACTTTTGTTGCCATTTCAGAAAAATCTTCAGTAAAGAGTCTTGAAACCTTCTAAACCACTCCGAGAAGAATCAATATTTGATTCAAAGCAAAAAAGTATTTGAAAATCAGAAAAAAGGCCTGTGGGAAAAAAAAAGACTTTGTACCATATTTGCTGGCTAACATTACCTATAATGCAGTTCAAAAGTTTCACCTCAGAAAGATTGTTTTTTAAAGAAATTAATACTTTTATTTAGCAAGGATGCATTAAATTGATAAAAAAGACGGTAAAGACATTTATAATATTAAGATTTCAAATAAATTCTGTTATTTTGAACTTTCTATTAATCAAAGAATCTTGAAAAAAGAAATGTATTGCAGTTTCTGCAACATATTAGAATGATTTTTGAAGGATCATTTGACACTGAAGACTGGAAATTTCAGCTTCGCATCACAGGAATAAATTACATTTTAAATTATATTTGAATAGATTACAGGTCAATTGAAATGGAAAAATGCCTTGGTGAGCAGAAGAGACTTCTTTCAAAAACATTACAAAACGCGACTTTACGCAACGAAAAACAATAATATGCATCCTTTAGGTTTACAGTAAATATGGCACTAAGGTGTACTTTTTCAACAGTGTAAGAATTCAGCAATTAAATGTGATGCTTTAAACACGAAGTTAACAACCGTAAAGATCATGGTAGGTCTGATATGAGAGACTGATATATTATCTCTAAAAGAAGTTGTCTTTGAATGGGATTTTCCCAGAACCCAACCGTTGAGCTCTATTGACAGTCCAGGACTTTTCCAGGATGTTGATGATGAATATCTGACCTTCATTACAGTGTTTGAGAGGAATGTCCCTCTGTTTGAGTGTGTTTTAGATCCTGTCAGAATCTAAAGATGTATTGTTCATTGTCGTTTAACTGACTGTGTTCAGTTGCAGGGTTTTCTTTGTGTGTTTATGCAAATGAGAGAATTTGTCTCGCCAATCAGTTTCTCGTGTAAATGTTTACAATCCTGTCTTTGGTTTTCTTTGCCTTAAAGAATAGAATGCTGTGTGCAAAAGGGTGTTTCAACTGTCTTTTTAGTATGTTGCTCCAATATGTCTTTCTGTGCTTATATAGTTACTACTTTACAGCATGTACACGTATCTAAACTGCAGCACTGACTTCTATCCATGCATGTTTCTGTCCTTTAGAGACGGAACACTTAGGCACTTAGGGTCATGACCCTTGAGCTCCTAGCTTTTAACCTTAACCCTTTGCCCTTTCCTCTCATCTGACCGTCTGTGCTTGCTGCGTTCGGCTACGATCGGCAGCTGGTTAACGCTAGGTGCACAGCTGCAGAAAAGGACCAGAAAGATTTAACCAACAGGTTACTGACAGGAGAGAGTGAGATTCAGGTACCGCCCACCTGCTTCCTGTCACTTCCGCTCACCATGACCCCCTCCCGCCGCCTACACGACCACTCCAGGACAAGACCGCACCCCTCTCTCTTGCTTACCTGAGCAGGGTTACTATGAGTCAAAAAGTCACATATAAACTTGCAGGGGTGGGTGATATACTGGTTGAAACAAGCAGATTATTACACATGCAGCATATAATTCTAAACAAGCATGAAAAATGTCATGGAAATCGGGCATTAGATTATACATTTATAATCACATTTTATCAAAAGAAAAAAGAAAAAACTATGGCAAAAATTATGGTATGATTAATGTGTGAAATTGTATAGACTTAAGATGGAAAATGTACTTTGAAACCAAAAACAGACACTTTAAAAATGAAAGTGAACCAATTACTGGTCCTCTGCTGCCACCTACTGGTTAAAATAGTAATTTTGTCATACTACGCACTAATATTCTTCTATAATTCACATTTAGACTTTATAAAGTCACTTTGTCAGTTTATCACTTCATTTCACCTGAGCTCTGTTTTGGTTAATTTAGTGCTTTAAAGGCATTAAATGCAAAATGCCTTAAATGCTTAAAGGCCTTAAATGCTTGAACCCCGATAAATGCTTCTCGCAGCTTTAATTATTATTATTATTATAAATGTTTTTAATTTCTTGGAATATACATGATTAAGTAGTGGTTAACTGTGGTTTTAAATATACTGTTTTTAAATATACAATATCAATCTAAAGTTGACTATGGCTGATGCAAAATAAAATAATATAGATATAAAGTTATTTTAAATTATTTTTGTATTATATGATATAAATACTAAAAAATATTTTAAACATTTAACTAAAACGGTATATATAAAAAGTAGACTGTGGCTGTAAATAAAATACTGTATAAATATAAAATAATTTAAAAAATCCTATTTAAAATATAAATAATAATAAATATATATATATTATAAAATGTATAATATATTATAAACAATCCAATTTAATAATGGGAAATAAAATGTTTAATAAATCTTATTTCTAATGTAAGTTTAAATAATAAGCAATATATTATAAAGTATATAATATAATTTATATAAATAGCTGAAATTAAAACCTACTTTTAGAGTACTCCAAAAAATGTGTGTGTGTGTGTGTGTGTGTATGTGATATATCAACCAAAATGTTTGTGAATCACATAATAAATGTAATATTCAAAAGTAAATTTTTGCTTGTATTACCCACCCGTACTTGCATGCATTTTTCACACTATGGTCTGACAACACACAGTGTCACACCCAAATCTATTGCCACCATACAGTAAGTGGTCAGCCCTGTTTCATAAGCCATTCAATACTGCCTTGTTTGGCTATCAAAACAACTATGTACAAGTCCAATTCTGCATTTAAATTTCTGTGAATGTGGAATCTTGTAATGGAGTGGTCTTTGGTTTATTTACTCAAGTCATGCTTTCAATAATCATCTCATTCTATTTATTTTGCTTTGCTTGTTTCCATCCCGTTCCCCTTTCGACCTTTCCTCTGGTGGTATGGTAACAGGGTTGGAATGCTGTGACCTCAGCAGCCTTGTGTTGCCCGTGGAGATTATCGGCCTATAGTTGTGTGTGCTTAACGCTGTATAGAAGGACCTCCTTGATTTCATGTCTTATTCTGTTTATTGTTGCTCAGTGCTTGTCACTCTCCAGCCGGTCTTTGCCGTATTCTTATCTATTTTGAACTAGCCAATTGCAATGACAGATAGAGCATCACACGCTTCTTGCTATCAGCCAATCAGGAGTCTCATGACAAGGCGTGGCTGGACAGAGTTCTTTTGGGTTGTGGAGGGGTTATGATGTCTGTGTATGTGTATATGAATTATGTGTGTGTGTGTAGTTGGTGTTGGGGAGTTTTAGTTTCAGATCTGAGCACTGACGATCTGATGTCATGTTTATCAGAGGCTCAGAACTCAAACAGTTTCACTGTGGTAATCAACATGCATTTAAATTTTCACCCGCAATGCCGATTCTATTCCTGCCTGTTCATGTAAGCATGGTTCTGTTGTTGCATTGTAGTGATGAATAAAGCTCCTCATCATAGCTTTTCATTCATTATTTGCATGGCAAAGTGAACAGACAGGGCAGGAATAGAAAAGGCCACACGGAACACTGTACTAAGTCTTCAGCCATTGGCTGTATCTCTTGATTGACTGTGTTTTCCTCCAATCAGGTGTTCCAAGGGAGGCTCGACTCTCTTGCCGTGGCAACAATCAAAACCCTTTCGACAGTGATGCACAAGTCACCTGCTGCAAAGGTTTGTTATAATAGAATTCCAACATATGACAAATATACATATTTCTATATACACTACCATTCAAAGTTTTGGATGTGCTGCTCATTAAACATATTTCTGATTATTATCAATGTTAAATTGAGATTTCTTTTAACATTACAAACCCTTTGTAATAATTTTGGGGGTTTTTTATATAAAAAAAATATTTTCTGTCACTTTTGATCTATTTAATGCATCCTTGCTGAATAAAATCAATTTCTTTAAAATTCCCAAACTTTTTTTGTATGGTAGTGTAGTTATGCATAATTAACAGCAGTAGTATAACTTGGACCTTTAGGACAGGATTTCCATGATCATGATCATGTCATTAATGTAGTGAATATATATATTTTTTCTGTTATAGATCAAAGATTAATAACCAATAGGAATCTTTATTTGATTCGTATTTGATCCCATTGGATTGGTTCCAAATTATGACAGAAAGGTTATTCTTATTCTTTCAGAATATGTTACATTTACATTTACATTTACATTTATGCATTTGGCAGACGCTTTTATCCAAAGCGACTTACATTGCATTCAAGGCACACATTTTACATTTTTGTCAATTCTTGCTTTCCCTGGGAATCGAACCCATGACCTTGGCGTTGCTAGCGCCATGCTCTACTGTTTGAGCTACAGGAAAGCTGTTGACTAGGGAAGGAGTTCTTGAACAAATGAATTTGAACTAATCAGCAACTAATTTAAACTTATAAAATAATAAATACAAATGTTTTTGTCCTTGTAGGAAGTGTTTAAGGAGCGAATTGGCTACACTCACCTGTATGAAGTGTTGGTGTCATTGGGTCAGCCATCCAGACACCTGCTGAAGGAACTCATGAATATGGTAAGATGAAACTTCCTGTTCCCTGTTGAGTCCGTCACATGATGTTATCGGCCCCTTTCTTTCTCATCAAGTCTAGTAACCTTCATATACCGCTTATTTACATTTATGCATTTAGCAGAAAGTTTATACAATACCGCTTATACAATACGGATTGTTTCTAAACAGCTTCACGGTAATAAAAAGGGAAATAACACAAACTTCATCAAATATGAGACGCATTCAAATTCTGCTGTAAAGCAGCTCGACAGAAGTAGTTGTTATTCAGCTCGAATCAGTTGTGTTGAGTCAGATCAGTTCAATAACTGTAAAATGCATCAATTTTTTTAAAAGTTGAATTCAGCTGTAAAACAGCTCTACAGAAGAAAATAATGTTGTTATTCAGCTCGAGTCAGTTCAGTTCAATAACAGTGTCGATGTGGCAAAATTCACCAGTCACCAGAAATTTTTTTAATACAGTTATGAAGCAGCCCTACAAAGACAATAGTGTCATTATGCCAAGCTCACTTCAGATCAATGCCAATTCATTTCAGTTCAATAACATTGTCAATGTTGCATAGTTCATCAGTTATGAAACAAATTCGATTGCAGCTTTACAGAAGACAATAGTATCATCAGACTGTTTACATATGACTCGAGTGATCTGACTATTTACACCTTTGATGTCTTTAAATTCACCTTGGATACAAGGGCGTAAATTTCATCTAACAGTTGCGGGGGACAGTAAACAAAAAATATCTCAAGAGCAATTTTCGAAGGGGACACAAATAATACAGCCAAAATTGTTCTTGTAAGGATATGTGTGGCATTTTTCTGAAAAATTATCTTTTGTCCGTTTTTCTTTTCTCTGCCCTTTTCTCTGGCCAACAACACAAAGCAATAGTTGTTTAAATATGAGTTATCATAGGGTCACCACACGGTAATATAATGCTATATTATATAATTGCTTCTTCCACATATCATTGAGCAAAACCCAACAGAGCGGGAAATCTACATTAGCCTAATATCAGTTCACACACAATGTTAGTTGTAGTGGGTGACTTACAACAAAGCTACCAAACAATAATCACTAAAATATCGGATGTATGGGAAAATACATCTGTATCATAATTTTTTGTCATTGCTAATTTATTAATAACTCGGCATCGTCTGTATTAAAGACAAAAAAAAAACTTCATCCGATGTTTAAAGTGAATAAAATAGCCTTAACAGTCCTTAAGGGAGTTCCATAACTACTGAAGAACTTTGTACTCTCCCATCGGAGTGACCTCTGGACTTGTGTGTGTCGGTGAGGTGTGTGATGGACCAAACCACTGTGAGGCAAGAGAGGGGGGACTCAAAATGTTTCTAGACTTAAAACGCATTTTTTTCCCTGTTTGCGTTTTTGCGTTAAGTATACACTCACCTTAAGGATTATTAGGAACACCTGTTCAATTTCTCATTAATGCAATTATCTAATCAACCAATCACATGGCAGTTGCTTCAATGCATTTAGGGGTGTGGTCCTGGTCAAGACAATCTCTTGAACTCCAAACTGAATGTCAGAATGGGACAGAAAGGTGATTTAAGCAATTTTGAGTGTGGCATGGTTGTTGGTGTCAGACGGGCCGGTCTGAGTATTTCACAATCTGCTCAGTTACTGGGATTTTCACGCACAACCATTTCTAGGGTTTACAAAGAATGGTGTGAAAAGGGAAAAACATCCAGTATGCGGCAGTCCTGTGGGCGAAAATGCCTTGTTGATGCTAGAGGTCAGAGGAGAATGGGCCGACTGATTCAAGCTGATAGAAGAGCAACTTTGACTGAAATAACCACTCGTTACAACCGAGGTATGCAGCAAAGCATTTGTGAAGCCACAACACGCACAACCTTGAGGCGGATGGGCTACAACAGCAGAAGACCCCACCGGGTACCACTCATCTCCACTACAAATAGGAAAAAGAGGCTACAATTTGCACAAGCTCACCAAAATTGGACAGTTGAAGACTGGAAAAATGTTGCCTGGTCTGATGAGTCTTGATTTCTGTTGAGACATTCAGATGGTAGAGTCAGAATTTGGCATAAACAGAATGAGAACATGGATCCATCATGCCTTGTTACCACTGTGCAGGCTGGTGGTGGTGGTGTAATGGTGTGGGGGATGTTTTCTTGGCACACTTTAGGCCCCTTAGTGCCAATTAGGCATCGTTTAAATGCCACGGCCTACCTGAGCATTGTTTCTGACCATGTCCATCCCTTTATGACCACCATGTACCCATCCTCTGATGGCTACTTCCAGCAGGATAATGCACCATGTCACAAAGCTTGAATCATTTCAAATTGGTTTCTTGAACATGACAATGAGTTCACTGTACTAAAATGGCCCCCACAGTCACCAGATCTCAACCCAATAGAGCATCTTTGGGATGTGGTGGAACGGGAGCTTCGTGCCCTGGATTTGCATCCCACAAATCTCCATCAACTGCAAGATGGTATCCTATCAATATGGGCCAACATTTCTAAAAAATGCTTTCAGCACCTTGTTGAATCAATGCCACGTAGAATTAAGGCAGTTCTGAAGGCGAAAGGGGGTCAAACACAGTATTAGTATGGTGTTCCTAATAATCCTTTAGGTGAGTGTATATCATTATATTATTTATAATACACAATGTGGTTTTTAATTATATTTTTAAGGGGGACCCCCCCCCCCCCCCTCTCAAAAAAAACAAACAATTATGACAAAATAACCATATAAACTTCATACACTACACGGTTGAGTGCATAGTGTATTGTGTGACATTTGGGACCCGACTCTTAAGTGGACAGGTAACTATGTTTGGAACGAAGTCGTCTCACGTCCTTTCTTTTCATCCTTGTATTTCTGCAGGCTGTTGAAGGTGAACATTCCTCCGTGGGCCTCCTGGGCATCAGTAACGTGGACCCTCTCCTGCTCCTGATCCAGTGGCTTCCAGAGCTGGACTCTGCCGAGCTGCAGATTTTCGCTGCTGACTGGCTCCGCCGCATCTGCGCTCTGAACCGGCGGACGCGAGCCACCTGCGTCAACTCTTCCATGACTCTCATATTGCTGTCAGCTCTGGAGAGGCATGAGCGGCTACACCGGGCATGTGCCAAGAGTCTGGTGGGGCTGTTGGGTTCTTTAGGCAGTCAATCGCTTAGTTCCCCTGAGCTCCAGAATCTACTGAGACTCTTGCGGCAAGACGAACCTGGCCGCGCTCACCCGTATGTGGGTCCCGTACTGCGCTCGCTCCTGGGGATGGTGCGCAAACAGGGCCTGGAGAGCGCCATGCAGTACTTTGATCTGTCACCGCCTATGGCTGGCATATCCGTACCTACCATCCTCCGTTGGCCAGGCTACGCCTTTAGCTTTTTTGCTTGGCTGTCATTGGACCAAGATCAGCTGGGCCCACTCAGTAAAGGAGAGAAGAGGAAACAGTTGTATAGGTGAGAATGGAAATGTGAGATTAGTTGTGTGATGGTGATTTTGGTTGGAAAGGATAAGTAAGGAATTAGGACGGGACAAAATAAAAATTCTGTCTTGTATTCAATTTAATCAATATGTATGTGACGAATACTCTATCATTCAAGTTAGATTCAAGTTAGATTTGTTTTTGAAAGAAGTCTCTTCTGCTCACCACGTCTGCATTTATGTGATCAAAAATACAGTAAAAACAGTAATATTGTGAAATAATATTGTTAATAATAATAATGTTTTTTATTTGAATATATTTTAAAATGTAAATTATTTCTGTGATGCAAAGCTGAATTTTCAGTATCATTACGCCTGTCTTCAGTGTCACATGATCCTTCAGAAATCATTCTAATATGCTGATTTGCTGAATTGATTTGAAATATAATTATTTGGTAACATTAAATGTTTTTACTGTCACGTTTGATCAATTTAATGTATCCTTGCTGAAAAAAGCATTCATTTTACTGACCCCAAACTTTTTAACGATAGTGTATTTGAACTGTATTAGACTGTATTTTTTTTAAGAAATATTTTTTTGATATAAAATTCCAAACAACCATTGCAAATATTTTGTAAATACTTGATATACGGTATCTCACACCCTATGAATATTGATGAATATTATATTTAAGAGAACCTGTCCCGCATCTTTTTTGTAATTGTTAATCTGTTTCTCAGACAGCATCTTAATGTTGCGTTTACGTTTTTAGTTATTATGTTTTTATTATTATTATGTGTTATTATTATTATGTAGTTGAATAAAATAACTATTTTTGTTACACAGCAAATCAGTTTTCATTTCAAAATTTGAGACTCCAGTGTGTGCACATCCAGTATTTGCACCGCCGCCTCCTAATTGTAATATTTAATTAATTTTCACTTTGTGGACTGATTTCTAAAAACTTGTTCTTATGTTTTTGTATGTGCATAGTTTTTTCACCCCGGGTGGCACTGGGTTCGAGGCCTTTATCAGTTCAGCCGGAGTGCTTGTGGTTGCCGTGTGCACTAAGAAAGAATACGTCACCGTCATGCTGCCTGACTACTGCTTCTGTGATTCGCTCTGGGTGAGTCACATGACCAAAGAAATGTTTGTATTTATTGTTACAGCATGGACAACCCAGTTCTTTGTCCAAGAACAAAGTGAAATTGAGTTGTAATGAGATGTTTGTATTTGACCTGCAGCACAGCATTGGTGTAGTTCACGTGCCGGGGAAGAGGCCGTTTGGCCAGAGTCTGGTTTACATATTTGTGGATGGACAGCAGAAACTGTCAGCACCTTTAAAATACCCAACCATGACTGAGGTGAGAGAAACAATGTCTACATAAATCACTTTGTTTAGTTCCTGTCTTCCTTCTGAAAAGCGAAATGTGCTCTGATTGGTCGACTGGACCAGTGTTTTGTGTCAGTCTTTTATCTTTGTGTGTGTGTCTCTCTCTCTCAGGCCTTCACGTCATGCTGTATCGGTTCAGCGGGTCACCGCACCACGACCCCACCTCCTTCTCAAATCCCAGATCCTCCGTTTTCTGGAGGTAATTCTTCCGGACGCACGTCTTTGAGCGGCATCCTCCCGGGCTGGGGCGGGCTGCTAGGGACCAAACCTGAGTCCGTCACCAAACTCATTTCTGCTGGGACTCAAGACAGTGAGTGGGGAAGTCCCACCTCACTGCAAGGACAGCTGGGAAGTGTCATGGTCTTCCACGAGCCCCTCCAAGCCAGTCATGTCAAAGCCCTCTGTAGCGCAGGACCAAACTGTATTTCCCCCTTTAAAAGCCAAGAAGCTGAACTCGGAGACTTGGCACCTAAACTTCTGCTACACTATTCTCCAAAGGTGAGATGTGCCTGAAGGTCAATGTCACCTATGCCTGAGCTGTATAGAAATTATGCTCAATAAAATGTTATATATATTTAAAACTTTTTTTATACCTTTTTCTTTTTGCATCACGTTTTATGTCACTGTTGTCTCCTTAGTAAACAAGTACACTAACTAAAAAAAATCTACGACTGAGATATTTAGATTAAAAAATGTACATGAATAATTTCACACAATTAATATCAAATTATCTTATGATTATTTAACATTGTTTGGTCATATGTTTATATTTTTACATGTAATATCATGTTTTTATGTTAGATTTTTATGCTTAAAGATTGAAAGTCTGGGTCTGGTACAAAATGTATACAAAAAGTTGCATACTACCGTTCAAAAGTTTGGTGTCATTTTTTGGAAAGGACGCATTAAATTGAAAAATGGCAGTTAAGACATTTATAATGTTACAAAAAATGTCTATTTCAAATAAATGCCATTATTTTGAACTTTCAGAGTGCTGAATGAAAAATGTTGTTCTCACAAAAATATGAAGCAGCACAAATGTTTTCAATATTGATAATAAGAAATGCTTTTGAGGAGCAAATCAGCATATTAGAATGATTTCTGAAGGATCATGTGACACTGAGTAATGATGCTGACAATTCAGCTTTGATCACAGGAATAAATTACATATTTTCAAAGAAAACCGTTATTTTAAATTGTAATAATATTTCAAAATATTAGAATTTTTATTTATCAAATAAATGCAGCCTTGGTGAGCAGAAGAGACTTCTTTCAGAAATATCTCATGTTTGTGACACACTCTTTAGCATGTAAACAGCTAATCGTTGTTCCCTTTCATATACAGGCATGTAGGAACCCAATTTGTCTGGATTTGTCCCCTAATATGCTGCACGGTCGCCTGACAGGAAATAAAGTGGTCAACTGGGATATCAAAGTATGTAGTCCCATCCTTTATTCTTTTTTTTTCTTTTCTTTTTGTAATCTGTCAGAAAGTTCTCACGTAACTCTCCTTCTCCGTAAACAACTACTCACACTCTCTCTCTCCTCTTTTGTAGGACATGATCAACTGTGTTGGAGGGCTTCCTGTGTTGCTTCCAGTCTTGGAACAGTTGACTTTGTTAACCCCTGATTCCCATCACATCGACCGCTCAGGGTCAGAGTTCATCACCCCTGACTCAGTCACACCTGCGGAGGGAGACTGGGTCATGCTGCCTTCAAACAGGGCATCCGGTGAGCACACGCTCAGCATTAGCCAGTGTTGTAATAGTGTAGTATTTCTTTGAAATAAAGCTGAAATAAAATATAAATATTATCTGAAAAAGGCTAAAAGCAAAAGCACATAACAAAATGACTAAAACTAAAATTGAAAAGAAAAGCCAAAATATAAAAATAAAAGATAGTTTAACCTGTTTACTACACCGCGCACCTTTTTTAAAATATAGATCTTAACTAAAATGGTTGAAAGCAGGGCCTGACATTAACTTTTTTGCTTATCAGGTACTGTGGCTAGTGGTTTTCCAAAGTTACTAGCCAATTTTGACGTTGATACCATGGGGAAAAACTGCCATATAGATATTTTTAATATTATTTCATAATTTGACAGCATGTATATTCGGCTACTGTCACTTTAAGAGTGAAAGTATGGATCCATTATACTGGTACACATGTGTTTTCTTTTTCAACTGTTTACGTTCACTCAAAACATAACTGAGTGTGTTTACGTGAATATTCGTCAAGGCCGTTGAGAGGCTTATGTGCGCACATTTTGGGTATGCAATATTTTCGACAACACTACATAGTGCTTAGTTTGTTATTTCAACCTGCATTTGATGGATTGGCGGATCAAACCCTGGTTGTAATTCATGAATGCCTCAGGTTGGTCTCTTTTTAAAGAAGACGCTCATCAGATCATTGAAAGCTGAGTGTAAAAGGTTTTATATATATATATATATATATATATATATATATATATTAGTGGTGGGCATAGATTATTTTTTTTAATCTAGATTAATTCCAAGATTAATCTAGATTAAAATGGCTCATTTGAATTCTGCCGAAGGCATTCAGAATATGTGTGCTCGTAAGTGATCATTTGTCTTTTTGTAGTTTGAATAATAAATAACTTCTGTCCCTTTAAGACCTGACGCACGCATATCCAAGCACTGTTCCTGTGAGCTGGTTACGACTGTGTTTACGTTAAAACTCACAAAGATGGGCATTGAGACATTTTTGAGTGTATTTGACCATTAATAAGCTGGAAAAAGGAGCTCATTTTTCCACCTGTATGGCAGAGGCGGCTTTATTACGGTATGTGTGTGTGCGCTTCAGATGCGAACGCGAAATTAGTAGAATTAACGTTATGTGCAACCCCGCGCGAAATTCAGACCGGTCACACCAATACTAACAAAAGTCCAGTAGAACACCCGTTCGCAATGTTCAGAGGATTAAACGGACTGAATGAGAGGAGGCGGGTGCGTGTCACTCGCTGTCGGTCGGAGAGGAGAGTAGAGCGCAGCTGATATCGATACTGTAGAAAATGAGTATTGTATCATTTCAGATATTTCAGTATCGATACATAGCGAAATATGGATATTTTTGACAACACTAGTAGGCATTCACACAGGTTCGAAGACTCAAATAAAATATCAAGGTGAAAGTCATCATAGCTTGCGTAGTATAGACCCAGCTCCCAACCGAACTTTGAGAATAGATTAACGGCGATATTTTTTTTTATTGCCCGATATGAGTCTCACGTTAATGCAACACGTTAACGCCGATAACGGCCCACCACTAATATATATATATATATATATAATTTTAAAAGATAATTTGGACTCAAACATTGCTAGAAAATCAAAGCCATTTGTCTAACCAAGTTTTGTTCCAAATTTATAGTTGGTAACACAAAACTTCTGATAAAAGGTTTTAAAGCACAGTTTCCATGGTAAAGCAATGTCCAATTTCAAAGTGGTTATCACATGTTGAATTTTGAGTGTTTAAGCTTTTTAAGTTTTAAGAATGATACCTAACTTATGATTGTTAAAATGTGATAGGGGAAAAATGTATAGTATGTAAATAATTCCAAAATAACACTGTTATTAGCTGTTGGTGGACAGAATGAATGTGTGACTGATTGTTTGCATCTTAAAGAGCTTACCGCTTTCCCCGTTTCTGATTATTATATCTTGACAATGTTGTGATATGATGTTTGTGGACATTTATTATTCAGAGGCCAGACTGGAGAAGAATCTCGTGGCAACATTCTTACTGGTGATCAAGCATTTCCTGCAACGGCATCCCATAAACCAGGAAACACTTCTGCATTCACATGGTGTGGCCACATTAGGAGCTCTACTTCAGAAGGTACCCATGATTCTCTTTCTCTCGATTTCTCAGTCTTTCACTCTGCATGTCTTTATTTAGCCATCTCGTTCTGTGTCTGTGTGCAGTTGCCAGCGTTCCTGGTGGACGTGAGCGTGCTGGTGGCGATTCAGCTGTTGATCGAGCAGATGACGTATGAGAAGAACTCGCAGCTCCTGCAGCAGCTCCACACACATTTGCTGTTTAACTTCAGCATCTGGAACCAAGGAGATTTCCCCCTGCGCATCGGTCAGTCTCTAGTCGTGTCCCAAATGGCACACTATACACAATGCACTTATAAACTATGTACTTATGCACTATGTACTCAGCCGTGTAGTGCATGAAGGTTCCAACATTCCGCACTCGTTTTTTCAGTTAATTAAGTGCATCATCCGGGTATTGCACTTTTTCTATTTGAAATTTTCAGTGTGAACACACAACTCACGCTATTTGTATACACAGAGTAGTGCATAATAATGTGAATTGGGATACACCTTCTGTGTTTCTGCTTTATTCATGCTGTAGTTATGTTTGTATACAGTGAGGAAAATAAGTATTTGAACACCCTGCTATTTTGCAAGTTCTTCCACTTAGAAATCATGGAGGGGTCTGAAATTGTCATCGTAGGTGCATGTCCACTGTGAGAGACATAATCTAAAAAAAAAAAAAATCCAGAAATCACAATGTATGATTTTTTTAACTATTTATTTGTATGATACAGCTGCAAATAAGTATTTGAACAGTATTTGAACATATGGCGGTTTTGCCCTCCAAGGCTCCGCGACAGTCACGTGACTGAAAACTATGGATTGTGGAGTTATGATGTGTAAGTTTTATGCGACGTTTGTGTGTACTTTTGTGATGAGCATGATGTGTTTGTTATGTTGAAGGTCACATCCAGTACATGTCCACTGTCATCAAAGACAGCAGGAAGCAGTTCAGGAAGAAATATGGAGTGCAGTTCCTGCTGGATACAGTTCGCCTTTACTATGGGTAAGACTACATCTCCCACAATCCCTTAGTCCTCTGCTGTGTCACTTCATGACTGTTCTGCCTCTTTCTCCTTCCATTACTTCATCCAATCTCTCTTTCGCCTCTCCTTTCTAGTTCTGGAAGTAAAGATGCAGATCTGAGTGAGGACGACATCAAGACAATCAGAGCCTCTCTCTGTGGCCTTCTGAAGTATTACATCAGCAAGGGTACCACCCAAGATGAGATCCAAAGCATTCTGGGATACATCGCTGCTATTGGAGATGAGGAACAGGTGAGATGAGGAAGATATTGGTGGAATTAGGATTAGTGTGTCCCAAATCATAGTATGCTGAAAATAGTACACTACTCTACTGTTCAAAAGTTTGGGGTTGATAAGATTTTGTGAATGTTTTTGAAAGAAGGCAATCAAAAATACATTAAAACAGTAATATTGTGAAATATGTTCCAATTAGAAAATTTCTGTGTGAATATATTGTATAATTTAATTTATTCCTGTGATCAATTCTAATATGCTGCTTTGCTGCTCAAGAAATATTTCTTATTATTATTAATGTTGAAAACAGTTGTGCCAGTTTATATTTTTGTTAATGTATATTTTCAGGATTCTTTGATGAAGAGAAAGTTCAAAAGAAAAAAACATTTTTTAACATTAAAACGGTGTACTGGCTTATTTCATACTTAAAAGGAGTATACATTATCATCACCTGCAGTGCATTATTTACATACTACAAGTACGCAAAGTGTGCATTCCAAATGAAAGGTGCACTATGTAAAATTTTTTCAGTAAAATATCCAAAAACCACTAGGCCAGTCTTATATATTTTGTTCTGTTGATTACTTAAAATATCCCAAATGTTTCCAACTATTTGTAAATCGTGAGAAAATTGCTATTTTAACCAAGGAACCGGGACGTGTGAGGGAGTCGCCTGTCGATGGCATCATATCTGCGTTACCCTCGGTTTTATTCTGTAGAAACGCTTTACTCTCACTGCAGTGTGCAACAAGTGTCATAGCAGCCGCGGAGCGAACACGCAGAGTAACGGCATAACATCATTTTCAACACTCAGATGTGTCTAATATGATAAACAGAGCTGTGTTACCTCATACTTATGACCGGAAAAGCGGAAATAGCGCCGGCGACTGTGGCATAATAAACATCCCGCTTCTCGCAAGGCGTGTCTTCCGCTCTTCTTATTAACAATCGCTCTTGCGGCCTTGCTCAGCTCCCTCAACACTCGATCCTGCTCTGCTTCATACTACAGTAACGTTAATAATCACTTCCATGAACATGATTTCGGCCCGAATCCTATCTCGATTCTTTTCCACCGGCTGTGAGGTGAAGTCCCCAGATTCAGCGCTCAAATTTGGCGTCATCAAATACGCCTTTATTTTGAATAGGCGACCTCTAGCGGACGAAAAAGTTACATAGTGCACCTTTAAGTTGTAAAAGACTGAATTTCAAAGCATTCTTAACCTGTTTTGGATTATTTTGACACTCAATTTCTTTTTCTTAAGAATTTATTTTAGCTTTACTATTTGAATAAAGATAGCTTTTAGTTATACACAATGTTTGAGTGTTTGTGTGCATGTGTGCAGGAAAGAAGCACTCTCTTTTATTGTTATTGATCTGCCCTTTCTAATCAGTAGAGCAAACGTCCTCTGTCTTTCTCTATTTTAATTATTCCTAAACCTCAATGTACTTAACCACAAATTCGATTTACTCCGCCGCCAATTCATTTCATCGCTGTCTCTTCCGGTTTCCCCTGCTCTTATCACTTATTAGCAATAAGCATTAACTAAACATGAAGATGAAATCGATGCAATGCAGAATGTTGTGTCTGAGCGACTGTGCTGTGTTGTAGCTGTGTGGGATCTTGGAGCTGCTGGTGACTCTGCTGCAGACCAGTGCGGCGCGGGACCAGCTCTTCCTGCTGCTGTTTGAACCGGGAGCGGCCGACTCCTGCTATGCCCTGCTGCTCAACAACAAACACTCCGACCGCCTCCGAGAGCTCGTCTTCAAGGTGCACTTAATACTCTGAGTGTTTTGGATGCAGCTTTTCTAAAGCAACTTTTGCTGGTGATACACACACACATTATTATAAGAGGTGTTTGCTTGTCATGCTTGGGGTTAGAGATCTGCAAAAAGGCTGCATTACTTATGCTACAAATGAAGCCTAAAATCATGTTGTTACATTTCTAAGCATTCCGACTTATAATATTAGCCTTGCAGACAGTAAAACAGTCACACAAATCCCATAGACTTAACTTGAAGAAGAGAGCTGAGCATATCTAAAGACCAGACTATCAGAACAGAGGGTAGTTCTTTTGAATTGGTCTGTTAATCTACCACGTAGTAACCACCCAGAGCTCAGAGCACCTTAGCAACTGCATTGCAGTAGAATGTAAATTTGTAAAATTGTAGTTGCATAAAGAGCTTAATAGATCATTACATAATAGATCATTACATAAAGGGTATTTTAACGATATGAGCGCATGGTCTGAAGTGCATGGTGCAGGTGCACTAAGGTGTGCTAGTTTCCACTTTTGCTAGTTTAACGACAGAAAAAAACATCGGGTGCACCAGGCGCATGGTCCAAAAGGTTGTACCTAGTCTCTTAAAGGGATAGTTCACCCAAAAATGAAAATTAGCCCATGATTTAAATATGGACGTAGTGTCAGTGATGTCACCCATAGGATTCTGATGAACCGTTCTGAAGAGCAAAGTATGGACGAGCTGGCCGTTGCCATCTTGGCAGCGCGTCATCGCGCGTCACTCCCGGATAACAGAAAATGGGCAAAAAGGCGGGATGTGGGCGGAGCTTAAGTGACGCGATGACTAACAGACAGCAGATAAATGGCTATCCACCTGTCACTCGAAGTGGCCATGCCCTTAATTATGCAGAACTTTAATGCATTATATAATGTAAATGAATGAGTTATAAAAAAAATTCACCCTCCTCACAGTTGTCATGAAGGGCAAAATTAGCCATATAGACCAAAACCACAATTTGTACCAGGCTGTAAACATGTTTTATTCTGCTGTAAAGTTGGTTTTAACATGGGGCTCGATGAGATTCTGCTCCCTTCTGGAGCCTGTCCCTAGCAGCCAGTCGATGAATTTCAGTTTAAGGCACTTCCGTATTGGCTTCAAGAGAAACTGCGGGAGGTTGCCGCTTGGCCTCAAGTCATCCTAGGTGTATATGACATTCTTCTTTCAGACAAATAAAATCTGAGTTGTATTAAAAATGTCCAGGCTAATCCATAATAGCAGTAATAGTTGTTCTGTTTTTGAAGTCCATAAAAAATGCATCTGTCCGTCAAATAACTGCTCCACGTGGCTCCGGGGTGTTAATAAAGGCCTTCTGAAGCGAATCAATGCGTTTGTGTAGAAAAATATCCATATTTAAAACTTTATAAAGTAAAGTTTCGGCCGACCGCCCTCCGTATTCAATTTATGGAAAAAGTGTTGAAAGTGCCTCTGCTGATCGACTAACGCGACCAGGTACGCTCGTCATGACATCACGTACTGTATGCATCTTGAGTTTTCACTTTCAACACTTTTCCACGGAAGGCCATCGGCTGGAACTCTACTTGATAAAGTTTTAAAGTTTTAAAAAACACAAACGCATCGATTCGCTTCATAAGGCCTTTATTAACACCCCAGAGCCGTGTGGAGTACGTTATTCGATGGACAGGTGCATTTTTTATGGACTTCAAAAACAGAGAAACTATTACTGCTATTATAAAGCTTGGATTAGCCTGAACATTTGTAATATAACTCAGATTTTATTCGTCTGAAAGAAGAATGTCATATACAGATGCTGGTCATATAATTAGAATATCATCAAAAAGTTGATTTATTTCACTAATTCCATTCAAAAAGGGAAACTTGTATATTATATTCATTCTTTACACACAGACTGATATATTTCAAATGTTTATTTCTTTTCATTTTGATGATTATAACAGACAACTAAGGAAAATCCCAAATTTAGTATCTCAGAAAATTAGAATATTGTGAAAAGGTTCAATATTGAAGACACCTGGTGCCACACTCTAATCAGCTAATTAACTCAAAACACCTGCAAAGGCCTTTAAATGGTCTCTCAGTCTAGTTCTGTAGGCTACACAATCATGGGGATGACTGCTGACTTGACAGTTGTCCAAAAGACGACCATTGACACCTTGCACAAGGAGGGCAAGACACAAAAGGTCATTGCAAAAAAGGCTGGCTGTTCACAGGGCTGTGTCCAAGCACATTTAATAGAGAGGCGAAGGAAAGGAAAAGATGTGGTAGAAAAAAGTGTACAAGCAATAGGGATAGCCGCACCCTGGAGAGGATTGTGAAACAAAACCCATTCAAAAATGTGGGGGAGATTCACAAAGAGTGGACTGGAGCTGGAGTCAGTGCTCCAAGAACCACTACGCACAGACGTATGCAAGACATGGGTTTCAGCTGTCGCATTCCTTGTGTCAAGCCACTCTTGAACAACACACAGCGTCAGAAGCGTCTCGCCTGTGCTAAAGACAAAAAGGAAAAAAAGTGGTCCAAAGTCATGTTCTCTGATGAAAGTAAATTTTGCATTTCCTTTGAAAAATCAGGGTCCCAGAGTCTGGAGGAAGAGAGGAGAGGCACACAATCCACGTTGCTTGAGGTCAGATGTAAAGTTTCCACAGTCAGTGATGGTTTGGGGTGCCATGTCATCTGCTGGTGTTGGTCCGCTGTGTTTTCTGAGGTCCAAGGTCAACGCAGCCATATACCAGGAAGTTTTAGAGCACTTCATGCTTCCTGCTGCTGACCAACTTTATGGAGATGCAGATTTCTTTTTCCAACAGGACTTGGCACCTGCACACAGTGCCAAAGCAACCAGTACCTGGTTTAAGGACCATGGTATCCCTGTTCTTAATTGGCCAGCAAACTCGCCTGACCTTAACCCCATAGAAAATCTATGGGGTATTGTGAAGAGGAAGATGCGATATGCCAGACCCATCAGTGCAGAAGAGCTGAAGGCCACTTCAGCAACCTGGGCTCTCATAACACCTGAGCAGTGCCACAGACTGATTGACTCCATGCCACGCCGCATTGCTGCAGTAAATCAGACAAAAGGAGCCCCAACTAAGTATTGAGTGCTGGACATGCTCATACTTTTCATGTTCATACTTTTCAGTTGGCCAAGATTTCAAAAAATCCTTTCTTTGTATTGGTCTTAAGAAATATTCTAATTTTCTGAGATACTGAATTTGGGATTTTCCTTAGTTGTTTGTTATAATCATCAAAATTAAAAGAAATAAACATTTGAAATATATCAATCTGTGTGTAATGAATGAATTTAATATACAAGTTTTGAATGGAATTAGTGAAATAAATAAACTTTTTGATGATATTATAATTATATGACCAGCGACCAGCGTGACTTGATTTTGCCCATTGGAAATTGATTGGATGGTTGTAGTTTGCTATTGGTGGGTTTCATGTTAATGACAGTTTGCCCCACCCTCACGCCAAGAGGGAGGGGAAGTTTGATTTTGATTAAAGATCATGAGGGCACATGAATAAAAAAATAAATAATGATGTGCACGCAGGGCAGCCATTTTGTTGTTGGGAAATTTGTTGTTGGCTATATGTAAATGACCACTGTACTCACCCAAATCAAATCTACATGAAATGTATAACATGACAGGTCTTAAAATAGGCCTATTAAGCTCTGATAAGGTTGTGAAGCTCCTTAATCCAGACAGAGAAACACTAACTGTTGCTTGTCTAAAAAAAAAAAAAAAGATTTTTGGGGGAAAATATAATTTATTCTCAAGCAATATTCTCATCAGTGTTCTATCAGCTATGACATATTTAAATCTAACATATTTTGTGAGCCCATACAGTAGCCTAGTGAAATACATATCCATATTTTCCTATGATTTAACAGTTAATTTTATTAAATATCAAAAATCTAAAAGGTGTGCATCATACTTGACACCCAGATGAACACTTTACAGTTAGGTTTATGACTGTAAGTCATTCTCTTCAAATGCTATTGAAGTTAGAAACGTGTATACCATTATATATTCATATTTTAATGCTCAACAACTATAAATATGCTTAATGTGATGCATAATATAATATTTGAGAATTAAGTACATTTTATTAAATTAAAATTGTATTATATTAAAATATAATAATACATCAAATAGATTATGTATTATTATGTATATTGTGACATTTAAACTGCTGCTTTAGTTAAAACTCTGTGTGTGTGTGTGTGTGTGTGTGTGTTTCTGCAGTTGTTTGGGCGGATGCTGAAGTGTGATCGTGTGTATGAGAAGAGCAAACAGAGGTTACGCTTGAGGGAAGTGGGATACTCTGGCCTCAGTCTGCTGTTCTCTGAGCTGCACCTCACCTCCACCCTCATCAAGTGCCTCCTTCACCAAGTGCTGTCTACTGGTCAGTCTGATTAACACTCTAATCCACCCTCCACCTGACTCGGCACATACCCTGATACTCAGATATTAAGCAGACTGTCTACAGAAAACTCGTACTTGACATTACTTATAGTTAGAATAATTTACATATTTTCAAAGCAAATGCATCATGTATGTTGAATATATAATATAATGTAATAAAAATAGTCATTTTTGTTATATAATGATATTGATTATATACGTTTATGAATTACATATTTATATGAATTATATATAAAGTATATAGTATGTGCTTGAGACTTTACAGAGGGCTCCTCAATACAAGATCTTGACCAAAAATTGATGCACCTCTCGATGGAAATAAATGCCTTGTATTGGCAATGCAAGAGTCCAGCTCTCTGTAAAGTCTCCTCCAGCACATCCCAAAGACTCTCAATGAATTTAAGGTCCGGACTCAATTCAAGTGTGGAAAAGATTCTTCATTCGAGCCTGATGAATCTTGACATTGCCATCCTGGAATATGGCCATGATGTGTCTTCCTACATGGTTGTTTAAGAAATAAAAAGCTTAACACTCCATCATTTAGTCTTAGAAGAACTGTATACCTTTATAACATATAACATGCTAGAAACATCATAATCACTGCAATAATGATCCAATCATCATATTTAAATCCAAACAGCAACTTTTTTTTTGGTCGGGCAATGTAGTTTATATAGAGAAATGTGATGATTTATTGACCACACTTAATTGTGATAATGTTTTTCTTTTTGTCCTCTAGATACTGTGGTGAACTATAGAGATCTGATGGCTGTGATTCAGCTGACCCATAAAGCTGGACCCAGTGTTCGCCTGACCATATGCAAGAGGGTTAGAGCACTTTCTCCATTTCTCACATGTACATATCACAGTTATTATTGTTATTGAAAAGGAAAAAAAAAGTTTTCAATAGAGTTTCTTTTTTCCCCAAAATTGATTATTTTCCATATAAAAGAACAAAATACCCTATAGAAGTACCAAAAATAATAATAAATTAAAATTAATGATACATACATTATGGATTTTAAAGCTAAATGATTGCTTTGTGTGAAGAAACAACTTAAACTAATATAAAAGCATGAATTTGCTAAAGAACTCAAACTAAACTGCAACTCTAATGTACACTAAATGAAATAAAATAAAGGAGAAAAATACTTATTTATAATGTTTTCAACTTGTTTTTCTTTTTCCCGCAGCTGTATGCGCTGTTACAGTCTCAGCAGGATGCAGCGCTGCAGATCTCAAGGCAGATGTGTTGGCAGGGCACTCTAATGCGCTTGCTCGTCCGGAGCCCCGGGAGCGACGGAGGTTCTGGTTCGGGCCGTGGTGACGCGGCCAGCCTGGGGAGTTTTGAGCTGAGTCGCAGCAGCGGAGGAAACCGCCTGGAGCCTCCTCTGGAGCGCAAGGCTCTCGGAGATAGCGTGGGGAGGCTGAACGAAGAGCGAGACAGCGTCTCAGACAGCAGGTCCATAGACAGCCTGGACAACGGTGACCTGATGTCTCTCTCTGACACACCAGTGGACGCGCCAACACCCAAAGCCTGGGGAGGGAAAGCAGGGGTCTTGAGTTTGGACCTTTCCCATGTGCATCTGTTTGATCACGGGGACAGCGGCAGTCAGACTCCTGGTAGCATGCCTAGCACGCCGTCTCCTCTAGAGAATGCTAAGCCTTTTCTCGGAACTTCCTCTCTGAATGATGACAACTTCCTGTTCAGTGACAATGTGTCCCTGGGAGAGTCTTTTAACAGTGAGGTGAGTCTATAGATCTGATGTTTTTGAGTGCACAAGTAGAGCAGGAAGTGACATTTATCACTTCCTCGTACAAATAGTGCTGTCATTTTTCAAGTTCTCAACAAGAAGTACTTGATAATAAGTATTATAATGAAGGTGTCAAGTGATTCTAAAACAGAATTTTAGTGACATTGAAAACCATTGTAAAATCTGAATTAATGTACCAAGTTGTTACAGGGTAATTAACTAATTTACTTTGTGGAATGGTTGTGTTTTCCAGTTATTTAATATTAATACGTTTAAATTTTTATTAAACATTGTGCATTTTCTGCCATTTTTACAATCTTTTTCTTACCTGTGGTAAAATCACTATTAACGCACAACAATTTACACAACAATTGTAATTTACATTACTGTTCATAATTAATATTTTTTATTGAGCAAGGACTCATTAAGTTGATCAAAAGTGACAGTAAAGACATTTATAATGTTACAAAAGATTATTAAATAAATGCAGTTTTTTAAACTTTCCATTCATCAAAGAATCCTGAAAGCAGTGCAGCGCAACTGTTTTCATCATTGATAATTATTTTACAATATTACTGTTTTTACTTTATCAGAGATTCACATTTAAATAGAATTGTATTAAATAGAATTTAAATAGAATTGTAGTAAAGTGAAGGACTTGGAAGGACTTAGTTAACACTTTATGAACAATAAAAAAACTTTAAAAAATGTGTAATTTAAATAAAATAAAAAATACCTTTATTAGTCAGAGCCTATATCTTTTCATTGATTGATTGATTGATTTGCCGCCCAGCGTACGGAGGAGGAGTTGGCTCGTCTGCTGTTGGAGATCGTGCTGTGTGTCATGTGGAGAGGTGTGGAGGGGTCAGACGACACTGCCTGGCTGGAGAGGGGTCAGGTGTTCTCTGCCCTCACCAAACTGGGCACTGCCAATGAGTTGCTGCTGCCCGTCGACCACATCAAACTCAGGTGAGACTACAATTCAAATTAGTTCACTTGAAACTGCAGCTAAATACTAATGATGCACAAAAATTAATGAAACATTTAAAAAAAAGTTTTTAATTATCAAAAACACACACACACACACACACACACACACACACACACACACACACACACACACACACACACACACACACACACACACACACACACAAAAACGTTTTATATTTCATGTTTTATAATCAGTTAATAATTAAATGTATTTAATAATCAACACTCACATAAAAAAAAACATTTCAATTCCACATAAGGCAGTTTTTAAATCAACTTTTTAATGATAATAATAAATATAATTATGTCTATTCTCCAATTCGTTGTTGAAATATAAACATTTAAATGGTGGCTATAATAACTGGTTTTCATGACAGATTTATTCAGACACAATGATAATATTGTGCATATATTTCGCTAAATGCTCTTCTCTAGAGTTTTTTTCTAGCTGACTAATGCGTTTATGGACATTGAATGGCTTTCCTGAGGTAAATGTAACGTTACATAACATTGTTTACAAGCTATTTTATTGACGTCTTTCTGCGGTTAAAACACTGACTGAGTGATTACATGTGACATTATATTTGCGATTATATGTGCCACAAAACCACATTTATTTTTTTAAATTTCATTATAAAATTGACAGAACTTGAAAGCTGAGACTTTGTTTCATATCAAAAGTAACAAAGTACAAAGCTTATTACGATTATTGCGTAGAAATAATGTTTAGTGAAGTTTTGTTCATGCATCAACTGAAAATTGCATAGACTAAAAGCATAGATCTCAGTTAAGCAAAAATGAAGATTGATTAAAAATGAGAAATATACACAGACACAGTCAAAACGCACTATTGGAGAAGCGTTAATTAAACATCACAATTTTGGTCAATGACTTCGACCCTCAAAATGTCTACTAAATACAATAATTTTCTCATTTATGCACTCGGAGTCGATCTGAACAACTAGTGATAATGCGTTTGCTAACCCCTTTCTCTCCAGTCTGATGGAGAGGATGTTGGAATGGGCCGTAACGGACAACCGAGAGGCGACGACGGCCACGCTGCCGCAGCACACAGAGAATGCAGTGCGTCTGCTGCATGTGGTGCAGGACTTCCTGCAGGCTGAGGGTCTGGTCAATCCCGCCCTATGGACTGAGAAGGTTCTGGAGGAGACAGTGACTCTGATGGACGGGCTGATGGTGTGGTATGCCTCAGGGACGCAGTGGCTCCAGCTGTCTCAGGTGGGGCTACGGCTGCTGCTCGGGTTCATGGCTCAGGAAGATCCGCAGGTGAGAGCTCATAAGCCTATTACCTGTGGTCAAAACTTTGCTGAAAAGACCCTGTTGCACACAATCTTCAGTTACACTTTATTTTGATAGTCCATTTTAGACATTCTACTAACTATAAGTAACTTTGCAACTGCATGCCAACTAACTCTCATCAGAGTATTAGTAGACTGTTATTTTAAGGTTAGGGTTAGTGGAATAAGTTAACATATAGTTGCAAAGTTACTTATAGTTTGTAGAATGTCTGAAGTGGATCATCGAAATAAAGTGTTATCCAATCTAGTTAATAGATTTTGAACTAGTAAAAGGTCTTCTAGGTGCATTTTTTTTGGTGGGGGAAAATCTTGTTAAAATGTGAGTATCAAATATGATACATCAGGCTTCTGAGGAACATTTACTTGTACATTTCTCATCATTGTTATATTGCATTGCATTATATGTTTTTTCTCCCACAGTAAAAACTACAGAGCTTTGATCATACAACTAAGCATTTAAACGTCATCTTACTAAGACATATAATTGGTATATAGAGTGACAACTGGAATTGATATGCATTTTATGTAAATAGTCTGCTGTACTGTTATAAAGATATATTTTATTTACATTACAATCAGAGCATGACATTACATTTTTTTTTCATTGGCCACAGTTTTGACATTGATGCCATGGGGAAAACTGCCATATAGATATTTTTAATATTATATCATAATTTGGCAGCAGGTATATTAGGCTGCTGTCACTTTAAGACCTGACGCACAGATCCATTATACTGCTACACATACTATATACTATACTGCTTCTTTCTCAACTGTTTACGTTCACTCAAAACATAACTAACTTAGCATGACTACGTGAAGACTGGCATTTTGACATTATTTTGTGTGGATTTGACTGTTTAAGCACAATAAACAGCGAAAAAGAACTGAGAGGTGGCTTTATGTGCGCTCACTTTGGGTGTGATTGTGTAAAAATATGCTCAATACGCGCAATTCCACACCGAAATTCAAGACCTTTAATACCAACAAAGACGTGTATTCATTCGGAGCAAATTAAACGAGTGAGGGGAAGTGGGTGTGTGTGTGTCAACTCACTGTCGGAGAGATGACAGAGCAAAGAAGCGGAGCTTGTATCGTGTATTTATTCTGTGAAAAATGAGTATTGGAAGCATTTCGGATATTTCAGTATCAAAATGTCAAATGAAAAATCAATATGAAAAATCTATATTTTTTAGTTTATTATTTCAGATGGCTTTTTAAAAGACTACAAGTGAAACATGTATATATATATATATATATATATATATATATATATATATATATATATATATATATATATATATATATATATATATATATATATATAATGTATATGTATATATGTATGTATGTATATATATATAAATATAAATATAAAATTCAACCCGCCAAAGTGGATAGTAGGGGGGCTGTGTTACACGCCACTGCTGAAATGCACCCACATTTGGCAGGTTGGCGGGTGTTAATATCAAGACCTGATTACGAGCTATCAGAATTTCATCTTTTGGCCATATACAGTGAGGAAAATAAGTATTTGAACACCCTGCTATTTTGCAAGTTTTCCCACTTGGAAATCATGGAGGGGTCTGAAATTGTCATCGTAGGTGCATGTCCACTGTGAGAGACATAATCTAAAATAAAAAAATCCAGAAATCACAATATATGATTTTTTAACTATTTATTTGTATGATACAGCTGCAAATAAGTATTTGAACACCTGTCTATCAGCTAGAATTCTGACCCTCAAAGACCTGTTAGTCTGCCTTTAAAATGTCCACCTCCACTCCATTAATTATCCTAAATTAGATGCACCTGTTTGAGGTCGTTAGCTGCATAAAGACACCTGTCCACCCCATACAATGAGTAAGAATCCAACTACTAACATGGCCAAGACCAAAGAGCTGTCCAAAGACACTAGAGACAAAATTGTACACCTCCACAAGGCTGGAAAGGGCTACGGGGAAATTGCCAAGCAGCTTGGTGAAAAAAGGTCCACTGTTGGAGCAATCATTAGAAAATGGAAGAAGCTAAACATGACTGTCAATCTCCCTCGGACTGGGGGTCCATGCAAGATCTCACCTCGTGGGGTCTCAATGATCCTAAGAAAGGTGAGAAATCAGCCCAGAACTACACGGGAGGAGCTGGTCAATGACCTGAAAAGAGCTGGGACCACCGTTTCCAAGGTTACTGTTGGTAATACACTAAGACGTCATGGTTTGAAATCATGCATGGCACAGAAGGTTCCCCTGCTTAAACCAGCACATGTCAAGGCCCGTCTTAAGTTTGCCAATGACCATTTGGATGATCCAGAGGAGTCATGGGAGAAAGTCATGTGGTCAGATGAGACCAAAATATAACTTTTTGGTCATAATTCCACTAAACGTGTTTGGAGGAAGAAGAATGATGAGTACCATCCCAAGAACACCAGCTCTACTGTGAAGCATGGGGGTGGTAGCATCATGCTTTGGGGGTGTTTTTCTGCACATGGGACAGGGCGACTGCACTGTATTAAGGAGAGGATGACCGGGGCCATGTATTGCGAGATTTTGGGGAACAACCTCCTTCCCTCAGTTAGAGCATTGTCATGTTGGAAGACCCAGCCAAGACCCATCTTCAATGACCCGAAGCACACAGCCAGGGTAACCAAGGAGTGGCTCTGTAAGAAGCATATCAAGGTTCTGGCGTGGCCTAGCCAGTCTCCAGACCTAAACCCAATAGACAATCTTTGGAGGGAGCTCAAACTCTGTGTTTCTCAGCGACAGGCCAGAAACCTGACTGATCTAGAGAAGATCTGTGTGGAGGAGTGGGCCAAAATCCCTCCTGCAGTGTGTGCAAACCTGATGAAAAACTACAGGAAACGTTTGACCTCTGTAATTGCAAACAAAGGCTACTGTACCAAATATTAACATTGATTTCTTCAGGTGTTCAAATACTTATTTGCAGCTGTATCATACAAATAAATAGTTAAAAAATCATATATTGTGATTTCTGGATTTTTTTTTTTAGATTATGTCTCTCACAGTGGACATGCACCTACGATGACAATTTCAGACCCCTCCATGATTTCCTAGTAGGAGAACTTGCAAAATAGCAGGGTGTTCAAATACTTATTTTCCCCACTGTAAATAACAACATCTGCACCAAATTGCATATTATTGCTCAGTTTGGGCCTTTCCTCCTTGATTGTGAGCTCCATATTCTCTCTAAAAGCCTGATGTATCAAATAATAATATCTAAACACATATACAAACTTTTATCTTACCTCCCCAAATTTTGAACGGTAGTATTGGTATTAGTACTCATAAACATGCTCCAATACCAATATCTGATACAAAAAAATTTGTATTCACACGGTTTGTTCTTCATTTCCGGCAGGTGTGTGCCATGGCTACGGCCAAACTGAATGGCATCTTACAAACGAAGACGGTGGACTCTCAGGACGAGGCCTGTTATCTTCTGGGCCGCGTGGAGGGAATCCTCAGGCGCTCCGTGAACGAGGAACGGACGGAGGAGACCTACTCGTTTTTAGTGCCTCTTCTCCGTACCCTCCTGTCTAAAGTCCACAAACTCTTGTACATGGAGCTACACCTCCCTTCCCTCCCTGACACCAACGGAAGTCCGTCTTTCTTTGAGGATTTCCAGCTGTACTGCAGCTCCCCGGAGTGGAGGGTCTATTTGGATAAATATGTGAGAGCTGTATTATAACAGTAATTTCGGTTAATTGTAATTTCATGCTGGTCGAGCTCTCATACTTATTTTCTATTTCAAGTACTATGCTCTTCTGGTTTGTAAATCTAAATTTAGTTTTTCTGTTTCGTCAGATTATCCCCTACATGAAGCAATATGAGATCGAGACGTTCAGTCAGGGTCATGAGAACATGGCCCTTTTTTGGAAGGACTGTTATGAGGCGTTCATGCTCAATTTGCACCGCAGGGACAGAGAGAGAGGAGAGAGCAAGATACGCTTTCAGGTACCGAAACATCTACACAGACCCACACAAACAAATGTTTTTTCATACATTTACATTCTTACTGAATTTGCTAGGAAATGCTATTATTTTGAACTTCCTTTTTAGCAAAGAAATCCTAAAAGATTTTCCACAAAAAAAGCAGCACAACTGATAATAATAAGAATTGAGCAGCAAATCAGAATATTAGAATGATTTCTGTAGGATCATGTGACACTGAAGACTGGAGTAATGATGCTGAAAATTTTGCTTTGCATCACAGGAATAAATTACATTTTAAAATATATTGGAATAGAACACAGTTATTTTAAATTGTAATAATATTTTGCACTATTACTGTTTTTACAGTATTTTTGATTCAATAAATGCAGCTTTGGTGAGCAGAAGAGACTTCTTTTGTCTTAAATCTCACCAACCCCAAATGTTTGAAAGGCAGCAAATAGAATTTCCCTTCAAATTTAATGCAGAATTTAACGAGTATCAGACGTTCACAAACATTTTCATCATCTTCCAAAATCTTCAGGAGCAGTTTGTGGAACCGTTCAGTCGTCGTGGGCGTCAGGAGAACCTGAGGTACAACAGCATGCTGAAACAAATCCACACGCAAAACAGCGCCATCCTCAGGCAGTGGAGGGCAGCGCGCAGAGGACTCTTCTGTGAAAGAGGACCCTGGGTGGACAAGTGAGTGTTGTTTCTGTGTATAGTTGTCGCAGAGATGAGGAGTGGAAGTTGTGTTTGTGCAGGTAGATGTGTATAAGTTTAAAGACTAATGAAATGTGGTTTTCCCAGGATGTAAGAGACTAAAAGCTATTGGCTATTTTAAAAAGCAGCTGTTTGTGTTTGGCAGGCAGCAGAAGGACACACACTGGAAGCTCTCTAGCGCTGAGAACTACTCCCGTATGCGACTCAAACTGGTGCGAAATTACAACTTTGACCCCCACAAGGAAGCCAGTGCCTTGAGAGACAACCTGGGTAAGATACACACATATAAAGACATTTTTATGAATATTGTGACTGGCATTTGGGTAAATAACTGGTTTTGTGTGTGTTACCTCAGGTGTGCAACACAAGCAGGTAAATGCTGAGTCACTGTTGTTAGAGGCGGTGAAGCAGGTGAAGGTCAGTGATCTGGAGGATGACATCCTGGAACTCCTGGAGGAGGATCCTGCATCGGCCAATCAGTGAGTCTCAGTTTAGACGGACAGGAGCAAAAGCCAATTATTGAAGCTCAATACAGAAACACACTTTTACTCAATAGTTGAAGATTGACAGACAAAAATAAATGTGCAATCTCATGGAAACGCCTTGAATAATGTTATTTAATCCGTAAATGAGTTGTTTTTTGCTGAAGATTAATTGATACAATTATTTTTGCTATTTGCATACACCCATCAGGCATAATATTATGACCTCCCTAATATTGTGTTGGTTCCCCTTTTGCTGCCAAAACAGCCCTGACCCGTCGTGCATCAATGAGCCTTGGCCACCCATGACCCTGTCGCCGGTTCAGCACTGTTCCTTCCTTGGACCACTTTTGATAGATACTGACCACTGCAGACCGGGAACACCCCACAAGAGCTGCAGTTTTGGAGATGCTCTGACCCAGTCGTCTAGCCATCACAATTTGGCCCTTGTCAAACTCGCTCAAATCCTTACGCTTGCCCATTTTTCCTGCTTTTAACACATCAGCTTTGAGGACAAAATGTTCACTTGCTGCCTAATATATCCAACCACTAAGGGTGCTTTCACACTTGGTTCGATTGCCTGGACCGAACCTGAGTTCGATTGCTGCCTCCTCCTCCTGCCCCCACTGGACTTTGTTCATATTATATTATTTGGGTCCAAACCGTGGTGCGTTTGCATCATCAAAGCAGCAGCTGTTTACTCCGTTGCTTGGTAACTATGACGAGCGAGAAGGTGCATAGCGTTG
This sequence comes from Romanogobio albipinnatus, assembly GCA_023566225.1. Lineage (NCBI taxonomy): Eukaryota > Metazoa > Chordata > Actinopteri > Cypriniformes > Gobionidae > Romanogobio > Romanogobio albipinnatus. The sequence continues at coordinate 46,909,368 of CM042250.1, read as the reverse complement.
CTCACCTCACTTTTATATTTTTGTTTTTGAGCCGTTGGTTTTGTTACCAAAGCTTCAGTACGGAATGGCACTTGCGTCTGTCTGCCGCGAATGTACTGCAAATGCTCTAAAGAACGCTGAAGGCGAGCAGAAATGAGATTTACAGCTCTCTGCTTGCAGTATATCAGTCACACTTGCCAGGAAAATGAGTGAAACTCAAACAAACACACATTTTTAATTCATTAAAAGCGGTTCACTGATTTAGTACGATTGCGTTCACATCAGCAGCGAACCGTGCCGGAGTTCACATGAACGGACCCAAGACCACCTTTTTAAGTGGACTCTAGTACGGTTCGTGGGTGCGCAACCGAGTTCAGAAGAAGGCGTTCACATCATCCAAACGAACCAAACTCTGCCGTCAATCGAACCCGGGTGCGCACCGAAAGTGCCGTTATGAAGATATAATCAGTGTTATTCACTTCATCTGTCAGTGGTCATAATGTTATGCCTGATCGGTGTAAATGCCTTTTTGCTGTTTAAACAACTTAGTCTGTTTACACTTTGACATTTAACATGTTAAGGTGGTTAAACACTTTTTGAAAGAAGTCTCTTATACTTCACATGGCTGCATTAAAAAACAAACAAAAACATTATTAATGGTAAAAAAAACAGAAATTATTTGAATAAAAATGTTTTTACTGTCACTTTTTCATCAATTTATTGTATGTTTGCAGAATAAAACTTAAGTTATTTATAAAATTGTTGTGTATGTAAACACTCTTGCTGTCATTCTCTAAGGGCTGATTCAGAAGAGGCTGGTCAAAGGGAGAAGTTGGTGATCTCAGAGGACTGTGAGCTGGTCACAGTGGTTGACGTCTATCCGGGTCGTCTTGAGCTCACCACACAACACATCTACTTTTACGACAGCAGCGCAGAGAAAGAGGAAGGTGAGGAGAAATTGGGAAAGTGCAGTGTGAAGGTCAAAGGTCCTGTATGTGAGGAAAGAGATGATATTGATGTTCTCCATTTTCAGGTGTAGGTCAAGACTTTAAATGGCCTCTGTCTCAGATAAGAGAGATCCACCTGCGCAGATACAACCTCCGACGCTCGGCATTAGAGATCTTTCTCATCGACCAGACCAACTACTTTCTGAACTTCAAGAAAGAGGTCAGAAATGTTTCAAGTCATCATGAAACAGAAGTTGCGATAATCTTTTCTTCCCTATTGTGATGTACACTCACCTAAAGGATAATTAGGAACACCTGTTCAATTTCTCATTAATGCAATTATGTAATCAACCAATCACATGGCAGTTGCTTCAATGCATTTAGGGGTGTGGTCCTGGTCAAGACAATCTCCTGAACTCCAAACTGAATGTCAGAATGGGAAAGAAAGGTGATTTAAGCGATTTTGAGCGTGGCATGGTTGTTGGTGCCAGACGGGCCGGTCTGAGTATTTCACAATCTGCTCAGTTACTGGGATTTTCACGCACCACCATTTCTAGGGTTTACAAGGAATGGTGTGAAAAGGGAAAAACATCCAGTATGCAGCAGTCCTGTGGGCGAAAATGCCTTGTTAATGCTAGAGGTCAGAGGAGAATGGGCCGACTGATTCAAGCTGATAGAAGAGCAACTTTGACTGAAATAACCACTCGTTACAACCGAGGTATGCAGCAAAGCATTTGTGAAGCCACAACACGCACAACCTTGAGGCGGATGGGCTACAACAGCAGAAGACCCCACCAGGTACCACTCATCTCCACTACAAATAGGAAAAAGAGGCTACAATTTGCACGAGCTCACCAAAATTGGACAGTTGAAGACTGGAAAAATGTTGCCTGGTCTGATGAGTCTTGATTTCTGTTGAGACATTCAGATGGTAGAGTCAGAATTTGGCGTAAACAGAATGAGAACATGGATCCATCATGCCTTATTACCACTGTGCAGGCTGGTGGTGGTGGTGTAATGGTGTGGGGGATGTTTTCTTGGCACACTTTATGCCCCTTAGTGACAATTGAGCATCGTTTAAATGTCACGGCCTACCTGAGCATTGTTTCTGACCATGTCCATCCCTTTATGACCACCATGTACCCATCCTCTGATGGCTACTTCCAGCAGGATAATGCACCATGTCACAAAGCTCGAATCATTTCAAATTGGTTTCTTGAACATGACAATGAGTTCACTGTACTAAAATGGCCCCCACAGTCACCAGATCTCAACCCAATAGAGCATCTTTGGGATGTGGTGGAACGGGAGCTTCGTGCCCTGGATGTGCATCCCACAAATCTCCATCAACTGCAAGATGCTATCATATCAATATGGGCCAACATTTATAAAGAATGCTTTCAGCACCTTGTTGAATCAATGCCACGTAGAATGAAGGCAGTTCTGAAGGCGAAAGGGGGTCAAACACAGTATTAGTATGGTGTTCCTAATAATCCTTTAGGTGAGTGTATATCCAAGTGAAAAAATAGAGGGCCCTATTTTAACGATCAAAGCACATGGTCTAAAGTGTACAGCGCAAGTGCACTTTGGGCGTTTTCGAATCCACTTTGGCTAGTTTAATGTCGGGAAAAATGGTCGTAAAATTGGTGGTAATTTCTTTTTTTTATATATATTTAAAAATGTTTGTGTGTTCCTGCGCGTCCCTGTGTGTGTAATATACAAAGTGTACACGCGTTGTGGATCCTCCTATAGGCGCATATTACTAATATGCCCTTTAAAATATATTGCCTCAAAATATCAACGCGCCAACAATGCGCCTGAACACACCTCATTTTCAGACCAGCACGCCCATGGGCGCACAAATAGGCGCAAATAACAAAAACAAAAACACACTTGTGTTGCGCCTGGCGCCGCATTGTGCCGGTTGTATGATAGAGCATGTAGGGTGGGACTTGATTTTGTCCATGGAGAATTGATTGGATGGTTGTGGTTTGCTATTGGTTGATCTCATGTCATGTGAGTGACAGGTTGCCCCGCCCTCGCTCCAGTAAACACATCATCAGAGAAGAGAAGAGATGTCATTGCAAGAGGGAGGGGAAGTTATTTTGATTCAAGATTACAAGGTCACATGGAGAGAAAAAAAGAAAAAAAAAAGATGTGCATAATTAAATCATTTATAATTAACACTGCAATATTCCATAAAACAAGAACTGTCCATTTTGATTTCACGGTGACTTTAAGACTTTAAGTGACTTTTCTCTTTCCTATGTAATGAATTAATGAATATAATGTTGCATACAAATGCTTAAAAAGTTTTATATCCGTTGTATGTGTTAACTCTCATCAGGTCTCATTCCCTAATAATTGAATTATTCGTACCTATGCACACAGGAGAACTTCTTGCCTAGTTCACAACACGTTCGTACGCACATTAATTTGTTCCCTCATTGTAATATATTAATGAATTTGTAGTATTCTAAATGAGCAGCCGTTTGCTCAAGGTTAGTAATTTGCATAAAATATGCCCAAACTATCTCTATATGATATGAAGGCTGTCCTCACAATCGTGCCTTTCGTCACTCAGCAAACATATGACACCCTCAAAACCAGTTAAAAAAACACCTTTATGTAGAGAAACTAGATTACAGACCTCTCATTAACCAGCTGTACATATCCACGTTTTGTGCAGAAAAAAACATGTTCGTGAAAATGTGTGTGCAAATGTGTGCGAAACCCGTAGTTAGTGAATGAGACCTCATAATTGTTTGCTTCTGGGTTTGATTGACAGGTGCGCAATAAAGTGTACAGTCGGATGCTGCTGCTGCGTTCCCTCTCTCTTCAGGCCACTCACTCACCGCAGGAGCTGCTCAAAGCGTCTGGACTCACACAGGTCACTGCAGACGTATGAAGCACTCTCAGTTTAGAGATTTGATGTAGTATATAGACACTGAAGTTTTAGAGCTGATTAAGTACTGACTTTTGCTTCTCTCTGTCATCAGAAATGGGTGAACAGGGAGATCTCAAACTTTGACTACCTGATGCAGTTGAACACTATAGCAGGAAGGACGTATAATGATCTGGCTCAGTATCCTGTGGTGAGTGACATTTACACACCAGCTTGGGATTCTGTTTGAATGGCAGTATGGTCACACATCAGAGTTCATTCATTACCTAAATGATCTTACATGTTTTTAGTTCCCCTGGATCCTGTCGGATTATACGTCAGAGGAGCTGGATCTGTCCGATCCACGGGTGTTCAGAGATCTCTCCAAACCTGTGGCCGTGCTGAACGAGAGGAATGCCAAAGCCGTCAGAGAGAAGTGTGTTTCTGTTTTACTTTTATGTCTTTGTTCTCTCAGTCCTTACAGATCATATTTACTATGATAGAAGTCTCAGTGTTTACTGCAGGTTGCCCTGTTTAATCTATAATGCTGTTAGAAACCAGTGTTATTTATATACTTTTATAGTATTTATTAAAATTTTGAATTATTTTTAATTTAGTTTAAGTTTTAGTATTATTATATAAAGGCTTTAAAGGGTTAGTTCACCCAAAAATGAAAATTATGTCATTAATTACTCACCCTCGTGTCGTTGGACACCCGTAAGACATTCGTTCATCTTCGGAACACAAATGAAGATATTTTTGTTGAAAGCTGAGGCTGAGAAAGGCCTCAGATAGGCCTCCATAGGGATTCGGTACTTTTGCACTCACAAGACCCATAAAAGGCACTAAAAACGTCATTACAAAGTCCATCTCACTACAGTGGCTCTACAATAATTGTACAAAGCGACGACTAGTTTTTGTGCGCAAAAAAAAATCAAAATAACGACTTTATTCAACACAAACTTTGGCCTCTGCTGTGAACTCCATGACGCATGCGCGAGAATATTACGTAGCGCCGGCGTTCGGGAATCCATGAAATGTGCACTTTAGTTCCATTTTGAGCACTACGCCGAGACCTAAAGCACGATCAATGTAGAATTCAACAGCTTAGATACGGCGCGTCTTCCTCTGCTTGTAAACAAATCTCCTCCTCGCTTCTGGGTTATGTGTCCGAACGCCGGATCTGCGTCATTTTCTCGCGCATGCGTCGTGGTGCTTCGTGAGTCCACGGCAGATGCCAAAGTTTGTGTTGAATAAAGTCGTTATTTTGATTTTTTTTTTTTGCGCACAAAAACTAGTCGTCACTTTGTACAATTATTGTAGAGCCACTGTAGTGAGATGGACTTTGTAATGACGTTTTTAGTGCCTTTTATGGGTCTTGTGAGTGCAAAAGTACTGAATCCCTATGGAGGCCTATCTGAGGCCTTTCTCAGCCTCAGCTTTCAACAAAAATATCTTCATTTGTGTTCCGAAGATGAACGGAGGTCTTACGGGTGTCCAACGACATGAGGGTGAGTAATTAATGACATAATTTTCATTTTTGGGTGAACTAACCCTTTAAGTTTATATTTTTCCATATAATATTTATATTTTATTTCATCTTTGTCAATTAACAAAAATGATTTGTAAAGTTAGTACAGTTAGTTTTAGTTTACATAAACAACACTGTTCCAAACCCTAGTAAGATGCCTACCTAGGGAACATTTTTAGTTATCGATGGTATAGGCTTCACCAAATAGCAGTTTTATTAAATATCTTCTTTTCATTAAATTCAGCAACATGTATCCCTCACAGATAATGCAATCCCAGAATGCATTGTGAGGAACCTGAACATTTTTACATCAGATATAGATTTAATCTTGGTTATAAGCTAGCAGTGTTTTTGTTTCAATAAAATGTTCAATAACTTCTAATTAAAAATAAATTTTCACCCAATATTTGTACAATGTATTTGTGCATAATTAGCTTAGCAACATGCTAACTGCAAACTATTGGAATCAACTTTGGGCATCAAGTCTCTTACAGTGTTATTTTAGAAGTATTTATTCATATTTTACATTAGCCTTATATTTTAATCTTTTTATTTTATTTTATACAGTTATTTTTTTATTTAGTTTTAAACTTTTTTTATTTAAACTTATTTATTTTTTAATTATATTTTTCTATTTAGCTTTAATCATTTTTTATTTTATTTTAATTCTTTAATTTAAACTTATTTCAGTTGTTTAATTTTACGCTTTTAGTCTAAGATTAATATTTTATAACACTGGTCTCTTATGATGTTCTCTCACTTATTAGGTTCCGTTTGTAGTGTGCTCGTTTAGTAGGAAGTTTCCTATTTAGGCAGTGAAGCAGCTCACTAGGTTTTTGGAAAAGAGGAAATGTTTTGAAAGTTGATTTTGCGGCAGCAATAAATGCAATTGATAAATGTGCTTGTAAATGATCTGCAGATATGAGAGTTTTGAAGACCCCACGGGCACCATAGACCGTTTCCACTACGGCACGCACTACTCGAACGCCGCCGGAGTCATGCATTACCTCATCAGAGTCGAACCCTTTACATCCCTGCACATCCAGCTGCAGAGCGGCAGGTGATGCTTGTCTGCTTTTCTTCTTTTTGCCTTTTTATTCTTTGTCAGTGTAATTCTGTCCGTTCTCTTGTGTCTCTTGTCAACCAAATCACAACTTTTTTTCTGTATGAGAAAAGGTCACTGAAGTGAAATTCAAGATCTTTCCTGAAGTCCATTTACTGTTAATTAGGTTTTCTTACTCTACTAAAATCAGGATTGTTTTAGTTTTTCATGACCATTTTCCACTTTTAATAATTTTTTTTAATTTCAAATCGTATCTTCGCAAAATCCTGTTTTCCATTAAATGAATAAAATTGACCTGATGTTGGTCTGATTGTATGTGGCAGGTTTGACTGTGCTGACCGACAGTTTCACTCCATTCCTGCTACCTGGCAGACCCTCATGGACAATCCCAACGATGTCAAAGAGCTCATCCCAGAATTCTTTTACTTCCCGGAGTTCTTGGAGAACCAGAACGGTGAGCAGAGGCAGCAGAGTCAACATTTCTCAGAGAAACTTCTAGTTAAGAATAGCAAAAACTCTCACAATTTCTTCCATTTATTTCAACACACACTTCCATCCCAAAATCACAAGATGTGTTGAGATAGTGTTGCCAGTTAAGCTGGAATAGAAGAAAGCTTTTTAACCCTCCTGTTGTGTTGAAAAACTGGGTACAACTTTTCTGTTTCCATTGGTTTCCATGCAATTTGCCAAAAACGGACAGTGTGAAAAACACTGAAGATTCATGTAAAAACAGAAGTCAATATGACCCCAACACAAAAACCAAACACATTTACGTGTCTTAACTTTGCATGCACATTTCTGACAAAAATTCAAAAAGAAATAAATTGCTTTGTTTGAAAATTGAATGCGGGTCAATTTAGAAAGAAAAAAAGTCACTTTTTAAAAACTATCCCATCCACTTTATCTCCTTTTTATCATATCGTCTCATTCTCTCTCTCATTGTAGGATTTGACCTGGGTCGCTTGCAGATCTCTAAAGAGAGGGTAAATGATGTCATCCTGCCTAAATGGGCCAAATCTCCCGAGGATTTCATCAACAAGCACCGCAAAGCCCTGGTGAGCCCGTTTCTGATGACCTCATCACAGCTCTTCTCCACTAACCTCAATAAAGAGCCTCCAGGGAGGAATTTGTAATTGAATACGGTCCTCTCTTAGTATCTGTTTCCCTCTTCTTCTCAATTCCTCTGCTGCTTCTGTCCTATTAAAGCATTGTGAAAGGTTACAAAACTAGAACGACAAAAGAGTCTTTCCCAGTCACCTCCTGGCAGATTCCTCTCATAATGGCTAATGGCCTCAGGTCTATCCTTGGAGAAATATTGGTTTAGGAGGCATAGCATGTGACCGTTTTCTTGATGTGGATGTTGTGTGTCTCTGCTCAGGAATCAGAGTATGTTTCGGCCCATCTGCATGAATGGATTGATCTGATCTTTGGCTATAAACAGAGGGGCCCAGCTGCAGTGGAGGCCCTTAATGTCTTCTATTACTGCACATATGAAGGTATGACGTCCTTCATACAGCTAAACATACAAGTCGTGATGTGGATAAAATCCTTAGCTACCAATTCTTGAGTAACTTTGAGTGCGTTACATGCACGTTCTTAAACCAATTATGCTTAAGCCAACGACGTGTCTGGTCATGTAAACGCCTTAAACCGGTTTCCTTTCAGTGTAGGGTCATAAACGGCTTAAGAATAAACCGATTAACACAGCTAGAATTTTGCCCATCACCCCGATTTCACCCAGCATGTAAACACCTTAAAGGGTTAGTTCACCCAAAAATGAAAATTAGCCCTTGATTTACTCACCCTCAAGTCTTCCTAGATGTATATGATATTCTTCTTTCAGACGAACATAATCAGAGTTCTATTAAAGAAGTCCTGGCTAATCTAAGCATTATAATAGCAGTAATAGTTGCTCTGTTTTTGAAGTCCATAAAAAGTGCACCTGTCCTTCGAATAAGGTACTCCACGTGGCTCTGGGGTTTTAATAAAGGCCTTCTGAAGTGAATCGATGCATTTGTGTAAGAAAATTATCCATATTTAAAAAGTTCCAGCCGACCGCCTTCCGTGGAAAAGGGTTGAAAGTTCCTTCTCGCAATTCAAGATGCGTACGTGATGTCTGATGAGCGTACCTTAGTCTTTCGATCGGCAGAGGCACTTTCAACACTTTTTCCATAAATTTAATACGGAAGGTGGTCGGCCGGCCGAAACTTTACTTGATAAAGTTTTAAATATGGATATTTTTCTTACACAAACGCATTGATTCGCTTCAGAAGGCCTTTATTAACAACCCAGAGCCACGTGGAGCAGTTATTTGATGGACAGATGCATTTTTTTATGGTCTTCAAAAACAGAGCAACTATTACTGCTATTATAAAGCTTGGATTAGCAAGGATTTTTTAAATATAACTCAGATTGTATTCGTCTGAAAGAAGAATATCATATACACCTAGGATGACTTGAGGGTGAGTAAATCATGGGCTAATTTTCCTTTTTGGGTGAACTATCCCTTTAACTTGCCTTCTGTCAGCTTACTGAAGTGCACATGTGTGATGTGTGACAGGAAAGCGTCCTTATACGGCAGATTTAAGCGCATCCAGCCACAGCGAGTGTTTCGCAGTAGGGGAGGAGAAATATATTGCAAACTCAAACTTGACCTAAGAAATATAAAATCTCATCATTCAATAAACTGAGTTTTGGTAGTTATTTGAGTGCAAATATAATTAATATAATGCAACAATTAAAGGGGTACTTCAGCGCTGGGAAGATGAATGTGTATTTGAACTGTGTAATTTATGTAGTAGAAATGTGAAATTATTTTTTTATTTGGTGCTTTCTAGACTGAGAAAAGACAGAAAATGTATTTTTGTCTCATGTGGATGAAAGACAACAACTCCCAGAATGCACTTGCTTCGCTGCCCTACGAGGCCACGCCCAAAGCCACGGCTATTGGTTATCACTTGCCCACCGCGGCACCGCCCCCAACGTCATTTTGATTTTCATAGTAATACAATTATTTCGTTCAATTAGACAACAGACACTACAATTAAAAACTGAAGGTGTTTTTTCAATAAAGTGTGAGTGAGCCGAACGAAAGTCATGACACAAACGCAGCAGGAGTCAGATTTCATTCATCACGAGAAGAGCTGAGCAGAGCTGAGGTAAGCACGGCTGTCATTCTCGGCGCGTATCCAGTCTGCCGCGTTATCAGGTCGCATATGGAAGCTTTCATAGGAATTCATTGAAAAGTTGAAACACTCACTTTGCTCCGTACCGCTCCGTTATTAATGCCCGAGCCGAGCAGCAGCGGGCGTGCGCATTTACATTCTGTGAGTGAGATCCCTCCCCTGTGGGCGGGTTGAAAACATGCAGAACTAGCTCCTGTAGTCTCTAGGCTCTGGCCAAAAATCCTCAGATGACGCAAAATGACGATATTTGCGTCATCGGAGGGTTTTTCCAGAAATAAAATGCATAATTCTCTCGTCTCAGGGGGACATGAGGGGGGAAAGTACCATAATTCCTATATACTACCGGGTTTCTATTGATACAAAGCTTAATGCTAAATCACTGAAGTAACCTTTAAATGCAGCAAAATGAGACTTTTGGTTGTTTTAGGGGCTGTTGATCTGGATGCCATCACAGATGAGAAGGAGAGGAAAGCTCTAGAAGGCATGATCAGTAACTTTGGACAGACACCGTGCCAGTTACTGAAGGTAAGACCCACTGATGCTTCTTCAAACATGCAGGCAGTGTTATTAGATGCTCAGATGGAGAGATCAGAACATACTGTATTATATGCATCGTTTGCAGCATCTGTAAAGAACTAGTTTGAACAAAAAAATTGTCATTTGCTCTCCCTCACTTTGTTTTAAATTTGATTTGTGAGTAAATGATGACGGAATTGTCATTTTTGAATGTTAAATGCATTGCACTAGTGTACTGACATAAACATGACGGCGCATTTGTTGGTTTGTAAGCTGCTCTGTGTTAATGTGCATTCAGGAGCCCCATCCCATGCGTCTCTCTCTGGAGGAGCTGGAGAAGAGGAGAACTCGTCTGGACTCCTGTCCTCTCAACATTTTCGAGCACCTCACTGAACTCAAATCATTCTTCATTGAGGTGACTGAGTTGGCAGTCCTATATTTATGTGTTGTTCTGTCGAGTGACTGTCAGGACTGATTTTCATCTCTGTTTTCCATCACTGTGTTTTAGGGCATCAGTGATACTGTACCACTGGTTAAAGCGGTTGTCCCTAAGAACCAATCACATTCATTTATCTCGCAGGGGAGTCCAGATACTTTGGTAAGTGTGGGCATCATTAGCCACATATTACCGACAGGTTTAAAGACACATACTGTAACATCAGAATTGACTCTATTATTTTTATTGTATTTATTTATTTTTTATTAAGGACCCTTGTCTTAATGTGCACATTTAATCAGTCCATGTAGTAATACACACACACACACGCACACACACACGCACACATACATTTTATATATATATATAAATATATATGCACACAGTGCACACAGTCTGGCCATCGAGACCGGCAGACACAGAAAGAGCTGGTTACCCAGAGAGCAAAGGGTGTGTGTTCACTGTAGGACAGGAGAGATCGAGACAGAGACGCACTTCCTCCTTCACTGTCAGAAATACATCTCCACAAGAGACCTCTACTTAAACAAATTCAGTACATTAATAAAGAACTTTACAGCCATGACTGAAGTAGAACAAATACAGATAATATTAGGAGAGGGACAGACAGCAGCACTGGCTGCGAGATACGTGTGTGTGTGCCACAGCCTGAGAGACAGCAGGTGAATGTGTGTGTAATGTGTGTATGTTACGTCTGACCTCAGTGTGTTTCCCTACTGTCCACTACAGTGACCCTCAGTACATGTGAGTGTATATGTTAAAACACTGTGGTATCAAATGTTCTAATTTGTTACACTGTTCATTTAAGTTATGTTGTATCATCAATAATATTATTATTAATGTTCATGTATAATTATTTATGTTCATATATGTATTATTATTTATGTTCATTTATTCCTAGCTTTGGCAATATTGTATGAATTACATTCATGCCAATAAAGCAATTTTTGAATTTGAATTTATTATATATATATATATTATATATATATATATATATATATATATATATATATATATTTTTTTTTTTTTAAATATATATATATATATATATATATATATAAAAAAAAAAATATATATATATATATATATATATATATATAAAATGTATGTGTGCGTGTGTGTGTGTGTGTGTGTGTATTTTATATATATATATATATATATATATATTTATATATATTTATTTATGTATTATTTATTTATTTATTTATTTATATATATCTATGGCATCCTTCTGTCTCTAGAGACAATGGAGTCTGCACCTGAGTATTTATATATATATATATATTTGTGTGTGTGAATTTAAATATAATTCAAATATTTTTACTTTAAATATTTATTTTAAATATAAATATATATTTATAAATAAAATAATTTTACTCAAATGATTTAGGTATAATTTTGAAATATAATTTAAATAAAAAATATGTATATAATTATTTAAGTTTATTTATTTGGTGATAAATGAGATACTGTTCTGTCACCCTAACATACTATATTTTTTTATCATGTTATTATTGCACAATTTATTGGTGCACATTGAAAAATATATAAATATAAAGTGATATACAATAATAATATTTATATAAATAAAAAAATATATAAAATAATTTTCACTCAGATTATTTTAAACAAATAAATGTATTAATGAATTAATTATAATTATTTGATAAGTAAGATAATGTACTGTCTGATCACACTGACATACTTTTTTAAAATTAATATTTTATTAATGTTCCGGTCTCATTGTGGACAATGTATCAATGCACATTGTAATAAAATATATACATATTGAAATGTATTAAAAAAAGTTTTGGGTCAAATTTATTTTATATTTTTTATATTTATATAAATATTATTTTATATACTTTTCTATGTACTGTTGGAGTCCTAATCACCCCAACAGTGTTCATTTTACAAAAATGGCCATCATGACTGTACATAATACCTAAATTATACATAAATGCATTGCAAATACTGTTCCATGTTGTCTTTAATGCCCTCTGAGGTTTCTGGTTATTATGAAATGTTTAATACTCTCATCATTTGGGTCATCAAGGTAACGCTGAGCCACAACTGCTTGATAGGAACTCATGGTTGGCTGCCCTATGACAAGAACATATCCAACTATTTCACCTTCATCAAAGACCCCACCGTAGCCAGTCCAAAGTGAGTCTCTGGCAGTTAACTTCTCACATCCTGTATGTAGCTGCCCTGGCCTTCCTTTAAAATAAACGACACATCAACAAGCACACTCTTTCTCTCTCTGTAGGACTCAGAGGTTTCTATCAGGGCCGTTCTCTCCTGGAGTTGAAGTCACCGCTCATCTGTTTGTTGTGTCTCATGACGGGAAGTTGCTCTTCAGTGGAGGCCACTGGGACAACAGCCTGAGAGTGACGTCACTTGTCAAGGGCAAAACAGTCGGGCAACACATCCGCCACATGGGTAATGGAAACTCTCTCTGCTTCTCTTGACCTTCCTCTTTTTCCCTTCTTTCTTTCTGCCTGTCTTTTGATTTTATTACATGAATACACGCAATTTGTATGCAGATTGTATTGTTCTCACTTTAACCTTGAGTTGCAGGAAACAGTTCTGCTAACTTGTGTATGTTTGTGTCTATATTTTTCTGTCTTGGCAGACATCATAACGTGCCTGGCCACAGATCACTTTGGGATTCACCTGATCTCTGGCTCCAGAGACACCACCTGTATGGTGTGGCAGGTGCTGCAGCAGGTGCGTTCTGTTCTGTTGGAAAACACACCTGATCAGTCGTGGTTCATTCCTAAATATGAAGTCCATTTTCATACCCCAATCATGTCTTTAATGTATAAAATTGTAAAAATTCAACCAAGGCTGTATCTATTTGATCAAAAATACAGTAATATTGTGAAATAATTTTACAATTTAAAAGAACTGTTTTCTATGTGAATATATTGTAAAATTTAATTTATTTCTGTGATGCAAAGCTGAATTTTCAGCATCATTACTCCAGGCTTCAGTGTCACATGACCTTTCAGAAATCATTCAAATTTGCTAAACATTTCTTATTATTAGCGATGTTAAAAACAGTTGTGCTACTTAAAATGTTGGTGGAAATCGTGATACATATATCATAATAGCACAAGTAAGTTAACATCCTGTAGAGATTAATTTTAAATAATAGTTTGAGTGGATGTTGCCATGATGTTTCTTAGACGGCAAATTGGCCATTTTTAATCAATAATCCAGGAGTTCCTTCCTTTTTTCTTTCCTCTAATTGAAAAGGTTCTTTTGAAAACTGCTTGCTCACTTGTGTTAAATATAATGAATAACATTTTTGTTCTCTGCTCATATAAAGAAGAGGGTGTGTATTTCTACTGCAGTGTTGGGACTTTGTTTAACTTGTATGTGTGTGTGTGTGTGTGTGTGTAGGGAGGTGCTCCAGTGGGTCTGTCCTCTAAGCCAGTGCAGGTACTGTATGGACACACAGATGAAGTTGTGAGTGTGTCTATCAGTACAGAGCTGGATATGGCGGTCTCTGGATCAAGGGTGAGACTCGTCTCTCACACAGTCACTCAAAAACACTTGATGTGTTCCAATTTGCCTGCTGTTACTATGCCCTAAAAGTATGGGCTGTTTTTGTGAAATGACGTACTTTTGAGTGTGTAGCGGAAGAGTAGGCAAGCTTTCGGACAAACTACTACATCATAATTAATTACATGCATCCTGTCACCGTTTAAACTGCAAGGTCAACCGTCTCTTCACAGTTAAAATCCTCCATATTCAATTTAATTTCCTATCGTATCAGAGAGAAATACAGTAGCACGTTGATCTGTCAGTCGAGGGTCTTTCATGCAGAGACTCTCCTCATGTGTTTGCATAATGATGCATTTAAAAGTTAATGACCAAAAGTATCTTTATAAAAGTTCACAATGCTTTTGCAGATTAAATATAATGTGGATAAAATTGTAGTTCTAATCGAATCTTCGTCCAACACGCAATGGGTTGTGGGCAGTATTAGCCATAGAGTGTGCATGGATCAGCACTTCAGATTCTAACCAGAAATACTGTAGTAGACCATACGGGTATCAATAGCTTACATTTACATGGACACTTTTTGCTTCAATCTGAATGAATTCATTTCGATTGATGAATCCAAACGTAGTGTTTACATGAACGCTTAATAAAGTGATCAGTTGATGTGTCCGTTTATATGTCACAATCTTTTGAATGCACACGCTGCATGAATGTACAGTTTCCCGCTCTTCTTGCATACTAATGCTGCGTTCCAGGCAGGTTTTTGAGTCCGTAGGTTACGACTTTAAACCACGACTCACGACTTTGTAGCGTTCCAGGCAAAGTCACGCCAAACGGCATGAGGAATTGTGTTAGCTAGATGTAAGCAAAGCATGGCGGACCGTACGGGGCTTATGCTCATTTACAATCATTTCTATCGCCAAAGGTGCTTACTCCTTGCTTATTTGAGGGAAACAGAGGAGAAAAAACGGCGCATAAGGCAAGAGAAGCTGTTATACCTTTTTTTTTACGTTATTGGTGTACGACTTTCATAAACACTGCATCTATGAGACGTCAGAGCTCGTAACTGGGAGTACATCAATCTAGTAAGAGATCACGGGTGGGAAGTCACAGGTTTGACTGCCGTTCCAGTGCACTTTCATGGGTAGAAGGTTGGAAAAACATGGGTTACGGGTTGCCTGGAACGTGACATAACCATCCTCCTTTTCTTTGTTTTAAAAAGCAGACTTTTTAATCTATCTCGGATCCTAATTAGGTGACGACGAGCACATGAACGGTTATGCCGTGCTGCTTGTATTTATCAAACAGTAAAAACGCCCATTCCCACTCCCCAAAACCAGGCGTCTGAGGATAAACGAGGACTGGTGGGATGTTGTCCTGCTCCACTTTACAGACAATGAGTGGAAAGAAAATTTTAGAATGACAGGACAATCATTTATGACACTTTATTCAACTGGAAGAACAGCTCGTTCCACGCGTCATACGTCATTACGCTATTTCTACGTCATTGCACATGCGCAGTACTTTCAGTTTTGTTTTTCAATCCGATCAAGTGTTTACATGCCCTTTCAATCGGTAATAAAAAAGGTATAAACCAACCCTTACAATCCAAATGAAAATGTAATCAGATCTGGCCATTCTGGCAATTCATTCCGATTGACGTGGTTACATGTGACTTGTTTTGTTCCGATTGTGCTACTAGTCTGGTTACGATCGGATTATAAGGGTCCATGTAAACGCAGCTAGTGAAATACTCATTCTAACATACTATGATTCGAGACAATAATTCTAATTTCGAAAACTATTTAGGATTGAAAACACAAATTGGGACACAGCAACTTTTACTTCTCAGAAGTTCTCACACCTATTCACGATTCAGCAACTTGACATCAACAGTGGCATTGTGTTAACCAATCATTACAGAGCTCATTTACATATGTACATATAGAATTTGCATTGAATTCCTGAAAGTACTGCAGTGAAGCCATCTTAAGGGTTAGAGAAATTACCAGATTTTTTAGGCAGAAAAGTGGATTTCAAAGTAGAACCATAAAAATGAAGGCATTTGTGTGTCACAGGATGGAACCGTGATGATTCACACTGTTCGGAGGGGTCAGTACATGCGCTCTCTGCGGCCGCCGTGTGAGAGCTCTCTGCCCATGTCCATCATGCACCTTGCTGTGTCCTCTGAGGGACATCTAGTGGTGCACACCTGCATAGAGGGCAAAGCCACACTGAAGGTATCAAACACAGTTCAGTTTTTCTTCTCCCTGCACATATTTTTGTGCCCATGTAAACCGATCCTCTTTGTGCTTTGTGTTTGCAGGATAAGAACGCCCTGCACCTGTACTCTGTGAACGGGAAGCATCTGTGCAGCGCTCCTCTGAAGGAGCAGGTGACAGACATGTGTGTATCAGGAGAACATGTTGTCATCGGCAGCGAGCAGGGTTTCCTGTCTGTCAGAGATCTGTACAGGTGAACTTAAACAAGCATCAGCTTTCTGAAATTAAGCAGTTTCAGCAGTTAAATTCCCTGAAACCAGAAAGTAATGGCTCTTAGGGCTGTCACTATCGATTATTTTGGTAATCGGTCGATCATTTTGATGATTAATCGAGTAATCTAAAAATGTTTGTGGTAATATAAAAATCGACCAAAGCACAGATCTATGCCTTTAAAATGACTTAAAATACATATGTAATAACAATGAGGCAATAACATTAGGTTCAAATAAAGTATCAAAGGCATATGGTTTTATACAACAACACTGTTAAATACATAAGATAAACAATCATCGTATGTAAAATATGTATTATAAAAAATGCCTGCAGAGAGCGCCAACACCCTGGTGTTGTTACACTTTACAGCAGATTAAATCCTTGTTTAAAGGTCCCGTTCTTCGTGATCCCTCTGTTCAAACTTTAGTTAGTGTGTAATGTTGCTGTTAGAGCATAAATAATACCTGTAAAATTATAAAGCTCAAAGTTCAATGCCAAGCGAGATTTTAAACAGAAGTTCCCTTTCAAAGCCTACAGCGAACGGCCGGCTTGGACTACATCCTGGTACTTCCTACATTAATTACGTCAGTCAGTAGAACAGACTAACCTCCGCCCACAAGAATACGTGAAAAAGGGGGCGTGGTCTTGTTGCTGTCCCACGTGGAGAAGAGGACGGTCGCGTGGAGAAAAGGAACTGTAGCTTGAGTGTGTTTGTCGCCATGTCGTCGAGACGCTGTTATTTTCATCCCGGAGTCAAATCACCTTTGTTTGGCTTTCACAGGGACGCTGTAGAGATCATTGAGCGCATACATCTCCCGTTAAGAGGCGTGACCTTTCCGTACAACTTGCGCTAAGCTGCTGTCGAATCACAACACAGGAACCGCTGGCACAATCAGAACTCGTTACGTATTTCTGAAGGAGGGACTTTATAGAACAAGGAAGTCATCAGGCCGTTTTTAGGACAGTGAAAACAGCGGTGTACAGATAAGTAAATTGTGTGAAAAATACTGTGTTTTTTTACACGCGAAACATGAACACGTTATATTGCACACTGTAAACACAATCAAAGCTTCAAAAAAACACGAAGAACGGGACCTTTAATATTGGCCAAACATTGAATTAAAATGTCCACATAATCTTTAATATTTGGCCACTCCTTTATGATAGAAATGCTACAGCCACTGTAATTTCTTGAACAAGACCATGTGGACATCAAAACATGCAAACTCAGAGCGAGGGTTTAAACTTATATTTTGAAATCGTCATGAACAGTTTGCATATTTAGAAGCATATTAATGTATTCTCCTGTGTTGGCGTAGGTTTATACATTATTTAAGTTATAAATCTGAAGAAATGCCTCACATTGCATTCCCAGATGAACATTACAAGCAACTCAAACTCACAGCATATGAGACACACGTGTAACCAACACGCATGTGAAGAATTAATGCGCATATATATATAAAACGGTCTAATAATGTGGTTCATGGATTATCGTTTATGGAATGTGCCACTTCCGGTATTTTGCCGGTTACTCAACACGGGTAAATTACAATCGAGGATTTTTTAAAAATAGATTACTCTAATTTAATTTAGAATTTGTGACAGCTCTAAGTGTCATCATTACAATTTTTGCATGCCGAATGATAAAATGTTTGAAAAAAGATTCATTCAATGCAGGATTGATTGAGTCTTCTCTAGAGTGCAGAAAATCATAGAGACGTGGAGCTTTTTTGACTTCTAGAGGACATGTATAATGCAAAAGTGCCCGCACACTTTTTAGCGGCCTTGATGCAGTATTTTTTCTATTCATTTTTCCCATTGAGATTTAAAAAAAATCTTCATTAAAGAGTTGAACCAAAGTTCAAGGCATAACCCAAACCAATCGGCTACGAGGTCAATCACAACATTACAAACTTTGATTTGAAGCAAACAAGTATTTGAAAATTGGACAAAGACAGAAGCACAAGACCGTGTACTTAATGGAAAGTCCAATGTTAAACTGATTACTTAAGTTATAATAACGCAGATAGATGGCTTTAACAAAAGCATATATACCACTGATTTACAACCTTGTAGCTCACAGTAGGTCTGTATGTAACGGTTTATACGTTATCATTAAAAATATTTTCCTCTATGGAGAAAATGAATGTGATTTTTACTTGGCTCTTGCACTTTTGCACTCCTTTAACTGCAGGAATGCCCTACCAATTACATAGCAATGGCCTGACAACCACCATTGTGTTTTATGATTCTTATCAGATTGTTTTTAACATGATCATAACACGCCCTTTCTCCTGCTTACAATCGCAGCCTGACTCTGTGCGTGTCGCCGATGGCGATGCGGGTGCCAATCCGGAGTGTGTCTGTGACCAAGGAGCAATCTCACATGCTGGTGGGACTCAATGATGGCAAGCTGATCGTGGTGGGCGTCGGGAAACCGGCGGAGGTAAAAAACTCCTTCAGGAACTACATCACCCAGAGGATGGAGGGCTCGCCTCTCATGAACACACTGCGGGTGCGATCGCCCGCACGCCTGCTGCATCTCAGAGACCAGAACACGTTCAGCCCTGACGTCATCTAAGAGAAATACACATAGCGGGTGTCAAGTTCAGATACATTAAGTACACATGTTTACCTTGCCATCTAGACTACAGACTAATCTGAACCCAAAACCATAAATCTACCCCTAAAATAAAACAACTGCATTTTTAGCATCATTTTAATATTTATGAATCATTAATTTTTTTAAAAGACATGCCCAAAAATAGTAGTCAGATTAAGCTAACATCTGAGGGCATTTCATCCCCAAATCACATAAACATAAGGAAGAATACACACACAAACATGTTATCGTAAAAACATAAACGTGCATTGAAACCGTTGCCAAGGATTTTTAACTTGAGCATTTGTTGTATAATCAGTGGTAATTGTGTAAATGTTGTTTACTAAGTTTTCTATTAGCAGTTGGAGTTGTAACCCAACCAGAGACGATACTACTAACAATGCTAACTGTAGTAGTAATAATAAATAACTCGTAGTGTCATGCTAATTATAGAATAATTTAAAAACTGTAAAATCCTCTTCTTTATGGACATTTTTCGATGTGATTGAATGTGCAGGTAATCATGCCAAACACTGAAGCTATTTTTTTAATATTTCAAACAATGCAAAGCGTTCTCAAGGATTTCCTCTTTAATATCAGTAGCTTGAATAGAAGCAATTGGTTTTCTGCTTTAGATGGATTAATATGATTTGATCGGAGAATACAGCCTGAAACATACTCTACATCAGTACATAAACACAGACGCTTCTATCTACGTAATGAAATTCGTTTGCCGTTCTCAGCATTTCCACAAGGGGTGCTATAACGGACATTAATATAACCTTCTATAGTCACTTTTTTCATAGTGGAACAAGCTTGTAGAGGATCTTTTTGTTAGCTTGTTAAAGTTAATCGCACTTGACATATTTATATCTATTTCCTTGAATTATCACACTTCATTTGACTTAGGTTAGTTAAGGCCTCAGGCAAAAAACCCCACAGATTTCAAGTATGTGCAACAGGAAACTCATTCGCAAAGCATTTCCGTCTGTGTTTGCGTACTTGCATAGAGTGTATTTCTGGCCTTTGGGTTTGTATACATACACAGTCAGTACATACAATTATCATATCAAATCATCTTTTTTGAGTTACCTCACTTGAAATGTACCTTTTGATTTTGCACTAACCTCAAAGTGAATCCAACACAGATGATCTCACATGCACTCATCAATCATCTTTTTTTCCCACTGTTCACCTCCTCTTTCCTTTTATCCTTCACTGCCCTCTCCTTTCCTCTCCTCTCCTCTCCTCTCCGTTCCTCAGATGCGTTCTGGCCAGATTACGAGGAAACTCTGGGGCTCCAGTAAGCGCCTCACTCAGATCTCGTCTGGAGAAACAGAGTATCACACCCAAGACAGGCCCTGACCCCGCCCCCTAAATCACAGCCTTCCTGCCTGATTGGCCCACTGCCCTGTCAATCACCCAAATCCATTGTTTCAGTTTGGAGGATGGCTCTCCTCTCTCTGAAACAATAAGGACATTTTTAGCACCTGTATGCAAATGTGTGCGTGTTGAGCCAAACGTATGCATGTTCCCTCATACATGTCGTATATGTTTGGTGTAAACGTGTAGTTGGACTGGTGCAGGCACCATCTAACTACATGTGTCTGAATTCTGTGAAAACCCTAATGTTGACCCTCCTGGCCCTGCCCTCCACGCCCACATATCATCATTACCACACAGTTATCATCAACCATATGTTTTTGTCTCTTCCACGTCTACGTTCTCCTATGCATTATATGTGGTTTTGTAGTACGTGTCCATTTATTCATTTAGTGTCAGTGGCCTTTCATAGGTGATCTTGCGTAGCTTTCGGATGTTTTTGGATTGTTTTATCAGTGGACACAGGCATTATTTATTTGCACAGTCTTGCTTTGGCACAGACCTCGACAAGTTGACGATAATTTACACCAGTATAATTCACAATACGCATGACATATTCTGTTCCAATAGACCAACACATCATACGCGGCTTCATTTTATAACAAAACTGACGTGTGGAGTGCTAAGGTTGATTTTTAATTTTTTTGTGCGTAACTGTTGAATGTTGTCATTCATTACTTGAATCGCGATGTTGTTATTTCAATGAAGAATGCAAGATGGATTTTGTGTGGATGTACATGCAGTTTGATTTGTTGCAGTTACTTTTAATGGGATAAAACACTACAAATACAAAGTGGGAAAAGTTCGAAGGGCTTTGAGATGGTAAGCAATACGGTTAGTCCCTCTGATGAGGCTTATTGAAGCATTCCACTGGCTAATCCACGCTCCGCAGTCTTCCTAGTATCCAAACCGAGCACTACATAGGGGAGCGGGGGTACTCGTGTACCACGGGACAGCAAGAACCAATGCCGCATAATCAGATAGTCAGGTGAGACGCTGTTTCCCCTCCTCTTTTATATTTCTAAGCCATGCAGTCTTCGTTTACTATGCAGGTAAACTTCCAGGCCTTCTAGAGAATTCAGTTACTGATTGACGTCTGAATTCTTGCTCCTCCATATGCAGTTTTTATTTCTTCAGCGTACTATGTGTGTACATGTGTTTTCGTTTCCCTTACCAAAATATACCATAGTAACCATAGATTCTGGCTAAATGCCTTAGTTAATTATAGTCACAGTGGTAAAACCATATGAAGTGTAAGATGCTTTCAGAAGCCTTTTACATGTGTTAAAACCAAAATTACTATATTTACATTGTGATGATAACTGGTATTTTGGTGGAAGCTATCTTTACCGTAGTGTTTTTTGAAAGGACAATTTTCGTTTTTTTTTTACACTAATGTCTTTGTGAGTGACACAATTCATTCCTTTATTAAAGGACTGTTGTTTTGAAACTTGTACGTGATCAACAATATGAAGATATTAATGAAGATACTAATACCAAAATGCAGATGTCTTTATCAGGATGTCCGCTTTGTTTGGTGCGTGTTGTATGTTCTTCCATATATGTGCTTTAGTTTGCAATGGTGCTGAAGTTTAGATTTGAAGTCTAAATCGGGATGTTATGTTTGTTTTATTTCCTGTCACAAAGTGCTCCCTGCATCTGCTGGTTTCTCATAGAATTATAGCAAGAGATCTAAATTGACGCTTTGATTTCTTTGCATTTATTCTTTTTTTAAATCCTGCTTTTCTTAGATTCTCAATGTCTTTTTTGTTTTATTTTAAACCGCAAGGTGGCTGTTTTCATTCACATATCTCTTTATATGTATATGTGTTTTTCTTCCTTTAAACGAATGGAGTGCCTTTTTATTCTCTTTCGTCATGGAAATTCAACTCCATGATCCGAACTCTATAGCATGACCTTTCGTGACCCCTGTGGACAGCCAGACAAACTTCAGCAGCGACTTGTCCGTCATGTCAGACCGTGACTTACTGAGCTGCTTTTATTTTAGCCGTCAGTAAAGGATATGTGTGTATATCTGTGCTTATTTATGAATCCAGTATGAAATGTACAGCATGAATTTTATTTCTGTCTATGAATTGTATTTGTTTTGCACTTTCCAGGTACGACAAATTGTAAGAGATTGTTTTAAATGTCTCCTTGATCTGTACAGAGAAAATGCTTTGTTATACGTGAAGATTTATCATTAAAGTCCTGTTGAAAAAGTCAGTGATGTTTTTGAGCTGTTTTTCAAAAACCAATTAATAATTGAATAAAAATTTTTTTTTTTTTTATTGTGTAACCTTACAACATTAGAATCGTCATTTATTGTTTTATTTATGTGCCACAGTGGCAAATCATTCGATTTTGTTTTCATAAATGAGTCATACGACAAATATATTTTAGTGTGAAACAGGACCTGATATTAAAAACATGATATTAATAACATTTTATTTGATGTATATTTAAAATAATACAGACACGAGTAGCCTAAAAATAAAGAATAATACAGGGTTGTCACAAAATAAAATGATTGTTATAAAAGCGATTATAAGGACTATATATACACACAACAAATTAAGTACTTGTGATTACGTTTTAAAATGCTCTTAATCAGACTACATTAACTTTTTTATTGATTACTTCCTGTTCTCACAATGGCAGTAAAATATTCATAATACTACTACTTTATCTTTTAAATGTTCCTTTATAAAACAAAACATTTACAGAAATCATTTAACTTTTAATAAATATTTTTTATTACTCCTGACGATCACATTAATTATTATTTGAATTATTACTCAGACTAATTTAACCATGTGTTATTGTGTCTTTGGAAGGCTTTTGTCTTTTCAAACACATTAAAATGTACAAATTCATTTCATATTTACATGCAACTTTTGTGTCATCTGAACCTCTTTGACGTAAAATATTTACTTGAAGTAAGCCCTTAGATTTTAAGTGAGTGATTTGTAAATAATAAAAATAAGTAGGCTAAATAATAATAAGAGGGTTATAATAATAATACAATTACGTTCACGGTTCTCTGATGTCGGTTAATGGTCACATGGCACCAATTTGCTGCCCTAGGCAAGATTTGACTTGGTGCCCCTTGTATCAAGGTTTAGCACTACATGTTATCAGTCTCAGTTGTGGAAACACTGGTACTGTTTTATTTTTGTAATGCATTGATGTTTTTTTTTTTTTTTAATTGTTGTTTTATATGATGTCCAGTCCATTCTACCCCATCATTATGTTCATGACATTATTATTATTAAAAACATTTAAAGGCTGATGATAGTTAAACTATACAAAAATAGCACCTACGCCACATTACAGCCTAAACAAAAATAGCAAGAATGCATCTGC
Source organism: Romanogobio albipinnatus (assembly GCA_023566225.1). Taxonomy (NCBI): domain Eukaryota; kingdom Metazoa; phylum Chordata; class Actinopteri; order Cypriniformes; family Gobionidae; genus Romanogobio; species Romanogobio albipinnatus. Next base: position 46,885,447 of record CM042250.1, on the reverse strand, counting down.
ATTCATGCACAAACTATTGAGAACTAGCAAAAGTGTTTGTTTTCCAGTAGATGGCAGCAATCTTCCACTAAACTATGCACATTCATGTTTTCACCATGAATTAAACTGAGAAATTTAGATATTTAATGTGAAATTTACATAAAATGTTGCTATTTTAAATAAACCTGTATATAAATATCATTACTAATTTGGGCAAATACATTTTAAAATTGCCATATGTCCCCTTAAAACTGCACAACGGCAGAATAAAAACATAAGGCTATTTAAAAAATTACATGATTTTTTTATTTTTATAAAACCACATTTTTTTCTTGTTTCCAGTCCAAATATCAAATATTAAATTCTTAAATCAAGATGTATTTACTAGTAAAATGACATTATATTTTTCCTTGTTTTCTGGGGGGAAAAAATCCTAATGAAGTGAGTTTTTGCTTAAAACAAGCAAAATTATCTGCCAAATGGGGTGAGAAGAATTATTGATATTTAGACTAGAAACAAGACAAACATACTAAGTAAGAAGATATTTTTTTGCAGTGTATCCCTTATCTTCCCTGCATCAGAGGGCTTCTGTCTTTTTTGACACTACAATTCGGCCATCCGGGCCGGTGTCCTGACATTTCATCCTACCCGTCAGATTGTCCTACCAGGGATTACTGCGCATGCCCACATCAATATTTTTTATTTTTTATATTTACATTTTGGGTAGGTTTAGGGGTAGGTATGGATGTAGGTATGGATATTAATTCATATTAATAAAGCAAATCACATTAATATGATTCTGGTAGCACAATCGGATAGGTAGCATTTTACATCCATATTTAATATTTATTTATTGAAAATATTTACATAGTTTTAATGGTAGGTTCAGGGTAGGGGTAGGTATGGATATTAAAAAAGCCTCAAATCAGATGAATATGATGCTGGTAGCACAATCTGACAGGCAGCATTTTTTGCTGTCGAATTGTGCTACCTACTGTTTTAATGGGCGGTAGCAAAATCTGACAAGGTAGGACAAATCGACAGAACACCGGCCCTGACATGGCATGCTGGTAGTATGTCTGAAATAAATTCAAGTAACAAAGAAACATTTCCATACACTCATACTGTAGCATCTGACGCGTGTGTGATTCTGCCTGCCCGGCCCCTTTAAGAAACTCTGGAAGTGACCGTGTGTGCGTCGATGGGCTCTCGCGAGATATGTCCGCGAGAGTAAACAGTCGCCATTTCTCGAAAGTAAGAAAGAGCTGAAAGTGTGGCGGATAGTTCGTTCGCATCGGCACAGAAACCAAACCCAACCAACTCTTAAATTAAAGACCGCATCTAAGCTCTAAGTTTCCGGCTTTCTTCCCTGACTGGTGTACAATTATATGTGATATTCCAGCCGGAGTTTATGAGGGCGGTGAGTGAGTGAATGAGGCCTGACAGTACAACACATTACTATATCCTGACTAGACTATAAACTTACTGTTGTTGATCACTCTCGCAGGGGCACAGCTGCAGAAAAACAGCCCTCCCCTGAAAAATGATCATTGAAAACCTCGATGCCTTGAAGACATGGCTCTCGAAGACTCTTGAACCCATGTGAGTGATGCTGCTGCTAATGCATTGTGCATTAAAATGAGCCTCGCACATTGATGCTGCATGCTAATTATTTATACTGAAATCCTCCTGAATGTCAGTGGGGTCAGTTGTATGCGACTTAAAACTATAATTGACACATGCTTTGACTCAGAAACTCTCTTTTGTACATTGGTGTTAAGTTGTATTAACTACATGCTTGAATGCTATATGCTTGAACCTGATTTTCTTAGTAATTATGAGTTACTAGCAGTTGGCAGTTGTCTATTGTACAGAAGATTTACATTTGCTGTAAAGATATTATGTGTTGTCATATCACGGACAGAACTGCATTATGCACTCTATGTGCAGCTGAATCTTCTAAATGAAGTAACTTATATGTATCTGTCCCGCAGATGTGATGCTGACCCTTCTGCCCTTGCGAAATATGTGGTTGCCTTGGTGAAGAAAGACAAATCCGAGAAGGAGTTGAAAGCACTATGCATTGACCAGTTGGATGTATTTCTCCAGAAAGGTACAATCCAATATGATGATCTGAAGGTTAGGCCAGTTTTGCTTAACTGGCTTTTGTTAAAACAAGGGGAAGAACTAGTCTGTCAAGGTGGTGGTTGTATTAAATGTCCCGTTCTTCGTGATCCCACTGTTCAAACTTTAGTTAGTGTGTAATGTTGGTGTTAGAGCATAAATAATACCTGTAAAATTATAAAGCTCAAAGTTCAATGCCAAGCGAGATATTTTATTTAACAGAAGTTCCCTTTCAAAGCCTACAGCGAACGGCCGGTTTGGACTACATCCTTGTACTTCCTTCATAAATGACGTCAGTAGAACAGTAGAACAGACTAACCTCCGCCCACAAGAATACGTGAAAAAGGGGGCGTGGTCTTGTTGCTGTCCCACGTGGAGAAGAGGACGTGTCGCGTGGAGAAAAGGATTTGGTGCGTTTGAATGTGTTTGTGTCGCCATGTCGTCGAGACGCTGTTATTTTCATCCCGGAGTCAAATCACCTTTGTCTGGCTTTCCCAGGGACGCTGTAGAGATCATTAAGCGCATATATCTCCCGTTAAGAGGCGTGACCTTTCCATGCAAGTTACGTGCGCTAAGCTGCTGTCGAATCACAACACAGGAACCGGGCCATGTGCGCTAAGCTGCGGTCAAATCACAACACGGGAACCGTGCCATGTGCGCTAAGCTGCGGTCAAATCACAACACAGGAACCGCTGGCACAATCAGAACTCGTTACGTATTTCTGAAGGAGGGACTTCATAGAACAAGGAAGTCATCAGCCGTTTTTAGGACAGTGAAAACAGCGGTGTACAGATAAGTAAACTGTGTGAAAAATACTGTTTTTTTTTCTTTACACGCGAAACATGAACACGTTATATTGCACACTGTAAACACAATCAAAGCTTCAAAAAAACACGAAGAACGGGACCTTTAATTATCTGAAGTTACTTTGACATTATTCTGTTGACAACTGCATCAATTCCATGTCACTTCTTTCTGTGTTTATATTGCAACACAATCAGAACCGAACCCCTGATGTTGTTAACATGCGATTGATTTCTGTTTTCAGAGACACAGACATTTGTGGATAAGCTTTTTGAAGCTGTGAATGCAAAGAGTTACCTACCTCAACCAGAGCAGCTAACTTCCACAAGCAGAACTGAAACTCACCAGCGCACCGAGAAAGATGAAACAAAGAGAGAGGAGGTAAAACAAACAGATCAGATCAACCATAGTCATTTTAAATGATGCTACGCTACCGTTCAAAAGTTTGGGGTCAGTAAGTTTTGTTTTTATTCAGCAAGGATGCATCAAATTGATCAAAAGTGACAGTAAACATTTATAATCATACAACAGAGTTCTCTTTCAAATAAATGCTGTTCTTTTGAGCTTTCTATTAATTGAAGAATCCTGAAAATCAGTTTCCACAAAAGTTTGAGGCAGCACCTCCAGGGCTTGACATTAACGCCCGCCCGCCAGCCTGCCAAATGCGGGTAGATTTCAGCTGTGGCAGGTAAGGCAGCCACTCCCATTAGCCACTTTGGCGGGTTGAATATAATTTCAGCCTACAGCCAAATTAAATGCCAAGAACATCGTATAACAAAAATTACAATTCTCTATCGATTAACTTGCAGTTAGTGAAGGCAGGATAGGCGGAATCGCACTGAATGACACACAACAGAAGCGCTCTCTCGCGCAAGGAGAACTGATCCCACGTGCAACAGAGAGAGAGCCAGTTCTCCTTGTGCCTGAATAGTCAAATAGACATGCACACAGATGTCATAATGTCCATCGTGTGGAGTATCTCACGTGAACACAGTCGGTTATGGATTAAGTTTACGTAAGCAGGTGGGTAATTACTGGATATGTGTCAGAATATTATGTCCATAGCAGCCCAATTAAATACCTGCCTGTCAATAATGTTAATCAAACAACTACAGATGTTAAATAAACGTATACATATTAAATAAACCTACTAGGGCTGTACGATTAATCGAAAAATAACCGAAACCGACATTCAGAACCTCTAACCGACGTATTTTTCCCATGTCGGTTATTTCGGTTTTCACGTGACTCCGCCCCGTCAGTCACATCAAGTGCAGTTTGCAGGCACACAGAGATGCAGGAGTGGTTATAGGTGTTTATAGATACCCAGAATCACTATAGTAACTGCATGTTTTACACAGTTTATACAGGTCAGTTAATTGCTGTTCTTATAGCCTACGCGCTGACACACACACACACACACAGAGAGAGAGAGACGGCGCGCGCAAGCCCCGAAGCCGCTTTCACTTTCTTGCTCGTAAAGTTTGTCAAGTAAATGCGTTTAAACGCGACAACGCGCTCGCCCTGAAGGCAGACCTCTTTCACCTGCGTTCTCGCAAAGCTTTGTCATTTGTATGTCGTTTAAGCCCTGTCAGTTTGAACATTAAAGCGAGTTTCGACCATCAGATGTGTATTATGTTGAACTAATGCCTGATTTATTGACAAACGAACACTCAAGACAGAAGCTCGCACATCACGTGAAGATCGCGCGCAGAGGAGCACAGAAACGCAGGATCAACGCTGTCCTGTGACTAAAGTAAAGTCACTAAAGTAGCTTAGAAACTCAACCGTTATTTTAATACCTTTGAAGTAAGTACAAACCACAGCTTCATAATGAATAGAGACAGTAGGAGTAATTCACACACACAATCACTCTCTCATTAATGCATTCAAATAAATGTAATGTAGGCCTACAGTGTTAATTTATCTGTATCTGATGTACAACAAACAGAAATCTGCCCCATAGACAATAACTGCTGAAAGTCAACCGTTCCCTTCAAGTATTTTAAAATCACAAAGAAATGCACTTTTTCATTAGAAAAAAAAAATCCACCTTTAGGGCAAAAAAAAAGAAGCAAAATAATCGTTCATTAATCGTAATCGAGGTCAAATGTTCAATTAATCGAGGTTTTTATTTTTGGTCAAATCGTTACAGCCCTAATACTGTATCTGAAAAATATTTTTTTTGTTTTTGTAATTTGCTAATATGCTGCTTTGTTCTGTATCATATTAAATTTCTCATATTAGCCTTTGCTCATATTGCCCACCCCTTGCCCACCTGCACATACCAGCTGATATACAATGTAGTCGTGATTTGGGTGGTCACTCTGCATTTGAAAGTTTGAAAGTGTTTTAAATCTTCTAAGTTAAGTAAAATGACTCAAAATCAAGTAATTAAAGCATGCCAAAGTCAACTTTAATCATATAAAATGTAATTTCCAAACAGCAAAATTGTGACCAGTGAAAATGCAGAGTGGCTAGTAACTTAATGTTAATATCAAGCCCTGAGCACAACAGTTTTTTGTAGGGGTGCACCGATCCGACTTTTTCAGTCCCGATACCGATGCCTGGGCTTTGTGTATCTGTCGATACCCGATACCGATCCGATACTAATGTTGATTTAATTATAAACTGTATATCTTCCACCTTATACCTTCCTTGAAGAGACTAAAGGCACCAGACTTTACTAACTAAACATAACTAAGACAAAATAACAGATGTATGTAAAGTGTTGAATTCTTATTTATTTAAAAAACAATTGTGCATTCAAATCTAAAATAGAATGCAATCAAACTTCTTTAAATAAATCAAATGTAGCAGTGGAAACAAAAAACAGTGTTTTGGTCAAACATACAATAGTAATCTGACAGTTACCAAACATTTTTTACACTACAGATAATTGTTTTGGTATATAATCATATCAATATTAAAAAGTAGCATTACAAATTAACAAATAGTCTTAATTTTCTGCCATATGCAATTTAATAAAAATTATCAGCTAGCTAATAACAACTTTGTTCTGGTTTCACCTCACTCCAGTCTAAAAGATTGTAGGCTAGGCCTATTTATTTTACTACACATTGTCAACAGAAATAAGCTGAAATACTGTTTATAATTAAAAATAATTCTTACTACCCACTCTTGCTTAATTGGGTAAGCACATTTGTGTTCTCATTTCAGATGCGTTCTGAGTAAATTAATAAACTGATTCATGAGTTCAGTATTGGACAGATCAGTTGTTCTAACCAGTCGTTTAAATGATTTGGTTCAAAGGAGTCATTAGGTCGCGAATCGGACATTGGCAGACGCGTTGTGTGCGAATCCTGTCTGTTAGAACATCGCGAAAGATGTCAACACACAGAAAACACTTCATAACTGAATATAATTTGTCTCCCGTTTATTGAAAGTATGCTTTATGTCAGCTGGTCAGAGAAGAGTCAACATTTTTTGAGCGCAATTCACACCCAGCGGTAATTCAAGGACAAAATTGTCCGAATGTGTCACGTGCAACATGGTTTCGGTCTTCCGACCTTTTGATTTGGAATTGGATTAATATGTGAAATATGAGAGAGCTAACACTGATTATTTTGAAGACCCAGAGAGCGCGCGCGGGGGAGGAGCTCTCTGATCACTCAGTCACAAGCGCAGCATCTATTCTACATCACTCGTAAATCACAATAACTCATCAAATTAGGCTTTGGCGGCCGTCAAAAAATGTTCAATGCAGGAAAAACCCTGACTTTGCAGTAACACCACCTCCCCTCGAAACATTTAAGTTACTTTGCAGACATTGCAAACAGCTGACGAACTAGTTGGCGTGGCAAGCGTGAAATATCTCCTCCACACAGCCGACTCTCTGGCTCACTCCATGTTGCTTCTAGCAAGCATGTGACACACGTGAAGCTTACGAATGACGTAGGTTTTGCTGCGACCTTTTTTTTAATTTAACATTGATAATAAGAAATGTTTCTTGGGAAAGTAAGTAAGCATATTAGAATTATTTCTGAAGGATCATGTGACATTGAAGACCTGAGGAATGATGCTGAAAATTCAATATATTAAAATAGAAAACTATTTAGTACTAATAGCTATTCTAAATTGTAATAATACTTCACAATATTACAGTTTTCTCTGTATTTATCGATCTAATACATGCAGCCTAGGTGAGCATTTGAGACAAACATTCAAAAACATAAAAAAACATTAAAAGAACTCTTACAGACCCCAAACTTAAATGTTTTATTGTGAAATTTTGCCCAAGATGTCTGTTTCCTTTTGTGTTTAATGGTTTTGATTTTTCATAAGCAGCCCAACCGAGATGAGGATCGAGAAAAGAAATTCTCCCGAAGAATAAACCACAGTCCTCCGTCTAGCTCCAGATACAGCCGAGACGGCAGGTGAGACTAACGTTAGATAGCCATTGTTTTGATTTTTAACTTTCCCGAAATGCCACACACTCACACCCACATGTATTAAGCTGCCTTGTTTACTAACCTTTTTTGTTCTATTTAAATGAATTTACAGGAGAATAGATGACCGCAAGAAAGATGACCGCACCAGGAAACGAGAGTATGACCGTAACCCACCCAGAAGGGACTCGTACCGAGAACGCTACAACCGCAGAAGAGAACGCAGTCGCAGTTTCACTCGGAGTCGCAGTCGCAGCTGGAGTAAGGACCGCACTCGTGACCGAGACAGAGAACGAGATCGGGACAGAGACCGGGACCGCAGCAGATCGCGAACGCGCTCACGAAGTCGCACTAGGAGCAGAAGCAGAGGTGTGACGTCACATTTACTTTGGTGATGTGGTTTATTGTCATTTGAATTTTTATGTATACTTGACTTTAAATACTTTATGTATGTGCCATCTAAAACTATACACTTACAGACTTATTTTGTGACTCGTATTAATAGACTGCATGGTATATTTTTACTTAAAATACCAAATACCACTAAAACCAGTCATTTCAGTTTAAGTATTTTTAAATAACAAAAATATTCTAAGATTTTGAAAGATCAAGGCTGTATTTATTAATTAAAAATACACTAAAAACACAAATATTGTGAAATATTAGAATTTAAAATAATTGTTTTCTAATTTAATATATTTTGAAATGTGATTTTTATTTCTGTAATGGTAAAGCAGAATTTCCCAATTATTACTCCAGTCTTCTGATACCCCTTTTCCACCAAGGCAGTGCTAGAGCTAGATCGGAGCCAGAGCTAGTCCCAGTTCATAGTTGGTTCAACTGAGGAGCCTTCTAAAAACCGTTTGCGTTTCCACAGGCTAGTAGAGCCACAACAGAGCCAGGTCTTACGTCACTGTATACGTCTCATCTTTCTCAGCAACGCTAGCGGAAAACACACACACAACCAGGCTTGTTTGAGATGCATCGGCGCTGCGCAGACCGATCCACGTATAATATTTAAAAAAAACGCATGAGTGAATCAAAAGCATAAGGAGTCGTGTGCTCTCGCTGGACTCGTTATCATACGGCGATCGGTCTCTGCACAGCACCGCAGCGAACAAGCCTTCCATCAACAATGCAAATGTTGCGTTACTATTGATTCACATGGCTTTACGATCCTACATCGGCATCAAAACACAGCGAATCCAACGCATTCGTGCAGTTCGCCGTAATTAGCATAGACGGAGATTACAAACGAGCAGCAGCTGTTAGCTCCATTAGCTGCTATTTAAAAATGGCGGATCTCAAGTTTGTGTTGGTCTTGTTGACCCCGCCCCCAGTGCCTGACGTAATCGGTTCTTACTTCTAGCCCTGTTCTAGCCCAGCAATGTTTTGGTGCTACTTAAGAACCACTTTTCCTGGCTCGGAGCTGGAGCTTTGGGTGTGGAAACACAAAGAACCGATTTGGAACTAGGCTCTGGCTCCAATCTAGCTCTGGCTCTGCTTTGGTGGAAAAGGGGTAATAGTCACATGATCCTTCAGAAATCATTCAAAAATGATTTGCTGCTCAAGAAACATTTCTTCTTATCAATTTTGAAAACAGTTATGCTGCAAAAATATGTCTATTTCAAATAAATGCAGTTCTTATGAACTTTCTATTTAAAAAAATCCTGAAAATTTTCCACAAATATACAAAATATTTGTGGAAACTTTTCAGGATTTTTTGATGACTAGAAAGTTAAAAAGAACCACATTTATTTGAACAAGAAATGTTTTGTAACTTTCTAAAAGTCTGTCACTTTTGATCAATTTAATGCATCCTTGCTGAATATAAGTATTAATTTATTGCTGAAAACCAGTGATGGGAACAACGGCGTTATAGATAAACGGCGTTACTAACGGAATTATTTTTTTAAGTAACGAGTAATCAAACAAATGACTGTTTCTCCCATTACAACGCCGTTAAACGTTACTGAGAAAAAAAAGAGGCGTTACTATAGTTAAACTCACTGAAGCGGTTTTCATCCGTACAGGTTCTCTGTCGTCGGACCTGTAACGTGTGTGCGTGTGCACCAGCCATGCGTGTTTTTTGGTACACATAACTGATGATGATTGGTGGGTGGGAGACAAGGTTGAGGTTGATATGTTGAGTTCACACCTATTTTTTTACGGTCTATGGTTCACACACACACACACAGCCACCTATGACGCACACGCATATGCACAGTCAGCGATGGCAAGTCCAACTACTTCAAAGGTAGCTTTCGCAAACTGGAAGTATAAGCGCTACTTTTCCCTCGTTGGGGTGAAAGATAAAAATGTTTATGTAACTTGCAACTTATGCCCAGGAAGAAGCAGTCTCTCCACATCAGTGGCAAGTCATTCTAATCTAATGAAGCACCTCACATCATCACATGCCGCCACAACATGAGTGACTAAAAACCCAGGTGATAACCACTACCAAAGGAGTAGTATAGTACTGATAATATTTACAAAAATGTTTTGAATTTGATAGGTGTCTCTCACATTGTCCCACAGCAACATTACAATAGTGTACATTAATGTACAATGTTTTAAAATAATAATTCATTCTATTTAGTGTCCAATTTATTCATTTAACATATTTAATATTGGGGGCATCCAAGTTTTGAAAAAAAAAAAAAAAAAGTAACGCAGTAATTACTTTCCCTGGTAATTAGTTACTTTATAATGATGTAACTCAGTTACTAACTCAGTTACTATTTGTAAGAAGTAACTAGTAATTATAACTGATTACTTTTTTAAACGTGCCCAACACTGCTGAAAACTGACCCCTTTTAAAGAGTACTTAAACCATTTACTGTGCTTTCTTTTTTTTGTCATGCTCCTGTTGAATGCTCTTCTTTCCTTTCTAGAGCGAGACGCTGGAAAGCCAAAATACGACCACAACCGTCCTGAGCGCCAGGAGGGGCCGACCACCGATGGCTACACCGCCACGCCTCTCACACCCGGGAGCACCTCTGCTCATTTCCCAGTTCCCACCCTCAGTAGCACCATCACTGTCATCGCCCCCACCCACCATGGGAACAACACCACTGAGAGCTGGTCAGAATTCCCTCAGGACCTCACGCCCTTCGGCAGAGTTGGCCCACCAAGGAAACGCTGTCGTGACTATGATGGTATATAATTTTTTAACACCCTAATCCAGAGTTCCTCAAACTCGGTCCTGGATGGCCACTGTCCTGCAGAGTTTAGCTGCAACCCTGATCAAACTCACCTACCTGTGATTTTTCTAGTGATCCTGAAGACCTTGATTAGCTTGCTCAGGTGTGTTTGATCAGGGTTGGAGCTAAACTCTGCAGGACAGTGACCCTCCAGGACCGAGCTTGAGGATCCCTGCCCTAGTCAGTGAACGGTGTTCACAGACTAATCATCTTTCTTATCTCGGTAACATCCTGATTTGGTTGTCTTGATAGAGAAAGGCTTCTGCATGCGAGGAGACATGTGTCCTTTCGATCATGGAAGTGATCCAGTGGTGGTGGAGGATGTTAATCTTCCCAGCATACTACCTTTCCAGCCACCGCCTCTTCCTGGAGTGGATGGCCCACCTCCTCCGGGTCTGCCACCTCCTCACTCACTCCTGACTCCACCAGTGAACCTCAGGCCACCTGTGCCCCCACCGGGCACCATGCCACCCAGCTTACCACCTGTAGCAGGTATGGAAAATAAATATCAGTAACACTTTATTTGAAGCCATTATATGTAATATAAGTAGCATTATAAGTCATTTCAATGCATTAATCTAGCTTACTAATGCACCTAATAATGCATTGTATGATCTTATGAATAATTGTAACCACGTTTATAATCATTTTCTATTCCTTTATAAAGTATATTTCATTAAAGGGGTGGTAAACCACGATTTCACTTTTCTAACTTTAGCTAGAGTGTAATGTTGCTGTTTGAGCATAAACAACATCTGCAAAGTTACAACGTTCAAAGTTTAAAGCAAAGGGTGATATTTGCTTTTAAAGAAATCGATTTCTAAGGACTACAGCAAACTGCCGATAGGGACTACTACACATTCCTACAGGGTTGCTGACATCACCAGCCCCAATATTTACATAAACCCCTCCTCCGAGAATATGAAATAAGGGGGGGCGAGGCCATTTTGAATCGCAGCAGGGAAGCGTTGTTGTGGTTAGTAGGCTGGAGTGCTGTTGCCAATGCCGACGAAATACTGTTATTTTCATCTGGAGTGCAGGTCCACTTTGTTCAGCCTTCCTAGAGAGGGGGGGTGTTGCAGTGCGTTTAACATACAACGTTATATGCATGTGTGTAAGAGACATGAGGGGAACACGATCGCATTTGCATCGGATATATGCTGCCCATCATAAATCAAAGCACGAGACAGACAGGGGTCGGAGGAGAAGACCGGAAAATGTGACATAATGGACATAATATTCGTCTGTATTTGCAATACACGAGCCGCGGTTCAGCTGCACGAGACAGGCGGGCGGGTGCGGTTCACGCTGCACATTTCACGAAGGAAAGCTTCCACAATCTTCACAAGTTCAATCAAGATGGATTTATAAACAGAAGCTGTTTACGGGCCACAACCTGTAAGTGTGATTTATTTTTCGTCGATGTGTTTTCCTGTAATAGTTCGTGTTGTTAATTGTAGCCTACGTTGTAGCAATAAAGTAAACATGACAACGCTGTTCTGCAAACCAGTTTGTTAAATGCTCATTCATACTTAACGTTATCTGACAAACACCTAACGTTACAAACTGTTTTAAATCTCAACAGCGAACTTGGCATTAGTGTAAATTATTCTTTGATTAGAGCTTTTATTGTTTATCTACAGGCATGCCAAACATGGTTCTGTGTTTGATTTGGATACTATAGTAAAGCCAATGTTTAGTGTTCGTTCTTGTGACAGATATTTGGCTATAATCGTTCTAAAAATACAAAAGTAACAGTGCCATTCAGTAGCGATCACTATAGATCCGCAGTCTTTACTCTTGAGGACTGAACAGGTTCTGCTCGATCATCTTCACTAAAATTGTCTGGGTCTGATTCGGGCTCTTGGTATGGTTTTATTGACGCTATTGTACACAAAGCACAGGCTAGTAGCCTGAGGCTACCTGTAAAGGTAAGGGGCGTGACGCTTCCGAGAAACGTGCACTAGGCGGTTAGCCAATCACAACACACTGGGCCAACTAACCAATCTGAGCTCATTGCGTATTTTTGAGGGACTGGCTTCACAGAATCCGGAAACCATCAGACCGTTTTAACAAGGAGGGACAGAGCAGTGTAGAATAAAAGTAAAATATATGAAAAATACTGCATTTTTTTAAAAACGAAGCATGAACACGTTACAGTGCCCCCCACAAACACAATCAAGCCTTCGAAAGAGCGTGCTTTACCACCCCTTTAAAACACATGGCAAACAACTAATTTCAGATGTAACAAGGAATCTGCAAATATTATAATGCATTTTGTCTTTTAAGAAAATGTATGAAAAGATATAATGCATTAACATGCATTATGAATACCTTTATAATAACCCATCACTTTAAAGGGGTCCTATTATGCTTTTTAATTTTTGGCTTTCTTTAAGCTCCACTCCAGCAGGAGTTATTCTCTATATCAGTGTCACTGTTTCTGAACTCCCTGAAACACCTCCATTGTACTCTTTGAGTTTTCTATCGGTAACGAATACGTCACAGTATTCCTCATTTAAATAATTCCGCCCAAGACATATGCAAATAAAGACGTGAGGCCTTGTTGAGTTGAGTTAGTAGTGTGTTGAAACTGTTATGGTAAGAGGTTGACATTTCCCCAAACACAATACAATTGGCCAATCACAACATACTGGTCCTGCCAACTAATAAGAGCACATTGTGCTTTTTGGAAGGAGGGTCTTCATAGAGAAAGGAACTAAACTAAACTTATTATGAAAAAATAAGGTCTTTTTTGAAAATTCAAGCATGACAACCTATTCTAGTAGACCCCAAAAACAAAATCAAGACTTTGAAAAAGGCCATAATTGGTCCTATTTAATGTTGGATGTCTTTTTATAAATGTTCTGTTCCTCTCTCTTTCAGGTCCTCCTCCTCCTCTTCCTGCCCTGCAGCCCTCTGGTATGGACGCACCTCCAAACTCCATGACAAGCTCTGTGCCGACTATAGTCACGTCAGGGATCCGGCCTCCGATCACCCAGCCTCCACCATCCCTGTTCACGTCAGGTAAGTGATCATAGATGCGTCATGTTTAATACAATAATACAGTGATTGCTTGAATCTGAAGGTGTTTATGTAGGCTGTCATAACTTGAGCCTGGACACATATGAGGATATATGTAAATTACCGTATTTCCTCAAATAAAAGCCTGTAGTCAATTAAACGCCGGTTCTCTGATAGTGGCCGGGGGCGTGGCCAGCACGAACAAATAAAGGCCGGTCTCAAATTAAGGCCGGGGGGAAATTATTTCCTTTCATTTCATGTGCATTCAAGTTCAGCATAATGTACAGTAGGATTGTGCCAAAGGAGCGAAACCATCGTGGCCATCGCCCCCCGCTGGGAGTCTTCGAGTGTGACGCACAATCCTGGTCTCTTCTATACTTAACCTAAACACTTTGCAGGGATTGCTTTGTAAATTAAATAGAGAATATAACTGATGCATATCTGCTATTTTAAATACTGTAGTCTATGAGAGATGTGACGTGTGTTAGTCTGTGAAAGCTACACAAATGATCTGGACAATATCTTAACCTCTTGTCTTTTTTACACATCTTACTCTGGATTTAACTTAAACCATTTTATTTTGTACAAGAAAACAGCATAGGCTTCAAAATAAATTATGTTATTGAAATATTGTAAAGTGGTCATTTGAACTACTCGAACGAACATTTAAAAAACAATATGCAAAATCAAAATTGAATAGCTCCATAACGGATTGAGAAAAGTGCGCGCATTAGTTGGGTTAGAAAAATAACGAAATTATAGGTTTTTTTTAAAGTAGAAAATAATATTTATGTAAAGATATATATTAAAATAAAAAGTGCTTAAAGGAACACAACTCTTCTTAAGTGGAAGGAAGCTTTTTTTCACTTACGTGGAATATAAAAAGCACATTAGTTGGGTTAGTAAAATAACGAAATTATAGAGTTTATATTGAGTCTATAAAACACGAAAGAACAGCAAATATATCACAAAAGTACATTTCGTTTTGTATAAATTGTATCTTAATTTTAATCTATGTTTTATCGACCAAATTTCCCGGATTTAATAAATAACAAGCAAATAGCCTATAACAGACAATGGCATGAGGTGGAGGCGGCAGAGCCGGCTTAAATGAACTACTAGAAAAGGAAAAAACCTTAAGTCAGGGACAGCCTTTACTATTTATTTCAGATAGGCCTATATTTGATCCAGCATGTCACAAAGGGAGTTCTGGGTTGAGCGGCGGTGCTGAGCGGAAAGAAATTAGCAGAATCTCCTGAAAGACGCTTGATCTCCTCTGGAGGAAATATTACAGCTCTTTCAACGCACACACCGCAACAGTCACAATATGACCTCATGTATGTTTTAAAAACACAATTCAACTTATAAATAATTATTTTTAATGCGCCACTTAAAATGTTTATTACAAATAAATTATTAAATTCTAAAAATGAATAAAATGAACAAAAAATTGCATTGCATTTGCAATCCTTTGAAACCACCCCACTTCCCGCGCGCCCCTGATGATATCTGTCCTCTGGAGCGCTATCGCTTTTCATTTAAAACGGTTTATTTAAAACAATTATTTTTTCAAATAGATGGAATTCGAAATACAGGCCTGCCCCTAATAAAAGCCTGCTTCAAATAAAAGCCGGTGACCTTCTGCAGTTCAGGTAAATAAAGGCCTCAGCTTTTATTTGAGGAAATACGGTATGACTGGTTTTGTTGCAAGAAGCCTTGATTAACACTATAAGTTGATGGGGAAAACACAACAAGGTTCAAAAGACCAGCTATTTCAACATTTGAAATGGGAATATTTTGTAACATTATTGCTAAATTTTTTTATAAAAAAAACCCCGTTTATTTTTATGGTAGTCAAATCTGTTCACTCTGTGGCCATATTTGCAGGGCATCCAAGACCAAGTCCTATCTATTTAAACATGGGAATCCTGATATCTCAAAAACTGCTTACCGAACTCACAATTAAATAACACATTTCAAATCAGCAACAAAATCCAAGTAGTGCCCACTGCAGAGCATCTGCAGCTCAAGGGTGGAGCTTAACATGTTTAATGGGTGGAGAGATAGGGTTATGGGTAGGATTAGGGTGTGGTTAGGGGATGCAGCTAGAGAGGGGGGAGCTGGAACTCAAGAGAGCCGGGCGGGTTCTCACAAAATCTGCCATGAATCATAAATGCTGCTTTTTATGCTCCACTAGCGTGTGATTCTTTTATTTAGAAGGCGAGATATATTCCGCCTTATCAGTGTTAATTTTGACAGCATATTTTGATTTAGTTTTAGTCATAGTCTTTTGACTAAAATGCCATTTAGTTTTAGTCATATTTTAGTCATCTGAATTGTTTTTAGTTTTAGTCTAGTTTTTGTCGACTAAATATCATAAGATTTTAGTCGACTAAATCTACAATAGATTTAGTCTCCTAAAATCTAATGAGTTTAGTTCAATTGTAATACATTAAGCATTTAAGTATTACATAACCGACTGTCACTTGAACTGACATTTTGACATCATTTTGTTTTTGACATTAAAAATACACGAAAGAGAGCTCAATTCACTTTTTTGTTTGTTTTTAAAAACATCTATATAGTTTTTATAACTTTGTATTTCTGTTTTAGTTAGTATATCATGTTAAGCTAAAGCTTCAAGTTTGTTTATTTATTTTTAAAATTTTAGTTAACATTTATTTAATTTCAAGTAACGAAGATTTTTTTATGGTTTTAGTTAACTATTATAACCCTGATACTTTATTGAATGTGTGTCAAATACTGGTCTTTCCTCCTGACTATGAATTAAATGGGAATTATATTAAATACAGTTTTGTGTAAGCAAAAACGAATATATAATGCGTGACTTTTAATTATAAACCAGCTGGAAATGCACCAGGACTCTTATTTTGAAATCTCGCCTTACAGTTGCAGGAGCTCATTCCAGTTCAGATGAGGAGATAAAATATGCATTGTTACAACCGTCTAAAACACATTACTATATAAACATCGTAAAGTAAACATTGTCATTATTGATCAGCACTAGTTCATAAACAATTGCCTGGCATAAATGTGTTATTCATTGATTGTGAGCCGCTCTAGCGCTGTATTGGGGATGCGTGAGTGAGCCAGTAGAACATGCAACAGCACCGTGTTCTCCAGCGGTTAGATCAGTTAAAATCAAATGTGCGCATCTGTTACACAGGATATCAGTTCTGACTGGATCTCTTCCCTAATCGTCCCTCCCTAACATTTTCGTCTCGTTTTTATTTGTTGACGAAAATGACAGTTGATTTTCGTTATAGTTTTTGTCACCCAACACTAGTTTTTATTTAGTTATCATCTCGTTTTCGTCAGTGAAAAAAGGTCGTTGACGAAAATTATGACAAAATATTCGTCAACGAAATTAACACTGCGCCTTATACTACGGGGCCGTTGAATGCTTGAATCTGATTGGCTGATGAACGTTCTGAGGTGTGCAATTATTTTCTGGGAAACGCACAGCGAACGTAGTTCCAGGCAGCTTTCTTGACCGCATTACAGTTCCATATCACTTGCCAAATGATTTTAGTTATTTCAAATGTCTTTACAGCCTACAACAGCAAATAACCAAAACCCACAACGACACTGACCAATCAAATAAATATAGTAAACAATAAGATAAAAAGGACAAATTATTTTCCATGTTTTTTTTCCACAAAATTACGTTTTCATTATGTAAGAAACGCACATTACTCTCGTTCTCCCGCTCTCTCTGCTCTCCCACTCAAACGCGCACACATACACACACTCGCACCGAAACGTGATGTCAGCGCTGCTCTGACGATTTTATCAGTAAAATAGTTTAGCAACTTAAAAGCAACCAGACATTTCTCACTAGCGAGATAACGTTAATAAAGGCGCTGTTCTTACAGTTACGTATTAGTTGATGCTGTTGAAAGAGACCCCGCTTCGTGACTGCATCACCACCTCAGTTGTGCATTATTTTTCTAATAATTAAACAGCCAGTCGTCAATTATTCCTTACATATTGCACGTTGTAGTTTCTCCCATTTATAAGTAATAAAAAGGAGTGAACCGTCTTTGCATCTATAGTCTTTGATGGTAGTTTACATTCAAAATAAATAAAGATGCTGATAATTGTTTTTTTTTAAATGTATTGTTGTTATTCATCTGTAGACTCATTTGAGCCAGACGTGTATAATCCTGAAGCCCCAAGCATGACCTCGCGGCCCATGTACAGACACCGAGTCAACGCTCAGCGGCCCAATCTGATTGGTCTGACCATGGGTGAGGTGGATCTGCCCCACAGAGGTAACCGTGAGCACTGGCCTCGCTGCTAAACCGGCTCTTCATGAATACAATATACCTTTTGCTTAATTTTCTTCCTGTGGACTTTAAATCAGCTGTTGCCAAGTTCCTATTAGATTATCTCATCTTTTAACTTCCCTTTTTGTGTGTGTAATTCTTTCAGAGAAAATGTCAAACAGCAACAGCGCTCGGATAGTTTTAGAGTCGGACTCCAGGAAGAGAGGAGCAGGACCGCATGATGGATCGATTCCTGCTAAGAAACCCTGGTTTGACAAGTAGGTTGTTTTTATAAACATTATCTACTTAAACAAGTAACAATTTGTCATAAAACTAAGGTGGAAATTTTTTTTTACGCTTTATCTATTTAATTTGTAAATATCAGTCCATAAATGGAGCATTAGAAGACCAAAAGTCAACCTTAAAATATGCCTTTTTTTTTCTTTTTTTAAGTCTGCAGCATGCACGGCGCCAGAATTTTTTCTCTACCGGTGCTAAGGGGGGCTAGACCAATATGTGGGGGTGCTAAGAAAATAATCAGTATTCATGACGTCAGAGTTACTTCATAAAGAAATTGTCGGTTTCTTTTTTTTTCTTTTTTTAAATAAAAGCAGCTATGGTACACACCACATTCATCAGAAGTGTAGTTTAAAATTATATATGGTCAAAGAATTCATATTTAACAAAATAGATTTTTTTTAATTTAGTTGACAAGACAGACAAAAACCTTTTACATGCAAAGGTGAAAGACCATTGGTAGATAATTTAGCTTGTTTTAAACAAAAACAAAATTTTGAAAACAAGAAAATATATATTTTGTCATTTTACTTATCTAGTAAATGCATCTTGATTTAAGAATGTTTAGATATTTAGATTAGAAAAAGACAAAAATACTAAGTAAGAAGATAATTTTTTGCAGTGCGATTGCGTTTAGATGAATAGCCTATATAAGAAATGTAGGCTATTGAAAACAGAAAGACATAGCCTATTGTTTCAGTCTTAAAGGTCGCGGAAACAGGCAGGTTTCGTTAAGCATGTCAATCCATTCCCGACATTCTTGGTTGGTTTGCTTCTTTATTGATTCAAGTAAAGATACAATTTAAACAAAACGAAATTCACTTTAAAAAATGTCTTTCTGCAAAACAAAACGTAATGAAGTCAAAATCATGTCTGATCCATGTCCCCCGACATATTGGGCATCTTAGTCTTATGATGTAGTGATCTTGCTCAAGCTGCTCACTTTTTAACATAGATGAAATAATAAATTATAATATAGTAGAGCCCTAGCCTGGATGCCAGACGAACTTAGCCCCGCCCACAAAATTTTTTGCACGGGCAGTTCGGTCTGGAATTGATCCGTAGAGAAGTAATTATGCCCGAACAGAAACTGTTCGGACCAATGAAATTGTCAGGGCGGGCTTTAGACGATGATGGACAGATGATAAACAGTAACGTAATCATCCACGTCATCAAAGGCGCTTGGGTTGAATTTGTTCTAATCCTAAACGGAGAACTTGTTAGTATGCGTTCGTTAACCTTTACTATTTCTCTCAGAAATGATGATCGTGTTGGTAAGTACTCTGTGTATCCTTAAATTCTTTTTTTACAACACCGGCAAAGATCGTTTACACTCATCTTCTTCTTCTAACGTTAGGCTACTTATTCCGGGCGTGCGTGCAGGGTTGCCAAGTTTTTACAACAGAACCCGCCCAATTGCTAACGTTACTCAAAACTAGCCAAAAACAAGCCCAATAGCTTCCCGGGGGGGGTTCTCCGGGAAAAATGGCATTTGTGGGGTAAAATATGTGTTATTTTGGTTGGACTGGCTGCTAAATTTCGCATTCCTGGGTCTGTATATCACATAATTGGGGTCGCTTCAACCCGCGGAATTGGCAACACAGTGCAGTTGAGTTCTGTTGACATTTGACAACTAACGTTAAGCGTCGCTCCGTTGCTCTGATTGGTTGTTGGTCTATCCAATTGAGGTCTTTCCTGGTTCGGTTTAAACACGTCCCATAATCGCAGCCCAACGGAGCAGTATCAGACTCAATTTCTGACTAGAATTGAGTATGACAACGTCAGGCTAGTAGAGCCCTGCATGGGCCTCAAAACTAGGCTCGAGACGCTGAGGCCCTAGTCCGGGCCCGTGTCCGACAGCTCATCAAAATTATCAGCCCGACTGGAGCCTGTGTTTTTTTTTTATCCTCCCTATTAAACATTAGTTGCAGCCATTAAAATAGTTCAGTTTGTTTTTAATGCCAAAGTAGTTATATTTCGTTTTGTTTCTTTATTAAGTTAATTTGGAAAAATGTTTGAAGCATTTTGTTGCTTGTTAAATTAAAGTTTTTGTTATTTAAAGTGATGACCAAGTGGCCAGCGGCCGACAGTGAGTTAACCCAACACTTTAGCCTCTGAAATCAACACTTGACTTGTCTTGCTTATAAAATCCATATAAAACACTTAAAGCATTGTTTAAACGTTTAGCCTACTATCACCACCATCACAGTAAAAAGGCCGTAAACCGGGGCTATTCAAAATGCTGACGGGACTGTAGCCCCCCCCTAGCCCCGGTGTAGCGCCGTCACTGGTCTGCAGTGAGAATTGAATGTACCAATATTTTACCTCTGTAGCCTCTTTATTGCATGTTGCTGAAAATGTACAGTGTTCACTATTAAAATAAACTACTATCTCTGCAAATGCTTAAGGCAAGACATTACAGGTGAATAGGGTTTTTTTTTAAATTTTATTAGAAGATATCACCGTGAAACTTCTCCAGTTTATTACTGGCATAAACATAAGAAATAATTGTATTACAAGTTGTGTAAATTAATATTTTAAATATGCAAATAAAGCCTTTTATACTTAAATATACGCTCATTTGCATGCATTTCCAAAAACAAAATCTGGAAAATTCTTGGTTCTATTTGTTGACATGTTAGATGCAAGGGCTTTTACAGAGGGGATTCTGGATATCTTATTTTGTGCTTTAGTAAATTAGAAAAATCTATTTTTGCCATGTTTTTTAAAGTAAAAGGACCTATAACTCATGATAGGAATGATAACAACACTCACAACAACAGTCACAAAAACTGCGAACGAACTGTCCCTGTTTGTTGTATGTCCATCTATAACTATTTGAATCTAATTCGCTGATGGGGTTTCATCGTGTAATTTGTTGTCGTTTACTTTCTTTTTACTAGCTCTTGCACTGTGAACTCTTTCTGTGAACGTTTATGAGCTGATTTCGGCGTTGTCTGCATTCTCTCTCACGTGGAGAATAAACAAGGAACCGGCAGCGCGTATCACGTGACGCGTGAGAACCAATTCACATCGACAAATCAGATGTTGTTTTCGGCTGTAGATTCACTGGCAAACTTTCACGGTTGGTTAGTTCTACAAAGGAAATGCTGATATTTGGATTAGACAGCACTCTGTATGAGACTTAGAGCTTTACAATGATACCAGGCATGACATGTTTCTGTGAATGGAGACGGCACGGGAGCTCACATTGGAATGCTAACTTTTGGTGATTTCCGGTAGAAATCTAAAGGCGCAAGTTGACAAAATATAATGAAATAACCACCTTAATGTGCAATGTTGACACATTTTTTATTTTGACATGAAAGCTTACATGTTAAGGGAGAAACTGGCCCAAAATCGACCACGGCATGAACATGCTGTTTTGCCTTAAGTCCCAAATAAACCCAAATAAAAAGCAGCATTTTTATTTGACATGGGGTACATTTGTTGCATCTCTTCAGGCTTTCTTTTTTTCTTTGACCTTGTGCATGTATTTTGAGACGTGTCCCCTTTCCTCTTCAGACCAAACTTCAACAAACCCAACCACCACGGCTTTCAAAGAAAAGTGCCCTACTGTCTAATAAACACCAAACTGGCCATTCGTCAGATTCCTCCTGAACTCAACAACATCAGCAAACTTAATGAGCACTTCAGCAAGTTTGGCACCATCGTCAATCTCCAGGTACTATAACTCCAAAAAGCCTGTGGTTAAAAGTCAACAGTTGTGATATGTAAGGCTTATAGGCATATTTCCTCTGTTTCAGGTGGCTTATAATAATGACCCAGAGGGGGCACTGATCCAATTTGCCTCCCCTGAAGAAGCCACGCGGGCCATGCAGAGCACAGAGGCGGTACTCAACAACCGCTTCATCAGAGTACACTGGCACAGAGAGGACACAGTGGAACACACGCACACCATGCCACATCTGGTATGAAAACCTCCAGTAAACATACTATAGCTGTTTTTCCACCGCCGGGCCGAACGGTTCCTAGAATCGTAAAGGAACGGTTCCAGTTTTTTTTCCTGTTGCCTGGCTACCTGTTTCTCTGTAGCTGGCTAAGCGCTCTATTTGAGTAAGGTAAACACAAACTAATAATAAAATTAAAAGAAATATCTGATCATCCTCCATGGTGCAGTCACTCTTATCGCATATTGCTTGTATTCTTGCGTTACTAGTGGAAAATTAAACCGTTTGGCAAAACTGTGGAACGCATCATATGCCTTCATATGAACAATCAGGTGTAAATTAGTGGTTGAGAAATATGGGGTTGTTTAGTGACCAGTGCCACTAAAAATGTATATTTAAATGTAATTGTGATTTAAATGCATGTTAAAGACGCACACACACAGGGCTTGACATGAACGTTTTTGCTCACCAGCCACAATTTTGATATTGATACCATGGGGAAAAACTGCCATATTGATATTTTTAATGTTATCTCATTTAATTTTCTGCTGTCACTTTAAGACCTGATGCACGGATCCATTTATACTGTTACACTTGCATTTTCTTTTTCAACTGTTTACGTTCACCTAAAACATAACTGACTGTGTTTACATGAATACTTGCCCATGCTCCATGTGTTAATACCTCTTTTATACTGTTTGCGGGACACATCCCTTTGCTTTTTAGGGCAAATTTTTACAATATTGTCACATGATCTTAATGCGTTGGACATATTGTTTGCCCAATACACACCGCAGTGATGCTTTGATATAGCAGATAGTTCCAGCTGTAAAATCTGATTATAGAAGCCATGTTATTTGTTTGTAGAGCATACAATCTGCCCAGGAGCCTGCAGTGACCACACTGAAACAGTCAGTGAAAGACCGGCTTGGACCCTTGCCCTCAGGCCACCCCGAGTCCCCACAGGGCCCCAGCGTCGCTCCACAGGTGACTGTGTTTCTGGTCATGCGTGTTAGTCAGGCTATAATGTTGTTGGATTAGCTTTGTCTTCCATGTTGTCTTTGATCTCAGCATGTCTGTGTTTCTGTTCTCAACAGAATACAACCAAGGCTTCAGTGAAGGAGCGTCTGGGTTTCTCTAAACCACCTGGTCTTGGAGGAAAGGTTTGTTTTTGTCTAATTTTTCAAAGCCAGGCTTTGTACTGTTATCATAAAGTCTAGTGTACATTGCAGCTTATTTTGACCAAGAGCCTCCAACTTTGACATTTTTGTGTAGAATGTTGTGACTGTGTTGACTTCATTTTGTGAACACTGGCTTCTTTTGAGACCCTTCTAATCGTTTGCATGTAATCTAAAGCAAAGCATATTTTAACAAATATTTCTTTACAGGTCTTTTCCACGTCTACTGGCCTAACTAAGACTGTTTATAACCCAGCTGCACTGAAAGCTGGCCAGAAGGGGGCACCATTTGGGATAAGTGCTAGCACAGAAGATGCCCTGAAAAGAAAACAGGTTTGTGTAATGTGGCTGGAAAAGGCAACTTGCAAGTAGCTTGTTTTTATGCTTGTTTTGGCAATGTTTGTGAACTCCCACTCTGTTCTACACCAGGAGGCGATGAAACTTCAGCAGGATGTTAGGAAAAAGAAACAGGAGATTCTGGAGAAGCACATTCAGACTCAGAAGGTGCGTCATTAATTGTTGTCCTTGTGTCTTTTTGTGCATATGTTATATTAATTCATCACGTGACACTGAAGATTGGAGTAATGCTGAAAATTCAGCTTTGATCACATGAATAAATAAATTTTTTAAATATAAAAGTTAACCCTAAATTGCAATATTTCACATTACTGTTTTTACTGTTTTTTTTTTGTTTTTTTTTATCAAATCAATGCAAACTTGGTGAGCATAAGAGACCAAAACATTTACAAAGTCATACCAACCCCAAACTTTTAAATGATATTGTACGAAACTAACAATACTACATTGATTTATCTCGAGCTCTATTGTAATTTATGTAATTTGTATGGAACTGCAACTTTGTATTGTGCCGGCACTGGTTTCATTATTTCAAAAGTGCTGATAAAATGTTTAATTTATAAATTTACTATTTGGAAATAAGTATTTGGAAGTCAGCCTTGTGAGGGTGTGTAAAGCTCATAAATCAAAGTTTTGCTTTACATCTGATATCAGCAGGCTAATGTGACGGTTTGATTTAGGAATGTTACTGGGGTTTGGCATAATAACTTTCTATATAAACAACTGCGTGTATGAGATGACTGAGACTTATGTGTGTCATATTCAGCTGCTGATATCTAAGCTGGAGAAGAACAAGTCAATGAAGGTGGAGGATAAAGCTCTGATTATGCAGACCCTCACCACCCTCACCAACAGCATCACCAAACTCCAGGAGGAGATAAAAGGACTGTCCAGTGCTAATGTCCTGAGGACCACGCTCAAGAGCAAAGCCCAGGTAAACACACACACACAGACACACCCACACACACACACCCTAACAAAGCAAGATAATTAAGACATTAATTTTCCTGCATATGTATTAGGACTGGGTAAAAAATGATTTCTCGATTTTAATCGATTCTCATTTTTACGAACCGATATTGATTCTTAAATCCAGTTGATGAATGAAAGGAACATTGTAGCGCGCCTCCCATCCAATAAATCATCTTTGTGCTTTGAGACTTTGTTTCATATCAATAGTAGCAGAGCGCACATGCACTGATCTTCTCCTCCCCTTTAATACCAGCTACAGCGTGAAATAAACATGAATGAGCATCTGAAAGTGTGTTAAAAGATAGAGTAAAACTTTGTCGCATGGAATCGCTCAATCAGTGTTTCATCTGTGGAAAGACTTCAGTAAAAAAGCTTGTAAACAATGTCATGTAAGGTCACATTTACCTCAGCAAAACCAAATCCATTGTCCATAAACTCGTTAGTCAGCTAGAAAAATTACCTCTAGAGAGGAGCATTTTGCTAAATATATGCACCATATTACATAGGCTTTTCATTATAATTTTGAATGTACTTCGATATTAAATGCATGTAAAATTGGCCATGTATTGAACCTGATATATCCGAAATAATCGATATTGAATCGAATTGTGAAATTTGTGTCAATACCCAGCCCTAATATGTATATCCTGATGCATCTCTGCTTGCAGGCTCAGAAGGAGCTCCTGGACACAGAGTTGGACCTTTATAAGAAAGTGCAGGCAGGAGAGGACACTGCCGAACTCAAGATCAAATACACTCAGCTGCAGTTAGAGGTATTTAACACCTTCTTTCAAAAACTCTCTTCTTTTGGTTTATTTCTTGTATTTACAGCTAAAATGTATATCTTGATATTTTTGCATTTGCTCTCAAAAAATTCTAAATGTGCTACTTTTTTGCTCCCCATGAATAAAACATGATCTGGAAAGAAGAGCCTTTGTTACATAGTACATACAATACAACTTTAAGACTAGATTGTTGTTTTTTAAACGCATTCATTTTGCAGTAGTGTCCACTTACTGCTTTTTTTTTAATTGAAGACTGAACATTTAAAGTCATGTTTTCAGTATAGAAATATGAAAAATGTGCAAAAAGTTTCAATAAATAAAGCTAATTATTTAATGAACAAAGAAACCCATGAAGAGCAAAGAAGCACATCACACATTACATGGAACAAGTAGCAGGTCTTTTAGATTACAATACTTTTTTTTATTTGCATATATATATATATATATATTGACATACAGTATCTGATTAATGTTTTTATTGATTAATTTTCTCATTGCAACCCATTGCATTTTCCCATTAAGTTAGTAGCAATGTTGTGGTCTTGCTTTTATTGCAAGTAGGAACATTTTTATGAAGTAAGCTTGACTTGACTTTATCATATTTTAATGTTAAAAATCTTTTGTTTTTGAATTGTATTGTATTTATGTAACTTTTTGTATTTGTGTAATTTTGTTTTTGCCATGAAGATGCTGACATGGCATTAAATAAAACTATGCAATACAATTAATCAAATTGTGAATGGGTTGTAGACAAAGCTAGCAAAGCATGCCCTCTGGTTTTGTTTTATTTCTTATACTCATTCTCAGACCTTCCACCAGGTGGCACTATAGTGCTACTTAAACTCTATAAGCTTGCATTAGATCTTTTCTTTATATTCAGGCTGCCAAAAGGGGACTTTTGACCCCAGGACGTGGGAGGGGGGCCCACGCCAGGGGTCGGGGGGCTCTAAGGAGCCGCGGCCGAGGGATTCGAGGGCGCGGGAGAGGAGCTCCAAATCACGCTGTGGTGGATCATCGACCCAGAGCTTTAGAGATCAGTGGTTTCACTGAGGCAGATCGAGTCGACCTGCTGCCGCACTTCGCAGTAAGTAACTTTAAAGGGCACATTGCATCACACTGCTTATGAGAAATGTCTTGGACTCATAACCGGTTTTCCCACTAACCTCCAGCAATATGGGGAGATTGAAGATTGCCAGATGGAGGATTCTAGTCTTAGTGCCATCATTACGTACAAAAGCCGCGGAGAGGCTGAACAGGTACTAACATATTCCCATAAACATCAGTATGCACATACATGCATGCCTTCATGTAGCCTCTAAACTTCAACTCTGTTCCTCAGGCGGCCATCCACGGCATTCGGTTAAATAATCAGGAGCTACGTTTGGCCTGGCACAAGCCCACGACTTCCCTCAACACAACAGACCTGGATGAGGCTGAACCTGAGGATGAGGAGGTACGCCCTTCATCACTGTTCACTTGAAGTGTATTTTGGTCAGTCTTTTTTGTAGCTATTTGTATTTATTGTAGATATTAGGTATGAAAGTAATCTAACTGTATATATTACAACATATACATTTTAGCAGGAATTTAAACTAAATCGATTTACACTAGTTCAAAAGTTTAGGGTCAGTAACAATTTAAACAATTGAATAGTTGTATTCATCAAGGATGCATTTAAGTGAGCAAAAGTGACAGTAAAGACAATTACAATGATACTGAAATCAGTTTCTTCAAAATATGAAGCAGCACAACAATAATGATTTCTTGATCCGCATATTAGAATGATTTCTGAAGGATCATGTGACACTGAAGACTGTAATGATGCTGAAAATTCATAAATTACATTTTAAACTATATTAAAATAAAAAGTTAAAGCTGCACTATGTAACATTTTTTGCAGTAAAATATCCAAAAAACACTAGGCCAGTCTTATATATTTTGTTCAGTTGATTACTGACTGTCCCAAATGTTACCAACTATTTGTAAATTGTGAGAAAATTGCTATTTTAACCAAGGAACCGGGACGTGTGAGGAAGTCGCCTGTCGATGGTGTCATATCTGCGTTACCCCTGGTTTCCGGTTTTATTGTGCAGAAACGCCTTACTCTCACTGCAGTGTGCAACAAGTGTCATAGCAGCTGCAGAGCGAACGCACAGAGTAACGGCATAACATCATTTTCAACACACTTGGATCAAAACAGAGCTGCGTTACCTCATACTCATGACCGGAAAAGTGGAAGTGGCGCCGGTGACTGTGGCATAATAAAAATCCCACCGGCGACTGTGCCATAATAAAAGTCCCGCTGCTTGCGAGGTGTGTGTTCCGCTCTTCTTATTAACAATCGCTCCTGTGGCCTTGCTCGAGCTGAGCAAATGCACCAAGACACTCGGTCCTGCTCTGCTTCATACTACAATAACGTTAAAGGGTTAGTTCACCCAAAAATGAAAATTATGTCATTAATTACTCACCCTCATGTCGTTCGACACCCGTAAGACATTCGTTCATCTTCGGAACACAAATGAAGATATTTTTGTTGAAAGCTGATGCTCAGAAAGGCTTCAGACAGGCCTCCATAGGGATTCAGTGCATTTGCACCTACAAGACCCATAAAAGGCACTAAAAACGTTGTCACAAAGTCCATCTCACTACAGTGGCTCTACAATAATGTTATGAAGCGACGACAATAGTTTTTGAACGAAAAAAAAATCAAAATAACGACTTTATTCCACAAGTTCTGTCTTCCTGTGCTGTGGACTCACAAAGCACCAAGACGCATGCGCGAGAATATGACGCAGAACCGGCGTTCGGACACGTGACCCAGAAGCGAGGAGATTTGTTTACAACGAGCAGAGAAAGACGCGCCGTATCTAAGCTGTTGAATTCTACATTGATTGTGCTTTAGGTCTCGGCGTAGAGCTCAAAATGGGACTAAAGTGTGTATTTCATGGATTCCCGAACGCCGGCGCTACGTCATATTCTCACGCATGCGTCATGGTGCTTCGTGAGTCCACAGCACAGGAAGACAGAACTTGTGGAATAAAGTCGTTATTTTGATTTTTTTTTCACTCAAAAACTATTGTCGTCGCTTCATAACATTATTGTAGAGCCACTGTAGTGAGGTGGACTTTGTGACAACGTTTTTAGTGCCCTTTATGGGTCTTGTGGGTGCAAATGCACTGAATCCCTATGGAGGCCTGCCTGAAGCCTTTCTGAGCATCAGCTTTCAACAAAAATATCTTCATTTGTGTTCGGAAGATGAACGAATGTCTTACGGGTGTCGAACGACATGAGGGTGAGTAATTAATGACATAATTTTCATTTTTGGGTGAACTAACCCTTTAATAATCTCATCCATGAACATGATTTCTGCCCGAGTCATCCCGATTCCACATGTCCCAAGATTCTGCGCTCAAACGTGGCGTCATCAAACTACACCTTTGTTTTGAATAGGTGACCTCTAGTGGATGGAAAAGTTACATAGTGCAGCTATAATTTAAGTTGTAATAATATTTCACAATTCTTATAATGTTTTTGATCAAATAATCACACTTTGGTGATCATAAGGCCGGCTACACACTACACATGGTGTGAGAGTGGCGTTTCTGTTGTGTCATTTGCATGGCGTTTTCTATGTCTTTACACACCTTAGAAACGTTTCTGACGCGGCGCTGCTACTGCTAGGATCACCCTTGTTTGACATATGGGGGAGAGAGTTGTGGAAGACCTATACTTCATGTTAAACATAAATATATAGCCTACTGATACTGCAAAGACAACGTCGGCAGTTTTGACAGCTAAATATGCTACAGAATATTTCGTTCTGTATTGACAGGTGCAATATTTGAAAATCGGTGATTAATTTTTTATTTTAAATTAGAATTATATCTGCATTTCTGTCAACCTAGGTTGTGGTTATATACATGTTAAACGGTAATAAAAAATGTTGGATTGTCCAATAGCTTAAATACTTTATTAAACGGAAAGGTTCTTCATCTTAAATGTTTTGTTATTTGGAACTTATTGGACGCAGTCATCAGTGCACATACAGCTTTATGTAAGCCGTTAGAAAACAGTTCTTACTATAAATTCTAATTGGATGAGCCACATTTACCGGTACATAGGGCCTGTTTACTCCTGGTCACTTCATGCATTTTTACTGATCGGATAGCTTGATTTTTTTTTAAAACGGTTCGATTTACACTTGGCCACATAAACGTCTCTCAGCATAAGTAATATATAACCGATCTTCAATTTTCACGCTATATGCAAATTTTAGCTCACATCAGCAAAAGAAACAGATATGAGCTGCATTTTATTTATCATCAGCTAATTTCAAGATCAAAGACCGCAATAGGAGAGAGAGCGGCATCAGCACTGGTAAGATCATTTAGTCTCACTACTTTTAATGAAGATGATTGTGTTTTGAGCGTCTGCATCTTCATTTGCGGCAGTTTGTGCGTTGGCTTGGTTAAGTGATGCTCAGCTACTCGTCTGCAGTGATGCATGTTGCAGTAGTGCTGTCACATAGCCTATAATGCTCTCACATGTTTTTTTTACTTTTTGGGAGGAGTAAAAAAATAACCAGATGCATTTACACGTCTTTGAAAGCGTTTCGTGAGGGCATTTACACCTGGTCTTCTCACGATCGGATGGCTATCCGATCAGAGAAAACGCATGAAGTGACCAGGTGTAAACAGGCCCATAATAGCCAATAAATGCACACCTGTGACCACACAACATTAGAATTATTTTCTATGGTGGAAAGTTGTAATGTTTCTTAGCAACTGTAAACCTCTTTGTATTGCCTACAACATACCTTAATAAATACAGGACACATGCCACTATATTCGTATTACGTATGTGCTTTCATAGAGCTCACATATAGAGTGAATGTACCATGGTGTAAGCACAAAACATTTGACTGTCACATGGTATATATAACGTCACTTAGACCAGCAAGTTGTGACTGACCACCTGGAAAAGTTTTGTCATTGAGCATGCATTTGGTTCTGAATGTCTGTTTTGTGATTGGTTACAGTTTCCAGAGGATTCGCTCGTGGACGATTCCCTGCTGCAGGACGATGACGAAGAGGAAGACGATAACGAGCCGCGCTCATGGCGTAGATGAATATGAAGTCTTCTGTCCAGTCCTGCTGCACTGCACCACTCTTTGAGTTCAGTGTTTTTTGAAATGGTTGTTTTTAAAAGTCTAATTTACATTTCATTGGCTTGTTTATTTTACTTATCAAACCTGAGCAGCACATAGAGATTGTCTGTCAAAAGGCTGTGAATTTAAATAACTGAGTTGTGAAATGACATGGATGATTTGGTTTCTCGCCCTCATTGATTGTTTTATATCGTGTCAAAACATTGACAAACTTTTGGTTTTATTTTTTTTTATGGTCAATATGTTGACCCAGATTTCTTTTGAACAGTTCTGAAAATGTTACAGTTTGAAACTATGGAGAATATTTCAATTTCAAAGATGACAGTAGAGCATTTTTGAAGCATTGCTATAAAACATGTTGTACGCTTTCCTTAGTATAATCAGCCTGATGAGGATGTAGCTTTTGTGTACATATTTTATGTATGAATTTTAATGGTTTGTATGAATTCTTTGCTTCTGAATTCAGCACCTGAGTTTAATTTTGAAATGTAAAAAAAAAATAAAGAATTGAAATGGTCTAGAAAAAATAACAGCTGCAAAAAAGAGAAAAAAAATATTGAGAGCTCTGCTGCAAAAGCAGCATTGAGAACAAAAAAACAAAAAAAAAATCTGAACAGCTGAATAAAGACCATTTCAACCCCCCCACCCCACAATCCTCACAAAAAGAGCAAATTTCCTAAATCCATCACACACCACAGTACCAGCAGGTATGTAACATGAACAGCATAAAATGAGGTAAGCAATATGTTTATACTTTTTAAAATATATATATATATTATTTCTTCTTTTTCACGTAACTAACTCTTGTGCATCTCTGCCCATTAGGCCATGTGTGATGATGCAATGGCAATAAAATTATTAGGGATGTCGGTTGAGCTACATCGGATCACCAAACGTCACAAATCGGTACGGACTACGTTACAATCCTGATGGCCTCTCTCTAGTTTTTGGACATTTCATTGTCAACTTATGATGAAATTGCCCACCTATTTTCCCGCAGGGACACTAAAACCTGTTTTTACAATATTTGTTGACCCTTGATGCCATCACACCATCTTGGTTACTTGTATCCGGCCACCCCTACAACCTCAGAGCATCACATTTGCATAGTGGAGAACGAATTACCCAATCAGAGCTGTGGCAGTCGGTGATGTGGCTCTCCCACCTTGGTGCCTGTCATGGAAACTCGGCTAATTGTGAAGAATTCGATTTGCTCTTGGAGTGTGCCATGAAGCTCGGCTTTATCCCCACCAACTAAACCTCGCCCGGCCCAGCAAGGGGGCCCTTAAGTGAACGCGATCCCCCTCCTACACGGCCTCATGCTGCAATCCTCACCCAATACCCCCCTCCGTCCGCGGCTGGGACCTGATCTCTCACCAGCGCACAGGCCTAAAGTGAGTGTGTTTGTGTGTCCCATTCCTTCCCTAGTTAAAAACTGACCTTTGACCTCTATCCCAGTGTAATATAACATTTTAATAAGCTTTGTTGGGTCAGTTAGTGTGTCGTTACAATGGAGATTTTCGTGGTGAATGAGGGATGTAAATCGCGATTCTTAAATAGGGCTATTTGATCTGAGGGACTCCCGCAGCCTGACTACTCTGTAATGAAGTGATGTATTTGTTAAACTGAGACTCATCGTGAGCTGCGAGTCCATGAGGCGAATGCGTTTCCGGCAGGATAAACCGCGTAATGTGTTTACCACAGAAAACGTGGGCTAACGAGTTTAGAGCGTGTCGGAGAGCTTTAGCTAACGCGTTTACATTGGCCCCGTCATTTGTAAAGACTCTTTAATCTGTAATTTGTGTCAGTAAGATAAATGGGTTTATTTCTTAACCGGTGAAGTAAACGATGTGCATTTTAGAATTGAAAATAAGGTGTGAAGTTGGCATCGACTAATTTTTGTTAGTCTCCATCTTGAGTATTTAGGTCATTAATGTATGCAAGATCATAATTCATCCTGCTGGTATGAATTTACATATAACCCACATTCAGTTCTGAAGAATTGAAGTCTCATTTATTCGTTTGTTTCATTAAAATGTGCTCGTCTTAATGGTCTGCAATGGGTGACAGTGGCCTCCTCCTGCCCAACCTTTCTCGTACCCTCCTGCTAGTGCTGAGAAAAAAAGTCTTTAATATTTTATGTGATCACGAGCCTCTATAAGCAAATTTCAGTCCCCAGCAAGTTCAGCCAAAACATGATTAATTTAGTGTTTATCCCCGACATCCTTTAAAAAAAAAAAAAAAAACCCTCGGCCAGGCGTGCAGAGCTCAGTTTGAGACTAAATATCTAACTCTACATCATAATACAGGCCTGAGGAGAAATCTGTGGCCGCATTTTCTTGTTTGGATATCTGAGAAACAGGAAAACTGAGGTTCCTTGAACTGGGTTTCATGCCACTGTGCGCTGCTTGGTATAGACCAAACAAATGTCACTGCTTGCAAGAATGCATCATTTAATGATCCAGTAAAGCAAGATGATTGGTAGTGAAGTCCTAGCTGCCATATGCAACCATGACATCACTGATTTGACAGATTTAAAATGCTTAAATTAGATTAGTTTTATTAGTGTGAAGTAGTGTTGTAGTCAAGTCCCCCTAATCCGAGACCAAGATCAATGTTTGATGAGACCAAGACAAGACCAAGACTTTGAGGGGTTGAGACCAAGACCAGACCAGCACTCCTTAAATTCATAGAGATCCACATTACCACCTGAGAAATGATTTATAACTTATAATAAATATAATTAGAATAAGACACTATATAGAGCTGTTACCAATCAAATGAAATCATTAACAACAAAATTCATCTTTGCGCTACAGAGGTGATGCAAAAGATGCACCTGAATAAATTATGTTGAGGATCATGTTTAAAAAAATGTTAAAGCAATATCATGTTTGCAGTCATGCTCAAATTTGTGAAAACAGCTATCTTGCTCTTGTGATATTGCTTAATTATATCACATGTTATAAATCCAGATCTCATACAAGAACTTTTTGCAAAAATATCTTAAATTTTGTGAGCATTTGTATTAATTTTTGGTGACATTTGACACAATCCCTAATTAATTTCTGAATCGGCACAATAAATCAATCAAATTAGAAATAAGTTATTGATTGCATCTGAAGCAGTAAGTTTTACATCCAATCACATTAATGATGTTAATAAATAAATCAGGCAAGGCACTGGAAATGTATTAATATCCCAGCAGTTGTGGTCTTGACCGGTCTTGAAACAACAAAATCCCAAGTCCTCTTAGTCTGAGACCGAGTACAAATGTGGTCGAGACCAAGACAAGACCGTCAAAAAATGGTCTTGAGACCAAGACCGGTCTCGAGTACTACAACACTAGTGTGAAGTATAGCCAAGAATACATGGTATACATAAGCCTTTAGTTTGGCCAATGTCCTCATGTCGTTCCAAATCCATAAAACTTCTGTTTTTCGAAGAAACGCAAATTAAGATATTTTTTATTAAACCTGAGATTTCTGCTCCTCCATTGAAAGGCTATTCAACCAGAACATTCTGATGCTTCAAAAAGTTCATAAACTGTCCTTCAAATGAATTTGGAAGGACATGAGGGTGAGGAGATAATGACAGAATCTTTCATTTTTGGTGAACTAACTTTAAAGGTCCCGTTCTTCGTGATCCCATTGTTCAAACTTTAGTTAGTGTGTAATGTTGCTGTTAGAGCATAAATAATACCTGTAAAATTATAAAGCTCAAAGTTCAATGCCAAGCGAGATATTTTATTTAACAGAAGTTCCCTTTCAAAGCCTACAGAGAACGGCTGGCTTGGACTACATCCTGGTACTTCCTTCATTAATTACGTCAGTAGAACAGACTAACCTCCGCCCACAAGAATACGCGAAAAAAGGGGGCGTGGTTTTTTTTGCTGTCCCACGTGGAGAAGAGGAAGTGTCACATGGAGAAAAGGAATTGTTGCTTTTGACTGTGTTTGTGTCGCCATATCGTCGAGACGCTGTTATTTTCATCCCGGAGTCAAATCACCTTTGTTTGGCTTTCCCAGGGACGCTTTAGAGATCATTGAGCGCATACATCTCCCCGTTAAGAGGCGTGATCTTTCCGTGCAAGTTACGTGCGCTAAGCTGCTGTCGAATCACAACACAGGAACCGTGCCACGTTTGCTAAGCTGCAGTCAAATCACAACACGGGAACCGCTGGCACATTCAGAACTCGTTACGTATTTCTGAAGGAGGGACTTCATAGAACAAGGAACTCCTCAGCCGTGTTTAGGACAGTGAAAACAGTGGTGTACAGATAAGTAAATTGTGTGAAAAATACTGTTTTTTTTTTTTAACACGCGAAACATGAACACGTTATATTGCACACTGTAAACACAATCAAAGCTTCAAAAAAACACGAAGAAAGGGGCCTTTAAGTGGACTTTGAGCTAGAGATCAGGTCCTAAAATCTGTCCCTGAACCGAATCACTTCTTAACCGAACCTGATGTGCATAAGTAAATAATTTATAACCTAACCCGAGATTTATTTTCAAACCTGACCGGACCCGAACGTAAATGGAATTGAGGTGTGCACAGTCTGCAGCCCCGCAGTCCGTCAGGAAAATCCTGTCCTGCTGACTGATTTTGGCCGTTGCTCCAATACTTTTGTGTATTTATTTATTTACTTATTTATTATAACTTTATAGTAATGCCTGCCCGGTGGATACAAGTCATTTCTGAGTTCGACATTCAATTGTGACCCAGTGGATTGGAAAAATGAACGTGATCGCTCCATTAAAAATTATATTGATACCCTAAAAAAATCATGGATTCCCTAGTGTTGTCTGCAACGCTATTTACCTCCTCTCCGGCGAAGGGCTTCTGCACACACAAAAGAAAAGCCCTGCATGAACACGCAGCCTAATGAAGCGAGTGGATTTTCCTTATGGATCTTATAGCTGTAAGATGGATTTCTGTATGCAATGTTACAAAAGTTTGTTTCTTTTCTATGTGCGTTTCTCAAAAATACACTTAACGAACACACAAGTACGTGCTGAAGTGCTGAAATGCCTATCATTCATCACTGTAACCTCATTACATCCTATAACTTTTGGCGTAATGTTATTTACCTGACCATAAGATGATTCAAGGTTACTTTAATCCATGCTGACGCCACTCGTTGAAATGGTATGGTCTAAATGCGGAAGCAACCAGAGAGAAGATGATAACGTTGTCAGAATTGATTTAAAGAATAACATTTTGTTCGAATTTGGGTTTTCTCGTGTCCATTAGGAAAAAGCACACTTATTTTAAATTACCTGAGACCAGAGGCCACGAATACCAAACCCGACCCGTGTCCGAAGTTTTGGACCCGAACCCACTCAGGTCTCTGGTCGGAGACCTACTTTGAGCATGCCAAATTTCTACCAGCAATGCAACTAACTGGATGTGATGTCACATATTTATTATAATAAATCACAAATTAATTGTGTTCAAAATCTGAAACAAAATTTTAGCTTTAAAGCTCCTTGTTACAGTACTCCGTAATGTTAACCGCATGTATGTACTGTAAGATTAGCGTCGTTGCTTGTAATTATGCAAAATTATGTTCATGTGACATGGACACTGTAAACTGGAAAACCATTTGTGTTCTTTTTAAATCAACTAAAAGTTCAGTCTATGACTTTTACATCCTTTATTGGTTTACTTCTCGTCTTACGAATTAGCAGGTCACGACATTTTAATTTTTGTATGCCGCAGAATGCTTACTTTGCATGAGCTTGTTTAAAGGGTTAGTTCACCCAAAAATTAAAATTCTGTCATTAATTACTCACCCTCATGTCGTTCCCAACCCGTAAGACCTTCGTTTATCCTCGGAACACAAATTATTTTTGATGAAATCGGGGAGCTTTCTGACCCATCCATAGACAGCAACTTACTTTAATACATTTCTGGGCCTTGAAAGTGTTAAGACATCAATAAAATCTCCAGTGGTTCAACCTTAATTTTATGAAGTGACGAGAATACTTTTTGTGTGCAAAATTTAACAAAAATAACGACTTTATTCAACAATTTCTTCAAGATTTTACATTTTTGGGTGAACTAACCCTTTATGGTTGTATAGTAGGACTAGTTTGACTCCTAATTGACTCCCATAACCAAGACAATATTCAAAGGACCTCCTAATTAAGCTAGTATGTGCCTCTATAAACAACAAATACAATACCAATTTATCATTGTGCATTTTTTTATATATATATTATGTTATATATATATATTTTTTAGCATTTTAATTGAGATGAATACAACTAAAATTTAATATTTAAAGTAAATTATTAATTTAAGTTTTTGAGGCACCCCTGGGCGTTTGCTGAGGCCCCCTAGTGGGACCAAAGTTTAAGTAATTTAACATGAATTAATTGCAATTTTACAGAAGAAAAAGAACAGAAGTAAGGGGAATTTCAATACAGCGCTAGTAATGAAAGATTACTGTACTGGTGTTTTGAGCTTGCTTGTCTTGTGTTTTTTTGTGTGTATGTCTCTCTCTGGGTGAGTTGTCAAGAGTTGCTCCATCTGTCTCACTCTGTGGCGTCGGTAAAGGTGCTGACAGAAGCTTTGGCTGTTTGAACTTTACAGTGGCCTTGTCATGCAGACAACTGCCCTCAGCTGAACCACAAATCCCAGATTCCCCAGCAACATGGCAAAATTAGCTCCATAAATCAGAGGGGCTTCTGGGAATAGGCCCTGTGTTGCCAGGGGCAATGGATCATCCCAGATACTGGTGTCAGGGGTGCCACAGGACGCGAGACCGCGGGCAGATCCAGCCATCACTTGTTAAAAATACTCCAGTGAAGTCTGTGAGAAACACCCAAGCAGGAGGAGCTGCTAAAGCTGTCTGTCAGTGTAAATGTTCATATGCGTTCATGCAAAACCCTTTTTCTATTTATATATGTATTGGCTGGTTTGTGGTGTCACTTTTTTATTATAACTTAAAGATATTCAGTAGAGTAGATTTTGAACCGTTATTGTCATTATGGCTGCATTTGTTGTAATTGATCACTGATTGTCAGTGCGCTGCACATATGCAGTTGTGCACAAAAGTGTACATACAAAATCTGATTAATGTTAATTTTTACTAAATAACAGGCGTTATTATAGGCGTTATTATAATGACATGTTATTTCTTATTTAGTACCGTCTTGAGTAAGTTATTTTGCATAACAGATGTTTACATATAATGCATCGTGTTTCCTTCTGGAGCATAATCAATAACATGACATTTTTGTGATGCCGCTTATTTTGTAAAAATTAACATTTTACAGATCCTGCAAAGGGTATGTATACTTTTTCATCCCTTCACAATTTTTCTGTGACTTTGACCAATAGTGTAATACATGTATGATTGAGCTTTAGCCAGAATGTTGTGAAATACTTTCTTGCTCATTGCATAATGCTCTGATACAACTCATTGTATTTATTTATAGAATTTAATCTTGTTGATTGTCACTATGTGTACTTCACTCCAAGACACTCTAAGCATATGTGTTGTGCAGTTAATTCAAACCCAATGACGTATTGACATTCTGATTTGCACAGATGCGATGTGACAGGCTGTAACGAAGGTTAAAGATGTCAATTTAATTATGGGTCAAAGGTCACATTACTTCACAAACACATTCTGGAACCAAGATGACAGATTAGAGTGATCTCAATTCATTTAGGTTCCTTTAATGTTTACGTAAATGGAAGATAAAGAATATGGAGTGATGTTGGTGAATATTTTTTTTTTTTTTATGTGATTCTGAAAGTTGAACAGATTGAACGTGAAGAAACCAATCCTCTCTAAAGAACTTAAAACAATTAAATAATTATCATGGTTATTGCAGCAAGTTTTCAATCACTCGCTTTGATTCCTAAGCCTGTTTTTGTCTGGATGCTATCTGCAAAAATAATTGGCCTCTGTTAAAGATCTCTGACCGTCTGTTGTTATAACGGTCAGTACGACGCAGTTCAAAGGATTAATCCTGCTGCTCTTCACTGTTTTAAACTCCGAGTGGAAATAAAGAGAGTGCATCAGGACCCGAGGGGCTATTCAGCATCCCTCTCCACCCCCAAACACTGCTATCTGTAAATTAGCTGACTTTGTGACCCTGCCTGTAATTGCATTAGTTTATCAATGTAGCACACAATTTATTATCTCGAGCAATAACAGCACACGCACAGGACTGGTCTCAGTACTCACCTTGCTTACACCGTAATTAGAGAGGAAGGATTTCAGTAGACAGGCTTTAATGCTTGTGTTTGAGAGTGTGCTGGGATACAGCGTGCAGCGGTACAGACCAATGAGCACATGACCTAATGGTTAGAGAGTCTGGTAACCCAAAGGCTGCTGGTTTGATTCTCAGTACCGGCAGGAAATGACTGAGGTGTTAGGAGCAAGGCACCTAACCCCAATCGCTCCCTGGGCGAACAGCAAAATGTTCGAACAGCCACCTAACGCGTAAACATTATGCGAAGCGCGCTAGCCAGTTGGAATTTTAACTATGTAGGTTGAAGACCCAAGTTTGGTTTGAGATGAAAAATATACCAAGCACAATATCTCTCGCTATTTTTTTCTAACACACACTCGCAGCGTTTGGCGATGTCTTGCAGCTGTCAGAGCAGAAACAAAAGCTGCTGCTCTCCGTATGTTTTTCCATACTTTCCGGGCTTATTCATATGTGAATTGGTCCCGA
Organism: Romanogobio albipinnatus; assembly: GCA_023566225.1. Taxonomy (NCBI): domain Eukaryota; kingdom Metazoa; phylum Chordata; class Actinopteri; order Cypriniformes; family Gobionidae; genus Romanogobio; species Romanogobio albipinnatus. The sequence goes on along the minus strand of CM042250.1, from coordinate 46,846,250 downwards.
GGGCCCTCCCCTCGAAGAAATCAGGAGAGAACTGGTTGAAAACACCAGGTGTATCTTTTAGGATTCCCAGCATTTGTCTCAGGCTCTGTTTACACCTTGGTCGATCGGATCACAAGACTAGGGAGACATTCCCATTTACTAGGCCAAAATCTGAAGTGTTTGATCACTAGTTTGACATGTTCGCCGACAGCCGATCAAATTCTTGATTTGACTTGCAGTCCTGTAGTGGATTCTCCTACTACAACCACCATCAAAAACCAATAGCAGAACCCGATGACGCAAATAGTGAGACATCAATAGACCACCACTTGCCCCCGAAATCATTCGAATTGGGCAAAAATATGTATAAATTGCTGTGAGATCAGGTTGTTATAAATCGAGTGTGCACCCGACTTAAGGGAATTGTCACTATTTCTACTGCTCTTTCTTATAGGGTTCATGATGTGATCAAACCCTGAGTGTTAAACTTTGGCTGGTAACCTTTGTTGTTTTTGACTGACATGTTTCGTCTGACAGACAATAAAACAAAAAAATACCTTGTATTGCGCTAAAACTCTGCATATGATGATTATGTTCCAGGTCAAATTGACCTTAAAGGATTAGTTCACTTTTAAATAAACTTTTGCTGATAATTTACTCACGCCCATGTCATCCAAGATGTCCATGTCTTTCTTTCTGCAGTCAAAAAGAAATTAAGGGTTTTGATGAAAATATTCCAGGATATTTCTCCATATGATGGACTTCAATGGGCTCCAAACGGTTCAAGGTCCAAATGACAGTTTCAGTACAGCTTCAAAGGGCTTTAAACGATACCAGACGATGAATAAGGGTCTTATCTAGTGAAACGATCAGTTTCTGTGAGAAACCGAGCAGTATTTATGCTATTATTTTGCCTCTTATCAGACGAACGTGATAATCGCTGAGCTCCGCCATAACTTCCGCTAAGTGAGGCCACAATGCTGAAAGCAGTGTTTTGCACCGATTATAAACCTATTTGGGGTTGGTGATTGGCACAAATTTTGATCTTGATTCAGTATCAATACATATGTATATAGCCTACTGTACATATAGGGAAAAATAAGTTTGCCTTTTTAACACTATTTTGAACGTTCTTGGGTTACATTATATTTGCTCACATTCATTAATATTCACTTGTGTATGCTTGCATCCTAATATTTTTTTTATGATACTTATATAAGTTATTAACGTTTTAAAATTTCACATTTAAAGAAATCTAGTGTTTGATCATGTCTAAATATGTATTCAAATGCAAAACCTAAAAGTAAGCAGTTATGATCAGATACATGTATATTTATTAAAGAGCCATACAGGCACCTATAGTGGGTAAACCATGGCATTACAAATTAAATGTATTATTTTTCCAGCCACAAAATGACTGTAATTTGCCTCTTTGCATTGGAATTCTCTATTTTAACCTTAATTACACTAATTTTAATATAAATAAGAAAAATGGTCATTAATGGACCATAATTATTGCACAAATAGTAGGCCTATTTAGTACCAAAAGATCTCCAAAATATTCAATAAATATTATTAAACTAAAATATAGAACATTTATTTAAATTGAAAAATAGTTAAGGTGTATGGTCACATTTGACCATCAATGAGTATGAGTGTGAGCAATTAGTAAGGAATACCTGAGGGCTAAATACAAGAAAAACATTAACATTAATGTTAACAATGTTGCATCTCCAAATGCCTCTGAAGTCCATCGAAGTGCTTTGAAACTGCGTTGATTTGGACCTTCAACATTTTGGTTGCCATGGAAGGCTATGTTGGGGAGAAAAATCCTGGAATGTTTTCCTCAAAAAACATAATTTCTTTTCGACTGAACAAAGAAAGAAAGAAAGAAAGGTGAGGTAAAATATCAGGAAATTTTCATTTTGAAGTGAACTAATCCTGTAACAGTACTTATGCTATTTTGGCAGACACTATGTAAAAAGCATAAATGCATCATGGAGACAATATAAATCTGGCAGTTCATATATACATGCATACATACATACATACATATACATGCCTGTGAAAATTCATAAAAATCCACCAACTTTCCATTCTAGTCCTTTTTATTTGAAGATTATGAACTGAATGCTTATAACGCGTCAGGCTCCGTTGAGAATCATTATCAGTCCAAATATTTACCACTCCTAATAATGGTTAACATGGTAAGTTCTTGCAAAAGTATCAGAAAACACACATTAATATTCCTCTCTGGTTTACTCTTTGGGGTGATGTGGAACATGATACAAATGAAGAGCAGGCCAGTTCCTGTATATTTATCATTTCTTAACACCATGCATCATCTCAGATGTCTTTCTGATCATGAATGGAATGACCTTTATCGCTCCGTCTAACATCTTGTACATTATCATCATTTCTTTGACTGCTCATGGGTGCATATTTACTCACGGCGAGTCATCTGTTCAGATCCGCCGCATGGAGATTCAATCTTTCCGTCTCCTGTCCCTGTTATATGCACCTTCAAGCTGTTTAATTAAAGCATGTATTATTAATCCGACTATATTTGAGTCGTTTTTCCTGTCCCTGTGCAGATATGACTGCTACATTAAGTGTAAATTGTTTTGCAGTAATTCCCATTTAATGTTTCTCTCATAATCAGCGGCTTTAGTGCAGCAGGAGGCGCGGGAGCGAGAGGAGATCCAGGACAGAGGAGGCCGTTACTGTAGCTTACCGTTTGATGTGCGAATCGCATATTTGGGCCCTGTAATTAGGTCTGTTTTACAAGTCAAATGCAGCGCCAATGACAGTCGCAAAATATGAGCTTAATAAAAAGTGCCAGCTGAGACGATGCTTCCCCCGTCTCTCTGCCTCCGTCCTCGTCTTTTTCTCTGTCTCTCCCTCTCAGAAATATCAGCTTCAGTGTAAAGTCAGCTCAAGGCCAGTAATGATTCTTTCTGACTTCACATAGACCACAATTGTTCATTCTAATATACGGCCAACCATATCTAGCAGATATTAAGATTATCAGACCACAACGCTCATATATCTGGAGGTGCTGGAAGCCATATTGGTACCAGACATTGGCACTTGATTACTATACATTCATTCTAACTGAATGGAAATTGGTTTGATACAGTTAGAGTGATTAGTTAGTTAATACAGTTCAAGTCGTTCAAGAAAGGAGACCTGGTGAACTTTTGAATGATTTTTAAAGGGTAACTTCAACGATTTAGCATTAAGCTTTGTATCAGTAGAAACCTGGTAGTATATTTGAATTATGCCACGTCCCTAACCCCCTCACCCCCCCCTCCCCCCCCCCCGTGACGAGATAATTATGCATTTTATTTCTGGAAAAAATCCTCCGATGACACAAATATCGTCATTTTGCGTCATCTGAGGTTTTTTGGCCAGAGCCTAGAGACTACAGGAGCTAGTTCTGCATGTTTTCAACCCGCCCACAGGGGAGGGATCTCACTCACAGAATGTAAATGCGCACGCCCGCTGCTGCTCGGCTCGGGCATTAATAACGGAGCGGTACGGAGCAAAGTGAGTGTTTCAACTTTTCAATGAATGTTTAGCTTCCATATGCGACCTGAAAATGCGCCAGACTGGACACGCATCGAGAATGACAGCCGTGCTTACCTCAGCTCTTCGCTCTCGTGATGAATGAAATCTGACTCCTGCTGCGTTTCTGTCATGACTTTCGTTCGGCTCACTCACACTTTATTGAAAAAACACGTTCAGTTTTTAATTTTAGTGTCTGTTCTCTAACTGAACGAAATGATTTTATTACTATGAATATCAAAACGACGTTGGGGGCGGTGCCGCGGTGGGCAAGTGATAACCAATAGCCGTGGCTTTGGGAGTGGCCTCGTAGGGCAGCGAAGCAAGTGCATTCTGGGAATTGTTGTCTTTCATCCACATGAGACACAAATACATGTTCTGTCTTTTCCCAGTCTAGAAAGCACCAAATTCTAAAATAATTTCACATTTCTACTACATAACACAGTTTGTACACACATTAATCTTCCAAGCGCCTTTAAGTACCATACAAAATGTTTATGAGCCATTCCTGTTCTGTAAAAAAAGCGCTATATAAATAAAGGTGACTTGACTTCTGTAGCACCTTTTGAACTCTCTACAAGTGTTGTGTTGTAATTCAAATTATCTATTGACAGAAATGCAATATAATATACATAAGTATGTTTTCAGTGGTATATAAAGACCTTACATAATGAACCGTTATGTTTTGATTACCTTAGAATGAGCCATTTCTATCTACATACACCGCGGGTCCCTTACAGTGAGTCTCCATTTTGTGCCGCCATGTTTCTACAGTGGCCCTAAACGCACAAACTGCTCTACAGAGCGCTAGCTACTCTCTGCTGTCTCAGATGACAAGATCTTTGTCCTGTGTCAGCCACCGTAGCTTCTCTATGTGCTTCGAAAGGGAGGGGTGAGCGGTTGCAATTCACAACCTCACCACTAGATACCGTTAAAATGTATACAAATGTACACTTTTCAAGCTCAAACATGCATTTATTCACAACAAGAGTAGGATGGACATAGAGTCATTAGCCATTTCTCAGTTCTTACACAACTATCTTACACAAGCGTACATAAAGTTAATGATATATTATAATTTATAGTTCGGCATCTTTTGAAATATTTTGAATTTGAAATACAGGATGACACAAACAACATGACAGTTGATCAAACCCATTGGTAATACTTACTGATGTTTTTTTTCTCTCCAAACTGATGTCACTTCCTGTTCCTGATGTCATTTAAGGAACTGACCTTTGTTAATGGGACATTTTTTTTGTTGTTTATTTTACCTTGTTAAATAATGTGATGTTCGATATGCGATACGATATGGCTTTAAGTGTGTAAAATCTATTTAAATTATATTTAAAAATAATTTAAAAACTGAGAATGATACCATTTGTGTTTCACAATCTTTCTGGGAAAAGAAAGCATCGCTACAACAAAGTGACCAGCAGTGTTTTAGCAAAAATTAATGTCACAAATCTGACAATATAATTTTAACACCAATGTAAACAAACAAAAAATGTAATGCCAATATTTAAATACCAAAAACTCTTTGACTTGCTAATATATAGTTACATCAACCTAAAACTTAACATCAAGAACATCCAGGTAAACAAAAACACCTGAACTAGGGGTGGATGATTATTTTGGTTATATTAATTTTATCTTTATTAAAAATAAGAACTAAAAAGGGTAGTCTTCACATGAATTAAATATACACTGATACATAATAAAGCTACAAAAGAGTGATTTTCTCTTTCTTTTGTTGTTTTACAGACAGCGGCAGGTTTACTGTACGGCTTGTGCGTGCGTTTCTGTGTGTGTCAGACAGCTCGAGACATCAAGGAGTTGTTTTCCGCAAATTATTGGGCTTAATAACTTTTTAACGTCAAGCAAGTCACATAAGTAACAGTCATGTGTGCCCAGTCTATTTTCTGCTATATGCGTCGACCTAAAACGTACACTTTTCACACGTTGAAGTAGCCTATTAAAATTATTCAGATATTGGGTGCCATTGCGATATGCATATTGCGATATTTTGATATTTTGTGCAGCCCTATAGATTGGCTTTATTAGGTAATATGTAATCCTTTAAAATATTAATGCATAAAAACGTTTGTGTTGAAAACAGGAAATAGTTGATCCCTAAGGGAGAAAAAAATATTGATAAATATTTTGGAAAACATTTTGTGCAATTGGTTAAACATTAAATCAATACCTACAGAAAATTATTAAAAACAATTCCAGAGTATAAACTGATATAAATACAAACATTACATTTCTAAGAACACGTCACATGCCTTTTGAAACTGAAGATTTTTCTTTTTTTTAATCATTTCAGGCATCCCGTTCATCATTGGTGCAGGATTGTTAGCGGCATCACTTCCTGTCTTCATCCTTTTGGTCATTTTAATCCTGTCGAAAAATCAAATTAAACAATATTTTCAAAGAGATTCAGCTCACTGTACATTCAAAAGTTTGTGTTTGGTAAGTTTCAGACAGAAGTCTCTTCAGCTCACCAAGGCTGCATTCATTTGATCAAAAATACATTAAAAACCGTATATAGGCTAATTTTGTGAAATTTTATAGCAATATAAAAACTCTTTTCTATTTGAATATATTTGAATATATTAAAAAAAAAATATAAAAGCGAAATTGACTTCGGAAATCATTCTAATGTGCTGATTTGCTGCTCAATAAACATTTTTTTTATTATCATCAATGTTGAAAACAGTTGAGCTGCTTTATATTTTTGTGGAAACCATTGTTTTTTTTTCAGGATTCTCTAATGAATAGAGAATTCAAAAGTACAACATTTATATAAAATATCGTTTGTAACTATATCAATGTCATTTTTGATCATTTGAACCTCCTACACTTTTAAATAGTAACATATGTGCTGTATGAAGTATGACGTAGACTATTCATCGATGACGTTCCCTCAGAGCTTCATTGTACTTTCGTGACTCTCTCTCTCTCTCTCTCTCTCTCTCTCTCTCTCTCTCTCTCTCTCTCTCTCTCTCTCTCTCTCTCTCTCTCTCTCTCTCTCTCTCCTCTATCTATCGATACTCTGTCATTTATCTGGACGTGGCAGCCTCGTCCGCCATATTGATTCTATACAGGCAATTTACTGGGAAATGGCAGTGAAGCAGGGATTTATTGTGCAGCCACTTCATTGTCAGATGATGGGTGTAAAATGTGATCGTAACGAGGGGAATGAGGTGGGCCGCGTCGCTCCTCGACACTCCGTCGTAAATAACTCGGGTCTCGTGCAGGAAGCGAGTGGCCGCCACTGTATTAGCGGTTCTGATACAGATGAGTATTTAAAGAGGCACAGAGGAAGATATCTAACGTCATTTATTCACTTCTATCACAATCCACTGTGGATAGATATACTTTAGTTATCCCCGAGGGGAAATACTATTTCTAAAATACATCTTAACATATAGTCATGGCCTGCTTTAACCTATGCCACGTTCTGTCGTCTGCCTTAAATGCTTGAGCTCTTTGAAGCAGGATGGATTCTGATTGGCTGTCAGGGTTTTTTTATTATCGTTCATCAGTTGGAGAAAAAGAAATAATTTTGAATTCCAGCAATAGGCTATTAGGCCTACTCTGTTCGGTTACAGTTGAATTTATGGTTCGGACTCTTCTTTTTGTTTTATTCTTTTATGTTTAGAACGGTTTTTAGAACTATCTCTTTATTGTTAGAGTTATAGCCCTATAGCTATCGTCCTTGGTGTGAACGGGCATAGTTCACCCAAAAATTGTCATTAATTACTCATCCTCATGTCGTTTCAAACCCATTAGACCTTCATTCATCTTCGGAACACAAATTAAGATATGTAGATATTATCCAATATTGTTTCTGACCCCACAACGCCCGGAACCTGGGTAGAACCCGGAAGTGCTGCACTGTGTTGACTACGTGAACAGCGTAGGAGACTAACACAGAAGAAATTGTTGAATAAAGTTGTTACTTTTGTTTTATGTTTTGCACACAAAAAATATTCTCGTCGCTTCATAAGGTTGAACCACTGGAGTCACATGGACTATTTTAACGATGACCTTTCTGGGCCTTGAAAATGAGCGAAGAATGCAGAAGAGGTGTGCTAAAATAAAACCCTGCCCTCTATTCAATATTCCGTTTCACTTGGAAATACAAACACAACACTTTACGCAGACTTCAATAGTAATAGTGAAAACTGATTTAGCAAATGCCACTAAGTCATTTATTTGGCCCTGGATATTGGACTTTCTAACATTGTCATTTGGAACGGGGGCCAACTGTGAGAATATACAACATAACTTTTCCCAGGTTTGTACCCCCATATACTGTATTTTCTTACTTTTTTGGTTGTTGTGATTTTTGTCAAGCAGGATATATTCCTAGATCAACATCCTTGCCTATCAACCAGATTTTAGGGCTGATGTTCAACGTTCTTATTAACCAATCAACACACAACAGGGGTAGTTAAATGTGATGTCATTTATTCAGCATATGGAATTACAATCTGATTGTTTGCTTGGCTTGACTGGATCAGATGCGCCCTTCAAATGGAGTAGAACATGTTGTAATTACGAGCATATGAACAAGTAAAGTCATATTTACAAGTGGGAAACTCAGAATTCTAGAAGATACACGATTTGTGATGTCGTAACTTCGTAAGAGGAGTGAAACATGGCGGAAACATTGATCTATAATCTAGACCAGTTTTCCAGAAGGTTCTAAGGAGTCCCCAGAAAATTTCAGAGAATAAAAAGACAAAGCAAAAATGGATAAAGTCTACTGAATATTGCATTGTGGATGACACTGTATTGCTGGACGGTTTCATTTCTAAATGTTTCTCTTTTTTTTCGGTGGGGGGGCAGTATCAAGATGCATGTTGACTAAATTCAAGCATTAAAGAGAAAACAGTGCCTTCACTTTTATCTTTTTACACATTCATTTTCCACATATAATTGAATGAGGAAAGGAAAAACAAAACAAAACAGCAACAACAGACTAGCATGTTGGCTACTTGAACATAAATTTTGCTCTCCTTTCTTTCTGGCCTGCAAATTTCTCAATGACTCTCTGATCAAAGTCAGTCATCTCAGTAGTGTCATGACGTTTGCATTGTTCAGTTAGATATTTGAGGTCTCTCACCCCCGTTGTTGTCCCCGTTGTTCAGTACCGACACTTTGAGATAAAAGACAGGGAAAGCAATAAAGGGCATTGCTAACAACACATCCAGCCAGCCACTTACGTTTCTCATAACAAGCGCGTGAAGTTCCGAGTGTAGCTTCATCCTCTGACACTGGCCTGCTGCTGGATTTGTAAATCGCGTTGGTCAGGGATCCTTTATCCTTTTTTTTTCTTCCAGCGAACGCCTTGTGAAAGAATTTGGTTTAACTGCTGCCATCTCTACGAAAGTGATCATCCTAACAAGGTTTTGGCGGAGTCGGAGTGACTGTGTCGCCCGCGCACTTTCGTTGCCAAGAACGGAAAGTTGAATGACAGGTGACGAGAACCAATCAGATTGGATAAAATAACACGCATCCAATTCTGATTCGCCAGGGACGCAGCGACCTGCGTCCGGAGGAGGATCTTTAAGAAACCAATTAGAGACCAGCTTCAGGTCACATGCTGCCCGTAGATTTTTGTACTCGGATAGACATCCATTTGTCCGGCGTCCCTCGCCCATGAAACCGCATGAAACATATTGAAGAACATATAAAATAGTTAACCGATCAAAGCCGGTTTTTATTAAATGCTGAGGCTCTTACTAACAGCCGGCACATCGTATGAGTAAACTATTTTATTTTTATATCATTTTTGTATACATGTATATTTCTGGAATTCTGATGGGGGCGGCGCCCCAGCGCCCTCTATTGACCAGCCGCCACTGGTACTAAGGCCGATGGAAAATTAAAAGTTGAACTAGCCTGGATGCCAGCCGAACTTAGTCCCGCCCACAACATTTTTGTTCGGGAAGTTCGGTCTGGACTTGATCTGTTGTGGAGCAACTATGCCTGAGCAGAAGCTGTTCAGACCAATCAAATTGTCAGGGCGGGCTTTAGATGATGATGGACAGATGATCAACAGTAACGTAATCATCCACGTCACCAAAGAGCGCTTGGGTTGAATTTGTTCTAATCCTAAACGGAGAACTTGTTTGTATATGCATTCACCTTCACTATTTCTCTCAGAAATGATGATCATGTTGGTATGTACCCCGTGTATCCTTAAATTCTTTTTTACAACACCGGCAAACATTGTTTACACTCACAAAAGTTTTCACAACAAAACCCGCCCAATTGCTACTCAAAACTAGCCCAAATCAAGCCCAATAAAAATGCCGTTTGGGGGGTAAAATATGTGGTTATTTGGCAGGGTTGCCTGGGTTCCTGGGTCTAAATATCACATAATTGGGGTCGCTTCAACCCACGGACATGGAAAACATCCCGTGGCAAAACCGCAGACTTGGCAACACTGTGTGCAGTTGAGTTCTGTTGACATTTGACAACTAACGTTATGCGTCGCTCTGTTGCTCTGATTGGTTGTAGGTCTATCCAATTGAGGTCTTTCCTGGTTCGGTTGAAACACGCCCCATAATCACAGCCCAACGGAGCAGGAGCAGACTCATATTCTGACTAGAATTGAGTATGACAACGTCAGGCTAGCTAGGAACTATACTCTCATTCCTGCGTAATGATCAAGGAACTTTGTGCACTGCCATGGGTGCAGCGCCGCAATGATATTACACAGTGCCTGAAAAAAAGGCTAACTTCCATCAACACAACCAACATGACAACCTGCTTGCACAGAGAGCATGCTGGGGACTATTTTCAGGTGCTGTGTAATATAATTGCGCCACTGCACCCATGGCATGGCAGCACAGTTCCTTGATCATTACGCAGGAATGAGAGTATAGTTCCTAGCCATATCGGCCTAGAAAATCATAACTTATCATTTTCCGTTGGTCTTAGTACACGATGTAACTATACACATCACAACATGTAAATAGGAAAATCTTGGTGTTCTTTTGTCACCCCTTTTCCACCAGAATGAACCGGGTGCTAGTTCAGAGCCAGTGCTAATCCCAGTTCATAGTTGGTTCGACTGGGGAGCCTTCTAAGAACCGTTTGCTTTTCCACATGCTGGGAGCCACAACAGAGCCAGGTCTTACGTCACTGTATACGTCTCAACTTTCTCAGCAACGCTAGCGAGGCAGCGGCAGTGTTGCCAAGTCCATGGTTTTTCCGTGGAATTGGGCTACTACATCACTTTTCCCGGGTGCTGTTATTCATGTCCGTGGGTTGAAGCGACCCCGATTATGTGATATTTAGCCCCGGGAATGCGAATTTTAGTAGGCAACCATGCCAAAAAACACATATTTTACCCCCAAATGTGATTTTTACTGGGGAAGCCCCCCTGAAACGCCATTGGGCTTGTTTTGAGTAGCAATTGGGCGGGTTTTGTTGTGAAAACCTGGCAACCCTGGGCAGCGGGAAACAACACAAACACACCAGGCTTGTTCGAGATGCATCGGCGCTGCACAGACCGATCCACGTATGATATAAAAGAAAACGCATGAGTGAATCAAAAGCATAAGGAGTCATATGGTTATCATATGGCGATCGGTCTCTGCGCAGCACCGCTGCCAACAAGCCTTCCATCAACAATGCAAACGTTGCGTTACTATTGATTCACATGGCTTTACGATCCTACATCGGCATAAAAGCACAACGAAAACACAGCGAATCCAACGCATTCCTGCAGTTTGCCGTAATTTGTATAGATGGCGATTACAAACGAGCAGCAGCTGTTAGCTCCATTAGCTGCTATTTAAAAATGGCGGATCTCAAGTTTGTGTTGGTCTTGTTGACCCCGCCCCCAGCGCCTGACGTAATCGGTTCTTACTTCTAGCCCTGTTCTAGCCCAGCAATGTTTTGGTGCTACTTAAGAACCACTTTTCCTGGCTCGGAGCTCGGGCGTTGGGTGTGGAAACACAAAGAACCGATTTCAAACTAGGCTCTGGCTCCGATCTAGCTCTAGCACTGCCTTGGTGGAAAAGGGGTATTATTGAGCACAGGCTCACGTTGGAGATGGTGGTCCAGTGGGTTAAACCATGGAACTGATATGCAGAAGGTTGCTGGTTCTATCCCAGCGGTCACCACCAGTGTGTCCTTGAGCAAGTCGCTTTGGATAAAAGCGTCTGCCAAATGCATAAATATAAATGTAAATGTAGGCTAGCTGGAGCTGTTTACCTCCAGTCTTTGTGCTAAGCTAGGCTAGCGGTGGGTGTGTCAGACAGAGCGATGGCACGCACGGAGATGAGAAAGGTATGTATGGACTTATCTAACTCTGGGGGATACGGTGAATAAACTAAAGTCCCAAAAATTCGGCGTGTTCCTTTAATAGCCAATTTAAGTTGGGAAACAATATGTTGTATTCACAATGTGACATTTACTATTTATTTAACAGTTTAAATGTTTGTTTGTTTTTCGTACATAAAAATAAATGGATTTTAGGAAGGGGGTCCCTCATAAAGGTTCATCATATTTGGGGGTCCTTGGCATCATAAAGTTTGAAAACCCCTGATCTAGAAGACAATAGCCTATGTCTGTAATCTATAGACCAGTGAGCGGAAAGCAAGTCTGTAGTAAATGGTGTAAAGTACTCAACTTTTACAGTTTGACACAATGTGATAGAAATGAATCTTTTCGATCATTTTGAATTCAGATGTAGTTAGTTGGGTTTATAGTGGCGAATGGTGAAGAAGGGGAGTGTTTAAACATTTCTGGAAAGTCGTTATTTTTCAATCCAGTGCCAATGGTGGAATTACACACTTTTAATGCTATCTGATATATCTACATCATCCAGAACAATCATTATAATCAGAATGTATAAAGCCAACTGACCAATTTAGACCAGCACGATGACCTTGTCTGTGCTAATCTTTGCTGGTCTAGCTGTTTTTGCAGACTTTTCGTGGTCTGATCAGAAAACGCACATGAGTCTTCATGCGCTTTTGTCCTTGCTCTGATGTCGTCTGTGTTCACGTTGACGAATGGCCCGCGTGACTTATGGGCGTCACATTACCGTGAACATGTCACTCGAATAGAGCCGTCAGCCGTAATAGCCGTGTGCTCCGTGCCGGAGGTGAGAGGGATTCGATGATGATGGTGATGAGATCTCTCCCGTAATATCATAAAGCAGTGTTTAAATATTTTAATTTCATTTGTCAAGCTGCCGCCTTCCCCTCACTCCATTACTCTGCTAACCATCCCTCATCAGCTGAATTAGTGCATTATTCATCAGCACTAATTATTTTCACATAATGTCTGCCCCGATATATTTAACCCTCACATTATATCTCCCCATAATGGCCTTGTAAAATTGAAGTGGAGTTGGAAAGCTCATTTAAAGAACATCAAAGAGACGGGAATGAGTGAGATGGGAGGCTGTGGAGTTAAACACTTCGGGTCGAGGGTCCCTACTGAGTCAGGACATTTGTTCCTGTCTGATTTGCATGGTGAAGGAGAGGAGAGGTCGATGGGAGAATGGTGAATGAGTGTGTGCTCTGCTTCAACAACCAGCCCTCTTCTTATCAAGAACCATTTTTCACTGTGGGCTTCTAGACCGCATCTGCGCTTCAGTGAGGCCGAAGAACGGTAGACATGGCTTTGGACTATATAGTGATATTACAGTGACTCTTCAGTTAGTGGCTCTTTTGGCTATGTTAAAGGAACACTCCACTTTTTTTTTTTTTTTGAAAACAGGCTCATTTTCCAACTCCCCTAGAGTTAAACAGTTGAGTTTTACCGTTTTCGAATCCATTCAGCCGATCTCCGGGTCTGGCGGTAGCACTTTTAGCATAGCTTAGCATAGATCATTGAATCTGATTAGACCGTTAGCATCTCGCTCAAAAATGACCAAAGAGTTTTGATATTTTTCTTATTTAAAACTTGACTCTTCTGTAGTTACATCGACGGAAAATGAAAAGTTGTTATTTTCTAGGCCGATATGGCTAGGAACTATTCTCTCATTCCTGCGTAATGATCAAGGAACTTTGTGCCGTACCATGGGGCAGCGGCGCAATTACAAAAGCAAAGTTCCTTGCTTATTACGCAGGAGTGTATGATCGATTTGTGTCCTCTGATCGGTTTCTGTGGACTTAGAAGATTTTACTGACAAAGGCAAGTGGCGTTTTGCTGTTTCTGCCAACGAAGCGGTATTTCTGAATAGGCTGAGGATGGGATTTAGTAAGATTCGAAGCAAAATTATTTGATGAATGTGTACTATGTGCGGAGAGCATTCGTTCAATGTCATTATCTTTTAGATAGACCACTTCTATTGTTGAGTGCTGTCAGACTGTGAAGAGAACTTCAGCCAGTGTAACAAAAAGTGTTTACAAAAAAAAAATGCCTCCCATACCTTTTAACATTTGGAAAAGGTACAATAAAAAAATAAAATAAAAAGTTGCATCATGGTTATTTTGAAATTAAAATGGTTAATTTTTTCATTAGGGGTTCTTTAGATCAGTGTTTTGGTGTCTTTAATTCTCCGTTCTTCCATGTCTTTTCTTATCCCAAAGGACGTTTGCTCAAATTAAACTCTTTTTTTCCCCTTTGTCCAAATGGCATGAGACTTTATACGGTTGTCAACACTCTAGATCTACAAATAAAAAAAATTATTGGATTGATATCTGTTTTTATGTTGGTGTGACAAAAAGTGTCACACTCAGGACACCCCGCTTAGAAAATGGACAAAATTCATCCTCAAAAACAGAAACAACACGAATACAGATATGAAGTGGCACACTTCCAACAATGCATAAAACATCCACAATGCAAAATGATCTCACACACACACACGCACAGGAATACATTTGTTATTGCTGTTCAGTTCATTGCATTTTGATTTTCATGTTGTGTATTTTTTACTCAATATGAATATAACTGTTCATTTCTGTTAATTTTTGTTCTGTTACAGTTAGTAACTGAAGTGTAGATTAAATTTGTAGAATTATAAGAAAATCAGATGTTTTAAATAAATGATAAGCTCTAAAGACTCCAACTTTTCTCTTGTTCAGGTTTGATTCTAATCATAATGTAACATCATTGAAAAAAATATTTTCAGTACAAAAAAATGCTAAACTTTGACACAATTCATTAATTTTAATTGTGATTTCATAACATTTAGATATGAATCCAACTGAAAAATACTTGTGAAAAGATGTCTTTCAGTCAGTCAAATAGCACATAGCAAATAGTGGAGCTCTGCAGCCATTTACTGCACTGTAAAAAAAAAAAATCAGGTCTACAATTGAAAATTTTCAAGTGACCGATCGCATCGAAAAAAAATTTAGTTGGCCAAATTGAATTTCTGTGAATTAAATTGCATCAATTCACAGAAATTCAATTTGGCCAACTGAAAAATTTAGATGTTATTTCTAAAGAAATGTATTTTATTAACTTTTTTGTTAAATTATTTTTATGTATGGCTGCTGAAAATTCAGCTTTGTCATAACTGGAATAAATTACATTAAAAAAAAAAAAAAAAAAAAAAAAATATATATATATATATATATACACACACAAAAATAATGTTTTTCAAATGCATAATGGACTGTTAATATATTTTATACTAGAAGATTGCTGGTACTCTTTCAGCACTACATCTGCACACCTTCAAATCTTTGCTTACAAACAGAAGATCTGTCACGTCCCTCGGACCTGCTGTTTTCCTACAGGTTTACTTTGTTTCTCTCGCTCTCCTTCACTTCCTTCTGGTTAAGCTCGAGGAGCTCTGACATCTCTGACTGGGGTTAAAAGACTGAATGACACACACACACACACACACACACGCACTCGGGAAGCTGGACACACAAAGAGTTTTATATGATCTTTATTAATTCATAGCTTTGACATTCCACAACATGTAAAATTTAGACATGCACCTTGTTCTTGCTCCAGTTGGTTTATTTGTGGTGTCCCGTGAGCATTAACAGTGACCTTAACTGTAACCTCTCACTCTCATCACACACACAGACAAACAGAACAACACACAGGGGAGAGGAAATAACTTCACTGACAAAACAACACTGACATTCTACAAGGAAGAATCCAGATTTGAAGGCTAAATGCATTATGAATGTACTAACACAAATTAATTCAAGACATAATTGTATTTAATGTAGATGACAGGGTTATTATTTGAACTAAAACTTAATCTAAAACCATAAAAATACATTACTTAATAACATTAAATGTTACTTAAAATAAGTTTAATGTTGTTGTTTATTTGTTTATTTTATTTCAGTAAATTACCAAGGCAACATTTTCATTTAGTTTAACTTGATGTACTAAAAAACTAAAATCAAATTAAAAATTAATAAAAACTATATTGTCATTATAAAAATTATATAAACTTGAACTGAAATTAAAAGGAAAATATAAACATAAAATCTAATAGAAAATATAATGTCAATGATACTAAAATAACACTTGATATAAAATATTAGCAAAAGATAAAATTTTACAATAAATCAATATTTTAATTGATCATAAAATTTGAAAGCACATTCGAATATCTGAACTTTTAGAATTTAAAGGGGTGGTAAACCAGGATTTCACTTTTCTAACTTTAGCTAGAGTGTAATGTTGCTGTTTGAGCATAAACAACATCTGCAAAGTTACAACGTTCAAAGTTTAAAGCAAAGGGAGATATTTGCTTTTAAAGAAATCAGTTTCTAAGGACTACAGCAAACGGCCGCTAGGGACTACTACACATTCCTCCAGGGTTGCTGACATCACCAGCCCCAATATTTACATAAACTCCTCCTCCGAGAATATTAAATAAGGGGGGGCGAGGCCATTTTGTATCGCCGCGGGGAATAGTTGTTGTGGTAGGCTAGTTAGTAGGCTGGAGTGTTGTTGCCAATGCCAACGAAACGCTGTTATTTTCATCCGGATTGCAGGTCCACTTTCTTCAGCCTTCCTAGAGAGGGGGGGGTGTTGCAGTGCGTTTAACATACAACGTTATATGCATGTGTGTAAGAGACATGAGGGGAACACGATCGCATTTGCATCGGATATATGCTGCCCATCATAAATCAAAGCACGAGACAGACAGGGGTCGGAGGAGAAGACCGGAAAATGTGACATAATGGACATAATATTCGTCTGTATTAGCAATACACGAGCCGCGGTTCAGCTGCACGAGACAAACACTGCCAGTGTGAGACGGGCACGCGCGGCTCCCGCTGCACATCTCACGGAGGAAAGCTTCCACAATCTTCACGAGTTCAATGCAGGATTCGCACAACGGCTTGTCCTGAAAGATGGATTTAAAAACAGAAGCTGTTTACGGGCCACAACCTGTAAGTATGATTTATTTTTCATCAATGTGTTTTCCTGTAATAGTTCGTATTGTTAACTGTACGTTGTAGCAAGGAAGTACACAGATGACAACGCTCATTTGGCTCTGCAAACCAGTTTGTTAAATGCTCATTCATACTTAACGTTATCCGACAAACACCTAACGTTACAAACTGTTTTAAATCTCAACAGCGAACTTGGCATTAGTGTAAATTATTCTTTGATTAGAGCTTTTATTGTTTATCTACAGGCATGCTAAACATGGTTCTGTGTTTGATTTGGATACTATAGTAAAGCCAATGTTTAGTGTTCGTTCTTGCGACAGATATTTGGCAAATCGTTCTAAAAATACAAAAGTAACTGTGCCATTCAGTAGCGATCACTATAGATCCGCAGTCTTTACTCTTGAGGACTGAACAGGTTCTGCTCGAACATCTTCACTAAAATTGTCTGGGTCTGATTCGGGCTCAAATTGGTATGGTTTTATTGACGCCATTGTACTACTCAAAGCACAGGCTACCGGTAAAGGTAAGGGGCGTGACGTTTCCAACAAACGTGCACTAGGCGGTTAGCGAATCACAACACACTGGGCCAGCTAACCAATCTGAGCCCATTGCGTATTTTTGAGGGACTGGCTTCATACAACCCGGAAACCATCAAACCGTTTTTACAAGGAGGGACAGAGCAGTGTAGAATAAAGATCAAATATATGAAAAATAATGACATTTTTTACAAACGAAGCATGAACACATGTTACAGTGCACCCCACAAACACAATCAAGCCTTCGAAAGAGTGTGTTTTACCACCCCTTTAAATAAGAACATTTGTAGTATTAAGTAATTGTATCCCTAACATTTTTTTTTAATTGTTTTTAGTTTTTATTTTTATTAATATGAGCCGCCAATGTCATCAAAATCAGAAATGAAACAAGAAAAAATAAGTTTCTCCCACTTTTTGGAGATCACATACCAAACCTCGGCTTTACGCCAGCTGTTGTCATTTTCTGCTCCATAACTATATTGATATTTGTGTATGAATATCCTCTCAGTATGCTGTGAAGCAATAATGCAAATTCATATTTTGAAAAGTTTATAAAAATAATTTTTATAATATAATTTTTTTTTTAAACTATGTTTTTGTAAGGGATGTTTAACATCTTAGGAATTTAGTTTTCTGCTATAAGTTTTCAAGTACAAGCATTTGTTATTTTTCAAAATATGAACTTCGTAGCATACCGAGAGGCCTATATTCATAAACAAAAATCAATTCAGTTATGGAGCAGAAACTGACAACAGCTGATGTAAAGTCGAGGTTTGTGGTAGTTTGCATCAGCGCTAATCATTTCAGGCTGTGATGAGCGACTCCTTCAGAGACTTTTCCAATTACTGTTATTGGGAACTCAGGGCCGTGACAAAAATTAGCATGCGATTCCAAAATGATCTCTCATTTGAAGAGGAGATGCAGATTATGAAATATTCAGGTTCAATTTTCCCCCGTCTGCCATCTGAAAGAGTCATAATTAGAGCAGGATTCACATTGTAATTCATTGTGTGGACAGCAGTCAGAGCCTACACGACACACTCAATAATTCAGAGTGGGCCATGGGCTCCAGGGTCCCAGGCCTCTTCTGTCGGCTTTTTGGGAGGGTCATTAGAAAGAGAACTTGAATTCCTGAGTGGCAGGTGGAACTCAAAAAGTATTTGTACACTTAAGTCAATCTTAAAAGTGTTTCTCTTCATCGTTTTTTCTCAAAGTCTTACTTTAAATGACACTAAATAACACTTAGTATGTTATTTAGGAAAAAATACTATGGTAGTCAATGGTTGCTCTATCTGCTTGGTTACAAACGTTCTTCAAAATATCTTCTTTTGTCTTCAGCAGAACAAAGAAACTCATACAGGTTTGGAAAAACTTGAGGGTGAGTAAATGATGACAATTTTCATTTTTGGGTCAACTATCCCTTTAAGACCCTGAATATGACAGTCCAGGCAGACACAAATGCCCTGATATGTCCTCGAGGACTGTCTCAGCGCAGAGACATCACACTTTAAAAGCTCAACATCTGTCTGTTACGTGCACATAAAACACATGAGTTTATTTTAATGAGACACTCATGAAATGTGATCTTCAAGGTAATATAACATGACAGTCTTAAAGGGCAACATGTCACAACTGATTCTGCAGCTTTATGGCCTCACGTTAAAATTGAATAATGGGAAATTGAGTTTTCACAAAGTCGGAAATGTTTGCTTATCAGCTCGTAAAATACAGCAATCATTTTCTGTGCTCTGAAATATGCAACTAAGAGCTGGATTAACAATAAGACAGCCGGGACTGTTTTATATAGTTTGAGTAGAAATAATTAAAAAATGAAAGAACTGAGACCCACATACACTACCGCTCAAAAGTTTGGGTCTGTGCGATTCTTAGGCCTGGTTTCACAGACAGGGGTTAGATTAGGTCATAGTTCAATTTGGACATTTAAGTAGCTTTTATAACGTTACTGATGTGCATCTTGAGACAAAACACTGGCGCTGGTATATTTTAAGATCTGTCAGTGCAAGTTGCGTTCAGTTAAAAGAGCTTAAACATGCTGTAACGTTAAGGATCCACTGGATGCAAGCTTTCAAAAATGATCGTAATCGTAAAATACTGTAAAAATGCTACGGTTAAAAACAGTAAACTGGTTACTATGTACAGTGAATAACTGTAACAGTAAAATACCATTTCATTCACGGTTTTGGAATCAAAAAAGAACAAGTCGTTATGTAATTTACAGTAAAATACCATTTCATTCACGGTTTTGGAATCAAAAAAGAACAAGTCGTTGTGTAATTTATAGTAAAATATCATTCAATTTACAGTTTTTGGAAGGGAAAAAGAACAAGTTGTGTAATTTACAGTAAAATACCATTAGATTCACGGTTTGGGAAGGGAAAAAGAACAAGTCGTTGTGTAATTTATAGTAAAATATCATTAAATGTACAGTTTTTGGAAGGGAAAAAGAACAAGTTGTGTAATTACAGTAAAATATCATTTCATTCACGGTTTTGGAAGGGAAAAAGAACAAGTTGTGTAATTACAGTAAAATATCATTTCATTCACGGTTTTGGAAGGGAAAAAGAACAAGTCGTTGTGTAATTTACAGTAAAATACCATTACATTCACGGTTTTGGAATCAAAAAAGAACAAGTCGTTGTGTAATTTATAGTAAAATACCATTCAATTTACAGTTTTTGGAAGGGAAAAAGAACAAGTTGTGTAATTTACAGTAAAATACCATTAGATTCACGGTTTGGGAAGGGAAAAAGAACAAGTCGTTGTGTAATTTATAGTAAAATATCATTAAATGTACAGTTTTTGGAAGGGAAAAAGAACAAGTTGTGTAATTACAGTAAAATATCATTTCATTCACGGTTTTGGAAGGGAAAAAGAACAAGTCGTTGTGTAATTTACAGTAAAATACCATTTCATTCACGGTTTTGGAATCAAAAAAGAACAAGTCGTTGTGTAATTTATAGTAAAATATCATTCAATTTACAGTTTTTGGAAGGGAAAAAGAACAAGTTGTGTAATTTACAGTAAAATACCATTAGATTCACGGTTTGGGAAGGGAAAAAGAACAAGTCGTTGTGTAATTTATAGTAAAATATCATTAAATGTACAGTTTTTGGAAGGGAAAAAGAACAAGTTGTGTAATTACAGTAAAATATCATTTCATTCACGGTTTTGGAAGGGAAAAAGAACAAGTCGTTGTGTAATTTACAGTAAAATACCATTACATTCACGGTTTTGGAAGGGAAAAAGAACAAATTGTTGTGTAATTTACAGTAAAATACCATTCAATTTACAGTTTTTGGAAGGGAAAAAGAACAAGTCGTTGTGTAATTTACAGTAAAATACCATTACATTCACGGTTTTGGAAGGGAAAAAAACAAGTCGTTGTGTAATTTACAGTAAAATACCATTCAATTTACAGTTTTTGGAAGGAAAAAAAAGAACAAGTCATTACCGTAAATTGACATTCCCAGAATTTCTTGCAAGACGCTTCACATTTGATGTATTTTTGTTGAACATTTGATGTATTTTCGTTTCTTCTTAGTTTTTTTTCCTAATCAGTTATGCACATTAGGGTTTTATGTTACATTTAATGTTGTTAAATGAATGTTTATTGCATTTTTCAAATTTCATGAGTGTTACCATGATGGTGTTTAGTGTTTGTGTGAATGACACTGTGCACCTTCTAAATATTAGTATTGTCCTCCTAAAAGCTTTGATTCATCATGTGACTCTCATCACCACTGTGACTGGTGGTTGTCAGTATATATCAAAGGTACATAACAGATATTAGTATTTTAATAAGTTGGTAATTTAACATTATTGCAGTTAATGAAATATACAGTTATTTACTTAAATCTGTAAAACCTAAAATGTTGCCTCCGTATTTTTTACGATAAAGTTCTAGCAACCACAGCTGCTGTTTTTTCCCCCCGTAAATTTTATAGGGACTTTTTTACAGTGCAAGTTTATTTACAAACAAAAAGGAGGTACAGGGAATAATACTAGACCCTCCCAACTGAACCAATGAGAACATAAAAACACAAGAGACTAGGGAAGCACATGACATGATCACATGAGGGCATGGGAATCACATGGAAACATGAACATGAAACAAACCGTGACACATGCATTGTAGTCTGGGACTATAGATGTAAGCCTTGTCTGTAAACCCAAGTTTAGTGTTTTAAAAGAAGTTTCTTATGCTCACCATAGCTGTATTTATTTAATCAAAATACAGGAAAATTATTACCATTTAAAATGACTGTTTTGTATTGGAACGTATTGTAAAATGTAATTCATTCCTGTGATCAAAGCTGAATTTTCAGCATCATTACTCCAGTCTTCAGTGTCACATGATCCTTCAGAAATCATTCTAATATGCTGATTTGCTGCTCAAGAAACATTTCTGATTATTATCAATGTTAAAAACAGTTCATATTTTTGTGGAAACTGTGATACAGCTTTTTTTCAGGATTCTTTGATGAATAGAAAGTTCAAAAGAACAGTAATAATTTGAAATAGAAATCTTATGCTCATTGTAATGCGTCCTGCTGAATAAACAATATAATTTCTTTAAGAAAAATACAATTTAATGTAGGTACAAAACTATATTTGTGTAAGCATTTAAGAAGAATTTTCCTGTAAAAACAAAACAACAAAATGTATTGTCCCTGGCAGGGCAAAGAGACAAATCACAATATTTAAATCATCTTGAATTATGAAGCGGGTCTAATTGGCAGGTGGACAGGCTTGTGTCTGTAATAATTTACATCTAGTGTCCACATGTGACTGCAGGATTCAGTCAGACTCATTTTATGCAGGAGTGTGGACGTTTCTCTCTTCGTAATAAAACCCTCATATGCTTCATTCTCTCACTGTGACTGCATGATAAATCAAACTGGAGATATTTCAGCAGAATTTAGCCCAAGGAGAGGTAATTTAAATAATATCTCGCGCAGAGCTGCTTCCGAATAAAAATTATGTCTCAGGCAATATTTCATCCAATATGAAGCCGAGAAAATGATTTTCTTCCTAAATAACAAAAACGCAGTAATTCAAATAGGCAACCTTTCTATAAGCAAGGTTAATTACGTCTCTCGCTGGAAGAGGAGATCGCTAACATGCGGAAAACAGATGCTGCAAGCTTTCAAAACATGATGCGTTTCATTACTCTTGTCATCATTGAGTGGATCATTTCATGCTATAGTTAGGAAGTAATCGTGGAACATTACGTTAAGTATCCTACATTAAGTATTCCAGATAATACTGTCACTTATCATGTTTGCCATTATTTTGGAAAGGTATCTGACTCCATTCCTGATGAATAAAGGTTATGTAAGTCATCACACTATAGTGATTCACAGGAGAGCTCGACTCACTGTCATGACAGGTACGCTTTAGAGATGTAAAAGTATTACAGTCTGCCACTAATGGGACTTGATTATTAAACAGAATTATGAATCCCTGTTGGTGGGGAAAAAGCAAAATGACGCTCCAAATGAGTTTATAATTGTGACAGTAAAAGTTGTTAACCTGCAGATCTGCTTTAGCTGTAGGATAAGTTGACAGACCACTGTGGCCTTTTTGAAGTAAAATTATTATTATTTTACTTATAGTTAGTTTACCCAAAAATGTCAATTATCCCATGATTTACTCACCCTTAAAATTACACTCTTTTTTCAGACGAACACAATCGAAGATATCTTAAAAAAGATCCTGGCTCATCCAAGCTTTAAAATGGTAGGTTGTGATTTTGAAGCCCAAAAAATGCATCCATCCATCATAAAAGTAATCCACATGGCTCCAGGGGGATAATAAAGGCCTTCTGAAGCAAAGTGATGGATTTTTGTAAGAAAAATATCCATATTTAAAACTTTATAAACTAAAATAACTAGCTGCCGACAGACGACCGATTGTGTTCGTCTGAAAGAAGAAAGTCATGTACATCTAGGATGGCTTGAGGGTGAGTATATCATGGGCTAATTTTCATTTTTGGGTGAACTAACCCTTTTAAGTTCACCTGCAATGTGTTTAAATGGAACGCATAAGCCCTTGATCACTTGTGGGTAAATTAAGTGCGAGCACCAAGTTGCTTTTGTGACGTCACAATCGTGTTGCATTGCGGTCTATGGATCTTGATTCCTCCGAGAGGAAGTGCTTAGGGAAGTGTTTGGAGTTAAAGGGTTAGTTCACCCAAAAATGAAAGTTCTGTCATGAATTACTCACCCTCATGTCATTCCAAACCCATAAGGCCCTGTCCCAAATGGCACCCTGAACACTCGCGGCCTTCGCACTTAGGAGTCTGCACTTTCGTTACGTAACGCGGCTTTGACTGTCGGGAAGAGGTCTGCCTGGGAGCTCGCACCAGTGTGAGTGCATATCGACTGCAAAGGGGGCGTTCTCGAGTACCCTTCTGAATCCTAAAATGACAAATGGGACACACCCACGGTCTCATGGACTTAACGGACGCGCGCACACGGCAGTCATTGTAAGTCCACTAGACCGAGAGTGTATATGAATGTGCCATTTGGGACAGGGCCTAAGACTTTCGTTCATCTTCGGAACACAAATGAAGATCTTTTTGATTCAATCTGAGAGCTTTCTGTCCCTCCATCGACAGCTACACAACACAACCACTTTCAAGCCCTACTTTAATGCGTCTTTTAAGTAATGAAGTATGACATCATTAAAGTAATGAAATATTAAAGTATGAAGCAATGCGAGTGCTTTGTTTGTGCAAAAAAAACAGTTCACCACTTTATTTACTTAGACAGAGACGTAATGTGGGGTAATGCAGCGCTGTTTTATCACATTAGATACATTTGTTATATTGTATTATGTTATAATGCTACTCTGTGCGTTGGCTCTGTGGTTACTATGAGACACTTGTTGCACACTGCAGTGAGCTAGATCAATGTTCGGCATGGTAAAACATGGTACCTGACTGTGTTGAGCTATATAATGATTCGTTTTCTATCGATGGATGTTTCCAAACAGTTGCTCACCTGTCTAATAAAATACATAATATATTAGTGTCTTTGGTATTTCCATGGTTCCTACAAAATAAAACCGGAAATCGAGGATAACGTGGGTATGATGTCATTGATAGGCGATGGTTAAAGTGTCCTGGTTCAACCCTCTATGCACACCTCGGCAATAAAATTGCCATTGTCTAGTTTTTTTTTTTTTTGTTTACTCGCCAGACTGATATACTATTTGATTTATATTATTTATATTAATCACGATTAACCGCATCCAAAATAAAAGTTTGTGTTTACATAATATATGTGTGTCTACTGTGTATGATTATGTGTATATAAATATGCACACATGCATGTATATACTTAAGAAATGATTTTATATTTATAAATAGAATAAATTATATAAATATATATAACTGAACTTAGGACTGTTGGTGGTACTTAAGATATTGTTGGTCATTCAGTGTTTCTGTAAAAAATAATAATAATAATAATAATATATAATAGTAATTATTAATACGATAATAATAATACTACTAATTCTACTAATAACAATATACAATGCACTAAGAAATGATGAGCTGCTGGGTTCATGAATATTAATCACGTTGTCTGCGTTCGCTCAAACTGATTTGCTGAAATCAAAACAGGGACGGTAAAGATGAGCAGCACCAGCCAATGAGATTGCCGTTTGCGCATTAGTCCCGCCCTCTACCGGAGAAACCTTCTTCTGCTTGTTCTTAAAAGCTGAATAATTCCAGATTAACTCCTTTGTTTGTTTTGACAGGAAAATACAACAAAGAATCTGGTTTACATGTAGCGCGTCGATTCTGCGTGGTATTTAAGACTGTCTCTCTTTGTGTGTGTGTGTGTGTGTATGTGTGTGTGTGTGTGTGTGTGTGTGTGTGTGAGAGAGAGAGCGAGAAACAGCGCTCTCAGCAAAGTGCCTTCACACTAGAGTTTAAGGTACGTCAAATACAGGTATGCTGTGCATCTGTTGAGCTGAACTGAAATAGACAGATCGCTTGACGGAGAGCGAAACTCTGTTTCTCTGAGTGTTCAGCGAGTGGAAATATATCTACGCTAAACTTATTCTTAGCCTTTAACACACACTGGCGAGTAAAATCTTGTATTTATTATCCAATGGCTAATGATACATATTATTTAGTTACCCAGAGTGAAGATTTACTCGCATATGCGAGTGATTTACTCACATTGTAGAGTGTTGTGGTTAAAATTGATTTCTCTGGATTTAAACATTTGGGACACAAGTCAACAAAATATATAACATTGTTCAAGTGGTTTTTGGATATTTTAATATTTTATTATTTTAGTCCCCACCATTGACAGAATTTTGCGTCTTTCTGTGTTTTCATTGTTATATGGTGGCGCTATTACACATCTACTGAAAGAGTACAGAGTCTCTGGATCAAAACAGCGAAAAAGGAGCAGAAACAAGCAATAAAAGCACAGATGTTCAAAATGTTGCTTTTTAATTAAACTTTCCCACATTCAAGTGCTGATAAAAAAGAACGCATGAAGCTAGAATAGAATGTTTAAAAGCAGAGGCTCTGTTCTTTCTTTTGATATATTGCACGTTCAGATATTCGCACAACAAAATATACTGGGGGCCACAAAATCTTTCGTGAAAATGATCAAAAACGCTGTTGGTGGTTGGCAACTTTTTTAAGAAACGCTGGCGGGGAAAGAGTTAAAATTGAGGTTAATCCACTGGAATCACATGGATTATGTTTATGATATCTTTACTACCTTTCTGGGGCTTAAAAAAAAGTGGTAGTTGCGTAACTGTCAATTGAGGGACAGAAAGCTCTCAGATAATTAATGACAGAATTTTCATTTTTGGGAAAACTAACCCTTTAACCACTCAAGACTCAATAGTTAGATTATTTTTTGGCCATTATGTGAAATAGTGTTAAAAAAGGATCATATTATCTTACCAATCTTATCACTTTTGATCTGTAGCTGTCATTCAGTTGATGGGTTGTACCTTGAGAAGATCAATTCCTGTCAATCATCACTGAACGAAGAACCTGAAGATAGAAAGAAAAGGAGAAAAACAGACAGTGAGACGGAGTGAGATGGAGGTTCATTAGTGTTTCATACGTTTTTAATTGGCTCTGGCTGTTTGTAGGAAGGTGACGTGATCTCTCCGGTGTGTCACGGTCCGCTGTGCCCTGGAGATGGTCTGAGGGGGCCAGAACGGGAGGGCTGTCACCGGATGACATGGCAGATGAAGCCCTGTGTGGAAGTGCAGGTGTGAGGCCGATGCTTTGATGGAGACCTCACAGACACCAGCTCCTCACACGCTGAATACAGAACAGCCTGGTCTCTCTCCATAACCTCTGACACATAACTGCCGCACAGCCCTGTATTCAGTGGATATGTTCAGTCAGTATGATATACTGCTTACTACATGCTACACATTAGAAAGTGGATAGTTTCACATTTATACATTTACATTAATGCATTTGGCAGACGTTTTTATCCAAAGCGACTTACAGGGACCTTATTACAGGGACAATCCCCCTGGAGCAACATGGAGTAAAGTGCCTTGCTCAAGGACACACTGGTGGTGACCGCTGGGATCGAACCAGCAACCTTCTGCATATCAGTTCCATGGTTTAACCTACTGGACCACCATCTCTGGTGAGTTTCAGTCCTTGATGCTGGTCAATACAGCATTCCAGGTGTGCTAAAATATGCAATCAGTGTAAAAAACACCTTAGTAAATATACTGTATATACAAAATATACCCCTTTTGCTGCCAAAACAGCCCTTACCCATCGAGGCATCGACACCACTAGTCCCCTGAAGGTGTGCTGTGGTATCTGGCACCAAGATGTTAGCAGCAGATCCTTTAAGTCCTGTAAGTTGCGAGGTGGGGCCTCCATGGAATGGATTTGTTTGTTCAGCACAACCCACAGATGCTTGAATGGATTGAGATCTGGGGAATTTGGAGGCCAAGTCAACACCTCAAACTCGTTGTTGTGCTCCTCAAACCATTCCTGAATCATTTTTGCTTTGTGGCAGGGCGCATTATCCTGCTGAAAGAGTTTTATCCTGCAAAGGGTGTACATGGTCTGCAACGATGCTTAGGTAGGTAGTATGTGTCAAAGTAACAACCAACTGGATGGCAGGACCCAAGGTTTCAGAGCAGAACTTTGCCCAAAGCATCACACTGCGTCCGCGAGCTTGCCTTCTTTCCATAGTGCATCTTGCTGCCATGTGTTCCCCATGTAAGTGACGCACACGCACACAAAGAAAACGTGATTCATCAGACCAGGCCACCTTCTTCCATTGCTCTGTGGTCCAGTTCTGATGCTCATGTGCCCACTGTTGGCGCTTTGGCAATGGACAGGAGTCAGCATGGGCACCCTGACTGGTCTGCAGACCGGGAACACCCCACAAGAGCTGCAGTTTTGGAGATGCTCTGACCCAGTCGTCTAGCCATCACAATTTGGCCCTTGTCAAACTCGCTCAAATCCATACACTTGTCCACTTTTCCTGCTTCTCTAACACATCAACTTTGAGGACAAAATGTTCACTTGTAGCCTAATATATCCCACCCACTAACAGGTGCCGTGATGAAGAGATAATCAATGTTGTATATATATATATATATATATATATATATATATACACACTCACCTAAAGGATTATTAGGAACACCATACTAATACTGTGTTTGACCCCCTTTCGCCTTCAGAACTGCCTTAATTCTACGTGGCATTGATTCAACAAGGTGCTGAAAGCATTCTTTAGAAATGTTGGCCCATATTGATAGGATAGCATCTTGCAGTTGATGGAGATTTGTGGGATGCACATCCAGGACACGAAGCTCCCGTTCCACCACATCCCAAAGATGCTCTATTGGGTTGAGATCTGGTGACTTTTAGTACAGTGAACTCATTGTCATGTTCAAGAAACCAATTTGAAATTATTCGAGCTTTGTGACATGGTGCATTATCCTGCTGGAAGAAGCCATCAGAGGATGGGTACATGGTGGTCATAAGGATAAAAAAAACGATGCCCAATTGGCACTAAGGGGCCTAAAGTGTGCCAAGAAAACATCCCCCACACCATTACACCACCACCACCAGCCTGCACAGTGGTAACAAGGCATGATGGATCCATGTTCTCATTCTGTTTACGCCAAATTCTGACTCTACCATCTGAATGTCTCAACAGAAATCGAGACTCATCAGACCAGGCAACATTTTTCCAGTCTTCAACTGTCCAATTTTGGTGAGCTTGTGCAAATTGTAGCCTCTTTTTCCTATTTGTAGTGGAGATGAGTGGTACCCAGTGGGCTCTTCTGCTGTTGTAGCCCATCCGCCTCAAGGTTGTGCGTGTTGTGGCTTCACAAATGCTTTGCTGCATACCTCGGTTGTAACGAGTGGTTATTTCAGTCAAAGTTGCTCTTCTATCAGCTTGAATCAGTCGGCCCATTCTCCTCTGACCTCTAGCATCAACAAGGCATTTTCGCCCACAGGACTGCCGCATATTGGATGTTTTTCCCTTTTCACACCATTCTTTGTAAACCCTAGAAATGGTTGTGCGTGAAAATCCCAGTAACTGAGCAGATTGTGAAATACTCAGACCGGCCCGTCTGGCACCAACAACCATGCCACACTCAAAATTGCTTAAATCACCTTTCTTTCCCATTCTGACATTCAGTTTGGAGTTCAGGAGATTGTCTTGACCAGGACCACACCCCTAAATGCATTGAAGCAACTGCCATGTGATTGGTTGATTAGATAATTGCATTAATGAGAAATTTAACAGGTGTTCCTAATAATCCTTTTTGGTGAGTGAATATATATATATATATATATATATATATAGAAAAACTATAGAAGTATAAATTATTTTTTGGAGTTTTTAAAGTAGAGTATTTTAATGTTATTAGTCTCTTATGCCCACCAAGGCTGCATTTTCAAATACAAATTCAAATACATATTTTCTATTTGAATATATATATTTTAATGTAATTTATTCCTGTGATCAAAGGATTACACCAGTGTCACATGATCCTTCAGAAAGCATTCTAATATGCTGATTTGCTGCTCAAGAAACAGTTGAAAACTGTTGTGCCGCTTCATATTTTTCTGGAAACCATGATATATATATATATAATTATTTCAGGATTCTTTGCTGAATAGAAAGTTCAAAAGAACAGCATTTATTTTAAATAGATGTTGTAATTGATCAAAACTAATGTGTCCTTGCTGAATAAAATAATGATTGTTTTTTCTTACTGACCCCAAAGATTTGAATGGTATTATATATGTAACGTATGCATTGCAAACTGCCTACAATTTTTTTTTTTTTTTAAAGGTATGCAAAATAGTATGCAGCATGCAACAACAAACATTTCAAAAAACATTGTCACACCACATGCATGCATTGAATTCCATGCTGCAGTTACATTCAGAAAACCACAATAGTCTACTCTATTTATTTCTGCAGCTTATTTATTTGAGAACACAAGTTAATTTTCTGTTTGGTTTGCATGGTATAACAGAATGACCTACTAAATTGGCCAAATATGCCGTATACATGCAAAGCACATTGCAAATAATGATGCATTCCACAATGTAATGCACACTCCCTGACCCATGGTACGGCAACAAAGTTCAAGATCATTACGCAGGAATGAGAGAACAGTTCCTAGCCATATTGGTCAAGAAAATCACAACTTTTCATTTTCCGTTGGTACACAATGTAACTGCAGAAGAGTCAAGTTTTAAATAGAAAAAATATTGAAAGTCTTTGGTCATTTTTGAGCGAGATGCTAACGGTCTAATCAGATTCAATGATCTATGCTAAGCTATGCTAAAAGTGCTTCCGCCAGACCCGGAGATCGGCTGAATGGATTCAAAAACGGTAAAAACTCTAGGGGAGTTGGAAAATGAGCCTATTTTCAAAAAAAAGTGGAGTGTTCCTTTAAGTATGTTGGCAAATATACAAAGTGTTCATGCATGCAGAAAATGCCACACATACATACACAGTTCATAGGAGTAGTATGGCAATACCAAACATATAACCCATCCTTTCATTCTCATTCTTCCTTCCTCCACAACCAGTTCTGTTTGTTTTTCATCCCGTCTCTCTTCAGCTTTGTCTCTAGGCTTTTGTGGTGATATGCAGACAGGCCCTAAAAGAGATGTACTATTACGCTCCGGCCAGCCTGCCGGACTCATAAAAGAGCTGCTCTTTGCTCTCAACACGAGAGCTGTTTCCTCTCGGCCTGCAAGCCTCCTCGCCGCCCAATTTGCAAGAGACGATTCGCAAAACTTTAAAGTGTGTGGCTTGTCAGATTTCAACCCAGCAAGCAAAGAGAGGCTTTTATGGACCTAATTAATGTCGGTGCGCTCTGCGTACAAGATTTATATCTGAGCAAAGCACGTACCACGCTCACGGTATAGCGTTAGTTTGTAAAAACACGAAACAAAAACACACATAATCAGCAGAGGAAGGGACACCGAGGCGGTGTAACACAGGAAGTGCTTTAGGTCCAGAGCAGGTGAG
Organism: Romanogobio albipinnatus; assembly: GCA_023566225.1. Lineage (NCBI taxonomy): Eukaryota > Metazoa > Chordata > Actinopteri > Cypriniformes > Gobionidae > Romanogobio > Romanogobio albipinnatus. The sequence continues at coordinate 46,815,254 of CM042250.1, read as the reverse complement.
ATGAAAGAGATGTCTGTGTGGCGTGTTTTATCAGCGCATGAGAAAGATGGGGAGGATTTGTCTCTGTTAAAGGGATACACTGCTCCTTTATTAAAGCCATTTATCACCCTTTGAATATTCTCCTTTAATGGGCTCTTGCCCCTAATTACCCAACTTTGTCAACAAAGAACACGCCGGGCGGAGCAGAGCATCTCCTGTCCTCCTCACATACATGTCTTTCATTCCCACAGGCTCTCTCTCTTTCTCTCTCAGTGCCAATAAGCTGCGTTTTTCATCCTGTTGTTAAGATTAATTCAGACGCTGTCTGGAGGCAGCAGACTATTTGTGTATGTAGGGAACGCTGGGTGTCTCAGCACAAATTTGGTTGTGTTTAATTTCAGATGAATGAATCTCCGTTTAGATTTTGTGTAAAAGCTCTCATCCAAGGCTGGGCGATATTTTGAATATTCACAGTAGATTTGCAACGATTTTGCCGGTGATGCAAAGTTTGCGATGTTTTTTTATTTGGCCGTTAAATTTCCTAGAGGCCGAGTGATTAGACTGGGATCGCAACACGAGGAAGGACTGTGTTTTAATAGCGCCACTGATTTAAACGCCACATGAAATTGGACCCTATTTAATAATTTATTTTTACTGCATGTTTCTGTTCTTAATGTGCGTGATTCTTCTGCCCAAGTGATAAAGGAAAACAAATGTTTGTCTTCCTGAGCTTTTATTAAAATGCCCCTTTATGGGTGACGTCAGCAAAGCTGCTCCACTATTTTCCCATTCCTGCCTCCATTCGAATATGCGACACTTTCGTTTCGTTTTACTATTCAGTCAATTCCCAAATGATAAAATCTAGTCTCGTTAAAGCCTTTTGTCTTATTGAATATCCCGTTTCTCAGATTATGCATTGAGGGTCAAAACCGTGCTTCACACTGACTTCACAAGCAAACAAAACATTACAAGTTGAAAGTTTGAGTCAAAAATGTACAGTTGTATGAATCAATCAATATTCAATATTTTAGTTCTTACATTTAACATGTTGAATCTAATGGGCAACAATGGGATTCTACATATTGGATATTGCAAATTTGTTTTATTAAGATCATTTTTAGATATATCACCCATAATCTCATTTTGTAGATGGGATAAAGGCTTTTTAACGTGAAACCCATTCTAATCTGTTAGCATGGGTCAGGTGTGTGTGTGTGTCTCTCTCTGTCTGTGTGTGTTTATGTGTCCGTGTGTATGTAATGTATGTGTGTGTGTGTGTGTGTGTGTGTGCATTTGTGTTTTTGTTACTGTGTGCGAGTGTGCATGCATGCCTGTGTGTGTCTGTGTGCGCGTGTGTAGGTGTCAATGTATGTATGTGTGTGTGTATGTATATATGTGTGCGTGTCGGTGTGTATGTAATGTATGTGTGTCTGTGCATGTGTCTGTGTGTGTCTTTGTGTCTTAAGTATTTGTGTGTGTGTGTATATGTGTCTGTCTTTGTGTGTGTAATGTATGGGTGTGTGTGTGTGTGTGTGTGCATTTGTTTTTGTGTCTGTGTTTCTGTGTGTGACTGTGTGCGCGTGTGTATGTGTCTATGTATGTGTGTGTGTGAATGTATATATTTGTGTGTGTTGGTAATGTATGTGTGTCTGTGCATGTGTTTGTGTGTGTCTTTATGTGTGTGTGTGTGTGTGTGTGTGTGTGTGTGTATGCGCGTGTGTGTACTGGTTTATGACATTATGAGTACTGTTACGGTCTGTACCCCATCCCAAAGTTTTTATATTGTCAGGTTTCAGGCCACGTCCCAACATGAGGACATGCTAATTCAAAATGCTAAATAAACACACTAAACACTTTTTCTATTAAAAATGCAGAAAGTTTTCTGTGAGTTATGGGCTAGAAAATGTAATTAGCTCAGTATAAAAACCATTACGCCAATGGAATGTCCTCATAATGATAGGTGTACCAACGTGTGTGTGTGTGTGTGTGTGTCACAGCTATTTGAAGAGTTTCCGGGTCCCTCCCTCACAAGCGTCCCGTGGCAGCCGTTATTGTGTTTGCAGTGTAATTAGCCAATTAACAAGCTGACCTGAATGAAGCCTGTGCAATAAAGAGTTTCCATGGGACTGAATGAGACACGTCAGAGCTTTTGTTTGCCTATTAGACGACACAAAAAGAGGTTCAGTAAAGCACAATTCAGAGATAAAGAAAGTATATTAGGCAACCTTCATTCTACCTATATCACACAGAAAAATCACAAATGACGTATCTTTGAAATGTCAATTATTTCTTCTACATAACAATGTGACTTAATGGAGATCAATTGGAGGCTGTTTCTGTCTTTAGCTTTTAAGGAGAAACATTTGAGACTAAACTGATAAACAAGTTTAAAAAAAACTAAGAATTCCTTTTTGAAAAATCCCCAATAAGATATTAATATCTCAGTTGTTTCTACAAGAAACAATAGAAAAATGGAGACCAAACCGAGACTTTTGCTGAAGTCAGCTGATGTTTCTCCTGAGAATAATCTCCTCTAGGCCTGGTTTCACAGACAGGGCTTAGACTAAGCCAGGATTAGGCCTTAGTTCAATTAGGACATTTAAGTAACTTTTATAAACGTCCCCATGAAAAAAACATTACTGGTGTGCATCTTGAGAAAAAACAATGCCACTGACATATTTTAAGATTTGTCAGTGCAAGATTCTTTCAGTTAAAATAGCTCAAACATGCATTTTAGTCTAGGATTAGCTTAAGCATTGTCTGTGAAACCGGGGGCTAGAGTTTCAGAAGAGATCCCAATGTCTTAAACTGAGATTTGCCAATTTCTTCTGTCAAAAATCAGAGATTTCACTATAAACTCAAACATTTCCCATCAAATTCTCCCTGCTAATTTTATAGATGTCGGCGATTTGCACATTGTTTTCAGACAAAATTTTAGGGAGAGACATTTGAAGCAATTCAAGTCTGAATGAAACAGAAGGACTTCATTTTGTCCAATAGGAAATTGATTGGATGGTTGTGGTTTGCTATTGGTGGATCTCATGTGAGTGACAGGTTGCCCCGCCCTAAACACATCATCAGAGAAGCACCAGAGCACTTATTTTGATTATGAATCATGAGGGCACATGCATTTTTTAAATGAATGATGTGCACAAATAATTCATTTAGAATAAATACAGCAATATTTCCTAAAAAACGGTCATTTTTGATTTCATGGTGGCTTAAAATTTCCTGCGCTATGAGGAACATTTGTGGAATACAATGTTCCTCTGGGCTGGGCCTCTACAATGACATCTGCATGTCCAAACCTGCCAAAACCTCAAGAAACAGGCACTGATCTGATGCAAAAGCATAAAAGTAGACGTTCACTTGCTAACAAGTCTGAGCGCTAAACCAACAGGCGTTGTGTGCTGTAAAAGTGGATCCTCAAACTGAGTGTGAACAGGCGATTTGAGAGCCGTAAAGATCAACCCCTGTGGATGACTGCAGCGCTGTGCTGTTGTCTCTATTTACCCGCAGCTAAATTTCAAATAAACACACCAACACACACACCCTGATATGAGATCATTTAGCACTGAATAACGGCTAGTCGTTTCTTTCATTTTGAGACTTTGGTGTAACTTAAGTGTCTGCAAAGGTTCCCTGGTGTGTAATGTGGAAGTTGTACTTGTGTGTGTGTGTGTTCGTGTTTCTCTTCTCGAGTACAGTTATTAACTCCAGTTTAGAGAAAAAATAACACAACACTGCTCCACTACTGTCCAACGGCTGAGCACAATCCTGATTGGTTAACGAGGCCGCGGTCAAACCGAATGAATCGAATGCATTGATTAGAAATACATTTTATGCTTCCATGAGCAATATTGAGATTTTAAGAATCAAAGAGCTTGTTAACCCAGTGGACCTACATGAAGAACCTGTACGCTTTGAAACAAGTCAATAATGTCACCAAAGCTGCTAATCAACTTTGCACATCTGATCTAGTGTGTGTGTCTTTACACTGGGGGCAATCCACTGTCATTTCAGATCAGAAATATACATGCATGAGATCAAAATGAATCATATATATCATAGCCATCGCTTGACTTAATGTGGGTGCAATAGCAGATGATGTCCAATAGAGGCCAGTCTCTCTGTTTTAGTGCATATGCGCATTGAACATACAGTAGCAGGATCATTAAATATACAGATAAATACACTACAGTTTAAAATATTAATAATGATAGTATATTTAATAAGAGATGTTTCTTGAGCAGCATATCAGCATATTAGAATGATTTCTGAAGGATCATGTGACTAAAGACTGGAGTAATGATGCTGAAAATGCAGCTTTGATCACAGGAATAAATTACATTTTATAATATATTCACATAGGAAACAGTTGATTTGAATTGTAATAATATTTCACAATGAACTGTATTTTTTGATTAAACAAATGCAGCCTTGGTGAGCATAAGAGACTTTAAAACGTTTTAAAAATCCTTACAGAACGATAAGTTATTTAATCAATATCTTTAATATTATATATTAAATGTATTTGTATAGTCATACAATCAATTTATATAATCATATATAACATACAGTATAGAATCTAAAAAAAATAATTAAGCATTTAAGGTCAACTTTTGTGATAATTTTCATTTGACTCAAAGATTATATATGTGACCCTGGAACACAAAACTAGTCATAAGTTGCACGGGTATATTTATGGCAATAGCCAACAATAAAATAATATATTAAGGTATATATTAATACATTATATGGGTCAAAATTATACATTTTTCTTTTATGCCAAAAATCATTAGGATATTAAGTAAAGATTATGTTCCTTCCTACCGTAAATATATCAAAAACGTATTATTAGTAGTAATATGCATTGCTAAGGACTTACTTTGTACAACTTTAAAGGCCGATTTTCTCAGTATTTAGATTTTTTTTTCCAGATTTTGTCCCATCCTAACAAACCATACATCAAAATGTATATATATATATTCTGTTTTAAATCTGTTTTAAACTTGTTATGGCACATCTAACATTTGTTTTGCATGAACACAACAAAATTAATTCAATGAGGTGTTATAAAACCTATATGAAGTATCATAAAAAATAACGAATGGGTTGAAAAAAAAATGCAACAAAAGACATTGTCTGTGTGTATGTGGCATTTCAAATATCAGATGCAAGATGGTTGAATTTGACAGTGAAGCATTAAACACCTTTGAAATCCTTAAATAGTATGAAGCACAAAGTAAATCTCCTCATTATCTCTGGAGTCTGTGTGAGTGCGCTGATGAATAGCACACATTGCTTTTCACTTAATAGCTCTTAGATGTCATTTTCAGTATTGGCAGTAGGTGGCAGGATCCATACATTGATTTAATGTGGTCATCTCGTGAGGGCTGAGGGGGTGATGTCATTCTGACCAGCACACAGTCCTGAGGCCTGCCAGTGCCTCCATATGAGAACAAATGCATGCCTTGTTAAGCGTACAACCGCCCACCAGAACCAATATATTAGAGTAATAAAGTGCATGATTCCAACTCTAAATTCCAATTGGTTGAGGCAAAAGTGTGTAAGCTTCATTTAAAGCATGTTGAGGCAGGCTCAATTAAGCAGTGAGTAATTAGCTGGGAACTCACCGGGAGGCTCTGCGAGGGCCATTAAGGGCCCCTGGTTAGAGCCATAGTATCTGAATCTGTCTCTCTGCACTGACTGACACTCTTCTGCTTTATTGGCCAACATAGAATGCATACATTTTCTTGAATTTTTTGTTTGTGTGATGTGTTTAATCACATTTTATTCCTGGGTTTTTGGCTCTTTTGCACTCTGACAGTCTTTCAGCTCAATAATGCAAAGCCCCATTTGCATAACAATACCACCATGAGCCATAATCAGGGCTGAGAGAAGCTTTGGCTTCATATATGGCCAATGGGTCCATCCAGAATCATAGACACCTGCATTACAGCACTACAGCTCCTAGATGCACATTAAAACTAAACGGCAAAGAGTTTAGTATTAAACGCGAGTACTGCAAGGCATTGTGGTTAATTCAGCTGGCTTTTATGACACATCATACAATCAGTAACTTCATTTTATGCTGATACTGGCATGAAAAACATCAATTCTGTCACTACTAAACAGGTATACAAGTCAACATTTTTGAGTGTCATACACACTTTTTGTGTGTCATACATTTTTTTCATTTTTGATATTAGCCTTTATCATTTAGGTTTGCTGAAATTGTTGATGGGAGTCAATCTGATATGCTATACCTTTTAAATGTGGTAACTTTTAAAAATAATTGTTGGAATAACTTGATAAATGCATTGCTCACTTGAAATTTTGTCATCATATATCATCAATATCATCATACAATTGCAATAATTCTCCAACAAGACTAAATGTTCTAGCATATGAGACAAACCAAATAAAACCACAAAACATAACAATTTATCAAATCTAATGCTTATACTGATGGTCACGCTGCAGTTTTCACTTCCTGGAGAATGATGTAAATAAGTTTTGTTTGAAACACTTGAAATTGACAGTTCTTCTGTCTGCTTTAAACCAACAAATTGAAAAGATTTTGAATTCACTCATATCATTTCATCAGGGCCCGAGCACCGTGGGTGTGAGGACCCTATTGTAATTGCTCAGTCTATTCTTCGTCTTCTCCGAAATGAATCGCATTTTTGAGAGCCTAAACATGCTCGAAAACTCATGAAACTTTGCACCCGTGTCAGAAGTGGTGAAAATGTACGTCTGATATGGGTTTCAGAATTAGGCATGGCAAAATGGCTCGATTGCGCCACCTACAAGATTTAAATTAAGCGCTGGTCGCACTACATTTCACGTACAGGTATGAAATTCGGTACGCACATGTAACAGCCCAATACCTACAAAAAAGTCCATGGGAGCAAGATCTGAAAACCAACAGGAAGTGAGACATTTTTCATTTTCTCTGCAAATTCTCTCAATTTCCAGACGTTGTCCTTTAACGAACTCCGCCTAGAGATTTATTCAGATCTGCATCATATTTGGTCAGTCTAATCTAAAGGCATTTGCGACGTTAAATTGTGAAGATCTTGATTTTTCGCTGAAGGACACGCGTCTGTGGCAACTTCACAAAGTTTCGATGTTTCGCCATGAAAAAGGAAGTTGTTGTAACTCAGGCATACAATGTCCGATCTGCCCTAAACTTCACATGTTTGATAAGAGTCCTGGCCTGAGCACATCTCCCTGCCAATATTGGCCCTGTCCCAAATGGCACACTTCATGTGCGCGTGTCAGTTAAGTCCACAAGACCGTAGGGTGTCCCATTCGTCATTTAAGCTTAAAGTCCCACTGAAATCAAAATAAAGTTTTTTAGCCTTTAGTATGATTATCTTAGCCTTAAGGATATGAGTAAGCTGGTGTGTTCCAAAACAATGAAAAAATTAGCATTTAGGAGATATAAGCATTCAAAACTTACAGTCTCTCACTTCCGTTAAAACGAATCAAAGATCATCGCAGACTCCACCTTCTCATCAAATCTTCTGTCCAATCAAATGCGCTCTAGAATCTGAAGTCCCGCCCCCTGCATTATAAATAGACCCTGAACTGCGGTCATTTGTTCACGCATTTACTATTTTCTACATGGTGAACGGCACATAGCGCACTATACATGCGATAGGAAACGATTCAGGCGGTGTAAATATGCTTTCAGTTGAGGCGAATGAAGTCTAGGTTCACGATAGTTTCACGCGCACCGCACACACACATAGTCTAGACCAGTGGTTCCCAAACCTGTCCTGGAGAACCACCAGCACTGCACATTTTGTAAGTCTCCCTCATCAAACACACCTGATTCAACTCATGAGCTCATTAGTAGAGACTGCAAGACCTGAAATGGGTGTGTCAGATATAGGGAGACATACAAAATGTGCAGGGCTGGTGGTCCTCCAGGACAGGTTTGGGAACCACCGGTCTAGACCAGAGCCGTTGACTACAGACATAAGAGCGCAGCACGGATCATATGCGCCAGTCGGCGTAGACAACAAAACATTTCGGACCCATTTAAATGCTGCACAGAATGCTGTATTTCAAAGAGTTATGGAGGAGATTATGATGATAAACGGTTAGATTCGGAGGAAACTGGCTTTAAAAAAACAGAAAGGCTCTAGTCAAACTGTGGTAATAACGAAACGCTATTGGCTGTTTCAAAAAAGGGGAGGAGCTGCTAACAGCTGCAGCCGTTTCTGGGGAAATTACCCCAACACATTGTATAATGCTGCGCGTTCCAAGGCACTTCAGTGGGCCTTTAAAGAAGGGTGCTTGTGAGGGCCCCCTTTGCAGCTGCTATGCGCCCTCGATGCGCACTTCAGCTGAGCCCGCAAGTTCACGAGCTACGCAGAGGACTTCTATCCGGCAGTCAAAGTGGCATTACGTCGTGAAAGTGCAGACTCAGAGGAAGACCGTGAGGGTTTAGGGTGCCATTTGGGACAGGGCCATTCAGTTATAGTCAAAACGCCACCTGCTGGCATTACTTTGCTATTTTTTCACGCACTATTCACTATTTTCCTGAGGCCATCGGGTGGCGGTGGTCCCGTGTGCGAGGGCCCTTTGATCTCTGCTTGCAGCTTTAATTATTATATTGTGATTCTGATAAAATACGTATAAGATATTTATTTACCCAACAATGTAAGATGACTATGTACTGCATTGTAGAAATGATTAATGGTTAAAAAGGTATAGATAAATGTAATATTTTTGCTGATATGAACTAAATCAAGAGATAAGGTGAGATAACACAGTAGTGGCAGTGGCAGGTTTCCGCTAATAAAGCAATTAATCAATGACTTTATAATTTCGAATCAACCATCTATGATTTTAAAATTAGAGCACACTGCTAAAAACTTTGCATTCTTAATCCAAATCAAATGAAGTACATTTCTAAATAATTCAAAATGTCAGTTCAACTACATTGTGTTTTATGCAAATATGATGTATTTATTTGTCAAAGCTCTGCATGTCTCAGTGTGAACATGTGTCTCACTCAGGCATGTGCTTGCAGCGCACGTCTCTAACTCACTGAAATATTGAAAAGCTTTTGTTTTGCCTAGTTAACCATGCGCTGGTGTGACACAAACTGCGAACAATGCCATGGCACACGCACGGGACTCCTCAACTCTATTATTCATGACGGGAGGACAGCAGTCCAAACAGAGAGGGAACAGCATTCATCTGAGTTCAACACTAAAGCGGTGCTTCCCAACCGCTTCTGCTTCAGGACATCAAGTGGTGACCCGACACAGTACCACAACTGCTTACCATACAAAAGCAAAGAAAGAAAGGTATTAAACTTACCATGAACTGCACAGTCCCAACAATATGCAAAAGTATTAACATGACACAAGCTGAATAAGAACGTGTGATTATCCAGATAACAGAATTTGCACCAAAATAGGATAAAGTCTGGTTTCAAAAACTATTCATGTGGGAAGAATTTTCTTGTCTGTTGATTTAACTTTCCATAAACTTTGATGGTTAGTTGCATTATACACCGCCCGGCCAATTTTAAAATATTTAAATAGATTTAAATAGACAAATGCTTTACCAAAAAGGTATGCACCTCTTGATGGAATTTCCATCAAGAGATGCATCACTTTTTTGTCATGTGTGAAAATGATTCTTCATGATTCTTCCTTCACAATTTGAGCCGGATGAATCTTGACATTATCATCCTGGAATATGGCCATGATGTGTCTTCCTACATGGATGTTTTAGAAATGAAAAGCTACAATCCATCAATTAGGGTTGGAAGAACTATTGCCATACATATAACAAGCATTTGGCGATTTAAATCCAAACAGCAACTTTTTGTGTATATACTATTTTCCATTAAGCACTGCTCTTCCTCCTGTCTGTGACCCAATCAGAACAGACCTGCGACCAATTTTGGGGTCCTGATTCAATAGTTGCATTGCAACAGTTTTGCATGCATAATTAAGTCAAATAAGGCCCCGATCACACAGAACGTGTTTTTCAGGTTTGAAAACGCGAGGCGCACCGCACTGCCTTTTTTAAAACTTTTTTTTAAATTTAGAAAATAGCAGTGCGCTGCTGGGTTTTTTTTATGTTTCTAGGCAACCCCCGAATCAGCTGTGCCTGTCAGTCTAATCAAGATGACCGTCACCACAACGGAAGGCCCGCCTCTCCATTCATTCGATTGGACAATGGGGGGAAAATGCGACGACGTCGGGCGCTTTTCTGCTCAGAGATGATTTTTTTTCAACTTCATGCACTCAGAGCGCTCCTTTAAAAATGCGAGGCCCCCGAGGCGCATAAGCAGCCCGCATAACACTCTCTGCCAACAAAAAAACATTCAAAAAAGGCGCTGCAAAAACGCATTCTGTGTGATCGGGGCCTCGGAATGTGTACCAATTATGATTTTCGAGAATGACTTGAAAATTAAATAAAACAATCCAAGCTTTTATTATTTAGTTTTGCCGAAAATGTTAATGTAAGTCAATCTGTTATGCTATACCTTTTGAACGTGGGAACTTTGGAGGTCTACTACAACAGGTTTACAAGCATCCAATTGCACATTAGCTGTAATTTCTGAAAATGATTCATTCCAAGATCTAAACCCCTCCTTTCTTAGAGTCTCCTCTACTCTGATTGGCCAAATGGCTCAGTCTGTTGTGACCACAGCGCGTGTCAGAAATGAAACACCCATTACTATATCTGAATTTCAGCTCCGGAGGCTTCCTCAGCGCTTGATACACAGTGATACGAACAGAAACGATGGCGTCGTTTTTTTCGGATCAATTCCAGTGCAAGCCCTCATCTTTTGGAAATGCATGCAAAGTGGATTCGCAACATTTTGTCAACAAGAACCAAACTCTTCCAGACCTCAGCTACAACTATAGTGTTTGAGGGTCAAAGTAGACATCGTTCTCGGGCAGCCGATGAAGGCTTTATGCAAATGTGTTAGATTGTTACGTAGGTATGTGACAGGAAGTGAGACTGGAATTACAGACGACTCGTTTCAGCAGTTCAGAATCACTTCTTTCTTTTATGAGACAATAACTTTTTTTGTTGTGCACTTTGACCTTAAAAACTTTGCAGACCTTTTACATTCACAATATTCCACACCACGTGACATGTAATATTCGAAAAAGCACAAGAGGAGCACTTTAAAAGATGAAAATGTGTTGGAAGTATTTTAATAAAAGGGCAGATCTGACTTTCAGAAATATCCTCTGGTCAAGCTCAGACACTTAAATATTATTGACTGAAGCTTTTATTAAAGTTTTGCCTCTACATGGGTTGTGCATCGGCACGGCTCTTCAGCGCAGATGAATCTAATGTTTTGATGAGTATGTGTGGCTGTCAGTCACCGCACCGGTGTGGATACCGTACTTCAGAATCACAGATTCTACGTCTTGGACGTACAACCAAAATAAGAATATTCACTGGAAAATATCTGAACAAGTAAATCTGCCACTTTTGGGAACAAAACATTACAATAAATCGCGCTGCCAACGGTGATTAAATCTAACGATCGCTCATTATCACTTTGTTCTCAAATTATTAATGTTAACAACATCAGCATTGCGTGTATTTAGTGTGTATTAGCATTACCTGTAGTTTTCCATTTCTGTACAGTCTAATCTTTAGCTTTTGACTACGGGTGAATCTCCAGTCGTCACTGATGATGTAATTTGGGCCTTTCTGGATTACAATCCGCCATCAGAATTATAACTTTAATTATTCCAGCTGCAGTGAGAAAAGGCTATAAATGATCCGCCACCTGCAGCATCCTCACATGCGATACTACTACTAGCCGGACTGACTGATTCAGACTTTATGTATACAGACGTGACGTACTGACACAAAGACATGCTTGAATTTCCCGCGGAAATCCACCACACCACTCTAATTATAACACATTATTACAAGCTTACCATTGTGAATGGGGCTAAGGTAAGGAGATACTTTTGAATACTGTCTTTTTGTGTACTTGCTCAAAGATTGATTTTTGGATCATTTTTAACTCCAAAAAAGTTACGGACTGCAGCTTTAAGTATTATTAAAAATGTTTACAGGAAATGCCTTGCTAAAATCATTGCTCAGTGGGGGTTAGCCAATAAAGTTCTTTTTGAAATTATTATACAAATTGTGATCAAACAGGATGGAATGTTCTAGTGGGACACAAACCAACTAATGCCTCTAAAAATCACAGAATACATCAAATCCATTGCTAATACTTACTGATGTTTGTGCTGTTGTTTTCCCTCCAAAATGATGTCACTTTCTGGAGAATGATGTCATTAAGGAACTGGCCTTTGTTATGGTTTTTGGATTGTACAAAAATCGATAAAGCAGGATAGTGTTTTTAACAATCAATATTCAGGAAAAAAAAAAAACCCAGAACAATTCTGCAATGAATATAAGTCAAATGAAAATGTGTGTCAATTATGATTTTACAGAATGACTTTAATCGAAATAAAAACTCAAACAGGCTTGAATGAGATAAATGCAATTTTTTTCCCACGTGCCCTGAACCTTGCACCTGTGCTGACCGAACTTTTGCCTGCATGTAAACTCAATCGGTGGCCGTGTAAAGCCAGTGAGTGGAAGTGTGTGGAGAAAAGGGGGGTATCAGCAAATAAAGCTCAGAACAGCAGTATGGCGCTCTTTCCCAGCCACTAAGCTAAGCCATGAATTATAGATGCCTCCTGAGGATTTTCTCTTTCCGCTCCTTCTTCCGTCTTTTCTTTTTAAAGGACAGAAAGGGATATAAAAAAACAAAACAATACACAGATAAAACAAATAGATGTGCTACAAGCCTATTTGGACTGTTATGTTGAAGAGCGATGTGCTCGCAAACACCCTAGAAACGATGTTGGAGGCATTTGTGTGGTTTCCAGATCATATGAGATTTGTTAGCGTTACAAATGCAGGCAGGTGCCGCAAAACGCCGTCATAAAAACTCTCACTGATTGTCAACATTTATTGGATACTAACCAAAAGAGCTTCCTGTTTCCAAAACAGGCCTATCAAAAGCCACATTAACGGCATGAAAAAAGGGAAAAGTGCCACTAAATCGTGAAAATAGTGAGTGCGAGGTGATGTAATGCTGTCTTACTCTTAATGAATAAATTATGCGGCTGAAATTTCATCGTCATAGTAACTGCCCCATTTCTGTTGACGGCACACGCACACACATCCAAATGCAGGTCAATGATAAACCTAAAATGTACAGCTTTATCAGACAGCATGCAAATGACCAGTATTTGTGTTTCTGATTGCAAATGTGTTAGAAGATTCATGTATGCGTGCGTGTGTGTGTGTGTGTGTGTGTGTGCTAGGGAGGGAGATGGCAATGGATTGAGTCTTTATCCATGCGTAAGAGCTTGTGTGCGAGTGTGTCTCTGAAGGACATAAAACAAAACGCAGCGGACCGCTGGGGCCTGTAGTTCGTAATTGCGCGAGTGGCATTTTAGCGATTCTTGCCGCACGGGGGTCAATTTTTCCCCAGGTCACTGACAGTGACATCATCAAACCGCTATTAACTCGCCAAACAATTCCGACTCCATCCAGGCCCAGTATCGATAACAGACCGTATCAAACATACAGAACTGGACAAAATCTGCCCCCAATCTAAACCCTTCACCTTACAGCCCACCACACACTACAACATCCCTACAGACTCAAAAAAGAAACAAATGGTCTTCTCTATGAAGAGAGAGAGAGAGAGAGAGAACAGAGGAATGGAGATATCAGAGGAAGGAAACGCACTTCTCCATCTGAAGATTTCAGATGAGAGATCCCATGCACAAATGCCCATACAGTGGATTTACACAGTTAAGCCACACTTAAATATGTATGAATGTCATTGCTTTAGATCACTGGATCTCAGATTTTGTGGCAACCAAACGGTATCAAACCCATAACCTGTACTGTATTTAATGTCGTCTGGCTCATACACTATTTTGAGTAAAAGTTTGAGGTCTGTATTTTGAAGTGTCTTATGCTTGCTCACCATTATGATTTGATCAAAAATATAAAAAGTAACATTGTGAATGTGAATATATTGTAAAATGTAATTTATTCCTGTGATTAAAGCTGAATTTTCAGCATCATTTCTCCAGTCTTCAGTGTCACGTGATCCTTCAGAAATCATTCTAATATGTTGATTTGCTGCTCAAGAAACATTTATGATTATTATCAATGTTGAGCTGCTTGTGGAAACCATTACATATTTTTCAGGATTTTTCCAAAGAACCACATTTGAACTTTTGATTTCACCTTTTATCAATGTATTGCATCCTTGCTGAATAGTATACATTTATTTTATTAAAAAAGTATCTTATACTTTAAACTTTTGAATGGTAGTGTATTTTCTTTAACCTTGCGTACTGGTTTTCTAGGATAAAATGTTCTCATGAAAAAAGAAATATTTGAGGACAGAATACGATCAGTCACATTTTTTACACAAAAGGATTCCCCCCTTCTTAATCTGGCTGTCACAAACATTCAGGCAAATAATAATTAGACATCATGAACTATGAGATACTCTTTGGCCTGTTTGAATAAAAAAAACATTCCACGTGATTCAAAGGGCTCTACAATGGAAACTGTAGACAAAGACATAAAGCTGAGAGGTTTGTCACGAGTTTGAGAGTGTTCTGTCCTGGTCCTACTGGGTGAACTGTTCTCTATTGACTTACAAGCAGGAGGCATGTGTCCAAACGCACTGCACTATTTTTCTGTAATAATAGCCAGCAGCCATGCAGCTAAATTATTAATGGGCACTATTCAATACAAACAGGTAGACACACACACACACACACACACACACACGTCTGCAGCCACTCCAGCCAGGTTTTATTTCACGCACAAGAAGTTCCCGCCCACACCTGCTCACATCACGGCAAACGCCTCTGAATGTTTGGGTTTTAGGAAGAGCTGGAGAGACGGCTCATTTTAAACTAGCCTGTCAAGAAAAGAAATTTATATGATCTTGTATTTCTGATCTAGAAAGTTTTGAACAGTACCAAGATGACAATACCAGTTTTTGTAAGAGCAGTAATCCAAGGTCATATAAGTCTTATATTATATCATTTTTTATTATTACTTATATACTTATGTTTTTTTGTGTGTTTATTTTAAAGCAGTGGTTTTCAACTTTGGGAAACACAAGGGAAAAAAACTATGATGATAAAACTGAAACCACAGCTAAACACATAATAGTTTTTAATATAGTTTAGACAGCAAAATAAATCAAGAGAAAACACTTCCCATATTTTTGGCTGTTGACGTCAGAAATTGCATGTTCAATCAAACTCACTGAACAAAAATTATTTTAGCATTTACTTTGAAATTGCTAGTAAATTTCACAAATAATTACAAAGAAATAACACATTGAATTAAAAAAATTTGAAAGACAATTCAATAATCTTTGTTTTATTTACTTTAATTTACAACTTTGAAAATTTTTCATCTACTGAATTCATCTACACTCAAAAATCATGAATGTATCTAAATATATAAGTAAAAAATAAATATAACCCAGATTAAAGGGTTAGTACACCCAAAAATGAAAATTCTGTCATTAATTACTGACCATCATGTCGTTCGACACCCGTAATGCTGCGTTCACACCAAACGCGAATAGAGCGTCAAAATCACGTCTACCGCGTCTAGTTGGACGCTTGAACATTTTGAATCCATTCGTGCGTCCACAGCAAATTGGCAAACGTCAGAAGGACTGGCTGAGGAAAGGCTGCTCTCGCCGGGGTTAATAAGCCAAAACGCAAGATTATTTTTTTAAAAATAGGCGCTCTCTTTATAAATAAACCACATCTTTGAGCTTTAAACAACTACATTTTCACCCGAAAAAGTCTTAAAACTACCTTTTGTGACACAATAGTAGTATTTTTAAATAATGCAGGGTATCTCATCACGTCACTTTACAGGCAGCAAGCAGGCTCCTGATTGGTTAACGCGGCGCGAATTGACGCCAAAGTTCAAATTTTTCAACTCGGGCGTCAGACGCGAATTCGCTTCAAACGCGTCAATGCACAAAATGCACAAAAAGCACCATTCACGTGTAACGCGCAAGACGCTCAATGAGCCGCTTTTGATGAAGGGGTCATGAACTGCATTTTTTTTATTGTTTTATGTTTCCTGGGGTGCACTTATAATGTTAGAATGCGTTTTACATCAAAAATTGTCATAATTTATAAATAAAAAGCATTTTCCCGACCCTGATTTTAGCCTTCAGCTCGGAACGCTCCGTTTTAAGGGGCGTGTCTGCTGGGAGACTTCAGTGTAAACACCCACTGCTGTGATTGGCTAACGTCTTTGCATTTGAAATAGTATTACTCCCTCTTTTAGTTTTTACAATTACAGCTCTCATAGTTAACTAATCGTGAAAAGTGTTGCATTATATTCAGATCTATGGCATTATATTCAGATCTATGGCATTATATTAACATTGTGGCATGAAAGGTTGCAGTGATGATCATTGTAGCCGATCACACACATGCTGAGCTTATGAAAGCAGCGATCTCGTCACTGCAACTCAGTTTCTTTTCTATAAGAATGCTTTCATCTTCACTAACAGTGCAAACGTGATATAGTTTAGATTAGATTAGATTAGATTCAACTTTATTGTCATTACACAAGTACAAGTACAAGGCAACGATCTTGTGAACGATTAAGTGAATCGTTGAATAAAACGGGAGTCACTGATAAACGCATCATTGATAAACTCTCCTGTTTGATTGACAGCTCCAGCGCGCACTGCTCAAACGACTGCAAAAGAAGCTTTCTTTGATCGCTTTGAACACATTACTTACATGTTGCATTACTGTTGAACCCAGTCCCTTCACAATATTTTGTAATCCTCAACGGCATGTTTATTGCTTTGTAGCTCGAAGGTTTAACAATAGGCCTTTGTTACATGCGCGAATCAGTGATGAAGTAGGCGTTGATCTTCTGCTGAGGCGGTGCTTGCCTCCCTTTGACGTCATAGATCCCCACTTTGAAAAACGTTGTTTGCTGGGCCTGGTGTCTATAAAAGCTTTTCTTTGACTAACAAGGAAGTTTTCAGCTCTGAAACTTACAGGATATTATTATATTACACCACTCTAAAAAATGTTGGGTTAAAAACAACCCTAGTTGGGTTGAAAATGGAAAAACCCAGCGATTGGGTTGTTTTAACCCAGCAATTGGGTTATTTTAAGCAAACATTTAATGCAACCAATGGGTTAAAACAACCCAATTGATGGTTTGTACATTTTCAACCCACACTCAGAAAAATGCTGGGTTAAAAATACCCTAAGTTGGGTTGAAAATTGACTAACCCAGCAATTGGGTTGTTTTAATCCAGCGGTTAACTCAATCGCTGGGTTAAAACAACCCAATTGCTGGGTTAGTCCATTTTCAACCCAACTTGGGTTATTTTTAACCCAGCATTTTTTAGAGTGCAACTTGGGTGGTTTTTAACCCAGCATTTTTTAGAGTGCATGACCTTTTATATATCAAAAGCTCAAGGGAAAGTTGATTTCTCAATTCATCACCCCTTTAAGGCACTTTTACGTGCACTTATTCGTTTCTCACGGTTCGGGCATCCAGGGAATGCACATACTCTAAAAAATGCTGGGTTAAAAACAACCCAAGTTGGGTTGAATATGGACTAACCTAGCAATTGGGTTGTTTTAACCCAGCGGTTGGGTTGTTTTAACTCAGCAATTGGGTTGTTTTAAGCAAACCCAACCGCTGGGTTAAATCAACCCATTCACTGGGTTAAAACAACCCAATTGCTGGGTTAGTCCATATTCAACCCAGCTTGGGTTGTTTTTAACCCAGCATTTTTTAGAGTGAACTTTAGCACCATTTTGAGCACTACGCCAAGACCTAATGCACAATCAATGTAGAATTCAACGTATACATATCTATAAGAACGCCGGCTCTACGTCATATTCTCACGCATGCGTCATGGTGCTTCGTGAGTTAACGTCAGAGGCCCAGACGGAAGACAAGAACATGTTGAATAAAGTAATTTGATTTTTTTGCGCACAAAAACTATTCTCGTCGCTTCATAAAATTACTGTAGAACCACTGTAGTGAGATGGACTTTTTAACCACGTCTTTACTACCTTTTATGGGTCTTTCTTGATAGAGGAAATTTCATTGCTGCCAATGGAGGCCTTTCTGAGTCATCAGTTTGTGTTCCGAAGATGAACAAAGGTGTCGAACGACATGAGGGTAAGTAATTAATGACAGACTTTTCATTTTTGGGTGTACTAACCCTTTAAGTACAACACAGGCTCACTTATAGAGAGGATAAATATTCTTGTTTTGTCGACCACTGTTTATTTTTTTACAGTGAATTATTGACTGCTGAGACCATGAACGCATCAAAATGTTCAACTTTTCTATTCATGTCATGTTAATAATAAAATGTTGGGCCTGTGCAGTAAATATTAATAAATCATAGTGTTTGATCTTAAAAAAAATGTGTTTGCTTTCGAAAAGTAGTTTATTGTACCAATAAGATCTAAACTATTTGAGATTTGAACATACTTTCCAGAATGTTAGAAGGAATTTTGTAATTAACAGTTCCACGGTAGTACTTTACTTTAACTGTGTGACCTTTTGCAAAACTGCACAGGGAAGTGGAGAGTACATTCATCTAAAGGCAAAGAAATCAATCCATATTCCTGCCACACTGCCATTGCATTTTTACGTTTTACGTTCCCTTTTCCATCTGTAGGTGAATCGACAGAATTTGGCACCGATGTGCAGCACAGCCAGATGAGATTAGAAGGTTAAGGCTTGTGGACCATACCATTACATGATCAATAGCAGGGTTAGGGGGGAGTGAGTACACTGACCTACCCCTTATGGGGCAGAACACATATACCATCAACCTCTCGACCCCCTCCGCACACGCCACCCGCCTCCTCCACATCCTCCCTCCCCTCGATCAATTAGCTACTAAGTAAAGAGATCTGTCCTGTGCCGCCCAGGCCACACTGTAAGAGATATGCCCTCCCCTCCCTTCCCGTCCTGTCCCGTCCGCAGAGAGAAATGAAATCCTCCCTGTGTTACTGCAGGCTGCTCTGAGATAAAGGCTCTAAATAAAGAGCACTTACATCATCAGCCATGGCATCACCCATCAGTGGATACTCTCTCAAATCCCACCACATGTACAAACCATCTATATGATCATTAAAGCACATGAAAAGTATTGCAAAATAATTTTTTTAATTAGTCCTGTGGTCAGTTGGCTGTGCTGATAAACCAATCAGACAGCAGACAGCATGAAACGCAAATTGTGATAATCTTTTCTTCCCTATTGAAATGTACACCGATCAGGCATAACATTATTCATAATATTGTATTGGTTCCCCTTTTGCTGACCAAACAGCCCTGACCAGGCATGGACTCCACTAGACCCCTGAAGGTGTGCTGTGGCATCAAGATGTTGGCAGCTGTAAGTCCTGTAAGTTGCGAGGTGGGCATGGATCGGACTTGTTTGTTCAGCACATCCCACAGATGCTTGATTTGATTGGGAATTTGGAGGCCAATGGTGTGTTCAAGTCATGTCGTAAAGATCGTATTTATGAGTTGAATGCACATGAACGCCACCACAAAGTCGGAAATACCAGTGGGAAGTTCGGGATTTTCTTTAAGCCCCGATCTGTACGAGTTGGGGGCGTGTCATTGAGATACATGGCGGAATCAATGGATGCAACGTCTGTAGTTGACGGTAACTTTTTGTTGAAATTCTGTTTACTCGTCCTAGAAACTGGCGTTTATCATGTCCTTGTTATAATTACAATTACCCAAATATATAACAGTATATAACAGATACAGTTTACAGTGGATTCATAGATTAATTAAAAACTAACGTAAAAGATTAAAACTCACCTGATGAACATTCTTTGTTTTTCATTTTTTTAAAGCAGAGTTAAAGGAGAACTCCTTTGTGAGTACTGTCCATAGAAAAAAAAACGAACCGGATTGGTGCTTGCAACACGGAGCTGTTACAGTTAATGCCCAGAGCTCCCACTCAGCTAACACGGTTGCTATGGGGGCATATACATAAAGAGTGTCTTTGTGCCTCTTAAAGGATTAGTTCACTTTTAAATAAACTTTTGCTGATAATTTACTCACCCCCCATGTCATCCAAGATGTCCATGTCTTTCTTTCTGCAGTCAAAAAGAAATTAAGGGTTTTTATGAAAACATTCCAGGATATTTCTCCATATAATGGACTTCAATGGGCTCCAAACGGTTCAAGGTCCAAATGACCGTTTCAGTACAGCTTCAAAGGGTTTTAAACGATACCAGACGATGAATAAGGGTCTTATCTAGCGAAACGATCAGTTTCTGTGAGAAACCGAGCAGTATTTATGCTATTATTTTACCTCTTATCAGACGAACGTGATCATCTCTGAGCTCCGCCATAACTTCCGCTAAGTGAGGTCAAATACAAGCGTGGTCATAGATGTATACGTAGATGCCTCATTAGCACCTGCACAGATCAGTAGAATGAGGCATCTACGATCGATATATCTATGACCACACTCATATTTGACCTCACTTAGCGGAAGTTATGGTGGAGCTCAGCGATTATAACGTTCGACTGATAAGAGGTAAAATAATAGCATAAATACTGCTCGGTTTCTCACAGAAACTGATCGTTTCGCTAGATAAGACCCTTATTCATCGTCTGGTATCGTTTAAAGCCCTTTGAAGCTGTACTGAAACTGTCATTTGGACCTTGAACCGTTTGGAGCCCATTGAAGTCCATTATATGGAGAAATATCCTGGAATGTTTTCATAAAAACCCTTAATTTCTTTACAACTGAAGAAAGAAAAAGACATGGACATCTTTACATGACATGAAGAAAGAAAGACATGGAGATCTTGGATGACATGGGGGTGAGTAAATTATCAGCAAAAGTTTATTTAAAAGTAAACTAATCCTTTAACTATTTAGTGTAGTGTATGTGCCTCTTAACTATTTAGTGTAGTGTATGTGTAGGCCTAAGTCAGGAAGTGATAAACCAGAACACGTCAATTCTATTCCAAACAAACATGAACGCACATCGCATTGCAATTAGGACATCCAAACTCATAAGTAGGCACTTCTTAGCAGGATTTGAGGACCGCATTAGCGCTGCAGCCTGTCAGCTGTGAGAAAGGTTAACAAGCAAACATAACTCAGCAGTGTGAGAGACGTAGAAACTGCCAAAGAAACTGTCTGAAGACCAACTTTCAGGGACTAAATGACTCTAACTGATGTGGATGTGACACTTCCTGTTAGGAGCCACATGCTCTGCTGAGGATCCTCACTCAACACTATAGCCATAGACTCAATAATTAATCCAACAGTCATTCATAGCGAAGGATCATTCCTCATTCTGTGCCATCTGTGATTCACTCCACAGTTTCAGTTTGGTTCAGTGTCTCACATCTTATTAAACACCATTCTTCACATCTCACTGTCATTTGCACTCTTTATATTTGGCCTGTTTACATTTAATAGGGTTGGGAAGTTGATGGGTCTGGTGGCTTGACGAGCTGTGATCCATTTAATAAAAAAAACATTTTAAGGAAGTATTATACATCCAATGAACTTCATTAATTATGAGACTACATATATTTTCACTTTTAAAAACACATTGGTCATTGTGCCAGGCCACTGAAAATTCAGCTTTGCCATCAAAGGAAAAAAATACATTTTAAATTACTAGAAAACAATTCTTTTATATTATTTTGTAATAATACTTACTGTTTTTACTGTAAACTTTCTGTCCTTTCATTAACATTCCACACAACTACCCCTTTGATGCTTCATAAAGAGATTGTAAAACTAATCCATACGAATTGAAGAAGCTCAAACGTGCTGCGTAACACAAGAATGAACCTCATTGGTTCAAACGTTCTGCTGAATTTAGTCTTTTATTTGCATATAAACATTTATCAGCTCACTCAAGAATGTACACTTGGCATGTGAGAACCAATGAGGTTCATTCTCGTGTTAAGTAGCACATTTGAGCTTCAGCAAGAACCAATGAGGTTCATTCTCCTGTTACACAGCACGTTTGAGCTTCTTCAAGAACCAATGAGGTTCATTCTCCTGTTACACAGCACGTTTGAGCTTCCTCAAGAACCAATGAGGTTCATTCTCCTGTTACACAGCACGTTTGAGCTTCCTCAAGAACCAATGAGGTTCATTCTCCTGTTACACAGCACGTTTGAGCTTCCTCAAGAACCAATGAGGTTCATTCTCCTGTTACAAAGCACGTTTGAGCTTCTTCAAGAACCAATGAGGTTCATTCTCCTGTTACGCAGAATGTTTGAGCTTCTTCAAGAACCAATGAGGTTCATTCTCCTGTTACGCAGAATGTTTGAGCTTCTTCAAGAACCAATGAGGTTCATTCTCCTGTTACGCAGATTGTTTGAGCTTCCTCAAGAACCAATGAGGTTCATTCTCATGTTACACAGCATGTTTGAGCTTCCTCAAGAACCAATGAGGTTCATTCTCCTGTTACGCAGAATGTTTGAGCTTCTTCAAGAACCAATGAGGTTCATTCTCCTGTTACGCAGATTGTTTGAGCTTCCTCAAGAACCAATGAGGTTCATTCTCCTGTTACGCAGATTGTTTGAGCTTCCTCAAGAACCAATGAGGTTCATTCTCCTGTTATGCAGAATGTTTGAGCTTCCTCAAGAACCAATGAGGTTCATTCTCATGTTATGCAAATTGTTTGAGCTTCCTCAAGAACCAATGAGGTTCATTCTCCTGTTATGCAGAATGTTTGAGCTTCCTCAAGAACCAATGAGGTTCATTCTCCTGTTATGCAGAATGTTTGAGCTTCCTCAAGAACCAATGAGGTTCATTCTCCTGTTATGCAGAATGTTTGAGCTTCCTCAAGAACCAATGAGGTTCATTCTCCTGTTACATAGCACGTTTGAGCTTCAGCAAGGACCAATGAGGTTCATTCTCATGTTACGCAAATTGTTTGAACTTCCTCAAGAAGGGTTGAGGTTCAATGAGGTTCATTCTCCTGTTACGCAGCACGTTTGAGCTTCAGCAAGAACCAATGAGGTTAATTCTCATGTTACGCAGAATGTTTGAGCTTCCTCAAGAACCAATGAGGTTCATTCTCATGTTACCCAGAATGTTTGAGCTTCCTCAAGAACCAATGAGGATCATTCTCCTCTTACGCAGCACGTTTGAGCTTCAGCAAGAACCAATGAGGTTAATTCTCATGTTACGCAGAATGTTTGAGCTTCCTCAAGAACCAATGAGGTTCATTCTCATGTTACCCAGAATGTTTGAGCTTCCTCAAGAACCAATGAGGATCATTCTCCTCTTACGCAGCACGTTTGAGCTTCCTCAAGAACCAATGAGGTTCATTCTCCTCTTACGCAGCACGTTTGAGCTTCAGCAAGAACCAATGAGGTTAATTCTCATGTTACGCAGAATGTTTGAGCTTCCTCAAGAACCAATGAGGTTCATTCTCATGTTACCCAGAATGTTTGAGCTTCCTCAAGAACCAATGAGGATCATTCTCCTCTTACGCAGCATGTTTGAGCTTCAGCAAGAACCAATGAGGTTCATTCTCGTGTTACGCAGCACATTTGAGCTTCCTCAAGAACCAATGAGGTTTATTCTCATGTTATGCAGAATGTTTGAATTTCCGCAAGAACCAGTCAGGTTCATTCTTGTGTTATGCCGCCAGTTTGAACTTTTGTACTCTTTTGAACGGTTTGTACTCGCGCGTCAAGCAAGTATGGTTGAGTTTCTGTTTATGTCCGCTGATCAATGTTTAAATGTGAATGAAAGCCTAAATTCAATCTGTTAATATAAAGTGATCAAATATATTCAGAAATTTGACTAAACGGCTCAATTCATATGCACTGTCAGAAAAAAAGGTACGGTGCTGTCACTGGGGCGGTACCCTAAGGTACAAAACCGAAAAGGTACTAATATGTACCTTTAAGGTACTAATATGCACTCTTAAAGTACTGATATGTACCTTTTAAGGTACTAATATGTACCATTTAGGGGTGAGTAAGGTACAAAGATGTACCTTTTCACTTTTGTACCTTAGGGTACCGCCCCAGTGACAGCACTGTACCTTTTTTTCTGACAGTGTGGATTAGTTGTACAATATATTGATGAACTTTTGAAGTGTCAAAGTGGTAGTTGCATAGGTTGTCAATGGAGGGTCAGAAATCGCTCAGATTTCATTAAAAAATATCTTCATTTGTGTTTAGAAGATGAACAAAAGTCTTACGGTTTGGAACGACATGAGGGTGAGTAAATAATGACAGAATTTTCATTTTTGGGTGAACTAACACTGTAAGAAAGATACGTTTTCATTTAACATTATCAGTCCATTCCTGATATTCAAAACAAGCTCTTTATCCAGTGTTGTCTGGAATTCCATATGTCATATTATCTGGTCTATTAATTTAACGTGATACCATTTGCCTGATCTAAACGCTATAAAATTTCACATGTCTGGATCACGTTGCTTCAGGGCTCCTTGTACTGCACATCTGCTCGACACCACACGGCATAATTAAGACACACTCAAAAGGTGTGAGGCAATGGCAGATCGTCAAATGGGCATCTAAGAGAGTGCAGCGGCCCTGCACCACACCGGACCGGCTGGCCCTGGCCCCGGGCCACAGCTCCTCACAGCAGCGTAATCAGATTTGGGCCGTGAGAGACTGAATGAGCCTCTCTGGGCTGCTTGGCTGTTTGCAGTGGGACTGAATGGCCGTAATGCCCTAGATTAATAGACAGCTATAAGATCAGTGCTGGAATGTCAGGAGCGATCCAGATACAGTGCAAAATGTTGGACACAGCGAGGGAAAAGGGTGGTTTTGTTACTAAGCATTTCTGTAGCTGGGAAAAATCATTAGTGATAGCTTCTTTTAGTTCAAAAGAGCATATGACATATGACCCCTTTAAAGACATTTTAGTCACATTAAAGGACAAATTAATTCAAAGTTTTTGCTACAGGATATGTTATTTTCCATAAATATGTGTCATATAATGACAGTGCAAGGCCAGAGTGCTCCATTATAATGGCACATGTTCCCCACTGAAGGTCCAGGTTGTTTCTGAGACGTCCATCTGCCATCTGATGTGTAACGACAGCCCTCCGTCTGGACAGAATGAGCTGGAGCACTTATCAAGAGGGAGAATGGCAGGCAAAAAGACTGAAAAGAAATATTTCATGACTAAATGTGTCAACAGACACTAGAAAGTTTTGGCCAGGATGTTGTTTGAGTGCTAGAAAGTGCAACAATTAATAAAATAGCAGTAGACTGTGGCCTATACTGACAAGCCAGAGTTTGTATTTTAGTATCATTGATATTTTGTTAATTTTTCATTTTAGATTTTTTTAGTTAAAGTTAATTTTTGTTGTGTTTATGGTATTTTTTTTAATTAGTTTTATAGAATGGTCTATAATAATTTGTATTTATTAGTTTTAGTTATTTAAGTACTTCAAGTTAAACTAAATGAAATGAGAAATGTTGCCTTTGCAACTGAAGTTTGTTTTTAATAATTTATTTTATTTCAATTAACGTTTATTTTATTTTAAGTGCACTGTAAAATAATGCTGCCTTAAATTTTAAGTACAATCAACTTAACTGTATAAGTAATTTCAAATTAAATTATATTACATTAATTATATTAAATCTAGGGCTGTCAAATCAAGTAATCATGATTAATGTGCGTTTGTGTATGCACACACACATACATGTATGCATATAAACACACACATATATGTATGCATGTAAACACACACATATATGTATGCATAAACACACACAAACACAACACAAACTTTTATGTTAGATCGATTTGACAGCACTAATTAAAGGGATAGTTCACCCAAAAATGAAAATTCTGTCATCATTTACTCACTCTCAAGTTGTTCCAAACCTGTATGAGTTTCTTTGTTCTGCTGAACACAAAAGAAAATATTTAGAAGAATGTTTGTAACCAAGTAGAGAGAGCAACCATTGACTACCATAGTATTTTTTCCCTACTATGGTAGTCAATGGTTGCTCTTTCTGCTTGGTTACAAACATTCTTCAAAATATCTTATTTTGTGTTCAGCAGAACAAAGAAACTCATACAGGTTTGGAACAACTTGACGGGGAGTAAATGATGACAGAATTTTCATTTTTGGGTGAACTATCCCTTTAAATTATATTAAACAGACAAAATTAAAACAAAAAAGTTAAAAATTGCTTAACTTTTTTGATGAGTTATAGTAATGTAAAAACATGTTGTCATGACTTATTGATCATATCATTTTTGACAGTGTAATCAGTTTTTTATTGTTTTAGTTAATGATAATAACTGGTTTATTGATTGATTTATAACGGTTGGTTTCCCAGCTAATCCTCCTTAAAACCAAATCATAATTGTACTAACCAGATATCAATATCTGTCTTCTGTGTATAGACTAAAAGTCTGCATATCACAAACAGTAATGATGTTCACATCATCAGTAAGAAAAAAGTCATATCAAACGAGCAGATAGTCTTTCTTGAGAATGTATTCTCTACGCACAGGGGAGCAATTCCAGGCTGTTTTTCTCTAATAATACTATTTGTTTAGTCGATAAGAAATAACTGTATACACATTATCACTGAACTGCTTTACTGAAGAACCATTGGAATTCAATACTGATACAAATTTGATTGGCTAAAAAAACGTGGCGCTTACAACTACACTGCACCAATAAAACCCAACCTACACAACAGTGTCCATGCCATCCAGTAATTCACAGACAATTCATATTTACACTCTAAAAAAAAGGTTTCCATATGGCACAAAAAATGGTTCTTGGCTCGTTATCATAGGGGAACCTATTTTAGTGCTATATAGCACCAATTTTGGTGCTTCAGTGGTTCTTCAGCGGTTCTTCACCGGTTCTTTGACTAAGGTGCTATATAGCACCTCTGAAGAACCGCTGAAGAACCAAAAATAGTGCTATAAAGCACTAAATAAGGTTCCCCTATGATTACGAGCCAAGAACCATTTTTGGTGCCATATAGAACCTTTTTATTTAGAGTGTATCTCTTTTAGAGTCATTGCATTTCATGGTCAAATTTAAAGACAGTGGTGTCTTTATACAAATTGGTGACTAGGCCATCATTGCTACGAATTCAAGGGAGAGTTATGTAAAATACTGATGGGTTGTTCTTGCACAATTGTGACACATGAACTTCATTACAATGATTTCATAATGTACAAAAATTGCGTATGTGGACATTTGGGCATTTAGCCATTAAGTAAATAATTAAAGAAAAAACAAAGAACTTCTTTCGTGCTTTCTTGAGCCCGATCACTCGAAAATGAGTATAAATAATACGAGTGTGCAATGTCGTGGAATGTATATGCCAAAATTAGTTTTGGCGTGCATATGGTATGCAGTTTTTCGCGTGCATATGATACGCAATTTATGGCGTATTATACCCACGAACCCCCCACCCCCATCGAACCCAACAGCGTGTCATATACACGCCATATGCATATTATAGGCATGCCAAAACTCATTTTGGCGTATACATTCCACGACATTGCACACTCGTACTATTGATACGCATTTTCATGTGATCGTGTTGGCTTTCTTTTTGATCTTTTTTTGATCTTTTGGTCTTTGGTTGCAAGTTCAAAACTTTCAAAAACGTAAATATTCCATAACTAGCATTTTGAACGAAATGTTGCCGTTTTTTTGCGCCACCAATGAAAATAGATCCAAACGAAGTCACAGCACAACACAGAGTAACACAGCAGTGGTGTTTTGTTCCTGAATGAATCAATGTTTTTGAACAAATCGGTTGAATGAATGATTCACTGACTATGATATAATGATTCACTAACAATGTAATAGAAGTAGTCAATGAAAAATATGAATGACCATTAATTGACCACTTAATTATATTTTTATTGAACAATTTGTGTGTTATGCAAGGGCTACACGTACCCCTGTTTGGGAAGCAGTGTAGTGTAACCGTAACCCTTTTTTGGGTTAAAACTGTATTTGTAGTCAGTAGGCTAGAGCCATTTCCTCTCTACTCGCCTTAATTTTCACCCTTTGCATGCGAGCCATGTGCAGTGCGAGCCTCATCTACAAACCACGGGTTGCCTGGAGGCCAGAGATGCTGCGCTGCTCACAGAGAGGACAAACTCATATCTCTAGTGGATATTGCAAGAGAGGCTTCAGGATTAACCCACTCTAGGGTATATCTTATGAATCAATGTAGAAATAAAGGAAAAGGACACATTTTCCCAATTCTCTCTGTAAAATACTGGGCAGAGTCCGTTCCATTAGTTTTATATCTGAATGAATGGCTCTGGAGTCCCAGTCGCTCATTAAAACTGGCATGTTAAGAGATGAAAATGCAGAGTGATAGATTTCTGCAGCGATAATGGAAATCTCTCAGAACAAAGGCTGGTTATTAATGAATGTGCTTCATAGCAGGAGCATTTGAAAACGAAAACAGAAAGGAACAGTGGGCCGGGAAATAAGGGCCTCTGAGATGAAAAACAAGCATGTGTGAGTTATTAGATTAATCACGAATGATAAAGAGACCACTGATGGGAGATTGTTGTACAAGTGGAATATTCAAAGAATGTTTGAAAATGTTTCCAATGGAATGCGAGCGAACATCTTGCTGCATGCTGTATCATACACTGTTGGCTTCATACTACTTCTTTAGTACTGTCAAACAGTATGTCATTTGCAACAAAACATTAAAGGATATATTTAGTACATAGAATACTACATTTGCCAAAATGTGCAGTTTACAGCAGGAATACTGTAACCATGTAGTGACAGTCAGGGGCGGTCGTGGCTTAATTGTTAGAGAGTCGGACTTGTGACCCGAAGGTTGCGGGTTCGAGTCTCAGGTCCGGCAGGAATTGTCGGTGGGGGGAGTGAATAACCAGCGCTCTCTCCCACCCTCAATAACATAACTGAGGTGAGACCCTTGAGCAAGGCACCGAACCCCCAACTGCTCCCCGGGCGCCGCAGCAATATGGCTGCCCACTGCTCTGGGTGTGTGTGCACTTGGATGGGTTAAATGCAGAGCAAGTTAAATTGCAAGTATTGGCCACACTTCACTTTCACTGACCATCCATTTACAATGTGTTGAATGAGCAGGAAGTATTATCGCCCATTGTCATATTTTTCTTGATTATTTGATTTTACTGCCAAAAGTAATAACAACACTTTATTTTGATGCTCCCCAACATACATTATAAGTAACTTTGCAACTACATGTCAACTTATTCCTAACCTCTAATTCTACTAACCTTAACCCTTCATCTAACAGTCTACTAATACTCAACTAATACTCTAATGGGAGTAAGTTGACATGAAGGTGCAACATTACTTTTAGTCAACAGAATATCTATAAGGGGACCATCAAAATAAAGTGTAGTCGATTTTTTTTTTTCAATTCAGGAATTGAAACTGAATTCAGCAACTGCTTTTATGAGTGAGTCATGAATCATCAACTCTGATTTGTTCAAAAGAAAAACTAAATCGGCAGAATCCAGTCAGTAAACAAGCACTTTGTGTCAAACATACACTGAAAAAAAAAGTTTTTGCAAAGTAAATTTCACACATGTAATTAAGTAAACTCTACTTAACTAAGTTAAGTAAAATTAACAAAGAAAATAAATCATTTGAACTTAGCCAGTAAAAGGTTGAGTCATTTCTACTTGGTTGAAGTTTCCTTTGCCATATTTTTACTCAAATAATATAACACTAAATTAAACCACACTTTTATAGTGAATGCTTTACTTAAAATAACAGATATTGTGTAGACCATATCTACAGCAACGTGGTATCCACCTGAACACAGAGATCTCACTTGATACAAATTAACATTTGATGGATCATTTTTGTAGAAAAGAAACTCCATATGTCACAAAGTGGCAAGTTACTAAAAAAGCAATGATAAAACAGTGAAACATCAACCTTATTAATTATTCAAGCCCCAGTGCATGATGGGAACACCACACTGTAAAAAAAAATATGTAAAAAGTAAGTTACCTGGTTGCCTTAAAATTTTGAGCTCATTGAAATTAAAAATGTGAGTTAATACAATGAACATTTTTGAGAATCGATATCACCCTTTATTCAAATACACTCTAAAAAAAAAAAAGGTTCTATATGGCACCAAAAATGGTTCTTGGCTCGTAATCATAGGGGAACCTTTTTTAGTGCTATAGCACCAATTTTGGTTCTTCAGAGGTTCTTCACCGGTTCTTTGACTAAGGTGCTATATAGCACCGCTAACTAAGGTGCTATATAGCACCGCTATCATATACAGAACATGCTAAGATATTCGCTATATAGCACCAAAAGTGGTTCCCCTATGATTACGATGAAGAACCATTTTTGGTGCCATATAGAACCTTTTTTTTTTTAGAGTGTATTTGAATAAAGGGTGATATCGATTCTCAAAAATGTTTTTTTAGAGTGTATTATTAAAAGTTTTTGTAAACATATTGCGTAATTGTGTTTTATTTGTTATAATGCAGTGAAACATGCCAAATTGTGCTATTTTAATGATTTATCACAATTTCTTTTTTAAATGTATGTGGTTACAATAATATTTTGAGTTTCTATTTATTAAACCAATTTCCAATGAACTCAAAATTTTAAGGCAACCAGGTTACTTACTTTTTTTAAGTTAAACCAAAAATATTTTTTTACAGTGCAGTATCAGAAAAGTTGAGTAGCCTAGTTTTACTAAATTGTATAAATTTGATATTTCCGCATTAATTTCTACAAGCTTGAATTGAGTACTAATATAGAATTTAATGTGTTGGTTTTTTTATTCTTGCCTGAACTTTTTCATGTAGTATTTACATTTGTTTTTCCTGTGGTATTTACTTCACCACAGAATCTTTTTTATCAGTGAACACCCAACATTATTTTAATCCTATTTTGTGTTTTAAAAAGCCTTGAACTTTGGAAATGCAATTCAATTATTAAGATTGTGATTAGATAGATATGCTTTTTTGCTTAATATTTTTGTGGAAACGTGATTTTTGTCAGGATTCTTTGATGAATAGAAAGTTCAAAAGAACAGCATTTATTTGAAATGTATATATTTTTTGTATAACTTTAGTCAATTTAATCTTTTTTGCTAAATAAAAATAGCTATTCACTCACCCCAAACTTGGTCTATCACAGTTTCCACAAAAACAATAAGAAGCTCAACTGTTTTCAACATTGATCATGTGACTTGAGCAGCAAATCAGCATATTAGAATGATTTCTGAAGGATCATGTGACACTGAAGACTGGAGTAATGATGCTGAAAATTCAGCTTTGCATCACAGGAATAAATGACATTTTACAATATATTCAAATAGTAATAATATTTCACAATGTTACAGTTTTTACTTTATTTTTTCGATCAAATAAATGCAGGCTTGTTGAGTATAAGAGACTTCTTTGAAAACCATGAAAACATCTTAAGGACTCCATTCGTAGAGTCTTCCTCTGGCAGTATTAGCACAAGGTCAGAGCTGTGTATCAGCTCATGGTAGACACAACTGCCCTTACCAGACAGATACACATCTCAAGGACCCTGCCTTCATCTGTGTCGGCCGCCCGATCAATAATGTGAAAGAGAGACAGCATTTAAATGACCTGTTAGAAGACTGGATTTCCTGTGGAGAATCGAGAAACCAGTAACAGCAGGAAAAAAACGCTGAAGAAAAAGAAGCGATTGCAACAAAAAAGGCAGGAAGAAAAACTGCTGCTGGGGTCATTATCTGCGGATTACATTGTGGCTGCAGGGGGTTTTGGGTAAATATGATATAATGAGGGCTGAATATAACGGTAAAGGCTGGGAGGGAGTTCTTATCAGAAATTATAAATCAGATAGTTCCGGTCCTGGACAATTGATCAGTACAGCATTTCAGGCATGATATAATAACAGCTGTGACATAAAACACCTGTTCACTCACTAGCTTAACCTTAGTTCACGTGCCATACACTAGATGACTCCTAAATTATTTTGAATTTATTAAAATATCATTGTATCTATTTTTGTTTTAAATATTTCCACTTTAGAGCCTCACTATTAATATTGCTCATACTAAACTGGAGTAACTCGTCCTGCTACCAGGGTTGTGCACCATTTAGAAATGAACGCCTATAGAATTCAATACATTTAAATTCAATTTCAATTCCTGACATTTTAAAAAAGTGCCAAGAAAATGCAGAATTGCAATTCAAATTTGACTGCAAAGAAGTAGAATGAAAATTAATGGAAAAATTCGAATAAATTCGGATGGACGGACGGACAGACAGACAGACAGATGATAGATAGATGATAGAAGGATGGATGGATGGATGGATAGATAGAATGACAGACATAAAGAGAGATGGATGGATAGATAGAAGGACGGATAGATGGATGAATGGATGGATTGATGGATAGATGGATGGACGGATGGACAGATGGATGGATAGATAGAATGACAGACAGAGAAATAGATAGATAGATAGATAGATAGATAGATAGATAGATAGATAGATAGATAGATAGATAGATAGATAGATAGATAGATAGATAGATAGATAGATAGATAGATAGATAGATAGATAGATAGATAGATAGATAGATAGATAGATAGATAGATAGAAGGATGGATGGATAGATAGAATGACAGACAGAGAGAGGGATGAATGGATTGATGGATAGATGGATGGACGGATGGATGGACAGATGCATGGATAGATAGAATGACAGACAGACAGACAGACAGCTAGATAGATAGATAGATAGATAGATAGATAGATAGATAGATAGATAGATAGATAGATAGATAGATAGATAGATAGATAGATAGATAGATGGATGGATGGATGGATGGATGGATGGATGGATGGATGGATGGATGGATGGATGGATGGATGGATGGATGGATGGATGGATGGATGGATGGATGGATAGAATGACAGACAGAAAGAGAGCTGGATGGATAGATAGAATGACAGACAGAGAGAGGGATGGATGGATAGATGGATGGATAGATAGAATGTCAGACAGAGAGAGAGACAGCTAGATAGATAGATAGATAGATAGATAGATAGATAGATAGATAGATAGATAGATAGATAGATAGATAGATAGATAGATAGATAGATAGATAGATAGATAGATAGATAGATAGATAGATAGATAGATAGAAGGATGGATGGATGCATGGATGGATGGATAGATAGAATGACAGACAGAAAGAGAGCTGGATGGATAGATAGAATGACAGACAGAGAGAGGGATGGATGGATTGATGGATAGCTGGATGGACGGATGGATGGACAGATGGATGGATAGATAGAATGTCAGACAGAGAGAGAGATGGATGGATAGATAGAATGACAGACAGACAGACAGATAGATAGATAGATAGATAGATAGATAGATAGATAGATAGATAGATAGATGGATGGATGGATGGATGGATGGATGGATGGATGGATGGATGGATGGATGGATGGATGGATGGATGGATGGATGGATGGATGGATGGATGGATGGATGGATGGATGGATGGATGGATGGATGGATGGATGGATGGATGGATGCGAAACATGTTGATCTGGGCCCTCACTGCTCTGCTCAGAGCTCACAGGCACTGTGATTATCAAGTGCTTGACAGTCAGTACATACAAGACACCAGAGGCAGAGAGAGAGAGAGAGAGAGAGAGGGAGAGAGAGAGAGAGAGAGAGAGAGAGAGAGAGAGAGAGAGAGAGAGAGAGAGAGAGAGAGAGAGAGAGAGAGAGAGAGAGAGAGAGAGAGAGAGGAGAGAGAGAGGGAGAGAGAGAGAGAGAGAGAGAGAGAGAGAGAGAGAGAGAGAGAGAGAGAGAGAGAGAGAGAGAGAGAGAGAGAGAGAGAGAGAGAGAGAGAGAGAGAGAGAGAGAGAGGGAGAGAGAGAGAGAGGTGACATGTTTTTGTCTGCATTCTTCCTCTGGAAGCATCTGGAAAACTGTCCCCAGGAAACCCACAAGTCGTTCACAGCCATATGCTCATATCTTCACAATACAGGTATCTGTGTGTGTGTATGTGTACATCTGCCGGCATTGTGGGATTTGCATTTATCAGTGTAGCAGACAGAAATATACCACATTCATAAGTGAGAAAACTCAAAATGAATCTTTCATATTTAGCCCTGAGCGCAGTGTGAGTAACTCGACTCTCTCTGGTTTTGCTGTTTAACAGCCCATTCATGCTCTGCGTTCCCCTCTCTCTTATGACATTACTGAATCAATAGCTTCAGATGTAGTTCCTGTAGTGCTTTTGTTTCAAACTGAGGCCCGTTACGGGAAGTAGGCCAGTCTGCCATCGCTTAAAGAGTCTGCGACTCTCTCATCTCAATGCTAAAAGACGATCTGAGGAGAACTGCAGGTGGAGGAGAGATCTGTCTGGAATCAATCTTTTATCTGCTTGTGTGCAAATACAGTGACAAAACACACACAAAAAATGCAGACGCTCTTATGTTCACACACCTGCATGCCGCTGTAAACTGACTTTCACTTCAGAGTTTGGCTCCTCATACACAATGTTTCATAAAAGCAATTTTTATATTTTAGTAACTTAGGAAAGTGAAAAAATACAGTTGATATTAACTTAAACAGATCTTAAATATGAACCATTTCTCACACTTCCAAGCTGCTGTCCACATTCATTTTATAGCATTGTTTATCATTTAAATCTATCATCTCCTCATTTTAGGAGAAACATCCGAGATAAAGTTGACATTTGAGCGAATCACCAACAAAGGACGATGTTTTTGGTCCGTATAAGTCAGTGGGATTAAGAATTGAATCACTTTGTGACAGTTCAAATAGACAGATTCCATGATCCAAATGGTTAACCAGCAATCAATAAGCAATCTCACTGTGACTTGTGTCGTCTATTGTGTTTAAATGAGACATTAACACTAACTGTCACTTACATCTCAATATTTGCTGCTATTCTGCAACGTCATTATAGCCTAACCACGCGTAAAGGTTAGAGACCAAAAGGGGACATCATTTCCAGGTCATGACCTTTGGCAATATCAATAGAGCATGTTTGATTTAGTCCTCTTTAGTGGGATTTGTGCTTCTGTCTTAATGCTCTTAAAGTGGATTATGAATGAAGATACTTGACACTAATTGCTTGTTGAAAATCCGCCGTTACTTGTCCATTTGTCCTTCAAATCTAGAACGAGAGATTATGCCTATTTTGATACGACAGGCTGAAATATTTGACATAACACTTGTGTCTGACCAACATGAAAAGTGATTAGATAAAAGTGCTATGAATCTGCTTGTTTGATTACTTGCAGATTTTTGTTGTTGTAGAGTCAACACATTATTTTTTAGAGTGTAGGCTGTGTTGACTTCTTTAGTTTTACTTTGTGTACTTAAGTACAATTTTCAAGTGTACTTGATCGGAGTGTTTTTATTTTGGGACACTTTTACTTCACAACATTCCAAAGCACTTCATTTCATAAAAACACATCATTCCTCATTATTTCAAACTGAAGGAATCACCACCTGATTTCCAAACTGAGACTTGACTGACCCGATTCTTTCTAATGAACCTGTTGAACTGGTTCACGAATCGCACTGAATGATTCATTCATGAATCAGACTGATCCGAGTGCAGCTGTTCTTGAGTTAACAACTCACTGATTCAGTGATTCGATCAACTGAACCGTGATATTGAATGGAAAGGATCTTCCATGGCATGCAAAAGTAAGTTACTAATGGTGAATTTAGTAAATTAAAAAAATCTTATATGTCATGACTGTCAGTTGTGAACTAAATCTGCTTGTTTGATTATTTGCAGATCAATGCATATGAAATGTTTGCACTAATTTTAAACATGCATGGTTCATCAATCAGTGCTTTTTTTAAGTACATTAAAAATCAATTACTTTTGTACTTTTACTCGAGCAATGATTGAAAATGAGTACTTATACTTTTATTGGATTAATATTTTATTAGGGTATCTGTACTTTTACTCAAGTACTTGATTTGTGTATCTTTTAATGATTTTATGCCTCTGACTAACCTGTCAGCCTGACTGTATGTATCTTGTATAAATGCTTAAAGTCAAGCAAAAGTTTCCCTGTGTACTGTCAGACATTCAACACATCACATCTCTCTCTTTTCTTCTTCCCTGCAGTCAAATTAGGCTGTAAGTCTTGTACATTCAGCACTGAATGAAAAGCAGAAGACAGAGAGTCAGTTTCGCACGGCCCTGATGGATGGAGCTGCGGAGGCTAATAGAAACATATCGACAGGAAAATGTTGTGCTTATCTCACTCCTGCTGTAAGAAGGCAACCGACAGTCCCAAAAGCAGATGGGAGACACTTTAGGGAGTGAAGGAGGAGGATTGGGGGGAGAGAGAGGCGGAGGGAAGTGGAGTTACAAATGAACAGTTTTATAGCTTTATTGCTGCTAATTCACAGGGAATCAGGACTCCTGGGGAAAAGGCAGAAGGGCAGTCTCCAGATGTAATACTGATCAATGACACACTCTGAAAATGATTAACTTTCACAAAGAGCGTGTCCCAAATTTACTGATCATAGTGTTTTATAATGCAGCCGTCTCAAATACAGCATGTGCAGCACAAGTCTCTGAAGAACACTGAAATGCCTATTATTCACAAAACTCTTTATTGTGACAGCTATTTTCTTTATTGTGCTCTTTGATTTACTTCTTTGTATCTAATTAGGCCTCAAACTTCCAACATTAGTTGTTTAAAAAACGACTTTATTGTGGTACAGAGAGTCGGCTGAAAAGGAAAGTGACTTTCCGAAAGCCTAATATGCCCTTTTTCAAAGTCTTGATTTTGTTGTTGGGGTCTCCTAAAATAGGTTTTCATGCTTTATTTTTTCCAAAAATACATTATTTTTCACATATTTGACATTGTTGCAGCACCTCTCTTCCCAGTCTGTCAGTAATGCTCTGGGGTGCGTGTCCCATACAACGGCGTTACTCACTGCTGAACTACCATACACTCTAAAAAAAAAGGTTCTATATGGCACCAAAAATGGTTCTTGGCTCGTAATCATAGGGGAACCTTTTTTAGTGCTATATAGCACCAATTTTGGTTCTTCAATGGTTCTTCAGCAGTTCTTTGACTAAGGTGCTATATAGCACCGCTACCATATACAGAACATGTTAAGATATGGTGCTATATAGCACCAAAAGTGGTTCCCCTTTGATTACGACCAAGAACCATTTTTGGTGCTATATAGAACCTTTTTTTTAGAGTGTAGGATGTTGCATCGCTGAAGAAATCAACTAGCTAGTCACGACTGTTTCCCGAAACCGTATTGTCGCAAATCTGTATTTCAACCACGTTGGTTAATGATATCACGCAGGAGGTGGAGTAATAACTGCTTTTAATTAATTATTTTGAGATCAAATTCATGCTAGACTTTTTTTGCTATAAATTATGGACATGGCACTTGAGGACTAATTCTTATTTTTCTCAGTTATTTTGCTTTATTTCCAGATTCAAATAGGCTCGTTCTTACGTATTAGTGCACGTCCGCACATGCGCACTCTTCAACAAAGCTGCTTTAAATCTCTTGACAAACTAAAAGACATAAATGACATTTGTATGTATTTGAAATAAAAGATATAGATTGTACTGAATGTCAGCGTGCTTATTTTTCTCAAGATAAGGATTTATAAAGTCCACGTCATGCAAACAAGAAACTATGCTTCTAACCACAGGTCGAGAGCTGTCGTTGCAACCACACAAGTTTGCGATGCTGTTTGCGAATGTTCGCTGGAACTATGGTTTCGGGAAACACGACTGGTTGAACTATGTTGATAACGATGGAACTTGCGAACATAGTTGGCTAACGATGCATTTGGGAAACGCACCCCTGTTTAGTTCCTGTCTCTGTGAAGCCCCTCCTTCTGAAAAGTGCAAAGTGCTCTGATTGGTCGGACCAGTGTGTTCTGATTTGTGAAATTATTTAAGTGTGTTTGGGAAATATCATGCCCTTAACCGCGAGTTTCAACCACAGACTGTAAAAAAATATGGACGTAGTGTCTGTGACGTCACCCATAGGATTCTAAAGAGCAGTTTTGAAGCGGGGGATGTAGGGACAAGTTGGCCGTTGCCATCTTGGCAGAGCGTCATCGCGCGTCACTTCCGGATAACAGAAAATGGGCAAAGAGGCGGGACGTGGGTGGAGCTGAGGTGACACGATGACTAATAGACAGCAGATAAATGACAATCCACCTGTCACTCAAAGTGACCACGCCCTTAATTATGCAGAACTTTAAGGGTTTATATAATGTAAACGAATGAGTTATAAAAAAATCACAGTTAAATTAGCCATACAGACCAAAACCACAATTTGTACCAGGCTGTAAACATGTTTTTTTCTGCTGTAAAGTTGGGCATTTTAACATGGGGCTCAATGAGATTCTGCTCTCTTCTGGAGCCAGTCGATGAATTGCAGTTTAAGTCACTTCCGTATTGGCTTCAAGAGAAAATGCGGGAGGTTGCCGCTTGGTTTCAACACACTGCTAACTAACTCAACCAGGCCTCACCACCCCTTTTTTGCATATGCATTTTGTGGAAATTATGTGAGGAATACTGTGATGTGTCGTGTTTGTTCCCGGAAGAAAACTCAAGACTACAATGGAGGCGTTTCAGGGAGTTCAGAAACAGTGACACTGATATAGAGAATAACTCCCTTTGGAGTGACTTTGTGCTGGAACTTTGCAGAGCTTTTTCATGCTCAAATAGCAACATTACACACTAGAGAAAGTTGAAAATGTAGGACCCCTTTAAAAAAAAGATCCATTTTTATTTCATGTTGACTAACTGATTAAAAAGATTAATACAATTCTATACAAAATTGTATATATATTTTTATAAATCTCTTTGTAAATCGTTATTATAAATTGCACTGTCTGGAGACTCAAAATCATTGACAAGATTACATCACTGCAACAGTTTTCAGAAAAACATTTTTCTCTAGCTGTACATCTGATTTGCACTAGCTTGCTAAGTTGTAAGTAATGATGTATCACTGTATTTGATAACACAATGCAATGTTTGGACTATAAATATTGCTGTTAAAATGTCACACAAGAATGCTTACATGTCACACGGTTGCATGCCGTCCTACAAATCTCTTAATATATCTCGTAATTTTTAAGCATAATTTGGTGGGTGTTCATTATGTTCCAAAAATATGATGCTAGAATTATAGGTGGGAGGAAACTATTCTTAAAAATTATTTCAATTTGTGACGGAAACAAGATATATGTATCAGACAAAATCCTACGTAATGGACTGTTTCTCCTCTGCTAAAGCCCAGGAAAATGGCCAGTTTGAGTGAAAGTGTGTTAATTAAAGTGTATGTGTGTGTGGGATAACGTGTGTAAAGCAGCATTACTCATCCATGACATCAACCAATTGATCATGATGTAGGACTCAATTTCAGAGGGGAAACCTGTGATGTAGGAGTCAGCAGGTTATCAGTCGGAGGCCTGCACCTTGTCTTTATTGAGGTGGATGTGTTTCTGCCCACCAGAGGATGAGGAAGAGGAGGAGGGGTGACGGCGAACGGCCTCCAAATACACAATCAATGAAGGGTTTAACTCAAAGGTGGAAATTCACTGTGCAGTAAATATTGTTTTTCTACAATCTGCAGTTCCCAAAAGAGCCATCATAAGGCACGTGGAAAGCATGACTTGGAAACAGATGTATGCCATGAATAAAAACATTTGTGTTGCCAAACATACTAAAATGAGGTTCGATAATAAACTCATGACTATTTCAACATGTGTGGCTAATGTACATGAGCTGTTTCAGTCTTAACTGCTGGTGTTTGAAGACATTAAAGTCCAGTGTAATTTTGGACTCCTAATGGAATAGGCTTTTAATGTTGACTTAGTAAGTGACCCTTATTATGAGAAGGACTTTGGATTGGACTACATGACGAGGTCCGAGGTCTCTTAAGGGAAAGCGAGAGGCTTTGCGGCATTATTGCGGTGCTCTGATAGCAGGTGCTCCGCACTGACTTGGCCTTTATTGACCCATTACTCAGTGGCCCTATCGCTGGACAGTAACGGCCCGGTCAATGAATGGGGAAATGGTGACCATTCACCGCCAAAACTACAGTTTTATTTGCCCACAGTGCTGAGCTCTGAAATATTGTGTGGCAAGCGTTTTGTGTTACATTACCCATCAATACAATTCAACCCTTTCTTGGGGCTTTTTGCAACTTTTATTGCTGGTTACGTTATCAGAACATTATTAATATAGTACAGAAAGTAAGCAAAATTGTCATAAAAATCAAACATTTAACAATATCGAACAATATTTTTTATTAGAAAGAGCTGTAGGTCAAATAGACAAAACAGAAAACTTTGGTTTGAATTTCACTGTTATTCACAGCACAAAACACACCGTGGGTGACACAGATAGTTTATTCTTTCTGCAAATACACAACCCACCCATGTTGGTATCTGTCCACTTCGGCTAGTGTCTAATTGGACACGCAATCTTTGACGCTAACAACAAAAGATAAAGGAAGCCTTTTCACCCACCATTTTAAAAGTTGGATCCTATTTATTTTTCTACAACTATACATGATTATACACTACGTTCAAAAGTCGAAAAAAGTCTACAATATTTTATAATGTTTATGAAGGAATTCTCTTATGATCAAAAATACAGTAAAAATGTAACAAAGTCTCCTATTGTAATATATTTTAAAATATTTATTCCTGTGATCAAAGCTGAATTTTCAGCATCATTTCTCCAGTCTTCAGTGTCACATGATCCTTCAGAAATCATTCTAATATGCTGATTTGCTGCTCAAGAAACATTTCTGGTTATTATCAATGTTGAAAAAAGATGTGCTGCTTCATATTTTTGTGGAAACCGTGATACGCTACTGTTCAAAAGTTTGGGGTAAGTGATTAAAAAAGAATAATAAGAAGAAATGAATACTTTTATTTAGCAAAGACTGATTCAATTTGATAATAAAGACATTTATAATGTTACAAAAGATTTCTGTTTCTATTGCTTTACATCTTTTTAGAACAGCAACCTACTTTTAGATTATTACCTAAGAGTCGCAGTGGCATGGCTAATACAGTTCAACTCTTCCTAAAGATATGTCCAAGCAAAGTTTGAGACAGAATAACTCTATTCTCTAACTAAATGTCAGGTAAAAGCAGGTGGTAGTACAACAGATTTCAGGATTTTGTCCTATTCTCCATGTAAATTAATAAAACCAGTGTGTCATTTGTACCACAACACCTCTCCGGACTAACATTACAGCTGTCATCTCCCACTGCATGGGATCGCTCACAATTTACCACCAGTTTGTGGGATCCAGTTACTCATCCCCGCAAGGACACATTCACTGGAAGAGAGGGGGGGCGGTTCCGAGACAAAGCCCAGTGAGTAAGATTCAAAAGAGGGAAACTGGACCCTGGCGGGCTGCGTTATCAGAGTTTTGTGTCGAAATAATTAGCCTGCTTAACGTGCCATCTGGGCCCTCCTCCGCTGGCAGGCAGCGGGTACCAGATGCCACCTGGCTAATTTTGCCGCAGCGGTAGAGACAAACTCCGCCGCGAGTGCTACATCGCCTCTCTGCTGGGCCCTAAACGCTGCGGCGAAGGGCTGAAAAACTCCCAATGAAACTGTCGAGATGGCACATTACATGCCGACCACTTCATTATCTGAAAGCTTAGCATCTTTTAGAGGTCCAGAACACACTAAACTGCGCTACAGGACGTAGATTGCATTGTCAACAATGCCATTATCTTTAAAGGACATAAAAACTTCAACTAATTCAATACAGACTGTATATTCTGAATAATTTGTTTGGGAATACTCATCCCACATGAATTAGAATCTTAAAAGTAATGACTCCCAGAGAAAGCACTTGTGCTGTAGACTGTTAAGACGGCTAAGGTCCCCTACTTTTTCAGCTCCGTCCTTCTAATTACCCAAACAAATCCATCACCTCCCAAATTTCCCAGGTTATCAATGAAAAGCAGGTGCACTATAATGTGAACACTCTAGCTCTTTCAGCACTGACAGTGACAATGGGCAGAAGTATTTGTTCGACTGGAAGAGGCCTGCTTGGTAACTTGATAAGGGTCTGAATTTACTTGATGAGGTAAAAAGTTCCTGAGCTCAGCAGCATGAGGCTGACGGTCCCCTGAGGGCGGCTGAGAAACCGTATCTGCCCTGTAGGAGCTTCCCCTTTGGTAAGCACTTCTTATCACGAGGCCATCACGGCTGGCCGATAGCGCTGGGTAATATCCAGTAACAGCAGTCTTATGTGAGATCCAATACACGGATCAATCCTCAGGCCAGAGAGCTCTCATTATCCTCCACAGGCTTTCTTATCCGCGGAGACCGATGTTGGGCAGAAAACACGTTTTTCGAAAACAATATCATGCATATAAACCTTCTTATCTGAAAGAAAAATGAGGGTTTGGTGTGTTCTTAGTTGTTTAGGCCACACTAAAGACTTCAGGACACATGCATGTTTACTGCAAGACCTCAAAAAAGTTAAGAAGGTATTATCACAATGCGACAAGTTCTCCGCCAACTGCACACCGCTCCCTTATGAGCGGCTTTACAATAGTGCAGAAAATGTGTGTGTGTGTGTTGGAGCCTGATGATGGGAAGACACAAGAGATGGAGGGAAAGAAAAAAGAGGCAAGAAAAACAGGGATATGAGAAAGAGAGACAGGAAGGGAGAAAGACAGAGACATTGGGAGAGATGGGACTCTGAAAGCCCAGCTCCATTCCTTTGGGGACGCCCATGTACTGGCGCACATTTCCCCATGTGACCAAAGAAACAAGAAAAAAAAAAAAACTACCAATTGTCATTCTCACACACGTCTCCACAGGAGTGACTCATTCTAATTCACACTAAACAAGCAGGTAAAAAACAAATACGCAGCGAAGGCACAATAATAATGCAAAGATCCTAAATGACTGAAGCGACAGACACCCAAAGAAAATTGGAAAACTTTTCATACGAAGCTGCCATTAATTAATAAGGATTGAATGCTTTATCGTACCAAACAAAACATTTAGAACTTTAGAAGATTTTTAATAATTAACTTATTTTCACAACAACAATGTGATTTATAAGTCTGTATTACATTTTTTTTACTTACTTTACCTTTACTCATAAAGCATGCCAATTTTTTATTTTGCAGAGCAATAATATTTTATATATATATATATAGCTTTATTAATTACTCAGAAATGACTCTCAATAACCATTTTTTTTACATATATCTGAAATCATTGCAGTCAAAGCACTCGTTTAATGATAGTTTGCATGCATGGCCTCTTACATTCTGTGGCCTTAAATGTTACTGTTTCTTTATAAAATGTCAATATGCAAATGACAGGCTGAAAATTCCACATTTAAATTTCAATGGATTTTAAATACTACACTTTACATTTTATGGATGTCCTCAGACTTTAAAGAAACACAGATGAAGAAATACCCTCCATACAATCTCAAGACAGCTTCACTGGAAAAAAGTTTCCATAACAGAAAAGTAGTAAAGTAATTATCCACAATTAGGACAACACCATCCAGTATAAACAGTCAACTCCCAGGACTACTAAACTACGAGCCGGGCGGCTGCTCTCCAGTAAAACCAGCTTGTGTTTCTTACCTCCAGTGAGGAGCTGGTATCTAGGGGGGAAGGTCAGGACCTCTCGGCGTGCAAACGGTCGTGGATCTGATTTGGCTCCAGCACGACGGAGTGGCGCAGGCCGGCGCAGCAAGCGGGAGGGAATAAATCTGGGACAGAGTAGCAGGGTAAAGAGGAGCTCCATGCAGGGGCTAGAGAGGACTGCTCGAGCCGGGCCGGGTGGACGGCTTCTTTTGCCTCTCCCTGAATGAAAGCAATCCCTGAGACTGAATGGGTAATGAGATCCCGGCTCCTGAGATTTTAGCTTTCTTAATCATGTTCATAATTAATTCAAGAACATTGATAATTTCATTACATTCTTTTTGTCTTATCAATAAATGATGTGCCTGCACTTTTGGTCTTGTGTACGGGAGAGAGAGAGGGAGAGAGAGAGAGAGAGAGAGAGAAGGAGAGATGCTGAGAGTAATACAGTACTATAGGCAAGAGGAGATGAATACGATACAAACAGCAAAGTGGTAATTATAATCTTTGACCAGGCCACCGGCAGCACAATATGAAGTCAAGTGGGCACTAATAATTAATAAGCCCTTATGCTCAGAGTGTGTTTGATTACAAGAAGCGTGTTTTGCATGTCTACGCACATGCCGTGCGGCCACAATAAGAAGTGACTTTAAAAATGACCACTTTTTCATTTTGATTTTGCATAAGGGAGGTCGGAGCATGTCCATTGTGCTTATGTTAATTAACATCAAGACTTTAGGTTATAATTTATTTTGGAAAACGTATATTCAGTGTCTAATGGTTAGTGCTGTGAATAACCTTTTTTTATTTTTCATCGTTGTTAATCACTTTTTTGCCAACTTCATTTAAACAGCCCTGAGGTATAACAAATGCATTTACAAGAACAAAAAGTATAAATACAACTATATTTAATCACTTAATTGAATTAAAAACTAATTATAATTTTTTTAAATCAATAAACAATGAAAATAAATATAAATGATATACTTTTAAATTATAAACTATATATATATACACATCTATGACAATCTATATATATATATATACGTCCCATTTGAATAATCTCAAAGTCTTATTTCACATGCTGAATTCAACAGATCACATGCTGGACTCATAAAGCTGTCGACTTGAATCCAATAT
The DNA here is from genome assembly GCA_023566225.1 of Romanogobio albipinnatus. Taxonomy (NCBI): domain Eukaryota; kingdom Metazoa; phylum Chordata; class Actinopteri; order Cypriniformes; family Gobionidae; genus Romanogobio; species Romanogobio albipinnatus. The sequence goes on along the minus strand of CM042250.1, from coordinate 46,770,366 downwards.
TGCACAAATGTATAAAAAGAAGTGATATAAAAAGAAAGATTATAAGAAAGAGCTTTCTGTCTCTGCAAAAGTTAATGAGGTTCCATGCATTTTTAATGGATCATTGTGACAAATTCCACGAGCCAACCACCTCTGTCTTAAGCATGAGAATATGTTATGCTCTTTTATCGACTTTTTCTACAAATCTATGACAGTATGAACTAAAAATATGAAATGAAATGAGGATTTTATAACTCGGGTTAAACCAGTGATGATTGTGTTATTGTTTCGTTTACATTTACAAATAAGCTTTACTTGAGCAAGTAAACGAGATTGGGGCAGAAAGCGCGAGTACAGTAATTTGATTGATGTGACTGACCCCGTTTATTGGGCAGTGAATGATAAGCCTCAGTGGGCGGGTTAATCTGATAACAAGCACAGCAGAAATATCTCGTAAGGAACTAAACGCAATCACTCAGAGGCTGGTCAGCGCTCAGACCGGTGACTATGATTGATACACGGACACACCATCCGTTCCTCGACAGGAACAAAACCGGCGACGTTTGCCGCACAGATTACGCTGATATCAGCGCCCCACACAACAGCATTAGGCCTGAGATGCAAAGAAACAGGCTGTAATGCAGGTGGACATAAAATATTTGAGATGAAAATTTATTTATAGACTTATTTACACATAAGTTATACGCCCTAATAAAACCGGAGGCAAAAAGTACAAAATTTATCGAGGTCATTTTGAAGGCACTTGATATGATGCCCCTTTTTTGCATTTTTCACCCGCACACATTTGAATCGCATTTTATGTGATCTACGCATGCCACTCTCATCTGTGCCGTGACGTTTGCGTTTGCCCTTCCCAGAACAGATTGCCACAATGCATGTAATGATGGCCCTGCCCAGCTGTGCTTCAGAGGGCCAGTGGATGATAGTATTTCCATAATAATCCACCCTCGGCTCCCAGGGGCCCCTTGAGAGAGGTACGGATGGAGGAAGAGGGGTGTAGCGGAGCCACCGCCGGGGCTGAGTGGAGCCTCATCTGTGGCGTGGGAGGGTGGGGGCGGCACGAGCGAGTCGTGTGGCTCAACCAGCCTGTAGGCAATGCAATAAAATCACTGCACGCTGCTCCTCTCTGCACCGCGACGCATGGCCCACCACTAAAACTGGACCCGCGGAGGAGAATAAATTTGAGTCTGGAGAGAGAGACAGAGAGAGGAAGGGGGTGGTGGGAAACAGCTAGAGAACAGACTTTGATACTAACAATCGGGGTGGCATCCCACGCTCTCCATTAAAGAAGTGTTTTTATGCATGCATCATTTTGTGCCTGGTCTTCAGCAGACTACACTCGAATTAGGGGGTCGTTCACAGAGAATGCGTTCTTGTGTTTAGACAATGCTTAACTTTTGGTCTATGAACGCATGCGACATACAGATGTCTTTGGTTGCTGTCACGGTTTCTGTTTTTTATTTTTTTTATCAGTGTCTAAGTTAAAAATAGCTCCACTTTTGACAGGCAATCTTGAGGATCAACAATCAATCTGTAAAAAAGATCTAATCAGGGCGGGACAAGCATCTTAAGTGTAGAGCTCTACGTCTGCACTACCGCTAAAAAGATTGAGGGCAGTAAGATTTCTTATTTTTTAATATTACTTTTATTCAACGAGTGACTGTAAGACATGTATAGTAGTACAAACAATGTTTATTTCAAATATATGCTCTTTTGAACTTTCTAATCATCAAAGAATCCTGAAACAAAATGTATCTGTTTCTGTTTTCAACATTGATAATAATAAGAAATGTTTCTTGAGCAGTAAATCAGCATATTAGAATGATCTCTGAAGGGTCATGTGACACTGAAGACTGGAGTAATGATGCTGTTTTACAGTATTTTTGAACTACAGTTTTGGACAGTTCTTTTGAACGGAAGTCAATATTTGTTGTAAAGTCTGTAATTTCTTCAATACTAAACTGATCTTAAAGGAGAACGTAACATATGTGGTAATAAATCCGATATGATTCGGGTACGTGCATTTGCATCTGCCATGTAAGCAGTCTGCCGAGTCGTACGTCATTGAAAAAGGGACGAATGACGTCAACTCAGATGGACACGAATTGCGATCAAAGGCTCTCCTATGTATTTAAAGCTTTCCTTGTAATTGTTTGTATGTTATTGTATTAATACATCTGTGTCCTAGCAACGAATGATTTGATTAGAGTTTTTTGTTTGTTTGTTTTTTTCTTTTTTTTCTTGTATGTATTTTAATTGTGTGTTTCAAGGGCTCTCCTCTTTTTCTACACCTTACAAGAGCAATGTTTTGCTGACCTTTAAAGATAGTATGGAAAGCAAAACCTTGAATAATCATTTTGTCTGCATCCATTGCGTCCATTGTTTTACTTCTTTTCCGGGTCAGAACGTCTTGGGCTGTTTGGCCAGTGTATAGTGTAAAAACAAATCGGATATAGTCACCAAATAGGAATTGTGCATCAAGACCTGCAGTGTATATGCGGCCTATGTTACGAGGTAACAATTGAATTAGTGAATCGTACAGAAATGTACGATTATTAGAAATAAGTAGGAATGAAAGTCCACCCCTAAGCCTACCCATCACTGGGGTGTAAGCAGACAAGGGCTGCCCTCGACAAAAGATTTTTCTAGTCGACTAGTAGCCGTTCATTTAAGTGATTAGTCGACTAATCGCGCATTTATATTGATATGCCATAAATCATAATAATGAGCCTTTAATTGCCTATACATAGCCTAATCAGCGCTCAAACGCACGCATAAAGCTTGCCACAGCACACCGGAAAATTGTGAGTGTGTCATGAAAAAAACTGAAGGAAACTGTTTAAACATTTTAATAATTTATTGATAATGTTTTCGGTGTTTTCGGCTGCAGAGATGAAGTCGACGATGCTGACTCGTCATCTCCGCAGTGGACGTGCCTATATGTTTCATACGGATTCCATAATCTGAAAATAATTGTTTTCCACTTGAATTGGTTGACAATCACTTGACATTTCAAGCTTTCTATAGCTATATTTCTCATGTCTGTGAGGCAAGTATACGCTGAGTTTTGGTTCAGTTTTGTTACGTGCTCAAGTTCACTGAGACCGAGACGGCAGAAAGCGCATCCTGTTTGTTTTCTTTATTTTACAAAAGCACAACGTTTTGTTGTTATTGTGAGTTTACAGAAATAAAAGTAGACCCTTTATAGTTTGCATTACTCTTATTTGTAGGACCAAAATGTTTTATTTTAAGTCAAATGCAAGTGATCGCGCTGGCGCCTGTATGTCATGAAGTAATCGTGCTCTGCACACAAACACAAGGATATGCGCATATTTATCTAGCTTAACATTAGAGCAAGCAGACTTGTAAAGTTGCTACTACAAACATGTTTCAAGTGATAAGCCATATTGAGGTTGATGAATGATAGGTGAATGTTTGGATTTCCTGCCATTAATGATCTGTCCATCACATGCGTGATTTCGCCACTTCCTCTGGAGTCCACACGGAGACACATTTAGCTGTACACTGTACAAAAAAATAAAATAAATCCGGTCTCCAATTGAAAATTTTCTAGTGACTGATCACATCTAAATTTTTTAGTTGGCCAAATTGAAATTTCTGTGAATTAAATTGCATCAATTCACAGAAATTCAATGTGATCGGTCACTAGAAAATGTTCAATTGGAGACCGGATTTTGTTTTACAGTGTATACGTGTATACTCCTGCCCCAAGTGGAGGAGTTCAAGTGTCTAGGGGTCTTGTTCACGAGTGAGGGGAGGATGGAACGGGAGATTGACAGACGGATCGGTGCAGCTTCTGCAGTAATGCGGTCGATGTACCGGTCTGTCGTGGTGAAGAAAGAGCTAAGCCGTAAGGCGAAGCTCTCGATTTACCGGTCAATCTACGTTCCTACTCTCACCTATGGTCATGAGCTTTGGGTCATGACCGAAAGGACAAGATCCCGGATACAGGCGGCCGAAATGAGCTTTCTCCGCAGGGTGGCTGGGTGCTCCCTTAGAGATAGGGTGAGAAGCTCAGTCACTCGGGAGGAACTCGGAGTAGAGCCGCTGCTCCTCCACATCAAGAGGGGACAGCTGAGGTGGCTCGGGCATCTGTTCCGGATGCCTCCTGAACGCCTTCCCGGGAAGGTGTTTCGGGCATGTCCAACCGGGAGGAGGCCCCGGGGAAGACCAAGGACACGCTGGAGGGACTATGTCTCCCGGCTGGCCTTGGAACGCCTCGGTGTCCCCCCGGAAGAGCTAGAGGAAGTGTCTAGGGAGAGGGAAGTCTGGGCATCTCTGCTTAGACTGCTGCCCCCGCGACCCGGCCCCGGATAAAGCGGAAGAAGATGGATGGATGGATGGAGTGTATACGTAAAAATGTTGTAACATATCAGCATTTCGTCCAGACAGACCCGGCATTTTAGGAGCCTGAAACCAGTACTTTTTGAAACTGGGTCCCAGAGTGGATAAATCTGAAACACGACACCCTTGCATTTTCGTGTTTACAGCCAATCCGCATATTTTGTGATGTCATCACACCACGTCCCGCACGGTAAAGACTTGAAGGGATACAGCTGCGCATGCGCACATCAATATTGCGTCATTTAAATGCTGTATTTGCATTATTGTAAAGATAGGTTTAGGGTTGGGGTAGGCGTTAATAAAACACAATCTGGTAAGTAGCAAATTTATTTATTGTTATTTTATCATGAGATTTTGTCTCACTTCCGATCGTTGCTGTACCCATAGATATACATAATACAGGCTAGATGTCTTACGTCGAGGTCTCTAACGTCATCACCGGCGGCCATCTTGTCACAGGCAAGCTTTCTGGCGGGCTCTGATTTAAGGCGAGTGATCTGCACGAACACAAATACTCTTATCTCGCTGAAATCTTGAAGGATTTACAAAAGGGTTTGATTTCTTACAAACGTTATTAACGTGGCTATAATTCTGGATGCTTGAACAAATTATTAATAATTATTCATAAGTATGCAGTTAGATAACTACATCTATGACGTTTATAACAAACCAAACTGTATCTGTAGACAAATCTGTAGACAATTGAGCAAGTTATGGTTATTTAAAAAGTGCATGCACCATGAAAACAATGTTACGAGTAAGCGAGCTGACTGTGACAAGATGGCCGCCAGGTGCGGACGTCGACTTCCATTGGCCAGCAGCGTGGACGAGACATCTAGCCTTTATTATGTATGTCTATGGATGTACCCCTTCTAGCCAAAACTCTTCTTCTCCTTTTTTAGTGTATATCTGTGGCAGAATTACAGCGCCACATACTGGTCTGGCATGTATACTACATCCTTTTAAGGGGGTTTCAGTGGTTTCGTGCGTACACAGATATTTCTTGAGACGAGGGAAAAAAAAGATTTCGCAAAAAGATTTAGAAGTGGCCTAATAAAATTTTGGTCGACCTAGCCTCTTCTAATCGACTATAACGGTTAGTGGACTTTTAGGGGGCAGAAATGTACGAATGAGATTGTATAGCTTCATATGAATTAGCCACTAATACACCAGAAAGTAAAATAGCTACGAATTGCCATGAGATTTTGTCAATACTGCCGTCAACAAACAAAAGTGGACAAATAATGCCTGTATCCAAACAAGTTTCTCATCTGTCATTGGTTGAACAAACAACTGGCTCCGCCCCTGGTCAGAATATGCAAAGAGAGCAATGTTTTGAAAAGGGGAATCATCCCACAGAATACTTATTTATAGTTGTTTCTATGACACAAACAATCTTTACGCACTAGTTTGAACTTCTCCAAAGATGTTTTACTCTTCCTTTGCAAGCTTTTAGCTCAGTTTATGACACATAATGGATAATTCCAGATGCTGTGAGCTTCAATACATGATACAAAATGTAAAGAACCGGATGCCGCTCCGACTTTTAAAGGGCAGGGTTGCGAAAGGGCAATGAAAGGTGCCTGAGCTGTGGAGGGGGCGTCAGCTGCGGCTCGACTGTGGAGAGAGAGCCGGGGCTTAGGAAAGAACCCCATGGACAGCAGGGGCCCCTCATCTCCATGACACACTCTCTCGCACCGCAGCGATCGCGGTCAGGGGCCACGCTAATCAATACATGAAGCCTGCAGGAGTGCGGGGGAAATGTCTTAATATCCTCAAGATGTGCGCAACTGCAGGTTACACTCATTCTGGTTTGCCAGCGACGCAAAAAACACTGGCATGACGTTGGTGTGTGCGTGTGTGTGTGTGTAGGGGGATCAGTGGGGCAGTAGAGAAAGAGGGATAGAGGGCAGGCTAATTAATGTAAGCATTTGCCAGTGATTAAGCTTTAAACAGAAAGGTCAGCTGAGCAGCGGAGTAAGGCCTGTCCCAGCGCCTTGCTCTTAGGGCAGTCTAAACCTTTCCAGCTTAAATGGTAAAGATGCCATTTCACAATGGGGGAGCATGGGACACATGTAGGCCTGACACACGGGTCATTGGCTCACCACCCTCCATTACACAGCCAAGGCAAATGTGCCGATCTGTGTCATTTAAGGGATGAAAAATAAGGCCTCCGACAAGATCAATAGATCCTGTGGTTCTCAACCGGCTGTGATTAATTGACTGTCACCAATTAATGGAGGAAAAGATTACAAACCATTGTCTGAAGCATATGTGGGCAAAATACAATCTTTAGAGTATCGGAGCTGTTCCAGTAATATGAACTAGATTTTACATGTTCTTAAAGGTGAAGTGCATTTGCAAATAAATATTTTAAAACAATATTGTATAAATATTGGTTGTATAAATACTGGTTGTATAAATCATCAGAACTTCAGGAATAATTATAATGTAACATAATATACACTATCGTTTAAAGTTTGTGGTCAGTAAGATTATTTAGAATATATATATATTAACACTTTTATTCAGTAAGGATACTGTTCTTGCTAACTTTCTATTCATCAAAGCATCCTGAATAATAAGAAATGAGCAGCAAATCAGCATATTAGAATGATTTCTGAAGGATCATGAGACTGGAGTAATGATGCTGAAAATTCTGCTTTGCCATCAGTTACATTTTAAAATATATTACAATAGTTATTTTAAATTGTAATAATTTTACAATATTACTGTTTTTACTGTGTTATTGGTCAAATAAATGCAGCCTTTGTGAGCATAAAAGACTTCCAATTTTTTTTTTTTTTAAAACACACCAACCCCAAACTTTTGAACATACACTCTAAAAAAAAAAAGGTGCTATATGGCAGTAAAAGTGCTTCTTGGTCGTAATCAAAGGGGAACCACTTTTGGTGCTATATAGCACCATATCTTAACATGTTCTGTATATGGTAGCGGTGCTATATAGCACCTCAGTCAAAGAACTGATGAAGAACTGCTGAAGAACCACTGAAGCACCAAAATTTGGTGCTGTACAGCACTTAAAAAGGTTCCCCTATGATTACGAGCCAAGAACCATTAGTGCCATATAGTACCATTTTTTTAGAGTGTAGTGTATAATATAATAAATGTGTCCTCAGCAATGCAAATCAACCCATACCTCTCTATTAACAGCGTAAAGATGACCTTCTCATCTGCGAATGGGCCTTTTTGTAGACTCACGTGTCATCCAACTGTGCTGGATGAATCATTTCACTGGAGACTTATGATGAAATGGACATCTCTTGTTGACACAGCTCTTGTTCCATTTACGAACGATGAAGTGAGTAGCAAGCGATTTTTGAGTGTATTTCTGAGATGCTGATCTCACTGACAGGAGAGACTAAATGGGGGAGGGGTTCTGTAAAAATAAGAAAACAAGGCAAATTTATGTTATTATGTAAGAGCGTGCTCAGCAGTTTGGTCTTTGCTTACAAATACATGCAAACTCTCTCTCCAGGAATGTTTCGACATGCAGATGTCTAAATCTGAGTTTCAGACCTCGTGGCGTACAGTTAGACTACGCAAAGTCTAGACAAAGTGAAGTCTCCATGGGCTGTGTTGACATGACAGACCTGCAACAAATGACAGTAATGTAGTCGCAGCACCAATAGTCCGCTTGATGCAATCAATGTACAACAATGTTTTGCATCAGTTCGATGCTAATGAAGTTATCTCACAAGCGCTCAGCCACTGGGTCTGTCATTATGGGATAATAAAGCCATCATTTGGCAATGACCAATGAATTATGAGATCGAATAAAAATGAAGTAAAATGGTTTACACTGTTGTAATAAAACTCTTGAAACAAAGAGCTATAACGTAAAGAGACGCATCAGCAGAACATGAGGGACAGAGAAGCATTTTGAGTAGTAAAAATGTACACAGATTGGTTTTTAAATGACATTTGGCCACTCTTTAATTTTTTTTGTATATTTTGATCTAATAGTGATCTCATTGTGAAAATACCAAGTGTTAACACCATTAAGGAAACATTTGAGATGTAGCAAAGCAACCTGACCACTCACATCAGGCTGTGATTTAAGATTTGTATAAAGTATAAATGCATTTGCTCAGGCTACATAAAATGTATTCCTCCCAAAGTGACTAAATCAACATGTTTTACCTAGGCTACACCAGTAAAGTTGGTCTACCTGCAGCAATAATCACCTTGTAGCCTACCATAAAAGACCAGCAATTAAGCACAAAGACTGTCTATAATAAGTAAAGTTTATAATAATGCAAAACCACTACCACAGCCGCCACCACCACCACCAAACAATCATATTATTATTATTAGGCCTATTATTCTCTACTAATGTTTTTATAAATATAAATATTTGTAATTTTTAGGTGCGTTCACGCCATGTCGTAATTACCGTAATTACAAGATTCCAACTTCTTAAAAGCGTTCACGTTCTCGTACAACTCGTAATTACAGCTTGTAAACTGGGACTTTTCTGAGAGCTCTACCACGTGACCGCTGTAAATTCATTCGGGCATTGATCATGTTGCCATTTGAAACGCATAATTCCCAGTCAGAAGACGTCACCAGCTCCGAGTAGACCATCACGTGGTGTTATCATCTCGAAAGTACGGTAATTACGTGTGAACCTAGCATTAGTTGTTGCTGTTGGTAACTTGAAGGAATCGTTCAAATGTTATTTTTAGCAGTAAATATGATATACAAAGATACGGAATAATTAATTGAGCGACAATAAATTCTATGAATACAACACTTTGCTTCATAAACGCATAAATGACCACACTCTTTAACACTAACCACAGTGAGAAAGTACAGTAGTCTGACTCCGCGGCAGACGCGTTTCGCTATAGTTTAGTACTCTGCGCTTGCCGTAGTCGCGTGCGCTGCTCGTTACTTTGTTTCTGTTGGAGGGAGTTTTAGATCATGTTTCTCATCTCTGAGGACTAAATCATGGCGCAAAGTTTTCAAAACGTCACTCTTTCATTGACTTTACCGATATCCTGCCAGATTTGCCTCGGAAAGGTAACACACTTTTAATACACTTAGTTTAAATGCACACGACAGGAGTTAAAGAGAGTCGTGCAGTGATCGCGTGAACTTCATGTTTGTTGCATCTTGGTCTTTAAATTAAAGCCACTAATTATTATAGTGTTCTTTTATCTATCAACGAAGAGTCTGTGTAAAAATGGGTGCATATGAAAGATAACGTTTCTATAACTCAAAACAGCGATAAAGTTAGTTCTCCTACTGCAGAGCACCAACTATGGGGCCCTTCTGATTTTTGTTTTCTCCCAAAACACAAAATAGCAAGAATGACCATTCCAACACTTACCTAAACACTGTGCACTTCTGCATTTGATGTAGTTCATCAATCCCTGAAATAACCACAAATGGTGAAGTCAGATAAAATGGACCAGATAAGGCATGAATGTTAAAGGGATAGTTCACCCAAAAAAATGCAAATTCTATCATTTACTCGCCCTCAAGTTGTTCCAAACCTGTATGAATTGATGGCCCCCATTGACTTGCATAGTCAATGCTGCCCATCAACTGTTTGGTTACCCATGTTCTTCAAAATATCTTCTTTTGTGTTCAGCAGAAGAAAGAAACTCATACAGGTTTGGGACAACTTGAGGGTGAGTAAATGATGACAGGATTTTCATTTTAGGGTGAACTATCTCTTTAATGTTAACAGTCATGATGTTGCATTTACCTTTTGGTTTGCTCTGATCTACACTTCAAAGGTGCGTCAGCCTGTCATTTGTTGCAACAACCATGTGTTCTGCTCCAACTGTATCAAAGTTTGGCTGGAGAAGAGCAGTCAGTGTCCCACCTGTAGAGTGGCCATCACCCCAGAAAACCCCTGCAGAGAAATCATTGGTAATGTCAACAGACCTACAGTCATATCTTATTATTTTTCTAATGTACACTATAGAACTTTGTTTGTTTTTCGGTAAGATGAGTGTGATTAAATATACTCTCTTTCTCTCCCTGTGTGTGTTTATGCTCACAGGAGCCACAACTGACAGTGAATCCAATGAGGGCTCTTCTGTGAAGAGACGACTCCGAAAGACTCGAGGGGAGTTGCTTTTGCGAGAATATGAGGTATCTTTGCTCAAAGACCCGACGAAATGGTTTTGATGAATACAAATTTCTTTCCTGTGTTGATGTTTCTTATTTAATTTAGAGTGGAGTACCCTGTTACAATATTTGAGTCCATCCCACAAAAATCTGAAGATTTCCCTCTGAAATCAATGCAGAAAATGTAAAAAAAAAAAAAAGTATTCTCATAGCTAAAATGAAAATTATGTCATTAATTACTCACCCTCATGTCGTTCGACACCCGTAAGACCGTTCATCTTCGGAACACAAATGAAGATATTTTTGTTGAAAGCAGATGGCTGAGAAAGGCCTCAGATAGGCCTCCATTGGCATTCAGTACATTCACACTCACAAGACCCATAAAAGGCACTAAAAACGTTACAAAGTCCATCTCACTACAGTGGCTCTACAATAATTTTACGAAGCGACGACAATAGTTTTTGTGCGCAAACATTTTTTTCTAAATAACGACTTTATTACACAAGTTCTTGTCTTCCGTTTTGGCCTCGGACGTGAACTCACGAAGCACCACGACGCATGCGCGAGAATATGACATAGCGCCGGCGCCCCTCATACATTTACATGCCATGCCCCCCAAGCGAGTTACTGGGCCCCCACACTTACCTCTGTTCCCTCCCGGCTGAACGCGAGCGAAAGTAAAAGTGAAGAGTGAGCATGCATTCGAAAGCGATTACAAATGCTGGTTGAGGGCGGTAAAGTTAGTTTTAGGTTCGATATTAGCCAGACATTAATTTTCCCTTGCCACTGTTCTATAGAGTCGGCAGTCTTACAAAGATATCAATAACACGATTAGTTTTAACAGTATGCAACCATTGAATATCAGCATGAAATATTCATTCAAAATAACCTGATGTGCATTATAGCTGCATATTTATACCTGAGAATGCTTTGATGCACTACCATAATGATGCCTAAGGGAGCGTCTGCCAATGCCAACAACTGCTTTAGAAACGTATAATTTATATGAATTCAGATGTATTGTAAAATGTATTTCATGTATTTACAGCAAACATTTTTTTTACATAGAAATTTACTGTAATTCACCAAAAGGGTTTTGGTGATTTACTACAGGTTAATAGTGCAAAGTCTGTAGTAAGTCAGTCTGGTCACTAGGAACTGAATTAAAAATAAATTAAGAAATGAAAAAGGAATGAAAGAAAGGCTACACACTCCATCAATTAGGGTTAGAAGAACTGTTGCCAAACATATACATGCTGGAAACATAATAATCACTGCAATAATGATCCAATCATAGACTCTTAAAGGGTTAGTTCACCCAAAAATTAAAATTCTGTCATTAATTACTGTCGTTTCAAACCCGTAAGACCTTCGTTCATCTTCAGAACACAAATGAAGATATTTTTGATGAAATCCGAGAGCTCACAGGCCCCTCCATTGACAGCTATTTAATGAACACTTTCAATGTCCAGAAAGGTAGGAAATACATAGTTAAAATAGTCCATATGGCTCCAGTGGTTCAACCTTAATTTTATGAAGTGACGAGAATACTTTTTGTTTGCAAAAAAACAAACAAAAATAATGACTTTATTTAACAATTTCTTCCCGTCTGTGTCAGTCTCCTACGCAGTTTACGTTGGCCAACTCCTACGTCAGCATCACGCATACGTCGCGGTGCTCACATGAACAGCTTCGGCCAATGGTAGCTGGCTTTCTGGTGTAGCTCTGACATAACTCGGAAGTGCTGTTCTGTATTTACTACGTCAACAGAGTAGGAGACTTAACACAGACGTGAAGAAATTGTTGAATTAAGTCCTTATTTTTGTTTGATGTTTGTGCACAAAAAGTATTCTCGTCGCTTCATAAAATTGAGGTTTAACCACTGGAGTCACATGGACTATTTTAACGATGTCTTTACTACCTTTCTGGGCCTTAGAAAAGTGTTAAATAAATAGCTGTCTATGAAGGGGCCTGAAATATCTTCATTTGTGTTCTGAAGATGAACGAAAGTCTTACGGGTTTTAAACGACATGAGGGTGAGTAATTAATGACAGGATTTAAATTTTGGGGTGAACTAAACCTTTAATTTTTCCATGCCACTGTTCTATAGAGTTGGCAGTCTTACATAGATATCAATAGCACGATTAGTTTTAACAGTATGCAACCATTGAATATCAACACGAAATATTCATTCAAAATATTTGCGTATTATACCTGAGAATGCTTTGACGCACTACCATCATGATGCTTAAGGGAACGTCTGCCAATTCCAACAAGTGCTTTAAAACGTATAATTTGTATGAATTAAAATGACTTTTAAAAACAGACATTTTCAAATTCCAAAGCTTGTAGTAGGTTCCTATTGGTAAGACTGACTGCATTCATGTATGTACAGTAGACAATTATTTTCAGAAAAATTACTGTAATTCACCAAAAGTGTTTTTTCATGTTCCAGTGGTTGTAGGATGTTCCCAGTGACCCGAATGACTTACTACATGTGAAATTGGGCCAATACCTTCCTTCATGTATTTACAGCAAACAATTATTTTTTATAAAAAAATTACTATTTCACCAAAAGGTTTTCTGGTGGCTTACTACAGGTGAATAATGCAAAATCAGTCTGGTCACTAGGAACTGAATGAAAAAGAAATCAAAAAGGAAAGAAAGAAATGAAAAGCTACAAACTCCATCAATTAGGAGTAGAAGAACTGTTGCCAAACATATAACATGCTAGAAACATAATAATCACTGCAGTAATGATCCAATCATAGACTCGTTAGCATTTGCCTATATCAATCCAAACAGCAGCTTTTTTTTTTGGCCAGGCAGTGTATAACGTGCCTGCAAAAAATGGACCTAGCTCTGCAACGAAAGCCAGAATTTATGAATCATCTGTCTTACAGGATGAAATCGAAACCCTCTTAAAAGAGAATGAGGACTTGAAAAGCAAAAACCTGAGCCTTGAGATGCAACTTAAGACTGCTCTGGAACCGAGCACAGTCTTGGTTTCTCACAGTGAAACTGGTACTGTTGACCTGAGCGCTCTGGAGGAGTCGGCCAATAAGCTGAGAGCTGCCAATGACCTCTACAGGAAGGTCAAACAGGACCTCGAAAGGCTGAAGGAAGTATGAATTGGAAATTTTCTTTTTTTTTTATATGACTAGAGAAGCACAAAAAAGCACAAAACTAGAAATATTGCCCCATAATTTAGCCATTTTGAGATCATCTGCATTGACTGTGTTCACATGGTCATATAAACTGTAGTTGTAGTGTTATTTTCAAATCATCTCTTGTCATGATTTTCTGTTTTCAAATATTTTGTTGTACTTTCTGAGGAAACATCATGTCAAATGAAATGTTTTTTTATGTGAGAAATTGTCTCATTTGCTATCATCAAACTATTTTATACGCATTTTTGGCATTACTTGGGTTGCGCTCTAAACATCAGCATTGGTATCAGTTGTTGAACAACCCTTATTGTTCATATCATATTACTGTTTGCAATGGCTAGGTGCTTGGTCCACATCTAAATCTGGAAACATTACTGCAATTATTTGATGATAAATACAGAAGAACAGTACTATTGTGAAATATTATTACAAGTTAAAATAATGGAGTTTTCAGCACCATTACTCCAGTCTTCAGTGTCACATGATCCTTCAGAAATCATTCTAATATGCTGATTTGATACTTATTATCAATGTTGGAAACAGTTGAGCTGCTTAATATATTTTTGGAACCTGTGAAACGTTTGACATGTTTATTTATCAATTAATGCTGAAAAAAGAACAGTATTTATTCAAAATATAAATATTTTCTAACAATATACATTTTTACTATCACTTTTAATCAATTTAACACATCCTTGCTGAATAAAAGTGTTATTTTCATTCAAAAAAAAAGAAAAAATGACTGACCCCAAACTTTTGAACAGTACTGTATATTGTTAGTAAAGATTTCTATTTTTTTTTTTAAAACCCAGCATTTATTTTTATTTTTTTACTTTTTTTAAAACTTTTTATTCATTAAAGAATCCTGAAAATAATACTGATAACAAATCAGCATATTAGAATGATTTCTGAAGGATCATGTGACACTGAAGACTGGAGTAATGATGCTGAAAATGACAGGAATACATTATATTTTAAAGTATATTTAAATAGAAAACCATTCTTTTAAATTTGTTCTAATATTTCACAGTATTACTGTTTTTCCCCTGTATTTTTATCAAATAAATGCAGGCTTGATGAGCATAAGAGACTTCTTTCAAAAACATTAAAAATAGTAATGTATCTAAACTTTTGACCGGTACTGTATGTGTGCTTTTCTCTACATTCCAGATGAATTTTCACTGACCATTGGAATTATGGGAAAGGGCATTATTTGTGTTCTGTGCTTAACAATAAAAAAAGAAACTATTCTGAAAGCAACATGCTTCTTTCCCTTAGGCTAACAAAACTCTGCGGTCCCAAAATTTCGACCTAATCCAGGAAAATATGCGCTTGAAAGCTGAAGTGGACAGCAGATCTCCTCAAAAGTAAGCACTGTTCATAATGCAGTGTTGGTGAAGTGTACTGCGTTTTCTGTTAGATTAAACACTGACAAAAACAAATAAATAATTCATATATATATATATAGTTTTTTTTCTTTATTTACTTTTATTTACTGTATGGATAAATAATTACACAGTTTTAGTATTTAGTAACAATTGATTTTATTTGTTGTTTGTGTCTTACATTAAGGTTTGGCAGGTATACAGTCGCTGCTCTCGAGGCTAAAATTCATCAGTATGAGCGGGACGTGGCCCAGTTGAAAAGAGCTCTGGAGCGCAGCGATAAATACATCGAAGAGCTTGAAGCCCAGAACCAGAGGGATGGCCCTAAGTCCGAAGAAGGTGTTTGTTCAAACGCTGCCTCTGGAGGGACTCAAAACGGAGGGATTGGAAGAATTGCCCTGATGCGAAGGAGCCTGAGTGAAATGGAGGAAACTTCTGTTTGCACAGACCTGGACCGAAAGTGTTCAGAGCTTCCCAGCAACCACGGGCACCTCCTGACAACATCTGAAGTGTGTTTTCTAGCAGGGCCCTTGACTCCACAGAAGGATGGACTCAAAGATGTTACGGTTCCCTCTACACCCTCCTCCGCTCTCAGATCTCTGAGCTTGAAGAGTCCTGTGGTGGTTTGTAGTGACCGAAAGTTAGGTCTCAAACCTCTCACTTACCTGAGAAGACTCAGTTTTGATGATTGCCAGGGCCCAGCCTGCTCATCCTCAATCAACCAAAGCCCAGGATCCTTCCAAGGCAACAAAGGCGCTCCTTTCAGTCAGAAGACCACTGTGAATTCCGACAGAGAGGTTTTGTGTGGAGGCTGGATGGACTGCGGACCCGAGCTGCCTTGTCTGGATGAAAACAGAGAGAAGTTCAAGCAGTCCGAGGACCCTACGGGCAACAGTGAGGCTTGTATGGATGCAGCGTACCTGGATAAGATCTCTGAGCTGGACTCTATGATGGCTGAGGGTGAGAGCTCCAGCAGTCAGGTCTCTCACCTTCCCCTAGCATCATCCTCATCCTCATCCTCACGCTCTCCAGACTTTGATGCCACCCAAATACCAGAACTGGATTTTTGTAGCAACCTCTTGGCTGATCCCGGAACTGCAAAAGAGCACCAAACCACATCTTTGACACCGGAGACCACCCGTTGCGATGCAGCTACGGCTTCTGGGGAGGAAGCGTCAATCGTTGAGTTCAGTAACGGAGCTGGGGTTATGGTGGAAAATCCTGGCCAGCCCACCAAACGCAAGTGTCCCACAGGATTGTCCATCTCCAGCCCCTCCAAACTCTCGAAACTAAAGTAGAAGCAGAAACATTTCAAGTGTTTTCCAGCATGATCTTCCAGCATGATTTCTATGACTCCTAGTTCAAAAGCCTTTCTTTTCCATCAGGGCTTTTTATTACAAATTTGCCTCACTGTTCATTATCATGACAGCAGTGTGAGCTGGATGATGTTACTGAATGATATAAAAACCGTTTCAGTATCCTGAGGGGGATAAGGTGTTACATTACACTTTTCTCTTGAAATTAAACATATTTTTTTCCCCCCATCAAATTTCAGTGTTTCTGTGGTTGTACAGATTTACCTGGCGTTCTGAATAAATCCCGTATTTAAACTGTGAAAACAATAAATGCTATTTGCGCATACTGTGAAAATTGAGTCATTTTCTATTTTCCAGATATTTTCGTAAATGCTTTTGTACCTGGGTGTTATCTAAATAAAAAATATTTCTGTTGTCTACAATTTATAGTTTCATTTAGTGTGTTATGACAACAGTACACGTCATAATTTTAATAATAGTGCACGCAAACACACTGTCTTGTCTGTGTTTAGTGGTGGATTATTTCACGTGTCATCACCAGAATACTAAACAAATCCATTTACTACCCACCTCCTTCACAGTCTTTTAAAGAATGAATTAATACTAGTGAATTAACACTTCATTAGCTCCAACTGAAAGCGCTGGGCGATTAAAAATTCATGCAGTGATTAGAGTTTAGTGAAATATACATGATAGTTAAAGTTGCGTAATCAATCAAGGCAATGCCACCGTGACGCGTTCCGTGAGCGAAATTTAAATATTCAAATACAATATAGCCTATATCTGATCTATGTCTGCGAATTTCTGTTGACGTCATTTGTAATCTATGAATATTTATGCAATGTCTAAGACGATTTTCGTTATATATTTATATTATACAATTATTAATTCGTTTTTCTTTTGTTTTGATGTGACCTTATCTGATACATATAGTTGCTTCATGAATCAACGCGATGCAGAACAGAACTAAATTAAAATATTCATATTTGCAAATTACCCTGAAACTGAAATAAACGAATACACACTGAATCAATGCTTACAATTTAGTGATGCGTTTTTATTTTTTTTAGAAACGATTACAAAAAATTAAATTACATTATTTCCCTGTTTAAATATATATTTCGTTTGTTTCCATTTTGCTTTTATTTCATTCATTAAAATAGCGAAATAAGCTTATAATAAGCATTTTAATATTATTTAAACACAATTATGCCTAACTTAAAAATGTCTGATTGGCTTAGAGCTTTAATTAGCTTTAAAGCATTTAGCCCTATTTAAAAAGAAATGCATATAATTCAGACATTTAAACAGACAGCCCTCATTTGCATATGGAACGTTAGCGGTTACGCTGTTGAACAAACATTATAAATGAGCGAAGGCAGCACGCATGCGCGCGGAATCCACAGGTATGGAATGGAAGCCCCCCTCTCCGTCATTAGGCCGATTTACAGTTCGAGGAGGACGTGAGACGAGAAGAGGCGCGATGAGATGAGATGAGAGGAGGAGAAGAGAGTCAATCGCGCTCGTCTCGCGAGAATAGGCGAGGCTGCCGGACGAGATGTGAGGGACTCAGGTGTAAGAGCGCTCCTCTTCCACACACAGCAGAGCCAAACAGAGACGCACACACACACACACTGCGGGCATCTCCTCTCCTCTGTACCATCAGCAGCCGAGCGCTACCGCATCCGCCCGACTGCTGCAAGACGCCAGAAGAGGAGGCGGGAGGACCTGGCCTCTCGCTTGGGTTTTTGTCCTCCTTCTTTTCGTGCACTTTATCTGAGCCGGATCACGCGCAAACATGATGTCCATGAACAGCAAACAGCATCATTTCGCCATGCACCCCAGCTTACCTGAGCACAAGTACACAACTCTGCACTCGAGCTCGGAGGCGATCAGGAGAGCCTGTCTGCAGACTCCACAGGTAAACGAGCTCCAAACTTCTGCTTTTCTCCCGCGTTCTCCTCTGCGCGCGAGGAGGAGCGCTGGAGGCGCATATACTGCCTTAATGTTTTTTTCATGTATTCCACAGCAATCATCGTGCACGCCTGTGATCTTTTCTGAAGGCATGCTCACTGAAGGCTCAGGCTTCAGCCTTTTTTGTATTAATTTTTATGACTGGAAGCCTCTTAAAAGGAATATTCTCTGTGTTATGTGTTGACACTATTCCCCAGCTGACATCTCCACTTTCTTTCTGTTTCTCTGTTGTTTTCCCTCTTCGCTCTCTCTCCGACTCCAGCTACAAAGCAACATCTTCGCCAGTCTGGATGAGACGCTCCTGGCCCGCGCCGAAGCTCTGGCGGCCGTGGACATCGCGGTGTCCCAGGGTAAGAGTCACCCGTTCAAGCCCGACGCCACGTACCACACGATGAACACCGTGCCATGCTCGTCCACCTCCACCGTGCCACTCGCCCACCACCACCACCACCATCACCACCACCACCACCAGAACCTGGAGCCGCCCGACCTCATGGAGCACATCAGCTCTCCGTCGCTCGCGCTGATGCCCAGCGGGCACGAAGGGGCCGGCGGAGGAGGCGGCGGGGGCGGCGGCGGCGGCTTGATCTCCACGTCGGCCCACCCGCACTCCCACATGCACGGGCTCACCCACCTGTCCCACCAGGCTGCTATGAATATGAACTCGCCGCTAACTCACCACGGGCTCTTACCGGGCCACCACGGCGGTGCGCACCAGGGCGCGCCGGGACTCGCCAACAACGGACTGCCCTCTATTAACGACTCGGACACGGACCCGAGGGAGCTGGAGGCGTTCGCGGAGCGCTTCAAACAGCGGAGGATCAAACTCGGGGTGACTCAGGCGGACGTGGGGGGCGCGCTGGCCAACCTGAAGATCCCAGGCGTGGGCTCCCTGAGCCAAAGTACCATTTGTCGCTTCGAGTCGCTAACTCTGTCGCACAACAATATGATCGCGCTCAAACCCATCCTCCAGGCGTGGCTGGAGGAGGCCGAGGGCGCCCAGCGCGAGAAAATGAGCAAACCCGACATTTTCAACGGCAGCGAGAAGAAGCGCAAGCGGACCTCCATAGCGGCCCCGGAGAAACGATCTCTGGAGGCGTATTTCGCGGTCCAGCCTCGGCCGTCCTCGGAGAAAATCGCGGCTATAGCCGAGAAATTGGACCTCAAAAAGAACGTGGTGCGAGTATGGTTTTGCAACCAAAGACAAAAACAGAAGAGGTTGAAATTTTCCGCGGCTCACTGATGGACTAAAGACAAAAAAACTGACTTTTGGGGACCAAGGAACGTCGCTTTGGCTCAAATGCGTGTGCTCTCGATTAGTACCGTTTTATTTTCACAACTCATGTTTCTTTTCACTGTACTGGTGAATGTGAAGTATGCAAATAACAGGTAATCCAGACGAACTACTTTTTTCTGCGGTTCTTAGATACATCCAGGTTTATGTTTTTTTGTTTTCTTCTTTTTTGTTGCCCCAAATGACGTTTATTCCGAAAGACGAAAAATAGCCATTGATGGATTACCTCAGTTTAATTCTATCCTATTTATTTATTTATGTATTTATTTATTTATGTTCGGCATATTTGTGTACGTATTCATTCGTAATAGGGAACTGCTATATTTTTGATTATTAAATGTGTTAAAAGCAGATCCCATTTCCACAGTCTTGCTGATGAACTGATGTGATCATTCAGTGTTTCAAAGGTCTGCTCTGACGAATACACAACTGATGAATAGGAAAAGAAGTATACAGAGACCCTTTTAAATAATAAAGGTGGCAACCACCGCTCGTATTTGTTGAAATTGCACTGAAATCTACTGTTATTTAGATTGGTTAGATATATTCTAATGCTTTTGTGTATATATATAAATATAAGTAGGCCTACAAATGACACTTGCTCACCGTGCAAAACTGAATTCCCAGTTTTATTTGGTTTGATTTATTATTTTGTCTATTCTTCTGTTTATAATTATTTGGGCAAATCAGAATTCTTCCTCTGCGGATATTAGTGAACTCGCATGATAAAGATGATTATACTTACAGTCTAAAGCAAAATTGTCCTGAAATATAATTTCGTTGGTTTTGTATACTTTGGTTTGCAGTGCAAACATTCTATGCATTGAAAGAAAAAAATACCAAGCACTACATAGAGTATCTACTGGTAGACCTTTGTGGATGGTGTAAGTCACTGTTTAATGCCTGTTTTCACATAAAGACACAACGTTGTTTGTCGTGTTAATTGTTCCTGAGAAAGAAAAAAAACCGTTGTAATGATTTTATTTTGTGCACAAGTATGTTTACAAACAGCGGCCACGTGCGTCTCACTCTGTCATACCTGTGCACCTGTCCAACAGTCTGCTGTCTTTCCATCCTCTCATCCAAACTTCTCTCATTCTGTAAGCCAAATCCAGCTGCAGGGGCTCAGGTCCCGGCAATCTTCTAAATAAACGATGGAAAATCAAAGTGGAGGCTGTCATTGGATGCATATCTTACTATTCTGCAGCACAGACAGACACATCTCAAGCATATTTAGCTACTGCATTAAGCTTGTTATTATTTATATTTTGCATACACATCAATGAGAAATGAAAAAAACAACAACTGTTTATTAGTCTGTTTACACACTCACAGCTATCTAACACAATTACATTCAAAATACATATTAGGGAAGAAATGGGAAACATGGACATAAAAGTTGTATGTCATAATTAAAACATAAAAGATAATTAACATGCAATGGCGCACACAAAAAAATCAACTAAATATTAACCCACCCCTCGCTTGTTTTGAAAAGAAAATCGATCTCTTTCTTTCTTTCTTTCTTTCTTTCTTTCTTTCTTTCTTTCTTTCTTTCTTTCTTTCTTTCTTTCTTTCTTTCTTTCTTTCTCTTACAGTGGCTTCCTTATGAGCAATTTTTTTTAATATACAGTCATCACTCCAGACACATGCATTATTTATAAATTTTTATTTCTCTTCATTTCCATGATCTGGATTTATCAGACATTCCGTTAGACCATGCAGTGAAAAAAGAAAATATATATATATATATTATATATATATATATTATTATATATATATATATTTACCACGAAATTCACGTTTTTACTATTTATGTTTTAATTTAACATAATAAATTGCAGACAAAATTGTAAATACACAAGATAAGATGAATAATAATAATAACAATAACAACAATAATATCTATTTTTTAATTGTCGCACGATTTCGGCCATGAGCATTACATTTAAATGGGCCTGTACCCTTACTACGGTTTATTAAATAATTCATGCTCTGTGGTTTGGAAAATTAATAAACGGAATACAACAAGACACTAATTAAAAAGCTCGGTAATTGTTATCGGCGCCCTAATGGGATGTTAGTGTGTCAAACAAATGGAGTTTTTTGGCCATGCACGTGTCTGCTAAATGAGGTAACGCGAGCATTACATCAGATCTCCATCCGAATAGAATTCTGCGATTCGATATCCTTATAATAGCCGAAAACTCTTCGTATTGTTTCCTCAAAACGGAACTGAAGGCTGTAGGTGAGACCCCGCCGAACTGACAATAAACATTTAATGAAGCCCGAGAGCAGGCCGTCTCCACAGTCTCTTTCGCAACGACCAAAGAAAAGGCGTCTAATTTCAAAAGTTTGTTTATTCATAAAAAAATGACACTGCAGATCTTTCTCGCTGTAATATTGAAGAGAAATTCAGGGGGAAGGGGAGGGGAGCTTTACATTTTGCTGCCTTTAAAAAAGATATGTTATATGTAGGTGATGCAATATTAATCGCGCTTTGCTGATATAAAATGCAATATTTTCAGACAGCTATCGGGGTTTTTCAGGGAAGCACTTGATGAAAGCAGGTCGCAGCTGCAGTGCTGCTGCTGGAGAAAGAAACATTTATTGGTCCTGTTTGGCTTTTGGCAACGAAGAGAAGAACGCAGTGAGTATATGGACATTTTCTTTGGGGAAGAATGACCGGGATGATTTGACTGGCACTGAAATTCTCCCAATCTAGTCGAGCATTTGGATCGTTTTGCAATTCTCACAATTCTGGCGCGACGGCACGTTAAGTGAGAGAACTGTTCATTTTCAGCTTTAAGTGAGTTTCTGGCATCCGACACTGCACCCCTCAGCTCAGGTCTTTTTTCCCCCCTTCTATTTTATGTCGACAATTTCTACGAACGAATCTTTCCAAGAAATTATCCTCTGTACTTTTATTACTGTTGTAATTTTTATTCGGCGATTTTAAATCGAATCTTTTATTTTTTTTCTCAGACTATAAAATATGTAGTTAAATAGGCTAATATAAAATGTTTATTCAAGTCAAATAAATAATCGAATTTGACTGCATCAACCTGACTACATTAATTAGGTACAAATCATTTTATTTTTAAATTCAAATAATATAATTTTGTTTTTAAATAAGCAGTAACGTCGAATAATTCATTTTAATTCCATCGGTTTCATTTTTTTTTTTAGAGTCTTTTCATATTTCGCTAATCCCCCAGCCCTTTTTATATTAATTTTAAACTGAAGTTTCGCCTGCGTTCCACGCCATTGAGAAGCGCACGCGCCATATTTCAGCACCACGAACAGCTCCCTAGCAGATTGAAGAGTAATGCATTATTGAGAGTCTATATCAAACAGCTCTAGGCTGCTGCTGTCTTTCTGCCTGCACTAAAGCCTCTAATATGTTAATGGCCGGAGGGGATGCCGCAGGTACAGATCCCAGCTGCTTCATGAGCCATATGTCAGCCGGTTTGCCTCATGGATCTATTAATCAAGAGATACTTCATCAACACAACTCAACAGCATCCCACCCTCAAAGTTCAGCTGCTACAAACAGCAACAACAAGAACACCGGCTAACCCATTTAAAGCAAAACGAGAAACAATCTGTGGATGGATGGGAAAGAGAAAAAAAAAGTCTCTTTTGTTGTATTTACACGGTTAAACGAGAATGGCTCGTCATATCGTGATCATTACCGTTTCATACATTTGATAAAAATAAATCAAGCCGCATGGATGGCATAGCTTATTTCATATCGAAATAATTGTTTGATTTGGACCCCGACTCAATTTGACTAAATCAAATCCAAATATGAGGTGAACTCAGATCATTTATCAGCCTTAAAATATCAGGAAAATGTAATATTTTAATATTTAGTTATTCATATAGGCCTATTCTATGTATAAATTACAATTAAAGGTATACTACACACTCTAAAAAAAAAATTTCTATATAGCACCAAAAATGGTTCTTCGTCGTAATCATAGGGGAACCACTTTTGGTGCTATATAGCACCATATCTTAACATGTTCTGCATATGGTAGCGGTGCTATATAGCATCTTAGTCAAAGAACCGGTGAAGAACCTCTGAAGAACAGCTGAAGAACCACTGAAGCACCAAAATTGATGCTATAGCACTAAAAAAGGTTCCCCTATGATTACGAGCCAAGAACCATTTTTGGTGCCATATAGAACCTTTTTTTTTTAGAGTGCAGTGTCCTTGTTACATATGTTACATGTATTTATCACAGTAAATTATGCATAATTACATGCAACTATAACGCTCGACCAAACCCTAATCCTATATTGCACTTTATTTTAAGGTGTTCGTGTTACACTATATTTAAAAACTGAGTAATAATAAACTACTATAGGGTTAGTTGCATGTATGAATATAATAATACATGTAACATGTGTAACAAGGACCTTGTAAAATAAAGTGTTATGTTGCTAATTAATATTACGCAGTACTTAAATATATAATTATACAGTACCAAGGACACCTTAAAATAAAGTGTAACCCAATTAAATTACAATATGTTTTACACACATTTAAATAAACACAGTCTTTCATATGACTATGGCGTTACGATGTTAACTGTTTATTATTAGGCTATTTTAATAAGCAACGTAATTAGCAATTTGTCCATGAGTAGCTAAATCAGGGTTTTTTTTTAATGGGAAACACGTGCCCACAGAGCAAATTCACCGCGCGGTTTCGGTTATAACAATGTCCATGAAGGATGGCCTGTGGACGGAAATGTCAAACAGGGGGTTGGGAGAGCGAATCCTCCGGATCTGTGTTCATTTCCAACTTGTATTTATTCAGTGATCTTCAGCATCTCGCCAGCGTCGAGTGCAGGCGGGCTGTTGACACAACGGCATATTTCAATCACAAGGGGTTCAGAGTCAGACCGAAAACCTATTTGTTTAATAAATCCGTCATTTAAGTTGAAAAATATTTGATAAGCAAGGTTGACCCCCCCCTTCCAAACCCACGGCGTTTACTGCAGCAGAGAGGAAATAGAGGTTAAAGTCTTTATGCAGATCAAAACCTGCTCGGCTCTCTGCATTTATCCGCGCATCAAATACCGCAGACAGGTCGACTCCAGATACTCCCTTCAAGAACAAACTGACAGAAATTAAAGAGCCGGCAAGGTTCCTGCCATTGCCAAACAATATCCAGCTGTAGCTTTAAGCACGTGATTGTTAGAGTAGCTGTCAGTCTGTTTCTTTATGATGGGCTGTATAAATGTCAAGTGCTTTCTCTCATCCTGTCTCTTTAACGCTCTCGTGGCCCCGGGCCCTGCACTTTTTGACCTTCTATTGAACACACTGGCCCCTCATCATTATCCTCATTTTGCCTCTGGAGTTCATCGTTTGTTCCAGCAATCCCTCTTCACCACAGCGTGGAGATATTTACAAACCAGCTCTGGGTGACACTGTTTACAAATGGGCCCTTCAGATGGAGTTTTGAAGCCATTTGATTGCGTGGAGAAAGCGTTGGAAAACCGCGGACGCGCTGTTATACATCTCTAAATCGATTTTGTTTTTCAGGCTTCCAGATGATGCAGTGAGCAAGATAACTAAAACAAGAAACTAGAAATAAAATAAAAAGAATGATTTCTCCTAGACAGCAACGAGATGCATGGAGAACGAATGAAGACTTTTGCCCCAGGCTCTTGCTTTTCAGATTTTTTCGGAGAAAAAGACCCCAACAATGCCTCAGATTTGACAAGATGCCAAAGTCTGCAATCAAAAGAGTTCAATAAGAGCATTTCATATCCAAGACCAGATGATCTATCTCAGTGCATTCTAGCTCTGTATTCTCACTTGATCTTAACATTTGTCTTATTTGTGTCTATTTTTAGTGCATTAGGATTTATGTCTTAATGCACAAAAATCTTTTTTTCAGTCAGATTGTCCACCAAGTAGCACTTTCCTTAAATATTATAGACATTTTAATAGTTTAATATTGTAATACCATGTAAAAAATTATTTCACTAAACAATTTTCAGTGGGGTTCTCTATAGAACCCTGTGGTTCTTGACTCAATTTTAAAGAACCCTTTATGGTTCTATATAAGGAGATATGTTTTAAATTATTGCATAGTACTATCATGTTTAACGAGTAAACAAATCATAAATTGTTTACAAGCTGTTTAATTCATAAAATGCAATTAAAATTAAAGGGTCTATATGTAGAATTCATAAACCCTTGTTATTAGCGACACCGGTGGCCGTTAAGTGAACTGCAGCCAGCTACTTGCTCATGCTTGCACACTTATGCTGCGTTCACACCAAACACGAATAGAGCATCAAAATCGCATCTACCGTGGATGCTTGAACATTTCGAATCCATATGCACGTCCACAGTGAATTGGACGCGCGGAAAAATTGAGCGTTTGAAGCTAAATATGTCATAAAACACCACTCATCACATCACTTTACCACGTGACAGCAGCAAGCAGGTTCCTGATTGGTTAACGCGGCGTGAATAGACACCAAATTTCAGATTTCTTAACTTGCTTCAAACACGCGAATGCACAAAAATCACCAAATAAAACCACTCTCGCAAGACGGTCGATTGGGGGGGGGGGGGGGGTGGGGTGTAAATGGGGGGGTGGTCTTTTTATTTAAATAAATGTAATAATTAAATGATTAAAAGGGATTCTAGGTCTAATTACAGCCATATATTTGTGAAGTAATCTATTTAAACTAAACTATTTAAAATATTTAAAAATAGATATTTTTTAAAAATATGCACACATTCACTCGTTTGTATGTCTAATATGTCAAAAATGTAAAAAACGTTTTGTGTTTCGTCACATTTGGTTATAAATTACATCATTTATATGATTGCATATTTTCAATTCAAAATGGCAAAATTACATTTACAAAGTTGAGTAGTTTGCATCAATGTAAGTTACTGGGGGTCGATTAAACATATCTATCATAAAACAGTTGTCAAATATTAAATTTTTAGCTTTTTATATCTAGCCACGCACACACTCTTTCAATGTAAAATAGGAAAGCGCCGCGTTTGAATTCACACTAATCTTCAGTCACCATTAAGCCCCGCCTTCTTTGATCTGATTGGCCATCATTTTGACATTGACGAGCACTGTTAGACCCCTGAGGCAGAACAGAAAAATAAAATGTTACTTTTTAACTTTTTAAAAATGTCTGCCATCCTAACAACAAACAGAGCAGTGCGTAATGGAGCGCAATATTGGGGGGTACAATTTGGCAATTTCCAATTATTTGGGGGGGGGGGGGGGGGGGGGGGTCTTTGGACTCAATGCCTATGGTGGTTACAGCCCTGGTCTGAACGTGATTCAAGGCCCTCGATATACTCACGGCAAAGTTCTTTTTCATTTTTCTCTTAAAGGGATAGTTCACCCAAAAATGAAAATTCCGTCATCATTTACTCCCCCTCAAGTGGTTCCAAACCTGTATGAGTTTCTTTGTTCTGCTGAACACAAAATAAGATATTTTGAAGAATGTTTGTAACCAAGCAGATAGAGCAACCATTGACTGCCATAGTATTTTTTTCCCTACTATGGTAGTCAATGGTTGCACAATAGTTTTTGTGCGCAAAAAAAAAAAAAAAAAACGAAAAAAACTTCCGTGTATGCCTTGGACGTGAACTCATGAAGCACCACGACGCATGGGCGAGAATATGACGCAGATCCGGCGTTCGGACACATGACCCAGAAGCGAGGAGGAGATTTGTTTACAAGGAGAGGAAGACGCGCTGTATCTAAGCTGTTGAATTATGCATTGATCGTGCTTTAGGTCTCGGCGTAGTGCTCAAAATGCGACTAAAGTGTGCATTTCATGGATTCCAGAACGCCGGATCTGCGCCATATTCTCACGCATGCGTCGTGGTGCTTCGTGAGTTCACGGCAGAGGCCAAAACGGAAGACAAGAACTTCTGGAATAAAGTTGTTATTTTGATTTTTTTTGCGCACAAAAACTATTGTCGTCGCTTCGTAAAATTATTGTAGAGCCACTGTAGTGAGATGGACTTTATAATGACGTTTTTAGTGCCTTTTATGGGTCTTGTGAGTGTGAATGTACTGAATGCCAATGGAGGCCTATCTGAGGCCTTTCTCAGCCATCTGCTTTCAACAAAAATATCTTCATTTGTGTTCCGGAGATGAACGGAGGTCTTACGGGTGTCGAACGACATGAGGGTGAGTAATTAATGACATCATTTTCATTTTTGGGTGAACTAACCCTTTAATGACAGTTAGAAAAAGTGTGTGAATGGTTTTGGCAAGCACGTAAATACTGTTAAATACAAGCAAGTGTCAGAAGCGTAAAGTGACGTTTCGAGAAACGCTGGCGTTAAGCGCGCACGATATTCATCCCTGTGTGTGCAGGCCTTTACGAGCAAAAAAGTTAGCGAACATCCCGACGGCGTCCACGCTGCTGAGAGTGACAGTTTGATGAATATGTAAATATGTGCTGCACGCTTTCCTCTCAATATCAAAAACACACAACGATGACAGCATATGATCATTGCGTTGTGGAAATGTTTGCACAAGTTCTGCAGTTCACCGGCATCATGATGACAGATGAGGTAATTATAATTACTCTTATATGTTTGATTATAAAGTATATTTGAGACTATAGCTAGTCTATATAGATCTGGCTATGTAAGAATATAGTTTGACTTATTCCCTTTTCTTTACATGACACATTAACATTACAGTACAGAATGACTCTTTCAGCATTATGCTGAACATTAGTATTTGCTCCCTGGAGCGCTCGTGAACGTCACATCCTTTTGATTTTCCCGGGTCAAAACATCCAGAGTCTTTCACATAAAAAACAGTCAACAGGCTTTCATAGACCACACAAAGTTCGGGAGGAGCACGTTCAAATGATCTATCCAATCATTATGTCATTCCAACCAGCCGTCAGCAATCAGTAATCAACATGTCTACCCAATCAACACACCTGGAGGATCACATAAATGCCCAGTCAACTCACCAATGTCCCTCCACAGGTTTTCAGCATCCCTCCACCACCCCGTCTTCCTCACACTCACCTGGTTTACATTTACATTTATGCATTTGGCAGACGCTTTTATCCAAAGCGACTTACAGTGCCCTTATTACAGGGACAATCCCCCTGGAGCAACATGGAGTAAAGAGCCTAGCTCAAGGACACACTGGTGGAGACCACTGGGATCGAACCAGCAACCTTCTGCATATCAGTTCAGTGGTTTAACCCACTGGACCACCATCTCCATCACCTGGTTACTTTCCTAACCCGAGATACGGGGGGAGTACTCCAAATACCAAGCTCGGAGCCCTCTCCTCAGACAGCACACCAAATATGCATACCATTTATTCTATCTGACTTATTTATAAGTGTGAACTTGTGAACCAGGAAATCGGGGAAGGTCTATTTTTTTAGGTTTCGCTACAAGCTGTTCACACATTGGCAATACAAAATCGATTATTACTTGGAAATCCTTACATACAGTACGATTAAATCTAAATCCATAAAATGATCCCAGGAGGGGAACCCCTAAAAGCTTCTAGTGCCTGACAGAACCCTTTAAGGTCCTATATAGAACCTTTTCTTCTGTTTCTTTCACAAGATTCATCTTATTTCAACTTCATTCTGCTAAACCACTGAGGATCATAGCAGTGGAATCTTGTCTGTAGAACATCATCAAACATCTCTAGTAGAAACTTCCACAGATCTTTACATGGGGAAAAAATAGGCAGCCGATCATTTATCCCAATGAATGGCTTATCGATCACAGATGTCTGCACGCAGAGGTAAAGATAGCCCTAATGCGATACATTATGCATGAAACATATCCCAAACAAGATCTGACAGGACGGCCCAACACTGTGCCACTATAAACTCATCGAGTCGTCACATTTCAATCTGGATAAGCGTGAACTGCCGATGAATATATTCTGACTGAATATATTCATCAGCTTGAGTCTAGTGGAAGTTTGAAACTTCATGCTCAAGGCTTAAAGGCCGTGGGTCTAGGTGTGTGTGTTTGTGTGTGTGTGTTGCCGGCTGAGACAGAGGCTCTGTGTGTGTGTGTAGATAATGAGAGAACTGGCCTGGGCCACCCCTGTGCTCACCACCACACCATCAAATATTCATCAGTGTTGATTAAACAAGACACCGGCCGCAGATCTGGTGGCACTGTGCTAGAATGCCGAACCATATGCAAAAAAGAGGAATGAAATAGGATGGAATGTCCTGCAGTCTGAGGTCAGCGTCAGCCGATGGACATGACATCAGAATAACTGCAGCATCATAGATGTGACCTCAGACATGCAGATGAGGATGATGAGAGAGGGCAGGAAATGAGAGGCTGGAGAGGTCACGAGAAAACAGATGAAGAGATGAGTGCTAGAAAATGTTTAGAAAATGAGGAAAATGGCATATGGGGAGAGGGGATGAAAATAGGGAATTTAGAGAAGACACGAATCCTGCATACTGTTCTTTCCTCTGTGGAATTAAAACAAGTTTTGAATAATCTTCACAGATACCTTTTTTATATAAAAACAGTTTGCAGTAACCACAATTGTAAAGCTATAAATAAATTAAAAATAAATAAATAATGTTCTTATTCATCAAAAAAATTCTAACAGTTTTTACAAAAAAATTAAAGGTCCCGTTCTTCGCGATCCCACTGTTCAAACTTTAGTTAGTGTGTAATGTTGCTGTTAGAGCATAAATAATACCTGTAAAATTATAAAGCTCAAAGTTCAATGCCAAGCGAGATATTTTATTTAACAGAAGTTCCCTTTCAAAGCCTACAGTGAACGGCCGGCTTGGACTACATCCTGGTACTTCCTTCATAAATGACGCCAGTAGAACAGTAGAACAGACTAACCTCCGCCCACAAGAATACGCAAAAAAAGGGGGCGTGGTCTTGTTGCTGTCCCACGTGGAGAAGAGGACGTGTCGCGTGGAGAAAAGGAAGTGTTGCGTTTGAGTGTGTTTGTCGCCATGTCGTCGAGACGCTGTTATTTTCATCCCGGAGTCAAATCACCTTTGTTTGGCTTTCCCAGGGATGCTGTAGAGATCATTGAGCGCATACATCTCCCGTTAAGAGGCGTGATCTTTCCACGTGCGCTAAGCTGCTGTCAAATCACAACACGGGAACCGCTGGCACAATCAGAACTCGTTACGCATTTCTGAAGGAGGGACTTCATAGAATAAAGGAAGTCATCAGCCGTTTTTAGGACAGTGAAAACAGCGGTGTACAGATAAGTAAATTGTGCTAAAAATACTGTGTTTTTTTACACTCGAAACATGAACACATGTTACATTGCACACTGTAAACACAATCAAAGCTTCAAAAAACCCACGAAGAACGGGACCTTTAAGCAGCACAACTGTCTACCACAAGATAATAATCAGAAATGTTTTCTTGAACAGCAAATCATCATATTAGAATGATTTCTGAAGGATCATGTGACACTGAAGACTGGAGGAATGATGCTTAAAAGAACACTCCACTTTTTTTTTTGTAAATAGGCTCATTTTCCAACTCCCCTAGAGTTAAACAGTTGAGTTTTACCGTTTTCGAATCCATTCAGCCGATCTCCGGGTCTGGCGGTAGCACTTTTAGCATAGCTTAGCATAGATCATTGAATCTGATTAGACCGTTAGCATCTCGCTTAAAAATGACCAAAGACTTTCAATATTTTTCCTATTTGACTCTTCTGTAGTTATGTAAAAATGTACCAATGGAAAATGAAAAGTTGTGATTTTCTAGGCCGATATGGCTAGGAATTATTCTCTCATTCCTGCGTAATAATCAAAGAACTTTGTGCCGTACCATGGGGCAGCGGCGCAATGATAGTAGAGAGTCCTAGAAAATCGCAACTTTTAATTTTCTGTTGGTCTTAGTACAGAATGTAACTACTGAAGATTCAAGTTATAAATAGGAAAAATATTGAAACTCTTTGGTCATTTTTGAGTGAAATGCTAACGGTCTAATCAGATTCAATGATCTATGCTAAGCTATGCTAAAAGTGCTATCGCCAGACCCGGAGATCGGCTGAATGGATTCAAAAACGGTAAAACTCAACTGTTTTTTAAAATTGTAATAATATTTAAAAATACATAAGTGAAGTTATTAAACGTAATTTCGGGAGGAGTATGCCCATCTAATCTTTCAATTAATACCAAAGTATAAAACCAGCAGCTTACCTCTTCCCGTTGTTAGTTCTTGCAGCATCCCTCCTCCTCCCCTGCTCCTCCTTTTGTACAATTTTGCCTGTTATAGGGGGGCAATCGGAGCTCGGGTAGAATATCCTCTCCGAGCCCCTCTATTGCAGACAGCAAGCCAAATTTGTTTACCACCTTCACCAAGATTACATGGGCACACAAACGCGTGAAAAAAAATGAATGAATCCAACGTATTTGTAAGGTATAGTGATTTTAAAATATAAAGCATTTTTTTCTGATCCTTGTTTATATGCTCAGTTCTGCAGGTGATATCGTTACGTCAGGTGCATCATTACACCAGTAGGTGGCAACAAGTGGCTTTATCTTTATGAGTGAGCCATTGAATCACTTATTCAACCGATTCGTTCAAACACACTGGAGGAACAAAACAAGTGATGGGGTGCTTCTCAACACTCAATTCGATGCTTCCTCGTGTCTTCGCTCCTCCGTCCTCCAGCCTGTGACCCGGAAACCGATCAAAGTTAGCCATCTTGAAGGACATCTCAATTTTCTAATTGCGCCGCAAGGAGGCTTCCAGAGGAGCGATGAGCGAGGATGCATGGGTGTATCCTATGCGGAAGTCTTTCTTGTCAAGAAGCCTGACACGCTTAAATTCTCCTCCCCCTTCACATCGGTCACAATAATTTTAATTTATGAAGTTTAAAAAACCATATATCACACATATTTTTTAACAGAACATCTTGCTTTATTATTATTTATGACTTTCTTAAGGGCTGATGACGACGTTTGAGTGATCAAGAATATTTCAATATACAAATAAGCTTTCCTTCGATTCCTTCATATCCGAAATCGCATACTTCCCTACTTTAAAGAAGGAGAAAAAGAGTATGCAATAAAAGAAGTATGTTCACAGTATAAAAGAATAGGTAAAAAGTACCTGGATGACTTACTACTTGCAAGATTCTGAAGTGTGCATCTGATGGACACTTTACTATCCCATGAGGCCACGGGAGAGGATTTGTGAATGGCAGTGAAAAGATGTAACTGACACTGGAAGGTCACATGATAATGACAACATGGCGAATGTGGCGAATGTAGTATGTTACATTCATACTACACACATATATAGAACATACTTTTTTAGAGCTTGCAAAGTAAGAACCTACTCAACAGAGTCTGCGATTTTGGACATAGCCACTGTTCATTCAAGGAGCAAAACAAGTCATTGAGTCATTTACTCAAACAATTAATTCAAAATCATTGATTTAATTAGGAATGAAACATGGAGCCTTTATGAGAGTCATTTACTCAAATGATTAGTTGCACCAATTGATTCCAGGAACAAAACATGGTAAATTTGGAATCAAACACTAGCATACTACCATATTTCTGCCATATAAAGATATGGTAAAAATAGTAAGAGTAGTATGCTAGTAGTGTGCAGTCTGTCACTGAATGATTCATTCAAGCGATTCATTCAAAAACACTGATTCATTCAGGAACAACTCAAGTGACTGGCTGGCTGCATCTGAAATTATTTTAGGATTTTATGATGATCTTATTTTGAATAAGTAATTACATCATGACCGCTAAAAGAGTACATTCTGTATATCTAGACATACAGCATTCACCCTGTTGTCATTATCATTTGACTTATCAGCTTCAGTTACTGCCATTCACAAATCCTCTCCCGTGGCCTCATGGGATACATGGACAGATCCATCGTTGTAGGTCATCTGGGTACTTTTTGCCTACTCTTGTGAATTCGGACATAGCGCTTTTGTCACATACTGTTTTTTGCCTACTATATATAGTAGGGAAATATGCGATTTCGCATGAAGCCTCTGTCTTTATGAATCAATCATTGAGTCAGTGACTCAACTGATTCTTTTTGAAGCTTGGCAGTTGTGGTCACTAAGCACTTTTATTGTATTTATTAAGATTCTTCTGAAAATTTCATTTTGTGTGACCAGCCTCAGCCATATACACTAGGTGTCAAATGTGATTTGGCCGTTTTTGAGTGAACTGTTTCTTTAAGAACAACGCATTGGAAGAGAGGATCAGGCCGCGGACAGGAGTGAACTTGACAGGACAGGGACAGTGGAATAGATGGGTGGAAAAAATGAATTGAAAAGAAGAAGAGAGGTCGGTCACTCCCGAGCACATTAAATATTTTATGAGATGTGTGGTTCAGCAGAGACAGGAAAGAGCGTGGTCAGAGAGGTTAGCCCAACTCATTTACAGCACCCGGAGAGAAGGAGAGACAGACACACAGAGAGCATTAAGAGTAAGATGTGTATTTTAGCATTGTCAGTCAGCACGCTCAACACTTATTTGCTATTTGAGAGATGAAACGTCTCAAACCATGACAAAATCATGGGTTAGGGTATATAAATGAATAGGCTTATGCATGAATGATCATTGTCTCAGATAACCAAATGTTCTAAGAATGTTTCCTCAAATTATGAAAACGTAATTTCTTTGAATATTAAATCACTTAAAAAAAGTACCTATCATGTGGAGTGTAATAACGCTGTTTGTGAATGTAAAAGGGCTGCAAAGTTTAAAGGTCAAAGTGCACGAAAAAAAACAAAAAAACTGTCTGAAATGAGTCGTCAGTAATTCCAGTCTTACTTCCTGTTTGAACCTAGCCTGACATCGTCATACTCATATTCTAGTCAGAATATGAGTCTGATACTGCTCCATTGGGCTGTGATTATGAGGTGTGTTTCAACCGAACCAGGAAGGAAAATGCCTCTGCACTCAATTGGATAGACCTACAACCAATCAGAGCAACGGAGTAAGTGACGTATGTTGAGCGACGCATAGTTGTCAACAGAATGCAAGTGCACACTGGAAGAAGTAGAAGAAGAAGATGAGTGTAAACGATCTTTGCCGGTGTTGTAAAAAGAATTTAAGGATACACGATTTCTTACCAACACGATCATCATTTTTGAGAGAAATAGTAAAGGTGAATGCATATACGAACAAGTGCTCCATTTAGTAAACAAATTCAACCCAAGCGCTCTTTGGTGACGTGGATGATTACGTCACTGTTGATCATCTGTCCATCATCGTATAAAGCCAGCCCTGACAATTTGATTGGTCCGAACAGCTCTGGTTCGAGCATAGTTGCTCCACAACGGATCAAGTCCAGACCGAACTTCTCGACCTCAAATGTTGTGGGCGGGGCTAAGTTCGGCTGGCATCCAGGCTAGTTTGAACCTACTAGGGTTTTGTAACACATTTGCATAATGCCAGCCTTGGTCTTCATTGGCTATACGCAAACAATGTCTACTTTGACCCTCAAACACTGTAATTGCTGAGACTGGAAGAGTTTGGTTCATGTTGTCGACCTGTCGAAAAGTCGCTGTTTTCTGGGTGGACAAAGGAAATCCACTAAAGCAATTCTAAAGTATGAGGACTTGTGCCCAAATTGATAAGGTAAAATTATGACATCGTTACTGTTCATATCACTGCGTTTCATGCACTGAGGAAACCTCTGGAGCTGAAATTCAGGACATTTAGTTTCCATTTAGCGCTGTAAGCAATGGACCAATCACAACAGACTGGGCCATCTGATCAATCAGAGCTGAGTAGGTTTTCGGAAAGGAGGGATTTAGAGAGACCGGATGCCTTTTTATGCAGATGTAACAATGTACAGTATGAGAAAATTTAAGCTTTTTTTGGACTTTGGATGCATGTAAACCTATTGTAGGAGACTCCAAAACAAAACTAGGAACTTTAAAAATAGCATAATAGGGGCAATTAATGTTTCAAAAATCTTGGTTATGTGAACATTAAAGCTACACTGTGTGATATTTCCCCCCATCTAGCGGTGAAAAGGTATATGACCATCCAGTAAATATTAGTTTCTGTTCCTCCCAATTACGATTTCGTTTTAACTCCTACGGTGGCCGATTTAGTCCAAGATTAACATGGCTTCCAGTTCAATCCAGCAATCCCCCTCTTCACATTCGACACTGTGCCATCGAGTGTTAAAACGCGAAAGGCGAAGTTGTTAATACGAGAATTATGATGCAATATTTAAGAGTTTTAAGTATTGTATAACATGAGTAGCTCTCTGCGACTTTCATTTTTTTAAAAAGTAGCTCTCAAATGAAAAAAGGTTGGAGACCCCTGATTTAGAGAGACCGGATGCCTTTTCATGCAGATGTAACAATGTATAATATTTCCTGGCTTTCCTGTAGCTCAAACAGTAGAACATGGCACTAGCAATGCCAAGGTCATGGGTTCGATTCCCAGGGAAAGCAAGAACTGACAAAATGTAAAATGTGTACCTTGAGCTTTGGATAAAAGCGTCTGCCAAATGTAAATGTATACACCTAGGATTGCTTGAGGGTGAGTAAATCATGGGCTAATTTAAATTTTTGGGTGAACTATCCCTTTAAGTATTATACTTCACTGTGTAACTCATCCTGCATTGTTTGTGTTACAAACATGAATACATCCCCAAATCGCTTTTTTTTGGTGAAGAGATGTGTACTATTAAGTATCACGATTAAGTGATCAAAAACGTGAAAACTGAAAAAATGTGTATACTGCAAAAAAAAAAAAAAAGAAGGACGGTAGTGTCAAAAAATTGCTCTTTTGACTTGGATCATTAAGGAACCACCTAGCAACGGCCACAAAAATGTTGCTTGAGTTTAATGTTTATAGAATTAATAAAAGATATTTCTGTTTTGTTTGTTGAACTCTGTGACATCATTCATGAGTTTGTGCATGCATTCATATTCTGTGCATGAATTATTAAATAACAATATTTTAAATATTTGGGTAGTTATTAAGAAGAAGTTCATGAATAATTGAGCATGTCTCCAATGTCAGCAACAGACTAACAGTGTTTGTTTTGATCTGTGACAGTTTGTGTGTCAGGACGATTATATTGAATTGACCCATAAAAATCTTGCTATACTGTATGTGTAATGTATGCATACTCAAAATAAACGGCTTGTGTTAAAAGTTGTGTTTTTTTTATTACTAAAATAGATTTTGTGTGTGTGGGAAATGTTGTAGATATTCGTAGTGGGGACTGTAAAGCCTAAAATGACCTCCCAACTTAATAAACATGAAATAATGTCTTATAGGGGTTCTATTATGATTTTTTTTTACATCTTCAACTTTCTCTTGTAGTGTGTAATGTTGCTGTTTGAGTATGAAAAAGGTCTGCAGAGCTCAATAATCTATATCAGTTATTCTCTATATCAGTGTCACTGTTTCTGATCTCCCTGAAACGCCTCCATTGTAGTCTTATGTTTTTTTCAGCATTGAACATTTTACAGTATTCCTCATTAAATAAATCCTGCCCAAGGCATATGCAAATTAATGGGCGGGGCCTAGTTGAGTTGTGTTGAAACCTGTTATGGTAATGGCCGTGATATTTCTGAAAAACACACTAGAAGCAGTTGACCAATCACAACATGCTGCTCCAGCCGACCAATCAGAGCACATTGTGAGTGGCTTCATAGAGACAGGAACTAAACAGAGTGTTACTGATAGACTAGTCTCAGCCCCAGACGTCATGGCCACGGACCGTTGGCTGAGCGTCTGATGCATATGGCACACATAGCTGGAAACACTTCAGGAGTTTCGAAGTCGTCATCTGATTGGTTGAATTCTACAGGATGTCCATGAGACGTGTGTGTTGCGTTCTTTAGCGGTCCGCCATGAAACAAATGCCCTTGTGGATGTAGAACACCGTCATGTTTACAACTGTAACAATCAACGCTTACAAGGATCAGCTAAATGCTGGATTTTCAAAATGTTTCAAAGTTCGCGGCACCATTTTTGCAGTAAACTTACACAACGTTCTTGAATTAATAATTTGTCGATGCATGCCGGTCTGTTATTGCAGGGACATTGATTTCACGCCGCTAAATGGCGCGGAACAAAATTAACTGTGATTAGTTGCATTACATGTCAGTCAAACGTCCTCTTGGGCGGTCCTTGACCAATGAAAGCTGCGATAGAGTCCACACCTTCTGCCGTCAGGGTGAAGGTCTGGCTACGCGAGACTACTGACAGACTGGCAAGAGAGGTGCTGCAACAATGTTTTTTTGAACATTCAGGCATGAAAACCTATTTTAGTAGAGCCCAAATACAAAATCAAGACTGAAAAATAGTAAGTCCCCTTTAATAACACTGCTAAATATTGCTTCTGGCAGTGTTAGGTTTAGGGTTAGGGGAAATTAAACATCTTAATAGATCAGTACAATGACAACAGAAGTCAATGGAAAGTCCCAAACAAATCTGTCAATTGTCCCATTATGGCTCGTATAGAATGTGTGTTGGACTGGAGTGGGTTCACAAAGTGGACAAATTAAGAAACAAATCTGCTCTCAAATAGTTAAATATGACAAAACCAGCATTTGAAAGCTCAAAAAAAAAGAAGAAAAAAAAAAGACTAACAATGCAGTTAAATGACTAAATAAATGAAGGAAAACCAAATGAATGATTAAAGCTACACTATGTAACTTTTCCGTCCACTAGAGGTCGCCTGTTCAAAACAAAGGCGTAGTTTGATGACGCCACTTTTGAGTGCAGAATTTTGGGACATGTGGTCTTCACCTCACAGCCGGTGGCAGGATAAGACTTGGGCAGAAATCATGTTCATGGATGCGATTATTAACATTACCGTAGTATGAAGCAGAGCAGGACCGAGTGTTGTGGAGCTGAGCAAGGCCGCAGGAGCGATTGAAGAGTGGGACTGTTATTATGGCATAATCGCCCGCGGGACTTTTATTATGACACGGTCGCCGGAGCCACTTCTGTTTTTACAGTCATGAGTATGAGGTAACGCAGCTCTGTTTATCATATTAGATATATCTGAGTGTGTTGAAAAGGAAGTTATGACGTTCGCTCTGCGGCTGCTATGACACTTCTTGCGCACTGCAGTGAGAGTAAAGCGTTTCTGCAAAATAAAACCGGAAACCGAGGGTAACGCAGATATGACACAATCGACAGGCGACTCCCTCACACGTCCCGGTTCCTTGGTTAAAATAGCAATTTCTCACGATTTACAAATAGTTGAAAACATTTGGAATATTGTAAGTACTCAACTGAACAAAATATATAACAATGGCCTAGTGGTTTTTGGATATTTTACTGAAAATGTTTTACATAGTTCACCTTTAAATACATAAAGAAACAAAGAAACAAACAAACAAACAAATAAATAAATAAATGTTTTGTATTAAGGGGTGGGGTTAGTCTGTAATAAATCAAAACAAAAACAACAGAAGTCTATGGTTTGTGATAATTTTTAGGTAAAAATGTGTGGGTATTAGTGAGGGTGACTGTGTGATCTCATTAACATCCTTCTGCCAGACTGAAATATCATCCATTAGATCCTGTTACACACCACTTAGACACACACACACACACACACACACACACACACACACACACACACACACACACACACACACACACACACACACACACACACACACACACACACACACACACACACACACACACACACACACACACACACACACACACACACACACACACACACACACACACACACACACACCACACACACACACACACACACACACACACACACACACACACACACACACGTTGGGTTTTCATGTTTTATGGGGACTTTCCATAGGCGTAATGGTTTTTATACTGTATAAACTGTATATTCTATCCCCCTACACTGCCCCTGCCCCTGCCCCTGCCCCTAAACCTACCCATCACAGGAGACGTTCTGCATTTTTACATTTTCAAAAAACATCACTTAGTCTGATTTATAAGATGTTTTCCTCATGGGGACCAAAAAATGTCCCCACAAGGACGAGGATTTCGGATATTGCCATCTTTGTGGAGATATTTTGTCCCCATAACGTAGGGTTTACTATGCCACACACACACACACACACACACACACACACACACACACACACACACACACACACACACACACACACACACACACACACACACACACACACACACACACACACACACACACACACACACACACACACACACACACACACACACACACACACACACAAACACACACACACAAACACACACAGGATTACACTCACGATATACACAGATAAATATTTTAGCGTTTCCTCTACAGGCCGTTGTTATTGTGCACGTTAAACACACATTAATTCTGACAAACCCTCAGACTGCTCACGTGAAGGAAATCTTTGGCCAAATATAGCATCACTTTCCCAGCACTCCTTCGCACGGCAGGACCAAACCAGAGCAGACACCTGCAACACCCTGAAACACACACACGCGCGCGCGGCTGCAGTTCATTCCCAGTCATTTTCGTCTCGTCTTATCAGCCCGTCATCCTGACAGACCATCATTGATTAGCATGTCGGTTCTGTGTCTGAGCGAGACGGCCGCGGGTCATTGAGAGTGAGAACTGTCTCTAACCAGAGGCCACCAGGGACACCTCGAGCCCCCCCTGATGCCTGAGACTGACAGGTAAGGCTGGAGCCCCGGTGAGCCGGATTTGCCCTCGCGCTCTCGCAACGCCGCCCCAACACTCCCCCAACGCCGGTCGACCTGATCAAGCTGTCAGGGTGAGGGCAGGAAATGAAGGTGAATGAGAGGTCAGATTGACACCAACAACATCATCAGTGAACCGTCTGACATGCACTACACTACAGTAAAAGACTGTAAAACTTGGTTAATTGGTAAGTTCCCTAACTTTTTATTCTGAAAAACTGTACTAGATCTAATGGGACATTTCATGTCATTTTAAAGTAAAATACTGTAGCCTCTTTAACCAGGAATATTTTGAGTTTTTGAGCGCCACTGATTTTTGACTTCAGCCTCACTATATTCTCTCTCTCTGTTCTCTGTCCATTATCCATTGCTCAAACAGGGGAAACCACTATTGATGTATGTCTTGATTGCTCTGATTGACTGCGGTGCTCTGTCGTCTGTCTAAATTTACACAGCTCCCCCATATTACTGCCCCTGACACCCCCATCCACGCACCTCCTCTAGGGGACAAAATCCACACCGCCACACGTCAAAACGGTCCCATCCACCATTGTCCAATTTTAACCCACTTATTGAGCATTAAATGACTATACAGAGAG
Source organism: Romanogobio albipinnatus (assembly GCA_023566225.1). NCBI lineage: Eukaryota > Metazoa > Chordata > Actinopteri > Cypriniformes > Gobionidae > Romanogobio > Romanogobio albipinnatus. The sequence goes on along the minus strand of CM042250.1, from coordinate 46,729,465 downwards.
CGAGCGAGCGAGTGAGAGAGAGAGTGTGTGTGTGTGAGAGAGAGAGACATACAGAGACAGAGAGGTGAAGAATGTCACTGAATTATTTAGAGTGAAAACACAGAGAGGAAATCAATGGGGGCAAAATCTGATATTAACTGCAAATTAAACAAAGACAGCATGAGAGGGTTCCTGCGATGATTGCAGAGATGATCTAGGTGTGTGTGTGTGTGTCGTGGAGTGTATTTCTAGATTGAAGGCAGCGACTAGAAAAACCTCCCCATCATATCAACTGCACTAAAACCCTCCAGTAATGCGCACTGGAAAACACTATAAAGCAGACTCTAAACTCTCACTGAATTACATAATCATATGTGAACCTGTTGCAAAATGTTGATACATTTTAAGCAGCACAACTGATTCAACATTGATTATAATAATAAGAAATATTTCTGGAGCAGCAAATCAGCATATTAGAATGATTTCTGAAGGATCATGTGACTCTGAAGACTGGAGTAATGATGCTGAAATTTCACGAATAAATGACATTTTACAATATAGTCACAAAGAAAACAGTTATTGTAAGTTGTAATAATATTTCACAATATTACTGTATTAAATAAATGCAGCCGCAGTGAGCAAACGAGATGTAACATCACTTTTGAAAAGTAGGGCACGTGGTACATTTGAGCTGCCATTTATGTTGCATAATGTCAACTGTTTAGTATGTTCTGAATATTATTATTAATTGAATGCTGGTATCTTTATCATATTGCTGTTCCCACAGCAATAGACCACATGTTACAGTGATTTTACTCTGACATTCTTCACTCGTGGTAAAATGGCTGTAATTAGCATCCGGGACCTTAAGTATCCGTAAGTAATAAATAATTGAGCATGGTACAGTTTGAGTCATCAGATGCTGGGATGTAATTGACCAATAAAATCTGTGCAGTGATGCTCAATTAACCAGTCAAACAGAATGACTCAGCATAAAATGGAAACTTTATTACCTTTCGATTACTACAAATGTGCTTTCTCTCTCCCTCTCTGTACTCTCAGTTTATCATCAGGTAATTAGTATTTTCATTAACTCCAGCAAGAGATGAGCTTTGATCATTTCATTTTCCCTCCACGAGTTCTTAATATGGTGTTGCCTTATAATTAATATGATTAATGCTCAGCCAGTGTAATTTCCTTTCAGTGTCTCTCTTACTTTTTTCATATAGTTTTTCATTTATACACCATGCACAAAATACGGGTTGTACAAACTGGTTGATTAGTTCTACCACTGCCCGTGGATCACATGACTTGCTCTGTATTCTGGGGTTGTAGTATGTCATTTGTTTAACTCAGCTTCGCAGATGAGGGATTTGAAACGCTCTGCTCAAATGACATATGGGAGATTTTAGAGACTAAAAAAGCTTTAAAATACATAACGTGCAATAGTAAATATTTATTAAGAAGAAATTCTTTTCAGCATCGAAATAAATACATTGTTCTTTTTTTAAATGTTTTTGAAAGAAGTCTATTATGCCCACCAAGGCTGCTCTTATCAAAAATAAAAAATACAGTAATTCATTAGAATAATATTGTGAAATATTATTCAAATGTAAAATATATTTTTTTATATTTTAATATTAAAAATGTAATTTATCATTGATAATGCAAAGCTGAATTTTGTCCTCTCACTGCTGAGATCCTTCTAAGGATCATTCTAAGATGTTCAAGAAACATTGTTTATTATTATCAATGTTGAAAACAGCTGTTCTGCTTAACAGCTGATTTTTTTTCAATGAAAAGAAAGTTCAAAAGAACAGCATTTATTTGAAATAAAAATGTTTTGTAACATTATGAACGTCTTTACCATCACTTTCGATCAATTTAATGCATCCTTGCTGAATAAAAGTAGCCTATTAATTCATTTAAAACAAAATCTTACTGACATAACTTTTATTCTGGAATAGTCCTATACTTTGCAAAATACAATTGACTCCAAATTATTTTTGGTGTTAAAGCTAAATACACAATAATTTAATTAAATGAAAAACAATATTTTTTTCTAGGGCTGTCAATCAATTAAAAAAACTAATTACTACTGTAATTAATCATGATTAAAAACATTGGAGTTTTTTTTATATTTTGTCTATTGTAATAAAGTTGCTCTCCAAATTAATGTAGGAACAACTTAAAGACAGTATATTTTAAATATTTGTTGCAATGGCACCTTTTTTTATGAATGAAGGCCAGTATCACTGATACTACTGCTACTGATGTCTCTTTGAAATTGATAAAAAAAACTGAAAAACATTAATGATAGACATTCAACGTTACAGTATAATTGAAAGCTATTAATTTTAACATTTAATATGTAAAAAAAAAAAAAAACCTGTCAATATTCACATAAACCCATTATTTAGACATTAAATAAAGTAAAATTAAATAAAGTTATCAAACCCCCTTTTTTTTAAACTGCATAAATTATAAATGAAATATAGATTAATCTTTATTAAAGCTACAATTTTCTCTTTTACCTTTGTTCTTGGATTAACGTTAATGACAGACATCACAGCAACTGGTTTATTAGGCTGCTGTCACTTTAAGATCTGTCGCTGCCGAACATGACGGATTTGACGCGCATGCATCTCATTTCCTCACAACAACAAAGTTCATTAAAGACCTTATTTAACTCATTTAAGACTGCCCTTATGAGAATACTCGACAAATGGGCATTTGGGTATATTCTGTGTGTTATTGTTTTTGCAAGCGCGAAAGAGAACTCGATTCTGGCAGCATCTTTCGTGTGTGTCACAGTCAGGACATTCACAGACAGCACTTTCTCTTTTGTCTTGTCGTGCTTAAATGGTTTAAAAATCATTTACATGAATAACAACAGCGTGATGTAACGCTAGCCAAAGGATGATAGAAAAAACGGATGCTGCGTTAAATATTTTTAACATGTAAAAAAAAAAAAAAAAACTAGTAGCATACGTTAACTAATTTTGACAGCACAATTTCTTTCAGCATTGAATGATACTTTTCTCCGCCATCTTGGATAAGCTAATTGTGATGCATTATGCTGGGTACACACCAAAAGATTTTTTTACATCTTATAAGATTTTCAAAATGTGATAGACCACAAACATGAGGACAAATAATCCTAGATTTAACCGTTTTGCTCCTATAGTGTGTGGTGTGCCATGATGTGACAAAGACCGCACACCACACACCACACACGAAAAGATTTTCAACCAGAATCCCGACTGTAAACACAGGAAATCTCGCGAGACTTCAGAATAAGCATGGCGGATGATATGCAGGAAGAAATTGCGATGATAGTGTTTGGAATGATTTTCACAGAAAATAAACACACAAAAAAAGAAAAGGGTTTGGGTGAAGTCGTGTTGACGGCGGGAACATGGTCTGTACATGCTACAGAGTGAGCTAGAGGTGAGTAATGGTAAAAAATCACACTGCTATGTTTTTTTAATAATTGTTATATTCAGGTGTCTCTTGGAAAATAGATATTATTCTCTTTGAAATTGCCTTATTAAATAAAGTTGCGCCATGACCGCGTTTGTTATGCTTCCGTATTCTCTCAGCGTGCTTTCTGATTGGATATTATTTTGTTTCACATGAGTGTGCGCGCTTTTGTCCTCGGGGTTCCCCCCCCACATCAGGATTTCTGATCGTAAATATTCACGCGATCGGGACGGCTCCGACGTTGTTCTGAGCAGGTTCGGACACTCTTAACACACTTCACACCACAGGAAAATCTGATAAGATAATCTTTAGAACCATCAAGATACATAGCTAGGATTGTCGGAAGGGGGCAAATCGGCCCAAAATCAGCCCGATTATCTTTTGGTGTGTACCCAGCATTATGGGATTGCCTTCTCCGTGATCGCAAATCTGCTTTAGATTTGATCCAAAACAAGACATCTTATAAGACGCCATAATAAACTGCCTTCTAATATGGTAGTCTGTTTTTGAACAAATCTAAAAGTTTAATGTCCCTACACTTAATATTTCGTCCTTTTCTGTGATTTGGAATCCGATAATATTTTCAGAGAGAGGAGATTTAACTCCCCCGATACGATAATCCATTTCTCTCCTGTTAGAAACCAAATGTCCCGTGCGTTTGAGAGGAATGCGAGACCATCAGCAATTCAGTCAATATAATCAAACATTTTGCCTCAGTGATTTTCAGTTCACAATGGTTGAAGTAAAGATACGTCCATATTACAGCCGTCCTGCTGAATTCATTTGGCGTGGAGCACATCCATATTTTCTGAAAGGTTGGATCAATCCGCTGTGCGATTGAGCTGATAGCCTCGCCGGTGCTCTGGAGAGGACCGCAGTCAGACTGGCTGCCCTGCTGAAGAATCCAATACAGAGCACAGATCAAGCACAAATGCTTCTCCACAACTACAAAGTCGTATCGAGCCCTGCGGGAGGCCAGAACTGTGTACATAAATGACTTTTATCATTAATAACGGCCCATTGATTATTGTTGTGCTGTTTAAAGGTGAGCAGCGCTAGCTTAGAGAACAGCAGGGGAGCCGGCGCGCGCACACTCGCACGCTTACACACACATAAACGAGCGTGCTTCTTTTCTGAGGTGCGATTTACATTTTGGAAAGTGCACAGATTCCCCTGGGAGAGTGTATCATTTTCAGTCAATGCTGACCCTGAACTTTCGTAGTGCCAAAGGAAGGCAAAACGATCCGAGAGCGCCTCTTTCATGGGTGGGAAAGAGGGAGACAGGAAGAGAAATGTCAGATCGTATGAAACCTCGAGTTCGCTTAGAACTTCTGCACCAACAAACGGTAAGATTTGAAGAGCCCCTAATTTAAATGACAACAAAAAGGGCCTGAAAGCACGACGTACGTACATCTTCTCTTTTAGGAAAACGTCTCCCGCATTAATAACGTCTGATGTGCAACTGGTGGGTTTACGCAGGAAAACAAGCTTTCATGTTCCGCCTCTCTCTTTCTGTCTTGCTTTCCCTCCATTTCTCCAACACAAACACACGTTCCCTCCAGCTAACTCTTCTCTTAGGCAGCTAAAAAAATGTGTGTCTTCTGTCATAAAAAGTCTTTGTCAGCACAAAGCGTGCAGCAAGCTGGCAGAATCGCTCACGTTTTGCCTGGGCAGACTGCGATTCAGACAACAGGAACCTCAGCACATCTCAAGAGTGAGAGCCAGCAAACCCTCTGACAGTATTCGGCCTCATTTCAGCTCAAAAACAGCCTTCTTGTCCACTATCGCTCCTTCTTTATCACCACTTTGCCTGAAAGGGCCTGAGCGTTCATAAAGAGAAACTGTTACAGCAGACATCAAACGCAGTACAGCAGGAAAACAAGAAGAACACATTCGCTTGAACGCCCGAAACAGACAAATATCACTAGAGATCTGAGCAGAAAACAGCACGGTTGAGGTAAGTGCACCAACAGCCATCAATTTACCAGTCTAACAACTGTATATGTCCACAAGCATATAAAGACATTCACACTTTAAATACATCTAAAGGCAAAGGCGGCAAATAATAAATGAATAAATTGTGCAAAAGACTAAAAAAGCAATTGCTCCAGATTATTGAGCAGTGTTGTAGTACTAGGACTCGGACTTGGTCTTGAACTCGGTCTCGAGACCATATTTTTTAATGGTCTTGGTCTTGTCATGGACTCATGTGCATTTGGACTCGGTATTGACTTGTACTCAAACATATTAGGAATTGGACTTATTCCCGAGTCCACTCGAGTCCCATTCAAAATATTTCATGATTATTACTGTACGTTAATATTTCTTTAAAATTATGTTTGTTTGACACGTCCAGTGATTGGTGATTTTCTTCAACTGTGTATGACTTGAGACGTTAGTGCAAAGACTCCCGCCAGGTTCTCTCCCACACCCGTGACCCGCCCGCTCTCGATTCTATTTTCGATTCTACATTATTTATCTTCTATTGTCTTTTTATTGGTTTTGGTATTTAACATAATATGAAAATAAAATAAAATTAAAAATAAACAACAACACTAGATACAATTAGTAGTAGATGATAGAATAATTGAAGTCATAATAATAACTGTAGAAATTACATCGGGGGAAAAAAACTTAAACAAACATAGAGAGGAGTACAGTTCCAACTATGGTCAAAAGCATGGTTGTATTTCTCAACTGTGAAATTTTAATATATTTTCTGTTTACAAAGTAGGACAAAAGTGTTACAGAGAAAACCAAATCTCGTTTAATTAAATAATAAAATGAATACAGATACGATGACTGCTGACAGTCTCAACTCATCTTACCCCAAAAATGTCTAACAGAAGGCCGCCCAACCTCTCTCCCTCCAGCACATTCACACTTTTGCATTAAAAAGACAACAATTTTTCTGCCATCACTCTTGTGCATGCCGGCCGTAACTAAAAAGTTGATTAAATTGAGTTCTAATGTTGTTTGTGGATTTTCTCTGAACTCGGTCTCGACTTGGACTCAACCCTCTCTGAACTCGGTCTCGACTTGGACTCAACCCTCTCTGAACTTGGTCTCGACTTGGACTCAAACCTCTCTGAACTCGGCCTCGACTCGGACTCAACCCTCTCTGAACTCTGTCTCGACTTGGACTCAACCCTCTCTGAACTCGGTCTCGACTTGGACTCAACCCTCTCTGAACTCGGTCTCGACTTGGACTCAACCCTCTCTGAACTCGGTCTCGACTTGGACTCAACCCTCTCTGAACTCTGTCTCGACTCAGACTCAACCCTCTCTGAACTCTGTCTCGACTTGGACTCAACCCTCTCTGAACTCGGTCTCGACTTGGACTCAACCCTCTCTGAACTCGGTCTCGACTTGGACTCAACCCTCTCTGAACTCTGTCTCGACTCAGACTCAACCCTCTCTGAACTCTGTCTCGACTCAGACTCAACCATCACTGAACTCGGTCTCGACTCAGACTCAGTCTTCTCTGAACTCTGTCTCAACTCAGACTCAACCCTCTCTGAACTCGGTCTCGACTTGGACTCAACCATCACTGTCTTCTCTGAACTCTGTCTCAACTCGGACTCAACCCTCTCTGAACTCGGTCTCGACTCAGACTCAGTCCTCTCTGAACCCTGTCTCGACTCGGACTCAACCATTACTGAACTCGGTCTCGACTCAGACTCAGTCCTCTCTGAACTCTGTCTCAACTTGGACTCAACCCTCTCTGAACTCAGTCTCGACTTGGACTCAACTCTCTCTGAACTCGGTCTCGACTTGGACTCAACCCTCTCTGAACTCGGTCTCGACTCAGACTCAGTCCTCTCTGAACTCGGTCTCAACTTGGACTCAACCCTCTCTGAACTCGGTCTCGACTCGGAATCAACCCTTTCTGAACCTGGTCTCGACTCCGACTCAACCCTCACTGAACCCGGCCTCGACTCGGACTTGAATGAGCTGGTCTCGACTACAACACTGTTATTGTGTTATTGTACAAGACCAATATGTTGAACAGGCTGGTTAAGTGGTCAATATTTTAACATTGTGATACCTGCATTGGCTGCAAAAGAAAAAAAAATCACATTCTTTATGAATCTTTATTATGGCAAGCCGTTTTAGCTTAAATATTTCCAGCGTCACTCGTCGTAATTAAATTTTTACTAGTAACAATTCAATTAGAGAGCACTTTAATAATAATTGTTACTAGTAATTAGTGCTGTCAATTGATTACGAAAAAATCAATTGATTATTGATTTTTTTCTGTAATTAATCGTAGTTAATTGTGATTTAAAAACTACTTAGTTTTACATGTTTTCTATAGTAATAATTTCAGTTACTCTCCAAATTAATGTAGAAACAACTTAAAGACAGTATATTTAAACATTTGTTGTAATGGCATTTTTTTATGAATGAACGCCAGTATCACTGATACTAATACTGCTACTGATGTCTCTATGAAATGTATATTTTTTGAAAACATTAATTGTAGACATTCAACAATATTACAATATATTATATTACAGTATAATTGAAAGCTATATCAATTTCAACTTTCAATTTATTTGGCTTTAAAAAAACAACAACTTTTATTTTAAAGGGGTCATAGAATGACATTTTTGTACAAGTTAATATGATTCTTTAGTGTCTAAATGAAAAGTTTGTAATATACTTTAATTAAAAATTCTCATTAGTATTGTAAGAAAACACTCATTTTACCTGGTCAAAACCAGCTCAGTTTTCAGCAAGTCATTTCAGTGCATGTGACTTTAAATGATAATGAGCTTTGCTCACCCCGCCCCCTCTGCTCTGTGGGGCGTTCGGTTCGACCCGACACAACACACGTGGAGTGTTGCCTTGACAACATTTGAGGGTATATTTTCGAGAAATAATGGCAACGGGAGTCTCTGAGGAAACATCTGAGCAACCTTATCATTTTGAACCGGAGTCGGACTAGGAACAAGATGACGAACCCATCGAAGTTCGAACAGGACGTTTCTGAATGGTTGGTTAACGTCATGTCACTTTGATCTATCTTTGTACTGGCAGAGTAGTGTAGTTGCTATGTGTTTACTGATGTGTTAGTTAATTGACAGATTGATGTTATGTTATAAGATTTTTTTTTTACATTACTTCTTAATCAGTAACAGACACCGTTATAAACCATGTACAAAAGTAAGCTTAGTGTAGTGTTACCACGTTAACTTTATCACCCGAGTACACAGTTTGTAATAACAAACATAACGCGTTGTTCATTATAAACGTGGGATTATGAATTATATTGAGAACATCATACACAGAAAGCATGCCGTAATGTAACTTACCCTGTAAACTTTAGCCTCATTCATCGTGAAGCGATTTGCAAAGATTAATATAAAGGTTAATAAAACGTTACACTCACATCTTCCTGAGGTGCAGCAGGAACACGATCCTTTTTCAAGAGCAGCTTATTAGCAAAACCTGCTTTATACTGACGCTCGTTTATAAAGCAGTCTGCTGAGAAATGATTCGCGCAAACATTGACGTTGATCGGGGGGAATATTCCCTTCTAAAACAAAACTCAGCAGCCACTGGGTCTTCAGCAGTTCGGATTTAGGAACATCAAAATGACTGCTGTGTTCGTTATTACACACAACAACAACACAACACCACAATCGCTTAGACGCCATTCTGTTCCAGAGTATCAACAATGGCGGACTGATGACAGCTCGCTCAGGGTGGGTCTGTGTTGAAACGCTGCTGTCAATCAACAATCTTAGGAGGGGCGTACACCGTGTAACGTCACACGGTCAGACGGCTCGATTTGAGACAGGGGAAAATATATAAGGAGATTAAAAAAAAAACACTGGATGTATTTTTATCATTATAGGATGGTTGTGTACAGGCACTGCCAACACACATTTCCGTATAATCAACTTGTAAAAGTGCATGTACCATTCTATGACCCCTTTAAGTTGTTTAACTTAAAACAATCTTCACATAAACCACATTCACATAAACCTTCACATCACTTGTGTTATATTTACCTGTGGCCTTCTTACCTGTCTTATCAAACAGTCAGCACTGCATAAATAATAAATTAATATAGATGAATCCTTATTAAAGCTAAACATTTCTCTGTTACCGTTGTTCTTAATAAGCTGCTGTCCGTAACTTTATTTGTGTTCAAGATTGACAAAAATTATATAATGAGAATGTACAACATGAATCCATTTTCCAAACCATGTTTTTGTCTTACCCTGAATCATTATGGTACGCTTATAATAAGTGTTTATATTGGGACTATTTCAGACCGGACTGGTAGGAACCGCGGCGGAGGAGCACAGTCCCTGCGTGACTCGCCACATACATAAACAGAGAGAAGTACCTTCGGCTGCAATGTTCTTCCGCAAGACGCATGCAGTTCTGTTTATTAACCGCTAGAGCTGAGACTGCAGCAGCTTTAGCATTAATGACAGACATCACAGCAACTGGTTTATTAGGCTGCTGTCACTTTAAGATGCTGCTGAACATGACCTGACGTTGTCATGCGCATCTCATTTTCTCAGAAGTTATTTAACTTATTTAAGACAGCTCTTATGAGAATACTCATCAAAATGGGCATTTTGGCTTAATTTTGTGTGTTATTGTTATAAGTCACGAAAGAGAACTACTAGAATACTGGTGCGCATCTTTCTGTGCATCATCAGGAGATTCACAGATAGCGTGTTCTCTCTTGTCATGTTTGAATGGTTTAAAAGCATTTGCATGATTAAAAGAGATGCCTCACATAATCTAACACTAGCCCAAGAATAACAGGAAAAATGGATGCTGTGTTAATTGCATTAAATATTTTTAACGCGTTAAACTGAAAAAAATCATTGCACATTATAATGTGCTAATTTTGACAGCACTACTAGTAATAATTGAATTTTACAATTATAGAGCTCTCTAAATGAATTCTTACTAGTAAAAATGCAATTACGACGATTAACGCTGGAAACAATTTAAGCTAAATGGCTTCCCATACTTTATTTCCAGTAAAAATATCTCAAGCTCTTAGGCATAAGCATTTTTAGCAATGTATCTTGAATCTCGAAAACCCTAAAAAATGCTCAGTAGGATGAGGAATTACAACATTAGAAAGTATGACCATGGTACATGTCAACAAATAATACCATTGTATAAAAAACATCATACAGTTAAACCACTGTACGTTTTTTTTTAAATAGTTTTATGTGTAAAAGGGTGAACAGAGAGTGAGGAGGAAAAAAAACAGAGGGACAGTAAAGTAACAAGGGTGACATGGAAACACAAAGAAGAAAAACACAAGAGAGAAAAAACAAAAAATGAAGCCAGAGAGAGAGTCTGAGAGAAAGGAGGGAGGGAAAGGAGAGAGAGAGGGGGGGGGGGGGGGGGGGCGTCCCCTTTGCACAAAACTACAGCGGTGAAAAACAAGCACAGCAGACTCATATAGATAATGGTAGATGGCACATTAAAGCCAGCTAAATGAGCAGGAGCAGGCAGAGCACGACTGCAGACAGCAACCCCATTTAAAAACACCATCTACTGCCCGCCTGCATAAATTATTGACGATAATTATCACAGGGTGGGTTACTGTGTGCGATAACAATCCATTCTGAACCAGAGGAAAGAACAAGGCTTTGAACTGAAATGTCACACAGTGTTTTTGACGCTCTGTGTTGAATTTGTGGACTTTCTATGTAGAATTTGAACCAGGGGACCAATTTTAAACTCACCCTCTTGAATAATTGGTCTATGCATATATTCATATAGCTGGATGGAAATGGGTAGTTGATACTGTACATTTTTTGTTGTTGATTTTTTAGGTTAAATGTATGTGAATATATAATAGCATTTATTTGAGGTGGTTTGTCACAATTTGTTTCTAGTTGGTCACTGGTCACCATTCTTCATTAGTTTATTTTGAATGGTCTTGCAGAATGACAAATGCATAAAAACAAACAAACAAACAAATGTGTAATTTAGTATCTTAAGTAATATGGTCGCAACAATTGCATGCATGATAATTATATTTTTTTACAAGGATGGAGGGATGGATGGATGCTGTAGATAGAATGACAGACTGAATGATATAACAATAGAACGACAGACAGATAGACAGATAGATAGATAGATAGATAGATAGATAGATAGATAGATAGATAGATAGATAGATAGATAGATGGATGGATGGATGGATGGATGGATGGATGGATGGATGGATGGATGGATGGATGGATGGATGGACGGACGGACGGACAGAGACAGACAGACAGACAGACAGACAGACAGACAGACAGACAGACAGACAGATAGATAGATAGATAGATAGATAGATAGATAGATAGATAGATAGATAGATAGATAGATAGATAGATAGATAGATAGATAGATAGATAGATAGATAGATAGATAGATAGATAGATAGATAGATAGATAGATAGATGATGGATGGATGGATGGATGATGGTTGGATGATAGATAGACGGACGGACGGACGGACGGACGGACGGACGGATGGATGGACAGACAGACAGACAGACAGATAGACGGATGGATGGATGGATGGATGGAGGGACAGAGACAGACAGACAGACAGACAGACAGATAGATAGATAGATAGATGATAGATAGATAGATAGATAGATAGATAGATAGATAGATAGATAGATAGATAGATAGATAGATAGATAGATAGATAGATAGATAGATAGATAGATAGATAGATAGATAGATAGATAGATAGATAGATAGATAGATAGATAGATGATGGATGGATGGATGATGGTCGGATGATAGATAGATGGATGGACGGACGGACGGACAGACAGATAGACAGACAGACAGACAGACAGACAGACAGATAGACGGATGGATGGATGGATGGACGGACGGACGGACGGACGGACGGACGGACAGACAGACAGACAGATAGATAGATAGATGATGGATGGATGGATGATGGTTGGATGATAGATAGATAGAAGGACAGATGGACAGATGGATAGATAGATAGATAGATAGATAGATAGATAGATAGATAGATAGATAGATAGATAGATAGATAGATAGATAGATAGATAGATAGATAGATAGATAGATAGATAGATAGATAGATAGATAGATAGATAGATAGATAGATAGATAGATAGATAGATAGATAGATAGATAGATAGATAGATAGATAGATATGTCATATCGGTTATAATAGACAATAATTGTGATCATACATACTTATAAATATTTTGAATAATAAACATACATCTTGCCTTTGTACAAAACTGCTTCCTGTAAGGAAATATCTGCACAAGTGACTTTATCCACTATCCTTTCAGTGTGTTAGTTTTGTGTATGTGGGGTGGGGGTTATCCGGGGTCTCTGGCCGCAGGGCATAAGGAGGCCACATATCATTAAGACCAGGGCAGGCCGGGCTGAGGGGGGCTCTGGGTGAGGGGTGCTCGGTGCCAGGAGAGTGTATTGATCAGGCCGGCTCTCCTGTCACACACACAGTAAGGACAGCCCGCTGATCTGAGGCGTCTGCCAGAGACAGCACACACTCACACACGTCACGCTGTTCTCCCTCTCTCTCTCTCTCTCTCTCTCTCTCTCTCTCTCTCTCTCTCTCTCTCTCTCTCTCTCTCTCTCTCTCTCTCTCTCTCTCTCTCTCTCACTCACACACACACACACACACACACAAACCTGATGAGTCCTGTTGGACTGTAAGCACTGTCAGAAAGCTGGAAAACTCTCCGGCTTCACAGAAAAAAGCCCAGCTGATAACAACCGTTCAGAAGAGAGGCTGTCAGCAGTGAAGAGCCCACAACTGACAGCTGCTTGTTATGTTTTCTCTTTCTCTCACGTTTGCAGTGGTTTTCTCTCTGACTCTGTTTCTTGACCTCGTGGACTAGTTTCCATGGTGTTGTGATATACTGTGGGGATGGACCTTTCAACTGGACTAAATTAAAGATGTTCTTTATTGCACAAAAACGGATAAACATTCACAAATAAAAAAATATAGTTCAACTGTGTTTGATTTTGGTTGGCACTAAACATGTTGTAAAGTCTAACTACACAATACCAGCCCGATTTTGGGACAATCCATTTGATGTATGGTGTTGTGGGGATTCATAAAGGACAATGGTAGTCGGGATGCAAGAATTTATCATTTTAGCGACTAGCGCGTTTCATTTTTTGGTCCTCCACAACGTGTTCTCTCACATCTGTGAAATTGACCAATAGGGGCATAGAAACTCTTCCATAAACAGCTTTCAAACATGGTGAAATGAAAGAGAGACAGTGGTATTGGTGCTACTCAGTGGAATTATGCAATTGACCGTTCGCAAAGACCCGCCCCCTTTAGTTACTGTTGCTATGTCCGACAAGCCATGGCTCTCACACCACACGCATGTCCTCACGTAGAGAAAATACATCGCGGAGCAAAGAGGACACTGACAACACACTGACAGACAGGACAGAGCAAGTTACTTTTGATATGAAACAAAGTCTCAACTTTGAAATTGTCATTTTTTTAAAGAAATTTAAACAATAGATACTGTTTTGTGGCTCTTTAATGTGTCGTGATCGCTGTAGCGCCTCAGGTAAAGTTGCTCGCGAACCGATAATCTCTTCCTTCTAGTTCATTGATAAGCATAGATAAACATGAATGAACACTAAAAGGGATGTTGTTTCAACCGCGGAAAGACGTCAGTACACCGTTTTTCCAAGTTCAAGTCCCCCACCGTTAATCTACTAACTCTCTTGACTGCTTTGTCGGACAAAACGGCAGATTCGGCGATGTGATTGGTCAGATCGCATGTCAATCAAACTTGCGGCGAAGGGTGAATTGAGGAAAGGTTTGTGGAGCTTTGGCAACAATACTTTTGATGCCTTTATGATGATTCCTAGAGGGACTACCATGGCAGAGTGAGTACAGTCATGGTACTGGAATGAGCATTAAGCTTGCAAATCATTCATTATATTTTACTTTGCTATAGAGAAGCCATTATATATAGGCTACACACCGATCAGGCATAACATTATGACCACTGACAGGTGAAGTGAATAGCACTGATTATCTCTTCATCACGGCACATGTTAGTGGGTGGCATATATTAGGCAGCAAGTGAACATTTTGTCTTAAAAGTTGATGCGTTAGAAGCATGAAAAATGGGCAAGCGTAAGGATTTGAGCCAGATTGACAAGGGTCAAATTGTGATGGCTAGACGACTGGGTCAGAGCGTCTCCAAAATGGCAGCTCTTGTGGGGTGTTCCCGGTCTGCAGTGGTCAGTATCTATCAAAAGTGCTCCAAGGAAGGAACAGTGGTGAACCGACGACAGGGTCATGGGCGGCCAAGGCTCATTGATGCGCGTGGGGAGCGAAGGCTGGCCCGTGTGGTTCGATCAAACTCAAACTCAAATTGATCAAGAAGTTAATGCTGGTTCTGATAGAAAGGCGTCAGAATACAGTGCATCACAGTTTGTTGTGTATGGGGCTGCATAGCCGCAGACCAGTCAGGGTGCCCATGCTGACCCCTGTCCACCGCCGAAAGCGCCAACAGTGGGCATGTGAGCATCAGAACTGTCTGGACCACGGCGCAATGGAAGAAGGTGGCCTGGTCTGATGAATAACGTTTTCGTTTACATCTTGTTGATGGCCGGGTGCGTGTGTGTCGCTCACCAGGATGCACTATGGGAAGAAGGCAAGCCGGTGTGATGCTTTGGGCAATGTTCTGCTTGGAAACCTTGGGTCCTGCCATCCATGTGGCCATGTGTGCCATCCACTTTGACACGTACCACCTACCTAAGCATTGTTGCTGACCATGTACACCCTTTCATGAGAAATGCACCCTGCCACAAAGCAAAAATGGTTCAGGAATGGTTTGAGGAGCACAATGAGTTTGAGGTGTTGACTTGGCCTCCAAATTCCCCAGATCTCAATCCAATCAAGCATCTGTGGGATGTGCTTAACAAACTATTCCGATCCATGGAGGCCCCACCTCACAACTTACAGGACTTAAAGGATCTGCTGCTAACATCTTGGTGCCAGATACCACAGCACACCTTCAGGGGTCTAGTGGAGTCCATGCCTCGACGGGTCAGGGCTGTTTTGGCAGCAAAAGGGGGACCTACTCAATATTAGGT